>JAHHIN020000030.1:7462500-8662500 GCA_019925095.2 Dendrolimus kikuchii | reverse complement strand
TATCAATATTTACCGCCATTAAAAATTAATAACCACATCACGTCACAAATAACGCATTAAACTCATCGCTATATCTAGATGGAATGGACAATAACTATTACATTATCCCAGATAAATTCGGAGAATAAGAAGGACAACTTCAAAATTAATGCACTTATAGTGTCAAAGAACTGTACCTACTTTAAGTATAAAACTTCTTACACACAATGTAACTATAGGGCAAATCAAATTGCATGCTGCACTGCTTGCTAATTGAATAGAAAGAGGCTACCATCGTCTATGGATTTTTACAACATCAGAAGTTTTACTAATCGTCGCTTAGGTAACAATTCCGCACAAGTCAATAATTGGCCATATTAAGTTTTATATGTCATTAGATGGCCACTTTCGGCGTGCATCCAATGGTGGTACAAACCTAATATGTTCTATTTTTTTACTTGTGCGGTATTGTTACCTAAGTGACCTAATGTCGTTCCATCATTGTTTAAAACTATACAGTGCGCTAGGTGGGACACTCAAAAGTACGGCGAGCCATAGATTGGGCATACTATATTTAAAACGAAGGTTAGGATAGCCTCAATCAAAAAACCAAGTTACAAAGTCTACACTTGTACATTTAGAAAGAATTATTGTTTTCAGGGTTCAAATATTAAATGCTAAAATAGGAACTTAGATTTGGCTCTAGTTTTCGTCGGTGTTTATATATGAATGGATATAAAATATGTCTGTGAAATTAATGTCAAAAATATATGGTTCATTTTTATCTTTTAATTTTAATGGAAGTAAAGATTGAAAAAGATTTTATGTGACTTTTCAACTGTTTATTTGTTATTTCATAGTGCTTAACACTACATTATGAAATGTTTTCAAGGACAATTTTCTGTTTAAAGTATAAAATATGGTTTTGTATAAATGTGTAATAGATATACAAATAACAAATTATGGCACTTTTTAAAATTAAATTTAGAAAAAAATGAAAACAAAAAAATAATGAAGATATCACCTAGAATCATGTTGCGTATTTTAAAAGATGACTTAGGACATGCAGCCTATAAGAGACGCACTGGTCATTTCTTAACTCATAATTTAAAAAAGTATAGGTGGTAAAATCGAAAGAACTACTGAAGCGGTACGCAAAGGGAGGTCACAGAAAAAATTTGTTTACGGATGAGAAGATTTTTATAATTGACCAACATTTTAACAAACAAAATGACCGTATTGTTACGAGCTACAGGATTCGAATTAAAATGCCGTTGGGATTACTATAGAGTTTATTAGAACCGTACAAACACGTATAGAACAGGTACAAATATAGCTGGATACAAACAGTATACACTGTACGACTCAATAAGACGCGCAAAGTTCGTTACTATATCACTTGTCGAATGTACACACGTCTTGCTAGTATCGTAATCATCGCTTGACTGCCTCACCCGTCGGTTCGGTCTTTGTTTTATACTAAACTGTATAATAGAACAAAGGACCGTGTACGCCGAGTTAATCCTGCTGACGTGGCAAGCTCCGATGGCCATAAACAAGTTCAATAACAATAGCATATTTTTCGGGATTAAAAATTCTAAACACGAAGTAAACAAAAGAATTCCTAAATCCGGTGGCAATAAAACTGCGTTTTACTACCTGCAGGTGTGCGTTCGTTGTCGATATGTAACAGTATTTATGCTCAAAGCTCTAAGGAAGCTTCTCAATTAGTCAACAGAGTGCAACGTGGGCATTATCCGTTTTCAGTGATGGTTTGGTGAGTTTTTAGCTATGAAGGACTAACTGAGCCATATTTTTGTGATAAAGGTATCAAAACATCGGCACAAGTGTATGAAAATGCCATTCTTGAGAAGGTAGTTACCCCCCTTAACAACACCATGTTCAATAACCAAGAATGATCCTTCCAGCAAGACTCGGCGCCGGGTCATAAAGCTCGGTCCACGCAGTCTTGGTTGGAAACGAACGTTTCGGACTTCATCAAAGCTGAAGACTGGCCGTCGTCTAGTCCCGATCTTAATCCACTGGATTATGATTTATGGTCAGGTTTAGAGAGTACGGCTTGCTCTAAACGCCATGATAATTTGAAGTCCCTAAAACAATCCATACGATTGGCAGTGAAGAATTTTCCCATGGAAAGAGTGCGTGCTTCTATTGATAACTGGCCTCAACGTTTAAAGGACTGTATTGCAGCCAATGAAGACCACTTCGAATAAGCTTTTTATATTTTAAATTGTTTTATATTTATGTATTAAACTAACACACTGTAAAACTTATAAATGTTAATTGCAATAGAAAAAAATTCTTTGTTACAATATTTATGGCAAGACTAGGTATATATATATATGTATGATGTTGAGGATGAACATACGATACTTTTTATCCCGAAAAATGGCATAGTATTTGGGATAAAATATATTTGTCTCTCTGTTTGTTATGCTTTTACGGAAAAACTACTAGTCCGATTTGGCTGAAATTAGATATATATGTAATGTTAATACCGAGGGTGGACAAGGAATACTTTTCATCTCGGATAATGGGTTAACTTTGGCGATAGATTTATATAAAGATTATCCCAGAAAGTAGGATAGGTTTTGATTTTGTGATTTGGCATTTTCGTCATTTTGGTCATTTTGGACGATTTGGTCGATGTGGTCGATGTGGTCGATGTGGTCAATGTGGTGGATGTGGTGGATGTGGTCGGTGTGGTCCATGTGGTCGGTGTGGTCCATGTGGTCGATGTCGTCATTTTGGTTTACATATCTAATTGTAATACCGAAAATTGGCATAGATATTTTTCATCAGGGAGATGGGATAGTTTGTGATATAAAATGAAGTGAATCTTTCAGGGCAAATAGCAGTAACACAAAAACTTAATACAATGTAACCTGCGTTGTAACCTCTTTAAACAAGATGCACGTACTAGAGGTTGACCCGCGGCGCAGCTGCATGGTAACCTCTAGTAAGAATGATAAAATACAAAATCTAGGAGTAATGCTTAGGTTATAGTGCCGTATCTATAGTATGTTCGTGTTCATATGATCATACGGGCTGCGCCCTGATTTCTGATTGTTGAAAATTTAACAGGATATCACAATATCTATATTTAATTTTATAGAGAGACACAAGTCTCATTGTGTCATGGGCATTTTTTTTGTATACTTACTTACTCATCATCCAAGAAAATAACAGTAGGCAGCTAAGAAAGTGTTGTCGAATTCACAGGTTAATTTTTAATTTAATTTTAAATTATGTTATTCCGAGTCTTTTAATAATATACTTTTGTTACAGGTCAAAAATTGCACGCGTGTTTTCAGTAAGACTGTTGCAGCAGCATTGGCTTACACAGCTCAATTCTGTAAGTTTATCTTTTGCGATTATGTTAAAGATATTGACTGTGGCCGAATGTGAATGATTTAAAGCATTCAATATAACGCCGTTATCGAATAGCCACATAAGTGTATACACATACGTTATCTGTCAGTATGTAGTGTCATTAACAATTAAAAACAGTTTCACATCATAAATAACGCATTGCACCCATCGCAACATCTGCTTGAAACAACCTATATCTCTAACATTGTCCCAGATGAAGCACCACCAATATTATAGATATATAATGAAAAATATTTATAATGTAACTGAAATCGGGAACTTGAATCTGTTTTTTTACCCTGTCAGTTTCACGTGAAATGTCCTATGAACTCCTTCCGTTTTGTAAAAAATATAGAATCTGTAACTGAATTTAAATATAAATTATGGTTGCTAATGATAAAAAACGCATACACCTCCGTTAAACATCATATAAATTATTTTTTACTTTAGGTTTTAGACACAGGAATACTATAAAATATTTGTATCTCTCTCTCTCTCTAATGTGCATATTATTCCAATTACCACTTCCTAACGTGGTAGGAAAACATCATGAAGAAAGCTAAATATTAAGATAACCAATTTGTCGAGCCCACCACTCCGCCTTGGACTAGAGTCGTGGATACTTTGTTCGTTCCTAAGTTCCTAAGTTCGTTCATAAGTCGCCCGAGCCCAGCAGTGAAATGTTTATGGGTTTTTATTATAAAATAAATATATTTAATAAGTTTAATTGTAATTAGACATGTAAATTAATAATAAGATTTTTAAATAATTGAATGATACTATATACCTTGAAAGAGTTAATGTATAAATCTATCTATAAAATTCTAAACAAGCCGCGTCTGTGCATCGAAGCTATTTAAAAAAAAAACAATTGAAAACGATGGAGAACACGATGCATTTTTTTTTTAAATTTCATGTCTGTTTTTTTGGGATTCACGTAAAAACTACTGGGCCTATTTAGATGTGGTTTTCGCTGATCGACAGCAAATTCTTAGTCTTAAAATCTGCCCTACTTTCTATTCTGAGAATTCGCGGGAAATTTTCTGGGAATGCTTTAATATGGGCAGATTAGTAAAAAATCGATTTCCAATGGAATTTTTTCACTGGTCGATTACAACTACAACTGGTCGGAGGGTGATGTCAGGAGCCTTAAGAACAGACGAGTGTGCATGACAAGAGTTATGAATGTCAAAGAAGCAAGTGAGGTGTGTAAGAATGGGCCTAAATGGCGCTCTGTTGTTCGTGCCTACCCCGCAAGGGAACTGGCGTGAAGTTATGTATGTATGTATGTATGTCGATTACAAATTTTATGTAATAAAATGTGTGATATTTTATATCTCGTGAATCCTGTGGGAAATTTCCCGGGAGCGATTTAATACTGTTCGTGTGCATGAAAATTGGCTTATTCCGATACAATTTTCACTAAAACGATAGCTTACATTATTTTTTAAATGCTGCGGTCTTGGGAATCCCGCATGAATTTCAAGTCAAGCGTCGACGATCCTATCGCGGGTATATTCTAGTATAATTATATACATTAAAAATTCAATGTAAAGTTCAAACTTGAATTTATTATAATAACCCCAGTATTATAGAAAAGACAATTTAAAATCATTTGTTAACAGTAATCATAAATTATAATATAATAAAGGTAATAATATTTAATTTTTATTATTTACAGCTCATTATGCAGATGGGAATCAAGTTAGTGCAACATATAAAAAATACATCTGAAGTAATATATTTTTTGGATGACTTGTTTGACTCATGTAACGGGTCTGCTACACTAAGGAATGTAAGAAGCAAACCTTTAAGGGCAGCCGTCCATCAGAGTAGCCAGCATGGAGCTTTCTGGATATCGGCCACCAAAAAATTAGAAATAATATGATTTACAGATAAAGTAAGTCAGGTTCCCTCTCATTCAATATTTTTATTCAGATCCAATAGAAAACATTTTCGGACAAGTGAGGGCCTATAGTTATAGAAATATTAATCCCACATGCCAGACATTTAAGCAAATATTACGCTCTCTGCTCATCACAAGTTTAATAACTTTCCCTCAGAAAGTTATAATTGTGAAGATGTTGCAGGAGAGCTAATCTTAAAATTACAAAATTTAACACAAAAAGTTTTAGTAGATGATGGCAAAGAGATTAATTAATTTAGAACCACAAGATCTCTCTTTACCTTCTCCTTCTATCAAAGGGATTTGCCTCCTGTTCACACTAAATATATTCAAGCAGAATTTCGTAAAGAGAGATTAAATGTACAATCACTCACAATCATACACAGTGGAATAAGTGATAAAAAAATGTTTAAAATATGACAATATTGTACAAAATATTTGTCCCAAAAGGAAATGTCTTCGACCCATAAATGGATATCGCATAGCGAATTCCATGGTTTTAAAAACTCCCAAAAGCTCACCTATCCCACTAAAAATGCTGTGAGGAGTTTTGGAAGTATTGTATGTAAAGGAAGCGAACGAATACTTGGAAATGACTCCAGAAATAAATTTAATAGCAAAAAATATAATTAACATTATAAAATCCAAGTATTCGTTCGACTTCCTTAAATGTGAAGAACATAAAATTGTAATGCTTTAATATTTTTAAGTATTGCAGTGAAATTGTGTGTTATGAACTGGTGCAGCGGATTAAATAGAATTTTGAAAGGGTTTAACATAAAACGTCTCGAAGTGTCTTTATCAAAAATGTAAAATTAAGCTTTAAATAAATATAAAAAACGATTTAAAAATGGGAATAATAAATAAAATGATTTTTTAAAATAATTGCTGTTTTTTATTACTCCAAACACTAGGAAATTATAAAATACGATTTTTAATAAGTAGCTAGGTCATTGTGTAGTCTGTATTAAGTATCTTAGCCTGTACGAGTAATGTATTAAAAAAATAACAAGTGGTAATATGGTTTTGATGGTCTTCGACTCTTCGTCTGTTTAAAAATAGGTGAGTTATTGGTATCGATCAAGAAGCTTATACACAATATAAGCTTCTTGGTATCGATGTTTTTTTTTTAAAAAAGGAAATTAAAAAAAAACAATATTGAATTAGTACTGTTGCAGATCAGCTAGTAAGAAAATTGTTCGGAGTGAATCGTCTGATACGAAGTATCCATAGTAGTTTGTGATCAAAAGCGGTATTATTATTGTGAGTTTTTGGCGGGAACCGAAGGGGACGTTGTGCTGTGCAGTTTTATTTTCTAAAAATGTGTAAAATTACTCTAAAATGAACAACAGTTTATTTTATTTTATTTATTTTATTTTATTTTATTTGGGAGGTTAACAGCTGTGATCTTACAAACTAAAGTTTACAAACTAGCGTTAGAGAGATAGTTAAAGAACAGCTAATTATAAACCTCCACAGATGACAGGGAAATAAAAATAAAGTATAAAATACAATAATTTAGAAATAACGAACAATAATAAGAACATTTTGTGACGGGGAAAACTAGCTATTATTAAAATAGGCTTTGATTAAATTTGCATTTACAGATGCTTTTTTTTTTTTTTTTTGGTTTTGAGGCGAGGGAAAATGCTTAACCGATTTACGCACAAACTGGGTCGTTGCTAGGGGAACGACACGCGTCGGTCGGGGGCGATAACACTGCAGCAATAGTATGCTCTTGGCAGCGCTCCGTCCGCGATCGACGTCACAGAATAGTGTGGAAGACTCCGAGCGTTGCTGCACGGGCGAGCAACCCCAATACCCACTAAAAACCCCCTCCTCCCTGACGACCCTGCGCTTTGAATGTGTTGGAAAGGCTGAGATTTAGAACATAGTTACGCCCAGCCGATCCAGCGCAATAAAGTGCCTGGAGTGTGCCCTGGGAGAACACACCCCACTTCGTTGTGCGGGGGTAGAAGGTCCTTTGCTCTTCCTAGCAAGCTAAAGGCCCCCCGCGGTAAACGGAACCTAACTCAGGGAGGGAAGTAATGCGCGTACCTGCCTCTCCGGGTGCCAGCTGAAGGCCGGCGACCTCGAGAAGACGCATTGGCACGCGCTGCAGGACTTCTCTCCCTGTCTCGTTCTGCGGCCTCCTTGAGTGACATTACTGTCTCGCAAAAAGTAACCGCAGCCCCCCAATTGTCGCTGCTCTGCAGCATGGCCTTGACCAAGTCGCAGAGCGAGTCGACTGGACCTACGTGCGTCTCAAGTTCGAAACGCTGCGGCGCCCATGCGGCGCACTCGACAAGCGTGTGTAACGCCGTGTCGGGCGCGCCGCACTGGCGGCAGTCCGGGGAAGGCAAGCAGCCCACAATGCGACACAGATACTTATCGAAACATCCGTGTCCGGTAAGTATCTGTGTCGTCCTGAAGGTCAGGGTGCCGCTGGTGCGGTTGACCCATTCCGTCAGCTGTGGCCTGATTGCATCCACCGTGTAGCCGCCATAGGCCGCAGGGTTGTCGAGCTCTTGAGACCAGACGGCGATCATGGAGGCGGTTTCCCGCTTCCTGATCGCCTCGATGAACATTTAGACTATCCACAAACAAGTCAATGTCAACATAATCCGACTTGTTGAGTTTGTTGAATTCATTCACTGTTCTAACAAAAAATGAGTAGCGTCTGAAAGCTGTACGTGTCAAGGGCGAATGAAGTAGTTTTCTACGGCGTACAAGACTAGGGGGAACATACAAATGTAGTTTCTCGATAAGACTAGCGCAGTCAATTTTGGACTGAGCAATTTTCACCAAGAAACGTATATCGCAAATATCTCTGCGAACTTTGAGGGGCAGAAGATGGAATAGGGTACAGCGCTCAATGTAACCTTGGCGCGGTATTTTGAATTTAAAATTGATAAATCTAGTGAATTTTTTTTGAATACGCTCTAATCTATCAGAATGAACTTCGAAACACGGATTCCAAATTTGGCTTGCATACTCGAGGTGACTACGGACAAAGGCACAATATAGTACTTTACAGGTTTTCATTTTGTTGAAAGAACTAACATTACGAATTAGAAAACCTAATGCAGACGAAGCCTTTTTGGCAATAAGATCTATATGGAGATTATAAGAAAGTTTAGTGTCTAAATACAAACCTAGGTCATGTATGACGTTGACTCTCGCTAGTGGTAGGTTGTAAATATTATAGTGATAATTGAGAAAATTATTTTTACGAGTAAACGTAATTACCGAACATTTAGATATGTTTAGGTCTAAATGATTATGTTTACAATAGTCGGATATACGCCAAATATCTTCCTGAAGGAGTGATGCATCAACAGGACTTGTAATAGATTTATAAATTTTCATATCGTCTGCAAATAGTTGATATTTCGAATGGTGAATGCAGGTGTTGATGTCGTTGATAAATATTACAAATAAAAGGGGGCCTAAAAGTGATCCTTGCGGGACACCTGAGGGTATTTCAACCCACGAGGATGAGAAGCCAGAGAGAACTACTGCTTGAGATCTATTTACTACGTAAGAAGAAAACCAGCGATATAAATCACCTCTTATACCTAAGGCAAGAAGTTTCATTAGCAATAATTTGTGGTCAATTCTATCGAAAGCTTTACTAAAATCAGTATAAATTGCGTCACATTGAAAACCATTGTCCATAGTATTGGATACATAGTCGGTAAACAAGATAAGGTTGGTGACCGTTGATCTTCCTCTCAAGAAGCCATGTTGGTGAGGGTCGAGATACGAATGCAATGTATTGTAAAGTTGATTGTACACGATTCTTTCGAATACCTTAGCAATTAAACACAGTTTGGAAATGGGTCTGTAGTTCTCGACTTTGTCCTTGGGTCCTTTTTTATGAATGGGCGAGATTAATGCTGATTTCCAAATAGAAGGAACAACACCTTCACACATCGAGCGTTGAAAAAGTAATGTTATTGGGAAAGTTAATTGATCAGCACATTTCACGATGAACAAGGCAGGTACTTGATCAGGCCCAGCTGATTTATTCAGATCAAGGGACTTCAGATGCTTTCTGACAGTCGCGGGGTCAATTTCAATTGACCGTATGTCACACGAAGAAGTAGGATAGGAAGAAAGATTTGGGTTAAACGTAGAATTATTTGAATGGCTGGGGTCCAGAAAAGTAGATTTGAAGTAGGATGAAAAAAGTTCACAGATACCTTGACCCGAGTCACTGTTTGAATCAATATAGGACATAGTTGAGGGGAAGTTATTGCTAACACGCTTACTTTTGATGTACAACCAAAACACTTTTGGATTGGTATTAATGGAAGATTCGATTTTTGCAATGTAGGAATTATAACAACATTTCTCAACTTCGGTAACTCTTTCTCGTAATAGTTGGAATGTGGCCAGATCACACAAATTGCCATAAATCTTGTGCTTTGTAAAGAACTTGTGCTTTTCCTTAATTAATTTGATAAGGGCAGTATTATACCAGGGAGGAAATTTATAGTCTTTTTTACGCCTCTGAGGAATGTGAGCATCTCTAATTTGGTATGGTAATGTATAGAACTTTCCCACAACTTCATCAACATTCCCATCATGTAACAAGCTTGTCCAATCTGTGTTTGATAAGGCAGAACGAATTGCATCGTAATTACCCTTAGCGTATTGATACACAATGCGACTAAGTGTAGTGAGTTTGTCAGTCATAGTAAAATCGAAATGAAAAACCAAAGATGGATGGTGAAAATCTTCAGGAACTAGAGGATCAGGGCACGATGAAAGGGACAGAGAGTCGTTAGAAAGTATTAAATCAAGAATTTTGCCATGCCTATTACTAATAGAGTTGAATTGGGAAAGATTGCATATGCCGAGAGTATCTATACTATACATATTTGAGGGTGGCGTTGATGATAAAAGTCCATCTGTTGAGGGCAACCACTTAATTGCACTCATGTTGAAGTCACCCGCAATTATAAATTTGTCGTTTGGGTGAGAAGAGACTAGCTCAGATAACTTTAAAAGAAACAATTCTAACTGGGATGAGAAACTATTACCGACATTTTGATTACATAGGTATAGCGTGCATACATGAATACGGTATATAGAGTTGCCAGAACTAACTGATAGCGATACCCATATATCTTCAGCATTAGAACGCCAATGAACATTTTCGACGACTGGAAGATCGCGACGTACCGCTATAAGAACACCGCCACCGCGCACCTGACCCGTGAAGGAATAGTCACGATCCCGCCTCCAGACTAAATAACGATTATCAAACAGTTCGCTAGAAGCAATGTCATCGATAAGCGACGTTTCAGTTAGTGTGATAATATCATAATTTGTTACAGAAAGATTTCTAAAGAATATATCGGTCTTTGTTCGTAGCCCTCGAACATTTTGATAATAAATGTTTAGTGGTGCCATTAGTATTTGATTATACTTATAAAGAAATAGTGAAAAGAACTAAGAAGCTATTGTTAGCTTACCACTATAAACTTCTATTGAACGTCGTCTGTAATAATATATTAAATGACCGGAATAGTATACGTAGTATCTGTAAATTTTATATTTAGTAACACTAAAGAATGTTGAACTCTGTGCCCTAAATTCGATATTATTAAGTAAAAATATGGCCAGTGAACGCACACTAGAGTAAACATTAGCCATACGGTGATGTGTATGTATATAACAACAAAGTAAATTATACCTTATAAGAATGCCTAGAAGAATGTAAACTACCCAAATCATCAACACAAGTTCATACAATATAAACATAATCTTATATATGTTATCATTGACAGCTGCACGATATAAATCAATAAAATAAATTGAAAAGTAGTTTGGGACAATGGGCTCAGGTAATAAAACTGAGTTCGAGAACAATAGACGGATTAGTGACGGATGGTCGAAAATATTGAAATTAAAATTATTTGTCCATTTTACAACAAAAGATTGTTGGACAACCGAACAAAAGATCTCTAGCTGCATCGGATTGGTGACTAAGTTTCTCAAAGTTTTAAAAATATAAATTAGTTTACATATCATCAAAAATATGTTAATAAAACTACTTAATGTAAAGGTTTTGGGTAATTTTAACAAATTTTTTGTAGATCTAAGTCCGACATCACTATAAAGCTTCTTGAAGTTTGATTTTTCCTGACGAATATTTTCATATTTTTTACCCAAACGAACTGAAAATTATGCTCCTTGGCCAATGTCTTGGCCTTGGATAACAACATTTTGTTTCTGCTGGTGAGGTGATCGTTTACGAAAATTCTTCCAGGTCCAATCAGGCCTATATCATTAGCTGTCAAGATGTCCTTACGTAGACGAGCTGCGCTGATGAAATCCTCTTTAACGTATTTGTTGGTAAACGAAACGATGATATTTTTAATACCAGGCTGATGAGTGGGCACTCTATGTATGAAATTGATTTTGTGCTTATCAATTGGGTAAGAAATATTAACGCCGACCTTAGCTATTATATCGAAGAGATTTTCTCTTTCCCTCAGTGGCACGCCTTTGATTTCAACATTATTGCTTCGCAACCATTGATCTGTACATAGCTGGTCTGCTTCCAGTTTGGTAACTATTTTTCTCAATTCCAAGATGTCATCTTGAGTCTTCTCAATTTTAGCTATTTTTTCCTCTAGAACTTGTACCTTAACTGGGAGCTCCAAGACTAAACATTTGAGGTCACTTAGTTCGTTGCGAAGCAATTGCACCTCAGATTCTAGATTTGCTAACGGAGCCAGTTTAAGGTTGATATTCATCACTTCCCTCATAATTGAGTCAAGAGATACAGAAGGAGAAGTAGCTGGAGTAGAACCGGTGATACCATGGGTACCAGCATTTTTACAATTAGCACATCTCCAAGTAGCTTGGCGATCACCAAGTTTGCGATAACCTTTTTCGGTTATACCGGAACACGCGAAGTCGAAGTGGTGGAGACAAGCAGTACATTGAACAGCTTCGGAAACTTCGTCCCCACACTTGCCACAGACAAACATGATGAGAACTGACACAAAGATATCACGTCACAGGTCGTTGGAAATGGGGTAACAAAGTTTGAGAACTAATGACTTGTTGGAAGACCACAAACCGTACGTGCGACTAGCAAGAGGGACACAAAGTGACTGAGTTGTAGGATGTTGATAGTTTTTGAGTAGTGATTATGAGTTTTTGTGAGAAATATGAACTATATAGTCAAATTAAAGAAAAATTGCACGCCTCATAGGCAAAACATGTGAATCTAATCAAAGATTCCAGACTATACAGCCTCTTCGAATCATTAATACTTAATTTACAATACCTTATAAGAAGGGAGGATTGGATAGGGGTAGCGACAATTTATAGTAGCAGGATTATTGTCGTGCTTACATATTCGTCTTGCCTATTTTTTCGCATAAGTGGATATAATAACGTAAACGAGAGGTTCACTCACTTTCACGGCTGCGAGAAGGGAAGTGGCTCATGAAATAAACAACACGTGTATGTAAACGAAACTTATTAATCCTTATTTTAAGTAGGAGTGAGGCGTATATATCGGAACAGGTACACGGAACAGGTTTCTCTATGAAAAAACTTTGCCCTGTTATCTATAGACCGAAACAACTGTTCTGCCTGTTCTGCCTGTTCCAGCCTGTTCCATTATGTTCCATTCCACAGCAAACAGTCTGAAACGAAACAGTTTGGAACAAACTCTTTTCTCTTTTCACATACAGTAATAAAAAAAGATAGCATATACATGATCCTGTTTCAAAGCAAACAGTTTGGAACAAGCTCTTTTCTCTTTTCACATACTGTAAACGAAAAAGATAGCAATAACATTTTTTTTTTGAGGCGAGGGAAAATGCTTAACCGATTTACGCACAAACTGGGTCGTTGCTAGGGGAACGACACGCGTCGGTCGGGGGCGATAACACTGCAGCAATAGTATGCTCTTGGCGGTGCTCCGTCCGCGATCGACGTCACAGAATAGTGTGGAAGACTCCGAGCGTTGCTGCACGAGCGAGCAACCCCAATACCCACTAAAAACCCCCTCCTCCCTGTCGACCCTGCGCTTTTGTTTGTGTTGGAAAGGCTGAGATTTAGAACATAGTTACGCCCAGTCGATCCAGCGCAATAAAGTGCCTGGAGTGTGCCCTGGGAGAACACACCCCACTTCGTTGTGCGGGGGTAGAAGGTCCTTTGCTCTCCTAGCAAGCTAAAGGCCCCCCGCGGTAAACGGAACCTAACTCAGGGAGGGAAGTAATGCTCGTACCTGCCTCTCCGGGTGCCAGCTGAAGGCCGGCGACCTCGAGAAGACGCATTAGCACGCGCTGCAGGACTCCTCTCCCTATTGGGTTCTGCGGCCTCCTTGAGTGACATTACTGTCTCGCAAAAAGTAACCGCAGCCCCCCAATTGTCGCTGCTCTGCAGCATGGCCTTGACCAAGTCGCAGAGCGAGTCGACCGGACCTACGTGCGTCTCAAGTTCGAAACGCTGCGGCGCCCATGCGGCGCACTCGACTAACGTGTGTAACGGCGTGTCGGGCGCGCCGCACTGGCGGCAGTCCGGGGAAGGCAAGCAGCCCACAATGCGATACAGATACTTATCGAAACATCCGTGTCCGGTAAGTATCTGCGTCGTTCTGAAGGTCAGGGTGCCGCTGGTGCGGTTGACCCATTCCGTCAGCTGTGGCCTGATTGCATCCACCGTGTAGCCGCCATAGGCCGCAGGGTTGTCGAGCTCTTGAGACCAGACGGCGATCATGGAGGCGGTTTCCCGCTTCCTGATCGCCTCGATTTCGACCTGACAGAAGGTCAGGCCTCTAGCTAGGGCATCCCGCCGGGTGCGACGCACCTCTGCCAGGACGTTCACCTGGAGATGCCAGGGCGGATCGTCTGCCAGGAGGGTGGCCGCCGTCCGCGACACTGTGCGATACCCCCGTATGGTCCTCACGGCCAGAACCCGCTGCGCCCGGTGCAGCAGGGTTCTGTTGTGGCGGTGAAGTGCAGTGGAGCAGACGGGTGCACCATACAGTGCCATACTCCTCAGGATGCCAGAGTAAAGTTTCCGCGTCGCACCCCCCGGGCCCCCCACGTTGGGAAGCAACCTCGAGAGTGTGCCCGCGGATTTGACGAGTTTGGGAACTAGCTGCTCAAAGTGCGCTTTGAACAGCCATTTCCCATCGAGAACTAGCCCCAGATATTTCATCTGGGGCCCTACTCTAATCGCCACCCCTTGGACCGAAACGGTCAAGTCCGCGGGGGGATTGCGAAATTTTCTATGGAACACGACGGCCTCCGTTTTCGCGGGGGAGACCCTCAAGCCCAGCCTAGCTATTCGATCTACGACAATCGCTAACCCGGCGTTGGCGACGTCCACGGATTCCGCAAATGACGCAGCGCGTGCCGTGAGTAGGGTGTCGTCCGCAAAGACGATCAGCCCTACCTCGGGCAGGACCGGAACCCGAAGGATCCAGTCATAACCTACGTTCCAAAGAATCGGCCCGAGGACCGACCCCTGTGGAACGCCGCACGCGACGCGTCGCCGACCTAACACGGGATTGCCGGACTCACCGCCCTCCCAAAGGATATGTCGATCCTGCAGGTACGCGCCCAACAGCCTCGTGAGGTACGAGGGGACTCCATGCGCACGGAGCCCCTCCCTGATCGTCTCATGAGGGAGGCTGTTAAAGGCGTTCGCTATGTCTAGCGACACTGCAAGAACGACATCCTTCGCTTGGACGGCTTCGTCCGTCAACGTTCGCAGTGTCTCGAAGGCGTCCATCGTGGAGCGCCTCCACCGAAACCCGAACTGCGTTTCTGAAAGCCCCGGCTCCACAACGTCGAGATGCTTCACGAGCCGCTCCGCCAAGATCTTTTCGAAGACCTTAGCGACCTCGTTCAGCAGCACTATGGGCCTGAAGGCGGACGGATCGTTGGGAGGCCGACCTCCCTTGGGAATCAGGCACAAACGACCCTCCTTCCATTGCGACGGGAACCGACCTGCGCGAATACAGGCTTCGAACAGTTCCCGCAGCTGGCCGCGTAGGTGTTTAGCGGCCAGGAAGAGGAGTCGACCTGGAACCCCGTCGGGTCCCGGTGCCGTTTTCCTGCCCCGGAGCTGGTCCAGGGCAACATGTAGTTCCCCCTCGGAGATGGAGTGAGGCTCCTCGTCCGTGGGGGTGTCGGGAACGGGTGGACCCATACTGGGGGGAGTGAAGTTTCCTGGATCCGGGAAGAGCCCGTCGATAACCGACCGGAGCACCTCGGGTTCGAGCGTTTCCGTGACCGTGGATGTGCAAGGCCGCAACGTGTTGCGGGCCCCACGGTACGGACGCCCCCAAGGGTCCCGATCGAGCGTCTCGAGGAGCTCGGCCCGAGCCCGGGCTTTCGCTTGCAATATTGCAATCGAAAGGGCCTTTCTGGCCTCCCTAAACTCGCCCACGAGTCCATTTTCCGCGACGTAGTCCGGAGGACGGCGCGCCCTGCAGCGTTTGAGTCTGTGGCTGATGATGCGAACTGCCTTTCGCATCTCGCCCAGCTCCTCGGTCCACCAGTGGACCTGCTTGCACGGAGGCTGCCGCTTGGAGACGCGAGGCATCGCCGCGTCGCAAACCCTCGTCAGAGTCTTGCGCATGTGCTCTGCCTGCGACTCCAGGTTCGCGAATTCGGCTGGGTAGGCCCAGCTTTCCGTGAGTGCCCACTCCTCGGCCTGCTCCGGATCGAGCTTGGTAAGGGCCCAACGCGGGAGGAGAGGGGGGCGATGAACAGGGCTCGGACCGGAGAAGGGGATAAGCTCAAATCTGATGTACCGATGATCAGAGAGCGACTCCACCTCCTCCAGCACCCTCCATCCGATAACTCTGCGGGCGGCCGCATGAGTGGCGAATGACAGGTCGATGACCGATCCACCCCGCGCGCGCACGCAGGTCTGGACTGATCCCTGGTTCAATATGGTCAGGCCAGATTGAAGAGCCCATTCCTCAACCGTCCGGCCCCTAGGTTCCGTGAACGCATTTCCCCAGGAACAGTGCTTTGCGTTAAAGTCGCCCATCACGAAAATCGTTTTAGGCGACAGTCTGCCTATGGCAGCCCTGATGGCGTCCAAGTGAAGCTCGAACTCCGCCAGGGGGCGGTTGCGCGAAAAGTAAACGCCTATGACGACGATACTCCCGCTCTCCGCCACCGCATAGCCCTTTCCTCTTTCGAGACATGTAAGCGGTGTGCCAGATCCGGCTCTGGCCACCACCGCTACCACGTCGTCGAGGTCGCCCACCCAATTGCCGCAAGGCGGCACGTAATAAGGTTCGCTTATTACGGCCAAGTTCGCTTGCCACTCCGCCATCGCCTGCAGGCACAAGTCCTGAGCGGTGGGGGAGTGGTTTACGTTCGCCTGAAATAGTGCTGTTACGGGCGTACTAGGCATTGGAGGTGTCCATTGCGCGTACTCCCGATGCACCCGTGCGTTGTTTCGTCCTCGGATAGACGAATTTGCCTTTCACGTAGGCAGGCTGGCAGAACCTCGCTAACGTGGGGTGGGCAGCGTTGAGTCCCCCCGCCGCGCACGCCGCGCGGTGGGGGTTCCAAGCCGTGCAGTCCGGCATCTTGTGTCCGCTCTTACCGCAGCGGAGACACAAGTTAGTCCGATCCGGGCACGTGTCCGGACAGGTCTGGGTGCCATGGCCGACGTTGTAACACCGGTAACAACGTATCGGTCTGGCCTCCAGTGCCTCCACCCTCGCCGAGGTGAAGCCTACCACGAGGTAGCCCAGCTCGACGATGGCTTTGGCAGCAGCGACGGGGCACATCACATACGATGCGCCCAAACCGCCCGGTCCTGCACCGATGTGCTTTACGCGCACGTCGTCCCGCCGGCAGCCGCCGGCGCGCGCGATCGCGTCACGAAGCCCATCGACCGTGACCGATTCATCCAGCCCAGAGACGTAAAGCTCCCCACGCTTTACGGGGCGGATGACCTCGGCCATCCCTACAAGGGCTCCGCGCAGAGCCTCGGCGACGCGGTCCGCCTTGGCCGCGCTCTCGGGTCCTGGCTGGAACTCGAGGAGACGCGCGTCCCTGACGGTCCGCACCACCTTCAGCTCCTCGCGGAGGCCCATGGACGCGATGTCGACCACCGTCGAGGCCTTTGCGAAGACCTCGCGATAACCGACACCCTTCGCGGCCGCTGCTGGCAGCAGTTTAACGATAACTGCGGCCGACTTTGGCTCGCGGAATACAACCGCAGGCTTCGCAGCCTGTTTCCGCTGTTGCTGCCCCCGCCCCGTCGGCGGGGGAGTAGCTTGCACCTGGGGGGGGGGGAGGTGGCCCGTCGGCCCTCGCCCCCTTACCCTTTTTCCGCTTGCCGACCGTCGTCCACGCCCCCCCCTCTGGGGCGGGGTCGGGGGCGGGGGCCACGGGCGCCGGCGGCGGCGCGACGTGCGCGACGCGAGCGCGGACGACGGGCGCCGCGACGACCGGTGTCGCGGCCGCGGGCGCCGCCCGCTGCCTAAGGGCCGGCCTAGGAGCCGACACCATAGGCACGGGTGCCGTGGCGGGGGCCGTTACCGCAGCGGCGGCGTCGCGTGCCACTCTCCGCTGCATTTTCAGCCTCCACTTCACCCCCCCTCTATTCGTCTTCTTTTTAGGGGGGGCCGGTGACGGTGGGGAGTCCGTCACCCCGACAGCCGAGGCCGCCACCACCTCCATCGGAACCGGGGTACTTGATTCCCCTGCATTCCGCTGGACGGCAGCTGCAGCTGTGGCCGCTTTTGGCCTAACAGCCACGTTTGGTGCCGGTCTGGTTGCCGGCGCCTTGCCTCGGTCGGCCGTTAGCGGTGGACGGAGGGTCGGCGCGGCATTCAGCCGGTCCTCGATACCGGCGAACCGGGCGACCATACTCGTATGGCGGCGACGACGTCGATCACGGCACGCACAAACATGTCGTAATCGATGCCGCCGAGCCCCGGTGGAGCGGGTGTCGGCGCCGCCCCGTTGGCGGCCGCCGGAGCTCGCTCCGTCTCGACGACGGGAGCCGGTGTCGGCCCTGCTACCGCAGCAGGGGCCGGACGCGATTTTTTAACCGCTCCGGGTGCGGCAGGCGGTTCCGGTACCGCCGCCGCCTCCGCCGTGGCGGCTTGGGCCTTCCGCTTGACGGGTACGGGGGTCGGCGCCGCCATTACAGCAGGCGCCGGCTCCGCAACCGAAGCGGAGGCCTTTAGGGCCTTACGCATGTCTTCAAACTCCCTGCGGTAGGAGCGGTTTTCCTCCCGCAGTGAGTTTAACTCCATGCGTAGCCTGGCGTTCTCGTTACCGAGCTTCCAGGCCTCAGATTCCGGATTTCGCGTGACCAGTGTGTCGACGATGTCCGACACCCTGGACGCGGCCTCCTTCAGCCGGTGCACGTATACCCCTTTCAAATTGCCCGACGTTTGGGCAACATGAATTATCTCGGCGACCTGGGCGCTGGCCGCTAGGCGGAGCTCCCCAGGGCCGAGAGCCGATACGTCCCCGACGAGGGCGGCGCACTGGCTAGCCGCAGCCACTTTGGTGGCGGTTGCCTTGCGCGCCTTGCACCCCCCTCGGTACGGAGGTAGGCCTCCGCACCCGCGTGAACGCTAGAAGCCGCTGCGGGTGCGCCCCCCGTGGGGCGCAGAGGTGAGCGCGCGCGCGCTGGAGTGGAAGCACCCGACGTGCTAGCCGAATCGGCGCCGCTGCTCTGGGACCGGTCCCAGAAACGCGACCTCGATCCGGGAACGAACAACGGGGAACACGATATCGGCACCGTTGCCGTTGAAGACGTGGACAGCGTCGCCGAACCCGATGCCAAAGACGGTGAGGCTGCGAACGAAGACGACGACGTGCCCGCTGCCGCTGCCGCTAAAGACGAAGACGTCGCCGCAGCCGAAGACGCAGGCGCTGACATCGCGACAGCGGCTCCCGTCCCAGTAGGGAAGGAAGTCGAAGGAGTCGCCGCTGCCGCGCCTACTAAGTCCCTATTAACGACCCCGGCCGAGCGCGCGATTGAAGCTCGCGCGACAACCGGTGTCGTGGGACGGCTGCTCTTGACGTTGCAGCCCGAAGGGTTGCAAGTCGATGTCGTAGGCACAGGTGAAGCCCGTGCGCTATACGACACCGTCGTCGTAGGGCACCCATCCCCTGCCGTCGCTGAACCGACCGCCGTGTATACCGGACTACAGGCAGGCGCTTCGGGGCGGGAATAACTATGATCGCGAATCGTACCGTAGAGCGCGTGCTCCAGCGAGTCTGGGACGCTGCCGGACGGTGGGATGTCATCATGTTCTACGTAGGCGCCGCTCCCTTGCACGAGTGAGGCTCGCGCAGAGGTGGGTGGCGCCATGTAGGCGTATTGAACTATGGTGCTTGCAGCGCTCACGGCCAGGCAAACGGCCGAGTTCGCTACAAGCAGCACGTTCCTATCTATCTCCGGGTGTGCTGCGCTCCTGCGCGCGGCACGCCCGGATGGGGCCCTAGGCGCCATGGGAACCGGAGGCGGTCCCATCACGCCGCACCTATCCTCATGCGTGGCGGCGGTGAGGTCTACCACCGCCGACGCACTCCCTACCGAGGCGGGCACATCGGCAGCCGTGAAAACGGCACTATCCGTGTGCCCGGGACGCGGCCCGACAGCCGACCTGCTGCGACGGGCCGATGAAGAAGACATCTTCTTCACACGCGTCTCCCCGATCTCGGGCATCATCCAGCCATCCTTGGCCTTCGTGTGGTCCCGCTTGCGCGGGACACTCGAAGGCCTCGGGGCCTTCTGGGGACCTGGGCCATCCATTACTGGAGGCCCGTTCCCTTGCCGGGACCAGTCGACGCGCGTGAATATATATCGACACAAACGACCGTTATTGCGTAATGCGCCTAGGCGCGCCGAAATGAACAAGCGAATAGAGCTTAACAACTCACCCCAGTCGAAAAACAACTGATTCGCGCCGGAATCGAACTAAATAACACTGTACACTATCACTACACAACTATTGTCGCAATTTGTCGCTTTTTAGGAGCGAAAAAGCGTGGAAAATTGCAATTTCCGCAAAGAGCATGGGCATTTGCGACTGTTTCGCACGGATGCCCTCCAGGAACTGAAGATAGCAATAACATGCCTTAACCCTATTCCAAGTCCATTTTGGTAATAATTATAAATACATTCGGATACTCACATAAATTATGGTGTATAATAATAAATGTACTGTGCCCGCAGGGGGGCTTTGTGGCGAAGCCTTAGGTGAGTAGCGACACCTCGTACCTGACTCCGGGGGCCAAGGCAAGGCCCCCGCCTCCGTGCTTGCCTTAACCAGCCGGCACGGAGTGGAGATCGCTAGAGCTAAGACTCAAGCTCCAGGGGTGGAAGTGATAAATGGCCTAACGTCGGAAGTAGCTTCGGTGAACCTGCAGCCCACCTCTCTACACCCCTTAGCCACTCACACCCATGTTGCCCCTGTCTTTATGGCATTTTCTGGGGCCCATGCAGGGAGTGGCGAGTCACCGTTTGCCAAATTTTCCATGTTCCCTGAACATTGCGACGGGCAGACGCCATAGTCCCCATATTCCCAGACCCCTAGTACCATTAGCAGTTCACCACAATAGCCCGGTACTTTTTGTCTTCATTTCCCACAATAGTTCTACACTGGCCGGGGCTTGTCCTTGGGTGCATTACTTTATAGTGTAGACAGGGATAATCGCCGGTCAGTGTCACGCCACATTTACCTTAAATTTGTCAAGGGGCCTCTACGTGTTGGCCTTCCCATGGCCCCACGCAAGCCCCCCAAAAGTCCGGGCCATTTTTATGGCCCGTGATCTTGAAAGACATACAGAATAATGTACTGTTATGTATCATTTAAAATATGACATTATCTATCATTAAGATAACATACTTTTAAAATTATTATTATTTATTAGACAGGTGACAATATGGTGGTAAAAATATTTAACTGAGATGAAAGGCCTAGCATGAATCCGAACTATTCTGAACCTCATATCCTCTCTGAGTCTGTGATTCTGCGAGTCTGTCTGTGATTCATTCCGATTTTTGTGTTTGATTTCTTTGTTCTGGAATTGTTTTTTCACTGAAACAGGAACAGGTGGAACAGGTCTCTTATTTTACCTGTTACAGATCACCCCTAATTTTAAGTTTTTGATCTAAAGTAACAAAGAATACGATCCATAGAGTTAATGTCATCCCATTTGAATATTTTTATTATTGGTAACTGCCCTTTACAACTGTCACACGAACACTATGATTTCCGGTCTTTTCATTTCTCCGTGGCATGGCGGATGGTCTTTATCGCCGCTTATAGTGTGTTTTAGGAGAAATAACTTCGCTGATATAGCGAAATGGTAAGTTTATTATTACAAAATGTGTTTAATCATTAAAAATATATATGGTGTAAAGAGATAATACAGTGAGTGTTCCAAAAAAGATTCCTTGAGTAATGTCGGTTCATGTTCTCAAACACGTGTTAGGTTAAAAAATGTTTAAAATAATCGAAATAACCAGTGTATTTGTGATTTAGTAAGCCTTTATTACAAATAGATATTTTGATTTCGTGATGCGAATGCGTTTTACATGCTGAAAGCAAATAAAATAGACTTTCAGTTCATACGTATATGCTCGGCAATAATATTATCAAATCGCTAAAAAGATGTTTATTTCTTCATAAACATCTTATACAATATTCAATTGAGTGATGTACCAATATTTTGTATATCAATGTTAACATTATCAATTATATTTTTAACATTGAGATATAACATGTCTAGAGAGAGCATTGCTAACAAACAACATCGCCAAAAACGGCATCAAAAACGCGAACCGTTGCTAAATTCACTCTGCGTTTTCGGGATATCAGGAAAAAAATATTACCCCATTTTTTATAATTAAATTTTTTTATGTAAGTGAAAAGTTTAAATGATCGTTATGATTTATCGCTTTATGTGATATAATTTAATATTACTCAGAGGTTTTAGTTTTTTTTTTAATAAAGTATTAGCAACAAAAGTGTGTGTCTTGGAACGAACCATAAAAAAATACATGCACAAATGAGTTCATAACACATTCTAGCACATGTAGTAATTTTAATTCGCAATAAAATGTCTGTACAGATATTAGTACATATTTATAAGTCTGTTAATTACCAATACTAATATAATAATTCTAAAAAAACTATTCATAATGGCAAATTATTTTTGTGTTACACATCATGTTCACGAAGGCTATTAGATGACTATTTATAACCCAGGGATTATCCTGCGCTAAAAGTCAGTGAAATCATTTGTAATAGTAGACTTGGAACTATTCCATAGGTTTATATTGGGTAGTAGGCTTTATGTGTAATCCAAAGTTTATATCAGTAGTAGGAACTACTGGGTAGGTACACGGGATAGTTTTAATGCATGGACTTAAGAGCAACTAAACCACTTGAAAAGGGCTATTATAAAAATAAAAATATTCATATCCAAAAGTTTTTATTATTCAAACTAGTTTAGTTTGATTATTTTATGAACTAAAATTAGTTTTTTATCATATTAATATATTAAATTATTTCTTTATTAGGAATTAATGGAGATGCAGCTAACAGAATATAGACAAAATTAATATCTTAATTATGACAATAAAGAGTTATCTATAATATTACTAGCGCCCCGGCGCGGATTCACCCGCGGTCTGTCCCGCTCCCGTGGTATAAAGCGTCATGTTATAAAGCCTATGACACTCCCTGTTAACGTAGCTTTCCAACAGTAAATGAATTTTTAAATTCAGTTTAGTAGATCCCGAGATTATTCCCTACAACGTCACAAACTTACAAACTTTACCTCTTTATAATATTAGTATAGATAACTCCGACCGAAGCATCTGCTTTAAACAATATTCAGTTTTTTTTACATCCTCTTTGACGATATTTGCAGCACGCATTCTGTCAATTCTATGTCAAACGTCATAAGGTTACATTAAAAAGTTTATATTGTCCAAAGCGCTAAGGTTAGATTAGAAATAATTTTATATGGTGGTTAAGTATTCTTACATTTTCTAATTATCCTTCACACAACTTACATCTTATCGGTCACGATCATATATAATTATTTTAGGTACTTTATTTCAATACAACTGTGCCGTTGATAAGAAAATATAAAAAACATAGTGTAAAAATATCTCTGAAAATGATTCAAAATATTTTCGTTCAAAATCCATCTCTTTGTCCAACAATTGGATACAATTGGATCCGTAGGAAGTCTAAAACGTAATACAAATTACTTTAAGAAAACTGGATACACAAACATTACATGTGCTTTTTCTATAGATTTTTTCAATTATTCATATTTTTTAAATAAAAAAAAAACGTAACAAAATTCCCCAAATTTTGGAAAATAAGTCACACTACTCACCTGACAACATCAATCAATTCGATAACCTTGAAAATGTCGAAATTAAATTTCACGTTTTTACAAAGAAATCATGAGAAAAGTGTTAAGTTTTCGGATTAAATGACATCTTATCCTTATCCTTTCCTGTTTTAAAATAGTTCCGACACATTTTAATAGCGCATAGCCGGCATAATCTTTTTTTTTGCGACAGCTCTAACCAGTAAAGTAATCGAAACGACACTAACAGGCGTGGGAAGCCACTGAAGCCAGTGCACCAATTCTGGTGCACTTGTTTTGGGCCGTTTTTGTGCAATTGATGCGTGATCTAGACGTTTATATGATCTAAGATTTTTACCTTATTGATCTGTGAAATCGTTTCAAAATTTGAGGTTATGTTATCCAGAAATTTTCTTTTGATACATTCAGAGACGAAATATGTTTAGTGTATTTACAAACGTTTCGTGCACTCCATGCATATAAAAGGGTATTTGGCATTGTTTTGTTATCAAGTTTAAAAAGATAAATAGTGTCTTATAGGTTCAACTAGATGGACTGTAGTACTAAATGTTTCACCTTCAGTAAATAACTAATGCTCATCATTATGAGCCCCGTACTCTTCCTGGTTGCGCTAATTATGGTCCTCCAGGTACACTTTTGGGGCAAATTAAATAGTTCCCTTAGGAAACATTGCTAATTTTACCATATTAGTAATGTGTCGACGTGTGGAGCACAGTTGCAGACAATCCTATTGGATATCAAGATAGTTATAAATTCATACTCACATTAAATATTAATAAATCTATTTTATTACAGAGTCTATCAGTAGCCCGACAGCTTGTGTCGGTTTATTCAGAGAAGAGCGAGGTGGTCGCCGGTACATCGCTGCCTCTACCATTCGTATTCAAGGCGCCCATTCGTCCGGACCTGGTCAATGATGTCCACGTTTCAATGTCCAAGAACTCAAGACAGCCATATTGCGTTAGCAAGGAGGCTGGTATGTATGACCGAAAAGCTTCTGAAAAGTAATTTTTAACCTATCAGTGAAAGGAGATACTGATGGGACATAGGCCCTCGGTCCTCTTAAGTTTGCTCCATTTAGCTGAATTCTGTGAGCTTGTTCAGTGAGCTTGCATAGGTCAGTATACTAGTCTAAATGCCTCCACACTATGCTCAAAATATAATAGAAGATAAAAATGTATATATGATACAGGTAATATTTCTGAAAATAAGAAAATACAGTAGAACCTCGATAAGTTAAAGTCCAAGGGAAACAGAAAATATTTTAAGTTATAGAGGTTTTAAGTTATCAAGGGTCTATGTTAGGGATAGGTTAAAATAGAGGTAGGTATGTATGTACATATGTATGTATGTACCCTTGCTCCGCACATTTTTTTAAAGGCTAAATCATGTCGTTTCTTAAAATTCTCTAACCAGCCATTGCTGGCTTTAAAATTTTTGATTTTCAGTGAATTAGTGAACTCTTCAGCTTTTTCTTTCAGTATGGGTCCACTACCACTGATGTTTTTGTTTCGACACTGTTTGAACCACGTAAAAAAAACATTGTTCTAAATTAGGGAATTCGGCAATTTTTCGTCTTTTACATTCAAGACTTTCTCCTGATTCTTGTTTTTTCAAGATTTCAGCTTCTTTTTTTAATGATGATTGATAATGTACTCTCATGTATCCCAAACTCAGCCGCAACTTCTTTCTTTTTCAATCCATTTTTCACTGCTTCTATAGCTTTTAATTTATCAGCGTATGTGAGTGTTGTTAGTTTTCTTTTTGAACTCATTTTAAGCCAGTTTTATCACACAGTAGGTAAAGCGATGTTTCCAGGACAACGATCAAAAACTTAGAATCCAAGTAAGCCGTTGTCTTAAGGCTAACCGCCGCAAAGCTTTAAAGAATTTCAAAGAAGCAAACATTAGGTGACATATGTATTGTTTATGTTAACAATTTGACTAGTGATCATGTGCAAGCAATAAATACCGAAACCTTTTGTTTTGCACACTCTTTCAAAATGACTCATTGAAAAACAATTTTATGTTATAGAGGTTGTGGAAACATTTCTTTAAGTTACTGAGGGCCAATACAAAGATTACTTATTTAAGTTATAGAGGTTGCGTATTTTAAGTTATAGAGGTTTTGGGCTCTGATGGGAAGGGAACATATTATTTTTTGAAGTTATAGAGGTTTTTAAGTTACCGAGGTTTGAGTTATCGAGGTTCTACTGTAATAAGATTTAATTTGTTGACATCATCATATAGAAAAGAATAGATACATTTCATTACATACATACATAGCTTCACACCAGTTCCTTTGCGGGGTAGGTACAAACAACAGAGCGCCATTCAGGCTTATTCTTACACACCTCACTCGCTTCTTTGACATTCATAGCTTTTGTCATGCACACTCGTCTGTTCTTAAGTCTACATTTCATTGTGCACCAAATATACAATTACAAAAATGCATAATTGCAATATTGTTTTGGTATAAACCTCACTTAAGGAATACTTTAACCTAATCTGGCTATGTATGAGATGCATTCATAGTTTTGAGAATATGGTATTTCCTTAATTCTTTTTATTATCTGAAACATGCTTAGGAGCATATGGCTTACTTACTGGAAAGTAGTTACCATACAATTTAATATCTAGTCAGATGTCAATGTGTTGCCAGTCTCTAGGATGAGGCACTGGAACACTCACAATATGAAACTAGTTAGCTAAAGACAATTTCACACCAACATTCTGAGAGAGTGTTATTGTGCTGTTTTAGGTAGCCCAGGATTATTATAATCATCATCAGTATTAATCATATACAGTGACTGAAAATTAATATAAAAAGCTATTATATTTGTATAAATCCAATATTTAAGTGCAAGGAGTTCCATAGTCTCTGTCATCCCTATGGGAAGTAAGCATGCTAATAGAATAGAATAATTATATACTTTATTATACAAAAATGCTACATAAAATCAAGAACATTCATAGTTGCTAAACTGTGCTGATTCACTAGTGCAATAATTTAGTTTATTAATTATTTAATAGTAATGCATAAGATAATTTAATAATTACAAACAATAATACATAATTATGTACCTATTACAATACACATTTTTTATATATATATATATATATATATATATATATATATATATAATGTGTGTGTGCGTGCGTGCGCGCGTGTGTGTGTAAGCTGTGCACTAAATGTCCACATTCAGCTTACCCATTCCATGGTTCTGAATGTTACTGCAGATTAGTGCTAAATTAAATATAGAGACAAGGCGTTCCAGGCCAGCTTTAATAGCTAGAATGGGTGCATGGTCTCTATGACATATATGTCAAGAGTTAATCATTTATCGCTTCACATGAAATAGATCTGATAGATTAAATGAAACTGCAGTGGATAATTTGATTATCTATAATGGGTTTAAGCAACGTACGTTTATACACATTACACAATACTACGCTCGCACTACCGAAGGCACACAGAGAGAAGAAGGCAGACATGAGAACCCGATTCGAACAAAAAGGTTACCGGAAGTGTCATCGAGTGACATTTATCTACCGGATGCTTTTTACCTTTTAATATTAACAACCTTGACACACAAATAATGTGTTGGGTGATATTCTCATATTCAACACCCCCCCTCAACACATTATTTATTTATTAAAAATCAAACAAAATGTTTTTATAGTAAATTAAATTAAACAAATATCTTATAATAGTCCACACTCTCGACTAAATTTACAAATTAAATCTTTACTTAAAGCCTTGGTAAACATATCTGCCAATTGGTTCTCACTCTTAACATAATCAAGTTTAATTTTTCCCTTTTTAACAATATCTTTAATGAAATGAAATCTTATATCAATATGTTTCAAGCGTTTCACACTATCTGTACTGGCTACCATGATAGCAGACTGATTGTCACATAAAATACTACATGAATCTAAATTTTGAATATTAAAATCTTTTATTAAATTCATAAGCCCACATGCTTCACTAACTGTCATACTGAGTGCAATGTACTCAGCCTCTGTAGAGGACAAACTGACTGAATTTTGTTTCTTTGAACACCAGGAAATCAAACAACCAGAATAACTTATACAATAACCAGTTGTTGATTTTCTATCAATTAAATTACCACCCCAATCTGCATCACAATATCCTAGCAGTAAATTATCAGTACACTTATAAATCAATTTATAATCAATAGTATTTTTAACATATCTTAACACTCTTTTTAAACACATCAATAAGTTAATATTTGCACAATTTTGATATCGACTTAACATGGAAACAGCAAAATTTAAATCTGGTCTTGTACCAACAACAGCATACATTAAAGAGCCTATTATTTGTCTGCACATATTTTCTAAATTTTTATCTTGTTTACAAATTTCACTTTTTAGTATTTTAGTATTAAAGTTTTGATCTAAAGGCGTTGACATTGGTTTGCAATTTGACATTTTATATTTATTTAAAACATTTTTTAAATACTCCTTTTGACTCAACTCGGTAACACCTGTTTCCAAATTTTGTTTTACATGTATACCTAGAAAGTTTGACACATAGCCTAAGTCTTTAATATCAAATTTGGCACTTAACTTTGATTTTAATTGATTTACTTGAATACTACAAGTTCCAAAAATTAACAAATCATCAACATAAAGCAAAACATACATTTTATAATCATTATGAAATTTAGTATAAAGGCATGAATCACACATTGATCTTTTAAAACCCTCTTTTATTATTACTGAATTAAATTTCTCATTCCAATATTTAGGTGACCTTTTAAGCCCATATAAGGACTTCTTCAATTTAACAATATTGTTGTTACCACTATAAGCACCTTCTGGTAAACTAAGATAAACATCCTCCAAAAGATCTCCATATAAAAATGCCCCCTTTACATCTAATTGATGAATAGGTAATTTTAACTTAGTTGCAATGACTACAAAAAGTCTAAAAGTTGTCAATTTTGCTACTGGTGCATATAAATCATAAATATTTAAGTTATCATTTTGTTCAAAGCCTCTGGCAACTAAACGTGCCTTATACTGAATTTCATCATTTATATTTTTAATTTTAAACACCCATTTACTACTTATAACATTTTTATTTAAAGGTTTTTCACAAAATTCCCATGTATCATTACACTTTAAAGTTTCAAGTTCCCTAGCAATAGCATCTTTCCACTTACTTGAATCGTTCCGAGCCATAGCATCACTGTATGTCATCGGAGATATATCACTACTAACACAAGCACTATAAATATATGAACTTGGCGGTTTCCTCACTCTCTTACTTGGCCTTGACTGACCAACTTGAACATCCAGGTCTTTATAAAATGACTCATCACATGACATCATGTCATCATCTGTTTCTTCACCTGACTCACTTGGTGAATAACAACTTTCATCAGACTGCACCTGCAGTTCACTGCACTGACCTTCCTTACCCTCTTCTGTTTGTTCTTTCATGCCTTCTGGCATTATTACTGGTAAGTTTTCTGTATTTTCTAGTACATTTTTACAACCAAGAGTCATATCATTCTTTTCTATGAAAATCAAGTCTCTTTTCACTTCAACTTTGTTCCTGTGTTCAAAATACACCCTGTATCCTTTGACATTTTCTCCATAACCAACCATAATTCCTTTTTCTCCTTTAGAATCCCATTTACTTCGCTTTTCTTTAGGGATATGGACTATAACCTCTGTTCCAAACTTTTTTAAAGTTTGTATGTCAAAATCTCTCTTTGTCCAACTCTGGTATGGTGTTTTTCCAGTTTCCTTGCTGTTTCCTGTCCTATTCAGTACATAAGCAGCTGTATGAGTAGCCTCTGCCCACAGTCTTTTGTCTAAATTCTTTGAACAAAGCATAGTTCGGGCAGCTTCCACCAATGTTCTGTTTTCCCGTTCAGCCTTACCATTTTGTTGTGGCGTGTAGGGTATTGTATTTTGGTGTATAATACCATGCATTGACAGTATCTGTTGGACTGACTTATTCACAAATTCCAAACCGTTGTCACTTCTTAAATATTTAATTTTCTTTCCGGTTATATTCTCTGATTTCTTTATAAAATCCATAATACAATCTTTAACTTCATCCTTGTTCTTTATAAAGTATAAATTTCGATAATTCGAATAATCATCCTTGAAAAGAACAAAATATCTTGAGCCTCCGAGGGATGTCACTTCCATAGGACCACATACATCTGTGTGAACCAGTTCACAGATCCTTGTACTCGAACTTACACTGTTCGTAAATGGAAGTCTATGTATTTTCCCCTCTAAACAGGATTCACACTTAATATTGTTGCTTTGTTGATCATACTCAATGTTATTTTTGTCCAGTATATCCTTTACTTGCTTGAAATTCTGGTGTGCTAACTTTTCATGCCATTCCTGCAAGGATGTTTGTTTTGTACCTGCCACCCATGCTTCTCCTGACTTATATCGAAAATCCAAGTAATATGAACCACCATCTCGCATTGCAATTGCACAAACTTTATTGTTTTTGTAAAATTTACATGAATTTTCATCTGTCACTATATAATAACCTCTGTCAGTTGCACAGTTTACAGAGAATAAATTGATTTTAAGGTCGGGAACATATAATACATTCTCCATGGTTGTATCAACCCATTTAGTTCCATTATAAACTTGTGCTGACAATGTTCCACAGCCTAATGTGCTGATTGACATTCCATTTCCTATAATGACGGATTTTCCAGAAACATTTTCAAATGTTTTGAACAGTGTCCGATCACAACACATGTGTTCGCTTGCTCCACTGTCCACTAACCATTTTGATGTTTGTGCGTTATTGTAGAGGGATCTTGAAACAATAAAGGCATTACTATCCTTGTTCTTTTTATATTTACAGTTAGCTTTATAATGTCCAAACTTACCACAATAAAAACATTTATTATTATTTATATTCATTTGGTTGTTTATTTTACTTTTACACTCAATTTTATAATGCCCTAATTTATTACATTTGAAACACTTTATATTATTTTTATTATAATTTCTTTTTGCAAAAAATGCCGCTGAGGTTTCTCCATTATCTAAATTTTTCTCCTTTAACCTTTCTTCTTCTATTAGTAACCTCGCAACCAAATTATCAATGGTCTGTTTGTTCTCCGGAGCAGATTCCCATGCCGATATAAAGTGTTTATATTGGTCAGGTAGTGACATTAAAATTTTTGTTATTATGAACTTATCTGAGATTTCTTCTCCCATTTGTTTCAAACTGCATTGCATCTCCTGTATTCTTGACAAAAAGGTGGACATATGTACTCCTTCTTCAAATTTGAATTGAAAAAATCTTTGTTGCAAGATGTGTATACTGGTTTCTGTCTTTTGTTCATACACGCTTTGAAGTTTTCGCCACATATCCGCAGAATTATTGCAGGATATTATATGCAACATTACGTCTTCTGACATTCTTGTAACAAGCAATGTCTGTGCCTTCGTATCCTTCGCTTCCCATGTCGTACGGGACGCTATTTCATCGGGCTTTTTCGCTCGACCTTCGACAACCTCCAACAACCCATGACCACGCAATATAATGGATGTCTGGAATTTCCAAATATTCCAATTTTTAGCCCCTTCCAGTTTAATTACTGTACTATTTCCTTCCATTTCGTGTTTTCTTTTTGCCTTCACGAATTGTATTGCGTCAGCGCACGTTTTGACCACGCGTTTTTAACACGGCCCGGCGTAATGGCGTACGCTTGCGAATGTGATTCAGATAATGTATTACCAGGCTATGAACTTCGCTGTGGCTGGGCCCATAACCTGATAGATTAAATGAAACTGCAGTGGATAATTTGATTATCTATAATGGGTTTAAGCAACGTACGTTTATACACATTACACAATACTACGCTCGCACTACCGAAGGCACACAGAGAGAAGAAGGCAGACATGAGAACCCGATTCGAACAAAAAGGTTACCGGAAGTGTCATCGAGTGACATTTATCTACCGGATGCTTTTTACCTTTTAATATTAACAACCTTGACACACAAATAATGTGTTGGGTGATATTCTCATATTCAACTAATTATTGCGACTTATAGAGGGTTAAGATTTCGAGGAACGTGGTCTTGAGTTTGAAGGGAAGGGAACTTCGACTTAAAGAGGTTCTACTATAGTTTAAAAAATGTTGGTAGTGAAAGTGTCCTCAAGAATTTATAACTGCCCAAACATGTAATAATAATATATGTATATACTTATAGTTAATTTTCACTTACTAATAATGATCATAGGGCACCTAAAGAGGTCTTTTTTTGCAGATTCGTATGATGAAGATAAAGATAACAAATCAACATAAAGTGCAATTTTCTGCCTTACATCCATGCAGGAACGGAGAAAGAATACAATTTCCTGCGGCCGGGCGGCCTGTCGTAAGAGGCGACTAAACAACCCACAGCCAGGTGGTAGGGCATTTGCCCAACTGGATGGCTACCACCCCTGGTTTAAAGTATGTCGCCATAACAACCTTGAGTCGTGTTCCGGCATTAGTGACTAGGTTCCAGTCTCCCTTAAGAGAGCAGCAGCGCATTAGTAGCATCTTTGGTGTTGCAAATGTCCATAGGCGATGGTAACCGCTTTCCATCAAGTGGGCCGTCTGCCTGTCTGTTGAACTCCTGCAATAAAAATAAAAAAAAAACGTCTTACCACAACCAGTATATCTAGATAGATTAAAGTCAATTTCATGATTAAAATTTAGTATCTCGCAGGAATTTTCCACTTCTCAAAATAAAAAGTATCCCATGACCATGGGGTCCAATTCTGCAATTTCAAAGTCTTCGCTTTGGGAAAATATTTGAAGTATGATTCCATTGTAATGGTGTCATCGTATTCTACTAAATCCACAATATCTTCTTAATATTGTCGTGGAGGAATAATAGTAAAAATAATTGGTATTATCATTAGCAGAAAAGGCGTAAGCCGAAATGAATATTGAAAAGCTACTAAAAATTTGAACATTCGTTTCGCAAGTTTGCGCTTATGTCTAAAGAGAGAGTCGCTTGCCACTGGCACGCCATTGGAATTAACAGAATACCAAAACCAGGCAAACCTATGACTAAGATGATAAGTGTATATATAGTATTATTAGAATTGAGCCCCTGGTGTTGTAGACATCTATAGGCGACGATGACCACTCTCCATTAGCTGCGCCATCTGTCTGATTGCCAGATTAGCAATTTTTTTTTTAAAGAACTGCTTTACATTTGAAGTAATAGACTTGCAAGAATTACTTTTATTTCGTATTTATAATATTAAGTATATTACGTGATTCCTAAACGGCTCAATACTGTAAAATATGACCATAGCAACATAGGTGACTCTTGCAGATAGTCTGCTGTCATTGATGCGGTATGAGCTGATGAGTTTCTTCATCAGTACTCCTCTCTCTAGGATTGAAGATATTTTTGTCTGGTATATAGATTGATCTGATTTTGTTGCATCTCTTTGTTAAGGCCACCAAACCAGTGCGGAGTCGTGGGGCACGGGTCGTGCCGTAGCGCGTATTCCGCGTGTCCGTGGTGGTGGTACCCATAGGTAAGTCCAAATATGTTTTTTTAATTATATCAGCCCATAAATGTCCCACTGCTGGGTGCTTACACCCTTCAATTCGTCTTGTTTTTTTTTTTTAGATTTCTTGTCTGTTTACCTATTTGCGATTCACGTAAAAACTACTGGGCCGATTTCGATGCGGTTTTTTCTGATCGACAGCTATTCTGCGTTACTTTTTATCCCGGGAATGATTCAAAATGGCCAGATTGAAAAAAAAAAATCGAATTGCAATGCGATTTTTTCACTGATCGATAGCAAATTTTATGTAATAAAATGTGTAATATTTTTGATCCCGGTAATCCCGCGGGAATTTTCCTGGGAGCAGTATGTAGTTGTTCGGGTGTTACACTATTCAATATAACTTAAATGTTAGTCAATTTAATATACATATAAAATTAAGTTAAAAATGAATATGTTTTAGATTAATAGTCTAATAAACAATAGAATTGTATTAACAAAGTATTTCATAAGAAAAACAACTTAAAATTAACAGTCGCATTGACAGCGTAGGCCTACGGCATAAGGCCAATTGTTGTTTCTTCATTGTATATTATACCACCTTTATGTAACCCAGTTCCACAATAAACTATTATATTTAAAAAAAACCATTATGATATCTGTGGTCGACTATTCTGACGATATTGTAATAGCAGAATTGGGGTCCAGGCTAGTGGTACATGAATCGATGTCCTTAGGTCCGGCCAGGGTGCTTTCGGCAACATGTGCCGTGGTGGCCGCATGTTCGCGCCCACCAAGTCCTGGCGCCGCTGGCATCGCCGCGTGAACCTAAGACAGAGGAGGGCGGCTGTCGCGGCTGCGGTGGCCGCGACCGGAGTACCAGCTCTGGTCCAGGCTAGAGGTCAGTATCATTTGGTTTCTATCACCTTCTCCTAACCATTTTGTGGTATGCACAATGACTTCCTTTATACCGACGTTAGACATATGTCCTATACCACACGACAATCACAATTAGTTACTGCTACAACTGAAGTGTTATGAGGAGTTAAAATCCCTATAATCTACAACCGACCAGGTGTTTTATACCTTTGTTTATATTAACCATAATTCCTTTAATATTTGTCTTAATTCTTCATTGCTATTTATTTGTGCTAATTTTGTAAGTATTGAAATGTAACCATTTATTGTCAATCGTTAATATCTTTGAGTTTATGACCAGCCTTCGAGTAAGACATAAACCATTTTATTTATCAAACTAGGATATGCCTGCGACTTCGTCTTGACGTCGACTTGATATTTCCGCAGGATTCCCGGAACACAAAGTATCACAGCATTTAAAAAAACAATGTAAGCTATCGCTTTTGTGGAAACTGTGTCGGAATGAGCTAATATTTATACATCCGAACAACTTCAAACCGCTCTCGGTAAAATTCCCGGCATAAAAAAATGCCAAACATTTTATTACCTGAAAAATCCGTATTGGATTACGAATTTTTTTTCAACCTGGCCTTTTCAAATCATTCCCAGAAAAAATCCTGCGGGATTTCCGGGAAAAAGAGTAGCGCAGATTTTAAGTCTTAAGAATTTTCTCTCGATCAGCAAAAACCGCAGGGAAATCGGCTCAGTAGTTTTAACATGAATCCCGAACAGACAAACCAACAAACAGATAAAAGACAAGAAATCTTATAAACTTGCATTGTGTTCTCCGACATTTATATAGTCTATTCCAGCTGTTTTTTTTTAAATAGCTTCAATGTAGAGACGACATGTTCAGAATTTTATAATAATATAGATTTCGCTGCAAGTTGCTAAAAGTTATTTTGAATTAAATTAAGCTTTTAAGTTTGAGAATTCCAATGAATATGGTCTGTGTATAGGGCATCTATTTTGCGGATATATAAGGTCTGCCCGTTGAGACAGAGTCAATTGAGTTTCAACTGCGATCAAAACTATTAAGCGAAGTTGCATTATTGGGAACGGCAATCCCACATCGACCTTACGTTTTATGGTATTATGATCTTTTGCCTTACCATTTGGTTATGTTGTATTTGATTGTACTTAAAAACTGTAAATTGTTTGTGTGTACATCAAATAAAGTTTGTGATCATTCCAATGACATTTTCAATTCTAATCCCGCTTACAAGTAAATAGAAATAATGATAAAAAGGAAATGTGATGATAAAAGTGTATATCTCTTTTATTTCACAAAAAAAAAATGACTGCCCGTCACGGACAGAGGTGACTGGGGAGACCGTGGGAGGGACACACTCACATATTACCCCACGGTATCCTTCCATATCTGTTTGATTACCTTTACTCTCATATGCATTAACCTTCTAATTTAACATTCTTTATCTATAATGTTTAATTTGGTATCAATGAAAAAATGTAAGCAATTTATGGAGAATAGTTTATGTTGTGTTCTGTAAGCTGCTTCTAAATTATGGGTATTAAGTTGGGCTAATAAGGAATTGGGTGATATATTGAAAAATATGAGCTACGTAAAAAATTAAATAAAAGAATCTTAGCTATATATGTTGGTGGGTAGATTGTTGCCGCTTCTTACAACATAATAATCCATTTTTGAATCAGTGTGCATAGAGTAGAAAGTTGACTTATTATTTTATATGTGAATGTTGAATGAATATAAAAACTTGTTCTCCATTGGATCTATGCAGTTGTTATTAAAATTTTATTCTTATTAAAACTATTTGCCTCGTAAACGCGCATCATCACGTGTTGCTATACCGGCGTTGAATATTGATTGATCTCCACCATCGTCTGCGTCTATCATAGTACCACTGTACCACATGCAATGTGCTATGTACCGTATATGTACATATGTTACATGCCCCGTATGTCAATGTGCTTCTTCTTACATGAAAATGTGCTAATTGTCAGCATACTTTGTGTTTGACATGTGTTTTTTTATGTATGTCACATATTAATATTCCACCAATCATTCTGTTCTAACGCAACATATCCCAGCGATAGGCGATTACGAGATGTTTATAAGCCGAATGAATCAAATTATGTAGTCTATCCTGTTGTATCTTAAAATCTATCCATTTGCCTTGCCACTGGTTAGAATTTGACATAAACATCAAATAAGTAGTGTCAGTTTACGGCCAATGGTGAGGTAAAAGAATGGATAGTAAAAATTAAAATTAAAACCCAGTTTCATTTGACTCGATAGTTGGTTAGTGGATGAAACCAATCTTGACTCGCACTGGTGAGTTGATTAGGCTTTACGACACTAGACTCGAACTCGAAATCATCAACTATGAGTGACAATAATCGAGCCGGATTCGAAACCAACGACGATGGCAATACTCGTGTAATCGACATGTTTGAACAATCGATTTGGACATCTCGTTATCGCGCATACCAAACGCACCCCCTAAGCCTAGCCGCCATTTCTACCTTATTATGGCGAGTGCAATTTTAGGGGCAGAGCATAATGTTTCGAAGATCAGCAGTAACTTTTATAAGCTACAATGTTGTACCGCGGAACAACAAGTTCCTGCTTTTTGTTTAAAGAGCAGGCGTTAATACAGGTTACAATGTACACCATTTTTATGTTAGTGCCATTTGCCCCCGAAAAATTCACTTCATTTTATATCGCAAACTCGATGCTTGATATATTCTCATGCCGATCTCTTGGCATGAGTATATATGTCCATTTTCGGCATTAAAACTACATTTAAACAAAATTACAATAAAAACGATCCAGTATTCCCAGTGTTTTCCGAAAACTTAACAGAAAGACATATCGAGTTACTATCGCATTTTTATAGACGATGCATTTTTATATCTATGAACTTGAGAAATGATTGGTCTCATCCAAACTTTCATCCTCTATTACAAACAGTCCTAGTTTTATTTATCTATCCCCCGTCAATGAAAACTACAAAAATGTCAAAAGGGACAACATCAGCAAAAAGGACAAAAAGCGCAACATGGACAAAAAGGACAAAAAAGAGTCGAAGAGCAAAAGGGCAAAAGGGCAAAAGGGCCAAAGGGCATAAGGGCAAACGGGCCCAAGGGCCCAAGGGCAAAAGGGCAAAAGGGCAAAAGGGCAAAAAGGCAAAAGGGCAAAATGGTAAAAGGGCAAAAGGGCAAAATGGTAAAAAAGCAAAAGGGCAAAAGGGCAAAAGGGCAAAAGGGCAAAAGGACAAAAGGGCGAAATGGCAAAAGGGCAAAATGGTAAAAGGGCAAAAGGGCACATTGGCAAAAGGGCAAAAGATGAAAAGGGCAAAAGGGCAAAAAGGACAAAATGGACAAAATGACCAAAATGATGAAAATGGCAAATCACAAAACCAACCAAAGCCTGTCCCACTTTTGGGATAATCTTTACATAAATCTATCCCCAAAATCTATCCCATTATCCGGGATGAAAAATATCCCATGTCCACCCTCGGTATTCAAATTACATATGTACCGAGTATCAGCCAAATCGGTCCAAGTCTTTCTGTAAAAGGATAACAAACAGAGAGACAAATATCCTTTTATCCCGGAAACTATCCCATTTTCCGGGATAAAAAGTATCCTATGTTCATTCTCGGCATCGAAAATATATATATACTGAGTTTCAGCCAAATCGGTCCAGTAGTTTTTACGTGAAAACGGAACAGACAGACAGACAGACAGACAGACAGACAGAGTTACTTTCGCATTTATAATATTAATAGGGATGTGAACACATTTTTCAAGTACAGGTACTTCATTGAAGACTTCCTACGCTTCAGTACTTAATTATTAGATCAACAGTCTAGTAGAAGTATGCTTAGAATAAACAACACGGTTTATAAACCAGTATCCGCTTTATTCTCTGACTAGTGGGCCCGAACACGTTGTCCTGCTCCGAAAAACTAAAAATCTAGAACCTGAGCGCAGCGTATTTATCCGTGCAGGAACGGAGAAAGAATACAATTTCCTGCGGCCGGGCGGAGTGTCGTAAGAGGCGACAAAACAACCCACAGCCAGGTGGTAGGGCATTTGCCCGACTGGATGGCTACCACCCCTGGTCTAGAGCATGCCGCCATAACAACTTTGAGTTGTGTTCCGGCATTAGTGACCAGGTTCCAGACTCGCTTAAGAGAGCAGCAGCGCATTTGTAGCACCTTTGGTGTTGCAAATGTCTATAGGCGATGGTAACCGCTTTCCATCCAGTGGGCCGTCTGCCTGTCTGCTGAACTCCTGCAATAAAAAAAAAAAAAAAGCGTCACTTATCGAGTCCAATTATGCATTTTAACCATCCGTGGACCCACCCACTCAAACATACGAAATTTTTCTTGGAAACCGATTTCAGCGCCACCTACCGGTTCTAGCTGTAAATCTAAATTCTAAACCATCCCGGGACCCACTCCAACACACACAAAATATCATCAAAATTGCTCAAGCAGTGAGAGTTTTAGCCAAACTAACAGCAATTGATTTTTATATATAAGACGGGAGCTTGCCGACCTCTGTTGATCGATTATAACCAAAAATCTCTGTGATGATGCTGTCGAGGCTTAGATAATATATGCTTCCATTCAATTTTTTTTATTCATACTTAGTTTCGCTGGAAAACGTTTTATTGACCATCATACCATCTCAATCCCATACACTTCTACGTCAGGCCGTTTTTCTTGTCAATAATCTACCGGTTACATCTTAGTGTTGTAAATGTCCATAGGCGATGTAACCACTTTCCATCAGGTGGGGCCGTTAGTTCGTCTGCTGTATTTCACTATTAAAAAAAAACAAAAATCATGTCGGTTTCCTACTTTACCAACATCAAAATTTGTTGAAGTACACAACAGGATGGATTATGTAAAAGTTTCTCTGTAATTCACTTTCCATCAGGTCACGTGATCGAGAAGATCCCAGAGCTGCCGCTGGTGGTATCGGACAAAGTTCAAGAGATCAACAAGACCAAGCAGGCAGTCATCTTTCTGAGACGCATCAAGGCATGGTCTGATGTGCTCAAGGTAATTGTTACGATGCCGTATTCAGCGACCCGATAATCCTTTCGTTTCGTGGGCACGTGTTTTATTACCCTTGGTATTTAAAATATATGTAACTTTTTATAATTGTTTGTTTACTGTCATGTGTTCGCGCTAATTCTCTAAGTAACCATCTATTGTCAATAGCTAATTTGTGTTATGGCCGACCTTCTAATAGGCCATTATAAACCGTTTTTATTGTTCAAATTTCGCTGCAAGTTCTTGAAAGCCATTACAAGCTTACAAGTTTTAGCATTCCAATTGGAGCACCATGTCCTTTTTGCAAATACATAAGGTCGGCCCTTTGAGACAAAGTTAGTTGCGTTTCAACTGCGATCGATGCCTTACTAAGCGTACATTCGGAACAGGAATCTCACATCGACGGACTTGAGCGTTTTATGTTATTACAATTTTCTGCATTTCGGTTTGGACTTTTATATTTGGTTGTGTTTGTAAGAACTCTGAATTAAGTGTGTGTACATCAAATAAAGTTTGTGATCATTCCAATGTCATATTAAACTCGAATCCCGCAAATATGTAACATTATTAAAGCATTAATATAATAGCATAGAAAGTAAATAGAAATAATGATATGTAACTATGTATATGTATACATATTATGATTATATTATTGCTTATATTAACGAGGACGAGGGTCCACTTAAGTCCCGATCAATTAATTACAAATCACAGCCTTTTTTATAAATAGTCTATGATTTCATAATTGGGACAATAAAGACTATCCATAGACAACAATCTTGTAGAACTTTAGTTTTCTATTGAGACATAGACTTTGGATGACATACTGACTGTTCTTTCACTTTGATATTTTATTTATCGTTTTATTTTTGTTTATTCTTTTGTTGTGAAGCTGGCAAACATGCAGATGGTGATGGTCATAATGGTAATATCTTTCACCCAATCCGAATTATTTTGCCTCGGCACGATGTCTTCCATCAGCACTTTACCCTGACTAATGTATGTATTACATTGCAGGTATACAAGGCCCAACGCCTGCGTTCTGGAAAAGGAAAGATGCGTAATCGACGTCGTATCCAGCGTAAAGGACCCCTCATCGTGTACAACAAGGACCAAGTAAGAGCTCATTTATATTGGCTCATCCTCACAGAATCTTCTGTAATATTTTAGTTAAAATAAATTGCTACTTTCTTCAGTGATTTTATTTTAGTTGACTACGATGATATATAATTGTTGGCAGACAGACACATTATATATATATGTGTACTACTAATGTTAAACAAGTTAATTTGTGTTGTGAGTATTATAACAGTAGATTGTTTACAAGATTTATACATACATACAATACATACATAACTTCACGCCAGTTCACTTGCGGGGTAGGCACGAACAACAGAGCGCCATTCGGGTTTATTCTTACACACCTCACTTGCTTCTTTGACATTCATAACTCTTGTCTTACAAGATTTATCATGCCGGGAATGTAACTCAGGACTGCATTCCAGTGAGCTATGCAGGCAAGGCTTAGACTATTTAGTTTGTTTGTTGGTTAGACCAGTTACAAAGGCAGTCAAACGACGTTTACTTATTGAAGACTAGCTATGCCTGCGACTTAACCCGCGTGGGTTTTTTTTCGCGGAACCGTAATTTTAAAAGTTACCTAACTTACTCCTTATAACATTTGCTATCTGCCAGTGAAAGTCCCGTCAAAATCAAAATATTATTTATAAAAAAATGATTTTACCATTTCATATTATACGAAAAACTATATTAATACATGATTATAAATAAGAAACACCAAAAGTATGGCTGCCAGGTTTCGGGGCTGTGTGTGTACACGGCGTAGTAATTAAAGTACAGCGCTTGCGCTCGTTACTATCGGAGACTCGCGTGTGACAATGATTTATAAATTAAGCCAATAACACCGCGTGGCACACCCCGTCCGTGTTGCCCTTATTTTAATTCAAAAATAACAAAATATTCCCTAAGTTTTCGCGAATAGTATACATAATAAACCGCGCTTCAAACCGTTAAATGGTAATTTTATTATTATTGACAAAATATATATGTATAATCATATACTAATATAATTATAAAGCTCAAGAGTTTGTTTGATTGAACGCGCTAATATCAGGAACTACTGGTCTGATTTGAAAAATTATTTCAGTGTTAGATAGCCCACTTATCGAGGAAGGCTATAAGACCATATATCATCCCGCTAGGACCAATAGGAGCGGAGCACCAATGAAGAATGTTTCAAAATCGGGTTTTTTTTTAACTATTCCACGCGGACGAAGTCGCGGGCAGAAGCTAGTAAATATCTATAAATGTGTGCGTCGCCTACATCCACTATAAAAATAAATAAATATTTCTTTACTTTGCAATAATTATACTACTTTCGTCGTGGTAATTACATACATACATAACTTGACGCCAGTTCCCTTGCGGGGTAGGCACGAACAACAGAGCGCCATTCAGGCTTATTCTTACACACCGTCGTGGTAATTAATCCCTTGATAAGCCTTACTCGATACATTTTATATGTATTGCGTTACATATCTAGAGGGTATATAAAAGCGAATCCCAAAGGAACCATCAATGTGACGTTTCAGTTTGTTGGTGTGTCAACATGAGGATTACATCGTTTTAAAGGACGTCTCCCTCGCGCATTACTACATTTTTGAAAATACAGCATAAACTCTATATAACGACACTGAACAGACTGCATTTTATGTCATTATAGAGAGTTGTCGTTAAATGGAGAGAAATCTGTTATTTTTGTCTTGACATATTTTGCTGCACCAGTAATTTTGTTGTATTATACTTGTATAAAGTACTTAGAAATTTCGGAATTTCTTAGAAATTTCAGTATGCGTGATGCCGACAGTCCAGTTTCTTACGGGCTAGGATAATAGAACCTACACAGCTGCGCAGTTTTAACTAATTTTGGCAACTTGAAGGGTATTTTTTATTACTTAATTGTTGTCGTTATTGAGAGTGGGTGTAACGCTATATAGAGTGTATCATTATATGGAAGACATGCTAAACCAACGAAAGCTAAGTGATTTCGACGTTTAAAGGAGTTTCGTTAAATCGAGTGACGTTACATGCAGTTTACACTGTATATTATAAATTGACTGAATTTACTTACAACGAAACTGTATTATACGAATCTCTACAATAATATTACGAATACATACATACATAACTTCACGCCAGTTCCCTTGCGGGGTAGGCACGAACAACAGAGCGCCATTCAGGCTTATTCTTACACACCTCACTTGCTTCTATGACATTCATAACTGTTGTCATGCACGCTCGTCTGTTCTTAAGGCTCCTGACATCACCTTCTGCTAGTACACGATCGATTTGATCCCCGAACCACCGAAGCATTCCTTTCCTTACCTTCACCCCGACACTCTCATATTACGAATGTATAGCAGAAACCCGCTAGCTAGCGTTTCCATGTGTTTGACACGAACGCTGCACGCTCGAATAGAGCGGGCACTCAGGTCATACACTTATACGTCTTTCGTCGTTTGTTCTCGTTTTAGAACTTTTTTATGTCTTGTTTTTTTATATTTAAGTACAGTGGTGGAATGATAAAGTTTGCTAGTTTTGAAATTGATTCATTTAAAGTGCCGCGAGCAATATTACCTTTTCAAACTAAGTCACAGAACAGACTGTTCCACAGATAATTATGTTTAACTGTTTTGACAAGTTTGTTTGACAAAGTTAATATTTTCTTAAGTTTTCGCGACTTGTATGCATAATAAAATTACGTTTTGACGGTTTTAAGCGCGGTAATTTATTTTATTTTGTTATTCCGACGTTTCGGCCACTTTTCAGTGGCAAAGATGTCAAGTGTCAGATGAGGCTCCCATAGAGTAAATAATAACCGTAAAAAAATTAAAATGAACAAGTTGGCGGTGGGCTAAATAAAACTTTAACAATACTCATTGACACTTGACATCTTTGTCTCCCGTGATCACGGCCACTGAAAAGTGGCGAAACGACGGAATAACAAAAATCAAATAAATTACCGCGCTTAAAATCGTTGAAACGTAGTTTTATTTGATCAAAGTTGTTTGATTTCCTATCTTGTTTAAGATTGTATAGAGTAAAACCTTTATAATTATTTTAATAATTCATGATAAGCGTAGTGATTATATCCTCTTTGTTCTATACATACAAATAAATAAAATTAAATGTCTGTTTGTAATATCAGAATAACAGCTTCTTACTGTGCATATGAAAGTATATACGGTACCTATAATCCGCGCCTTCCGCAACATCCCCGGCGTTGAGATGCTTAATGTGAACAAACTAAACCTGCTGAAGCTGGCCCCTGGTGGGCATGTCGGCAGATTCATCATCTGGACCCAGTCTGCATTTGACAGGCTCGGTGAGTGGTTTTAAATTATTCTTTTATAAAACTTTCAATTATGTCTTTGTTACTTTAAGCAATATCATTTAAAACGTTGCACAAATTTTTCTGAACTTTCTCAGTGAAAAACATCTCCCTAGGTCATTAACCGCCTTTTCTGATTTAAATTAGTGATCAAATGTCAATATTCTTACTTAGTGAAAAAAATGTTCTCTCCTTTGTTAAAGCACATTTTCATTTCTTAGACGCTGCTTAAGTGTTAATTTATTCACTCGGCAATTAAATTACCTCACTCTCCGACCTCTGTTGCTTTAAATCAGTGAGTAAATGTCAACTTTCTCACTGAGTGGAAAAAAAGACTGCTTTTGTTTGCTTTGAATGAGTCAGCAAATATCAATTTTCTCACTCATTGTAGAAATTATTTCCCTAACTCAAAGTAACATTTGACATGAAGTGATGGCCCTGTTGGGTGGAGGAGCGCGATTGAATGCTCCTCCGTCTCAAAGGAAGATCTTCCAGCGAGGCTAATGTTGTTCCTTGCAGGCCTAGGCCCATCTGTTATAGGTGAAAATTTGTATATATTCTTTGTATGTTTCGGGAAACGTTTGTGACATCAATTATTGCACAGCGCCATCTATTGGCTTGTAAGTGTTTCACTACAGACACATTAAAGAACTTACCCCTTGATAAGCCTTGCTCGATACATGTTAAATATGTGTTGGGTTACATATTGAAAGGGTATATTGAAGCGAATCCCAAAGGAAACATCAGTTGACATTTCAGTTGATTGGTGTGTCGACATGAGGACTACATTGTTATCATATTAGAATTACTATTAAAATGTTAGATTATTGTACTAATTTAACGAATTTATTTACTGACAAAATAATAATAATAATAGACGGTAGTTTGTTGCTATTACCTCACTACTCGGCTCGTTCCTTCATCGCTCAAATATAAAAGCTTGCGGACAGAACGACACGATCGGACAACATTCCCACTCCGACTTTGGTCACACGTCATATTAGCGCTCTAGGGTGACTAATGAATAATTGCGCGAAAAGTGACGACTCAATTTATTATGTAGTTTTAAAAAAAAATTCGTCTTAAATTCCTTTACGTTTTGGCAGCACATTGGTAACACATTTGGTATTGCAAATATCCATGGGCAATAAATATCAACCACTTTCCATCAGGTGGGCCGTAAGAATGTCTGCTGTACGTCAGCAGTTAAAAATGTTGAAAATAAAACGTAATAAATACATCATTCATGTTCCTGCTAAAAAATTATAAATAATGTATTTTTTGTATTAACAGACGCCTTGTTCGGCTCATGGAAGACGCCATCGAAAGAGAAGAAGAACTTCAATCTGCCGCAACCCAAGATGGCCAACACCGACCTCAGTCGTCTGCTCAAGTCCGACGAGATCCGCAAGGTGCTGCGCGCGCCCAAGTACGTACAACGGATAGAATATCATAGAACTTATATATCCAGTTTTTTAGAACTGCATAATTTTTTCTAGAACTATAAATTTTTCTAGAATTCTATAATTTTTTCTAGAACTATAATTTTTTCTAGACCTCTATATATTTTCCTAGAACTCTATACATTTTTCTAGAATTCTATAAAATTTGCTAGAATTCTATAATTTTTTCTAGACCTCCATGAAACTTTTTAGAAACTCCTGGAACCATTTGAAGAACCTTGCGTCTATTGTTGATTACATAGAACTCAAGGTCACTTTAAAACTATGTAGAATAGGTCTAAAACCCCATAGAACCATTTGAGGGCTTAGCATTATGTACAGAATCCGAAAGATCACTTTAGTAGATAATAGATGTGAAGTACTAGCTCCTAAGGTCTTGAAGATGGCCAACTTCGCTCTCCATCTACACCATCCGTCTGTGGTTGAGTGGGCAAAGACTGCAGGGCAACTGGAACACAGGATCGGGGTTCGATCCCTGGTATTGTAAACTTCATAAACGATGTTCTTGTTTTTTACTATGGGTGTCATGCCCAGAGTAATCTGTTGTATTACTCATAACAGAAAAGTATCTCGCTAAACTCGAAGATATGTGTGTTTTTCTGCCAACCGAATCTGGGTTACCGAGTATGGTTCAAACTAATCTCAGCTTCGGATTCAGCTCATTTAAATACATGAGAGACAGAGAGGGGGGGGGGGGGGAGAGAGAGAGAGAGAGAGAGAACACTATTGCGCACCAAAATATACAATTATAAAAACACCATATTTACAATATTTTCTAGGCAATACAATAGGCGGCCTTATCGCTCAGAGCGATATCTTCCAGGCAACCTAAATGAAAGAAAATTAATCAGGCGATGTAGGTGGCAACACCAAAGGTGCTACAATTGCGCTGCTGCGCTCTTAACGGAGACTGGAACCTGGTCACTAAAGCCGGAACACAACTTAAGGTTGCTATGGCGGCATACTCCTCCTTCCATCTAGTAAAATTTATATATATTATATATACCACATAGGAATAGATAGGTCTGGTCAAAAGTACAGGACCAGTTTTCATTTTTCATGAGCTTGTGTTATTTATTTATACCTCCTGTTTGATCTCTTTGTTCCATTCTTAAGGCATCTAGCAAAGCGTTGGCTTCACCCTTGGTGTTGCTGACGTCAAAAGGTGATGATGATCATTTTTCACAAGGTGGGCTTACTAGTTTACCGGCTTCGGGTTGAAAAGAAATTCTTCTATAAATAGTCGCTAATATGATGATGTTCTTAATAAAACTATGTTTTGGTGGTTTTACGCGCGGTATTTTATTTCATTTTTTCCGACGTTTCGACCATTATTTAATAGCCGTGATCACGGAAGACGAAAGATGTCGGCTTTTGAAAAGTGCCTGAAACTTCGGAATTAAAATCAAATATCGCGCATAAAGTAGCGTAGTTTTATTATGTGTGTACTAGTCGCGAAAACTTATGAAAATACTATGATGAGATTCTTGTAAATCAGAGCATTGGGTTATGAACGACCATGATTACTTGTATCACGTTGACACATTCTGACTTTGTTCACAGAAATCTCTAGAACCTTCTAGAACTTGGAACTTGCACTAAACCCACTTGTATGTTTGCAGCAAGCGTGTCCTCCGTGCCACAAGGAAACTCAACCCGCTGACCAACACTAGGGCAATGTTGAGGTTGAATCCGTACTCGGCTGTGCTGAGGAGGAAGGCTGTCCTGGACCAAGCTAGAAAGAATAATGCAAGAGCTCTTGCATTGGCTGAGAAGCGTGGAGTGAGTATCGTTGACTGACCTCTTGTTCCTTTTTTTTTATTGGTGGAGTATAGGCTGACGGCTCACCAGGGGCCAAATCCTGCTATTTCAATATCTTGATGTATAGTGTCAAAAATTCGTATTCTACTAAATCCACAATATCTTCTCGATATCGTCATAGTGAAATAAGAGTAGAGAAAATTGGTATTACCACTAGCATAAATGGCGTTAGCCGAAATGAATATTGAAAAGATGCCAAAATTTTAAACAAACGTCATTGGAATTAACAGAATGCCGAAATCAGGCGAACCTACTATTGAGACAATAGTGTCTGCAGAAGTCGTGGAAGGCCACGACCCCCCTTCCATGATCAAATCGATCGTGTACTAGCAGAAGGTGATGTCAGAAGCCTAAAGAACAGACGAGCGTGCATGACAAGAGCTATGAATGTCAAAGAAGCAAGTGAGGTGTGTAAGAATAAGCCTGAATGGTTCTCTGTTGTTCGTGCCTACCCTGCAAGGGAACTGGCGTGAAGTTATGTATGTATGTAGTGTCTGACGATTTTGAGGAGATAGTAATAGCAGAATTGGGCCCCAAGGGAAAAATCATGAATAACAAAAGTTTTGTTTATTCCGAATATCACATAGTATAATAACCATATTGTAGTAAAATAGGTTAATAAAAATTCATGTATTTATTTCGTAATTGATTCTTAAAGATAACTTATTGAAAGTCATGAGTCTACCACTGCTTCCAAAGTATTTTTTATTTTACTGTAAACCTGTAAGATGGTACCACCACAAATTTGTTACCGAACTTGTCACACACGGCTCATTGGGAAGTCCCACAAATTTGTGGTCAAATACAGATAATTGAAATAAACGTTGAACTGATGCTTTCTCCCTTTAACTACATAGAATTTGTATTAGAATAAAAGAGACAACATAAATCTGTTGGTTTTGGCGCGGCAATTTTGATGGCAGCTTGTGGAAAAAAATTATATTAAATTTGGCCCTTATAGAAGGTTAGAGGAGTAGAATAATGAACCTTTATGTGACTCGGAGTGTTGAATTATGTTACAAATGATGATATTCTGTATATCAGAGCATTGGGTTATGATAACCATGATTACTTGATCACATTGACTTATACTGATCTTTTAATGTGTCTAAAAATACCTATATGTATATTAAAAAAACTAATAACCTAAAATGTCTTGATAGATAAAGCTGCCGGATGACCATCCAGCAGTGAAAGGTGAGAAACTTCGGGAAAAGAGGCGTAAGTCCATCAAGGCAGCTTTGGCCAAGAAGCCGAAGAAGATCGTGGCCAAGAAGACGCCTCCACCGCCTAAAAAGAAGGCCGAGAAGGCCAAACCGGCTAAATGAAGGGGAATAAAGTTTACATAAAGATGATTTGTTGTTTCATTTTATAATTTAGCAAGGCTAGGAACCGGTTGAAAATTTCTATTATAACCGGTTTTAGTCAACTATCTAGTTCGGAGTGTAAACCTTAAAGACAGTGTTTTGAATTTAGTGGTTTATTTTATTCTGCGAGAACAGGAAGTATCATTCTATCTCTCAACATATGTGTGACTGAAAACTTGCTGTACTATATGGCAGCGGTATTGCGGCAAAACCGTTCGAAACCGGTTATTCGACTAAACCTATTAAACGAAATTTTGTTCTTGAAAAAAACTGTTGGAGTTCAATGAGCTTGAAGTGAAAACAAACCCGGAAAGATACAATGTACTTGAGAGGCTTTAACCGGTTCGACTTATTTTTACCCGTTTCCAAGTCTTGTAGTTTACTCCTTTCCCGAAACTGCTCCACGCAAAATTACTATGAAGGGTAGAGATCCTTATCTCTACCCGTCATAGTAATTTTATTACCTGTCTTTGTAAAAAAATCTATTTTAATTCATTGATTTTAGTTGAAATTGTCTTTAAATTACGTTACGTTACACGAACTTCAAGGACGCATGAAGTTTTGCTCTATTTTACAAACCTTTCTATATCGGCTGCAAATGGTTTTTTTTTGTTTATGGCTTGGCAACTAGGCCTTTAAGCCAGGCGCAATTGTATTGTAGGCTACAATCGACGCCATTCAACGGAGTTCTAGTGAAAACTCGAAAGGCCACATTTGGCTATACAGTTCACTTTTCTCACAAAAACACAATTACTACTCGAAAAATATCAATATCCTACAGCTATTGTTCATTTTAGAGTAATTTTAGACATTTTTAGAAAATAAAACTGCACAACACAACGTCCCTTTCAGTTCCCGCCAAAAATTCAATGGTTTTTTTATTGAACTTCCCATAGAAGAATATGTATTAGAAATGTAAATCCCGGTATTTTGTCTCACCTTGTTCACTACAATCAATTTATGTTTTTACATATTAGGTACGTGTATCTGTGAAGTTACCCGGTTCCGATACTGTGTTGAAATTGAAAATAAACTAAGATTATTACACTTAATTGGTCAAAAAGTAGTATGAAGGTTTTGTTTAAACCCATACCAATACAAAATTTCTATAAATATCATAATCTAGTGACACACTGCTGTCAGTTGGAAGTGTGTGCAAAAGACTGGCCACACTACCTTGCTGAATGGCAATGTTAATGCGTTACCTGACGTATAGACCAGTCTTTTATAGTAACGTGAGACGTCTACCAGGTGTTTCGCTGTCTCGATAAAGTTTGTGCGCCTCGGGCCCCCATTGTCCCAGGGTCTCAACCCCCAATAGCTGCAAATATGTAGTCATTTCCGATGGCGGAATATTCGCGGTATTTTAGGGCCTCCTGTTGTGCAGCAGCTGTGGCGGCGGACATGCTAGTGACTGGAAGATGGAACGCCGCGGTCGCCAGAGTATCGACGCAAGACGCGTCCCAACTACCAGGGGTACCAATGACATTCCATTGGGTCTCTTGCCATCGTTGCGTCGCCACATAAGCCGTTCGGTTCTAGAACGGCAGGTACCCCGGCGGTGACAAGAGTCCGACGGATTATGTCATTAGTGTTGTAATATACATATTTTCAAAATAATAAATCGTAGAGATTGGGCGATCTGTGGCGCCATCTATCTTGGAACCCCAAAAATATAGATAGATATTGTACAACAACTAAAGTTATTCATAACTTTTATTGTTCTTCAATATGTCTTGTTATCAAAAGAATTAATGCAAATGAAAGTAACAGTAAATAAAGTATAATAATTACATTCTAAATAATTTATTTACAAACTAAACATCGACTTTCCTAGCTGGCAAACCTAGCAACTTCCTAACAGTGTCCCCATACTTCTCCACCGTTTCTTTACTCTCTCCATCATTCATCAAACTCGACACAGCATCCTTATATTCTACACCATTTAATATTTGTGATACATCAAAATTCCTATACTCTTCATCGGTCAAACTTTCCTCTTTATTATTACATCTATGAAACCAATTCACAAGACTATGTTTTGACGGGTTGGTATCAAAATTATAATATTCCATATCGTCTTCAGTTTTGTCCTTCTCCCAGTCTTCGTAAGACCACGCTTCATGGTAACACGCTGTAAGAAGATAGTTCACGTAATCATTGTTTTGAACTCTTACTGGACAACTATCAGCTGTTATAGTAATTAAATCAGTTTCTTTATCATATCTATCTCCAACTAATCTAATTAACTTGTCTCTAGCATGCTTATCCAACTCCAAAGTAGAGAGCTTAATTCGTAATGTCACAATTCTTGCTAATGGATTGCGTATCGATGGAGTTGCATGACAGTAGTCTGAAGTGATAACCTCTACTGGATAATGTTGTTCAATTGCATTCTCAGAGTTGAGCAGTTTTGGCCATTCCGTGCAGTATTTCTTGATGGCTTCACACTGACTTTTGATGGCTGGTGGTGTTAAGTGGAGGAAGTTGGGTATCTTCATGAGTTCTGCATTAGCTTTCTTTCCAGGTGGTGCTTGGCCTCTAGGTACATAACCCTGGCGTAATGCTAGTGGTACAGATGATGGATGAAAGGTTTTCGGACCTGGCCAGACATTCCCCCATTTCTATAATAAAATAAAGTTATCTATGAAATGAAATATTTATTCTTAGATAGCTGTAGTTGCATGCAGATGTTGTTTTACTAATAAAGATATACACATTTCCATCTAAGATTTTACCATAATAGCTGCAGTTTTAATGGTTTGCATGCAAGTAAGATCTTAATAGTTTGTATTTATAAAATTGATAAGTTCCTATTTATTTAACTATTACAGTTATGGAAGCGAGAGTTGGGTATGGAAGACAGGGCATGAAAGTAGAGTAAACGCGGTCGAGATGCGAGCACTGCGCAAAATCTGTGGAATGATGCTCGCAGACCGCGTTCGTAATACCGAAGTAAGAGAGAGAGTTGGTCTGAAAGAGAGTGTCGGGGTGAAGGTAAGGAAAGGAATGCTCCGGTGGTTCGGGCATGTGGAAAGAATGCATGATGAAAGAATGACTAAACAGATATACAATGCAAAAGTAGATGGATGCAGAAATCGTGGAAGGCCACAACACACCTTCCATGACCAAATTGATCGTGTACTAGCAGAAGGTGATGTCAGGAGCCTTAAGAACAGACGAGCGTGCATGACATGTGTTATGAATGTCAAAGAAGCAAGTGAGGTGTGTAAGAATAAGCCTAAATGGCACTCTGTTGTTCGTGCCTACCTCGCAAGGGAACTGGTGTGAAGTTATGTATGTATGTGTGTACAGTTTTCCCTAGTAGTAAGTAGCTCTATTTTACTTACATAAAACTTAATCAGGCTTTTATACTTCGCAGGTGAAGCCGTAGGCAAAACCAAGTATCTATATGTGTATATATGTTACAGGTAATTTGATTAATTGGGCAGTATTAACATGGGCCAATCATGGACCAAGAGCATAGGACAATTTGATAAATTTATTACTTTGGCAGGCCTATATTAATAATGCACAACGGGCTGTGGTCCATTTAAAAGTTCATGGCTTGAGATATCTTAAATTTATCACTTGGATTGGGCAGTATGAATACTTCTATACTTTCGGCAGTATGATTACTTCTATAATTCTAGCAGGACAATGTGATAAATTCGGTTACCTTTCCATAAGAATTATGTAAGATTATTTTATTTAAGGGGTGTAGTTAACTAGCACTTTTATTTATTAGGAACAGATCCAAATTTTTTTAATATACGTTAGAAGGCTAATAATCACAAACCACCACATTTCACTCCCGAAGTGTTGTGGTTTGTGGTTATTTTTTTTTAAATGACCCACAATTCACTTTATATCTCAAATCATAAATTAGTAATATTTAACTATACCCACCCTAACCTCATTTAATAAACAAAAAAACTAAAGCTCCTCTTAGCTTTATTATATAGCCAAGATAAGGTTGTCATTAATCATACTGACCCGGAAAAGTGATTAATCATGCAGTTTTATTTATATTGTCCAATTGATATGGGCTTTATGTACACAGACCAGTCCTTTTTCATAGTGATGGGATTTGTCAAATTCTCAGTAACATATACTTTACATGAAAAATCATCTAACTGATGGTGAAACCTGCTTCAAAATCTGTTGTGTAGTTTAGGAGGAGTTAGCCGATATACAGACAGGCAGATGCAGAAAGTGACTTTGTTCTATACTATGTAAAGATTGTGAATGTTTCTGAATGTACGAGTGGTTTTGCATAGAGTAGTTGAGAGTTTCAGAATGATGTGTGAGCGAAAAAGATAGATGATGAATGAAAGAAAAGATTTGAAAAGATAAACAATAGATAATGAAGGTAAAAACAATACACCTAAGCAAGTTCCAATTAAGATTAGGAGTAATATACAATAGAAAACTCTGAGGCTAATTCCAGATCACAATAAACAATGTTAAATTTGTTTAGATAATTTACCATGTTAGGAATCGGACCTGGGATCTCTGCACTCTTGAAATATGCGAGTTATAACGTTATAAGTATACATGCCTATTGCTGTGGGCTTTAGGTTGGGTGCATTTAAATTTCTTTGTATCTAATTAATGTAGCAAACTCTTCAGACTAAAATACGATGTTAATATTAATAAAAGTTCAGCAGCTATCCATGCTGGAACGTACACTACAAAGTTTACTGTTCAACGGTACAGCAGGGCTCTATTAATTAAATTTAATTAAATTTGTACCTGATCTGGAGCCATTCTGTCTGCTCTGTCAGGTTGTATATCGGTTCTTCTAGCAGTCCTTCTCTGTTGCTTATCCCGCTTTTTTAATATATCCAATACACGAAATTCTTCATCATCTACTTTTGAACGAGCCGCATCTGCTGTGGTAGAATTAGGACGCCATAGTTTGCAATTATATATCTTAAGAAGGCCATTTGGCTTATTTATGTTAATAAAAACACTCATTTTGTTACAAGAAATTAAAACTAGATACATAAAGCCATATTTTAATATTATTTAAAACTATTAAAACGATACAGGTTATGAAATTAGAGTAGTGAAAAAAAAATGATCAACTCAACTTAATCGCTGTCAATTATTGTTATATTCTTTTATACCGATTATAATATATCGAGTATTAAGTTTTCTCAGGCATAAATGTCTTGAAAAGGATTTTTTCTTTTCTACTAGCAACATGTCCAACTAATCTGTGATTCTGCTTTGACATATGATGTAAACAAAGGTACAGATGCTTGTAATATTTCTTTTGTTTAATATTAACAGTGATTATAATACGTGAATAGTGTACAAAATGAAAAAAACTGTTCTAAGTTCGGAAAGAAAAATAATTTACACAGTTTACAGACGTTATCTTGCGGAATATGACGCAAGAAGTATTCTTTCGAACATCGACGATGTTTGCCAAAGAACAACTTATGACAGGTGTTTGCGCTACTTAAAAATCATTGACAAAAACATAATATTACCTTTAATTTCGTAAGAACACGTCCACGCCATGTAGGATTTGCTCGGTTTTGAACAGCGGTATCTAGTTTAACCTTGTGCAACCAAGTGATAATATATCAATACTTTACCTCTGTATTAGAAGACGATGTTAGCATTATATAATCTATTTTGACGTGAACATTTCCGCCTACCAAGAACTTGTTTCTTACACTCCACTAATATTCTTAATTAACAACTCATTTAACACAACTTAAATTGACAATGACGGTAGAAAATAATAAAATTGAAAACTAAAGCAGTAACCGCCTACCGTGATTACTTTGTAATAAAAAAAAACTAACAAATATAAACCTTTTAACCCGAAATAGCCTTAATACTAAACATTAATAAAACTTAAAACTAAACTTGATTGTACTTCTAAGACACAAAACTAAACTTGATCAGAAGTATTACAATCCTTTCTGGGAAGGAAACACAACTTACTTACGGGACGTTTACAAAATCCATTCTGTGTTTTGATTGTAACTACACGGACAACATTATCCCTTCCCGGATGGATATCTATTATTCTACCCATGAACCACTTAGCAGGTGGCAAATTTGGCTCTTTTACAATAACTACATCATTAATATTTGGCTTATCCTGCTGAGTAGTCCATTTGTATCTTTTATTTAATGTAACTAAATATTCTACACTCCAACGATTCCAAAAATCTTTAACCATTTTGGTTGTTAATTTCCACCTATCTAGTTGGTTAACCATTGCACATTCACCGTCCGCGATATTTAATAACGGTTCTCCAACCAAAAAGTGGCCAGGTGTCAGAGGTAGAGGATCGTTCGGATCATCACTAATTATAGTTAATGGACGTGAGTTTACACATGCTTCCACTTGTGCTAATACTGTTGATAGCTCTTCATATGTGAGTGTACTTTCGCCAACAACTTTCCGAAGATGAGTCTTTACGGAACGCACCCCTGCTTCCCATAAGCCCCCAAAATTTGGAGCTGCGGGTGGTATAAAATGCCAATTTGTATGCTCTAATGTCAACAGTTGAGCAATTTCGTCAGGCAAAGTAGATTTAGCTTTATCGAACATTTCACATAGTTCTCTGCTTGCACCAGTGAAATTCGTCCCATTGGTACTGTACAAATCTTGACAATGACCTCGTCTCGCTGTCATGCGTTTAAATGCTGCTATAAATCCTTTAGATGTCAAATCAGAAACGACTTCTAAATGTATCGCATGTGTCACCATACAAACAAATAGTGCTATGTAGCCACGATAAGCCTTGGATCCTCGTCCTGGTGAGAATCGGACGTTAATCGGCCCTGCAAAATCGACTCCGCAGGATTTAAAGGGTTTGCTAGGTTTTAATCTAGCTGCGGGAATCTGTCCCATAAACGGTGTTTTATTAGCTCGTGACATTTTGATACATGTAACACATTCTCGATAATGCTTTTTCACTAATTCGCGAGCTCGAATGATCCAATAGTTGCCTCGGAGGTGATTCAACATGAGTTGTGGTCCACCGTGCATTGTTTTACTGTGCGCATCGGCTATTATTAACTTTGTAAAGTGATGTTTACCAGACATAATAATAGGGTGTTGTGTATCGTAATTAGCACCAGATAAATCAATACGTCCACCGACTCTTAGTATTCCATCTTTATCAAAGATAGGACAAAGAGGATGAAGCACACTCTTTTTTGGAACACTTCCTCGTGTTTTCAAGTGTCTGATATCTTCTTCAAACTCAAGCTCTTTAATATGTGTGATACATATTTTCAATGTTTGATTAATTTCTTCCAATGTAATATAATCTTTCATATTCTGTCTTTCTGTCTTTGGGAATTTCCAAATTAAAATTCTTCGACAGTATGATAAAATTTTTAACATCCTTGTAAATGACGAAAATCTTTCCCATGGTTTGTCTATCTTATCCGGTTGCTGTAGTGTAAATAACGCCTTTATTTTCTCTTCTTCATGTGTGTCTATTACTGCGAACTTTTCCTTCTGCACAAGAAATTCATTCAACCATGTAGGGCCATGCCACCACAAGGAATGCTCAGCTAAATCACTAGGTTTTAAACCTCGTGAGGCACAGTCACTTGGGTTCATATGAGTCGCCACATGTCCCCACTGCTCATAGTCTGTCATGGTTAAAATAACTGACACTCTATTGCTGACAAATGTAGTCCATTTACAAGCTGGTCCCTTAAGCCAAGCCAAAACTACAGTCGAGTCGGTCCAGGCGTATTGATTATCTTTTGGAATATTCATTACTTCTGCCACCTCAGACAATAGTTTAGTTGCTATAAGTGCACCAGACAATTCTAATCGAGGAACTGACATTTCCTTTTCAATTGGAGCAACTTTTGTTTTCGCAGTCAACAGGTTGACAAAAACTACACTGTTTTTATCAATCACACGAAGATATACACATCCGGCATAAGCGGACATTGATGCATCTGCAAATGCATGTAATTCCATTCTATATCCTGTTGAAAAATTGAGCCATCTTGGAATGCAGATGTTCTTGATATGCTCTAATTCTTCTCTATATTTGATCCATTCGGTTGACAAATCTTCGTCCAAATCATCGTCCCAATCCAATCCTGATTTTCATAGTTTCTGGATAAACAATTTTGCAACTATAACAACTGGTGCAATCCACCTCATAGGGTCGTACAATCTCGCAATGTCGGATAGTACCTGTCGTTTTGTAAATTTGCCCTTGACCTCAGATAAATTTATTGAATATTCAAAATTGTCAGTTTCTTTGTTCCAGCATAAACCCAGAACCTTCTCTTTCTTATCTTGTTGTATCGCTACGGAATTAGTTGGAAGATGTTTGTCTGTGCCAATATTCTCCAACAACTTATGATTGTTACTGCTCCATTTCTGAAGCTCAAAACCTCCAGATTTCATCAATTTGTTCATCTCTTCGTAGATTTGAATAGCTTCACTATCCGAATCGCACCCAGTCATCAAGTCGTCCATATAATAGTCGTTCTTGGTAATCTCTGCAGCAATTGGATAATTGTTCTGTTCATCGTCAGCTAACCTTTGTAATGATTTAACAGCTAGGTAAGGTGCACAAGCCGTCCCAAAGGTTAACGTCAGAAGATTGTAATGGTGCATTTCTTGATTCGGATTGGTTCTCCATAGGATCCTTTGATAATCTATGTCTTCGTTAGCCACTCGTACTTGGCGGTACATTTTAACCACATCTGCAATAATACATATTTTGTGTGTTCGCCACCTCATGAGTAAGTGCCTTAGATCTTGTTGGAGTTTGGGACCTACTAGAAGGTTATCATTCAACGCCACATTGTTGACACCCTTACAAGATGCGTCAAATACTACTCTCACTTTTGTTGTGATTTTATTCTCCCGGACAACCGCATGATGAGGAAGATAAACCGCTTTCGGATTTTCAAGATGTTCCTTGTCTACTGACTTCATGTGGCCTAATTCTAAGTACTCTTCTATCACATTACGATAATCTTGGTACAACTTTGGCTTCTTTTCAAGCTTCCTTTCTAAATACTTGAGCCTCTTTTCTGCTATAATTTTATGTTCCCCATATTGACATTCAGGATTATCGCTATTAAACGGCAATCTTACAATGTATCTTCCATCTCTTGCTCTTACTGTTGTCGACTCGTAAAGCTCTTCACATCTTTTCTCATCGATGGTCATTTTCTTCTTAATTGATGGAGGTTCATTCTCGACTTCCCAAAATTGCTTCAATAGGTCGTCGACTCTGGTTTGCACATGCAAACTGATAACATTTGGTGTTGTAACTTCTTGTGATACTCTCCCTGATATGATCCAGCCAAGGATTGTATTTTGAGCCAATCAATGTCCTTGAGGATGCTTCATTACTCCATTGAGTAGAATATCACAGTATACTTCTGCTCCTAGCAGAACATCTATTTTACCAGGATTCATGTATGTGGGGTCTGCTAATTTAATCTCTTCTAATGGAACCCACATTGGAGAGGGTATTTCTCTGTTCGGTATTGCAGTCGGTAGTACACTCAACACATATGCATTTACTTTGATTATATTATTAGGGTTGTGAATTGATTCCAACACAAGTGAAACCATGTACTTAATTCTTACTTGGCCGTCTCCTAAACCTGACACCAAAACCACTGATTGGTGTGCGTTTGAGACCTAACAATTGTACCGTTGATTCGGTTACAAACGACGCTTGCGAGCCTTGATCCAATAATGCCCTAATAGTAAAACCGATGCCATTCCTGGATCTTGCCTTTACCATTGCTGTTGCCAGCAAAACATTAAAGTTTTGATCATTTCTTGAAAAGTTCGCTACAATGTGTGTATCCAAGGTGGTTGGTACAGCTCTTTCTTCAGCTGTAAACTGTTGAGTTGTCATTGTTGTGTTTGGTATTGTATTCGAAGTAGCGCCTCCTTGTTCCTCGGTAGCATGTAACAGTGAGTGATGGCGTCTGCCACATTTTCTACAGTTAGTATTTTGTTTGCAATTCTTGACTGAATGAGCGAATCCGAGACAGTTGAAGCAAAGTCGCTTGCTTTGTACTAAATTATATCTGTCTTGGACTGATTTGGATCCAAATTGTTTGCAATGACATATGTGATGAGAGCCATTACAACAGGGGCACGCATTATTATTCTTCTTATCTTCCTGTACAACTGCATTAAAGGCCTTGGTCTTCAAAATTTGTTTTGAGTTTTGTGATGCATTTTTGTTGTGTGTCTTACTGCCTTCTATCATTTCTAAACTTCTAAATCTCATCTCTAAAAATTCTGTAAGCTGTGTCCAAGTGGGCAGTTCTTCGGACATCACACTTATTTGGTATTCCCATTGTTTATGAGTTTCCTGATCTAATTTAGAAACAACCATATACACAATAATTGCATCCCACGTATCCGTCTTGACCCCAATATTATTCAGACTTTTTAAACATGATGAAGTGGTATCCAGCAGTGTTTTTAATGCTGTTGCGGATTCAACCTGTATTGGCTTCAACGAAAATAATGTTTGCATAATACTGTTGCAGTTATACTTCTTATTATTGTACCTCTTTAACAGTTGTTCCCATGCTTCATTGTAGTTTGCATCTGTTGTTGAAAAATTACGAATCAGCTGCTCCGGCTCTCCAGATAGACAACTTTTCAAACAATGAAGCTTTTGTACTGATGGTAGGCTTGCATTTTGATGTATTACTGATGAAAACATATCGTAGAAAGTTTGCCATTCATTGTACTTTCCACTAAACGAAGGCAACTCAATTCTTAGTAACCTAATAATTTCATTGCATTCAGATTTGGATGAAACTGTTGGCTTTGATTGTGAATCTGTAGTGGTATAAATGTGATAAACATCCTTCAATAATGCTTTTTATGACAAATATTGTTCTTGAAACTGCTCATAAATATCACTTCGGAAATATTCCTTTGTTCTCTCGATGTATTCGTAACGATTTCCTTGTGATTTGTTTTAAAATCTATCCATAAATCTTCTGCAGCTTCTAACCGTGTTTCTATCAGTGACTTTTTAATCCTCTCTTTTCCTAACTTTCGAAAATTACGTTCTGCTTTGGTTAATCTTTCAAGTAAATCCATTTGCGGCTCAATAATCTTCGATAACGATTCCATTTTTGTAGGTACTTCACAAAATATTAATTTGAAGATTTGTTAAAAATTAATAAAAGTCAATATACTAACAATTTAGAAAGTCCTAGATTAATATTAAACACCACTAGAAGAATAAGTTCGACCTTGTGTAAATAATCAAAGTTAATAGTACATTCACTTGATTTTTTTCTAAGTCCAGTACCATACAAAATTAACAATGTCCATATAAAGTTCACTTAAAAATTTTCTAAGTCCCGTAATAAGTAAAATAAACTAAGTCACTGATAACAAATTTTTCTAAGTGTTAAAAGTTCGTTAAAATTTTACAAGTCCACAATCACTGATTTTTCTAAGTCTTTTTACTTCACTGAATTTACTAAGTTTTTAAAAAACATAAAATTTTACAAGTCCAAAATACAAGAATTTTTCTAAGTCTTTTTTACTTTAAATTTTACTAAGTGTTTTTAAAGCAAAAATATTCTAAGTGTTCACTCTACTTACGATTTTACCAAGTCCTTAATCCAAACACTAAAAATCCAATTTCACTGTAATCCAAAAACTAGTTACTACTCCCTTTTCACTTCCGGGGTTTCGGCACCAATGTTTGCGCTACTTAAAAATCATTGACAAAAACATAGTATTACCTTTAATTTCGTAAGAACACGTCCACGCCATGTAGGATTTGCTCGGTTTTGAACAGCGCCATCTAGTTTAACCTTGTGCAACCAAGTAGTAATATATCAATACTTTACCTCTGTATTAGAAGACGATGTTAGCATTATATAATCTATTTTGACGTGAACAACAGGTATATTTAAGTTTATATTGTTGTTTTTAATTCAATTGTATATTACTTGATATAGAAGTCGCTATTTCAGATGTCTTGTATAAGATACTCGTATATGTGGAAATTTTGTACAATTATCATTGACCAGATAGGTTATGTTTATGTCTGGTTTTTTAGTATTTGTTTATACCGGGGCCGTATCTGCGAGTATGTTATCGAAATGTAGGATCGATTGATATAAATGTACGATTTGGTTTGAATAAATTTACTTAATATTTTATTTTACTTTGAACTTTGGTTAAATTAGATTTAATGAAGATTCAAACTGATTATGATTTTCTGTCATTATAGGAAGCAGTCGAGCGTGCATTTCGAGATATCACTAAAACGATCGGATAAATTCGTGCCAACTTACTCTGTGTGAGTGATTAGTTGTAAATTTGGAGGATGACAATAGCAGTACTTCTGAATTAGAGTCTGACGAAGATGATGTTGCGGCCAGCTTTAATCAAGACATGGATCTAGAAGCAGTTAGCGAGATAGAATATTTAGATAAAGATTTATTGAAATAAAGCATCATTAAATAACAAAAACCTATCATTATTTATTTCCGGGAATATTGAATGAATAATAAAATGAGCATGCGCTTTAACGTCAAGTGTCATTAAAATAAAGGTCTATGGATAATATTTTTGTAAACTTTGTGTGTAACCTTCCTATAACGTCGAGACATGAACTATATTTTACCTTCTAGCAATATTCTATCCTATCTATAGTCAAGTTCAGTGAATTATAACAAAGTGAATTTATCTATGTTATTTTAAATTTAACGCTTATCCAAGTTTAAAATCCATTAAAAGTAATGCGGATATAACAATGCTACGTTTCACACGAGTAGTCATTTTTATAATTTAATAAGTATATCTAGCGGAATTGAAAGAAAAATCTTTTCATTATATTTTGACGATATTTGTCAAAGAACAGCCGGCATGGCGGGTGTGTAAGGGTTCGTTTAGCTTCTTTTAGTAAAATAATTATTATGTTAATTATAACAAAGTATTAAAGCTTTTGCTTACAAAATTATAGTCATTATTATTAAAATAAACATCATCATCAAACATGAAGCAACCTGATCTTTGCACGATGTTTGACGTAGTACCTCCTCTGGGATAACGTTATAGATATAGGCCGTTTCACGTAGATGTGGCGATGGGTGTAATGCCTTATTTGTGATCTAATTGGGCCATAATCAATATCTTTGACACTATGGTAGGTGTGGCCCCCAGCATAGAAATTGGAGTTGCTAGAGTTTAGACAAATTTGCGAAAGTGGTGCTCCTACTCTTTTTTACTTTATTTTGCCACACTCTACGTACATTATAGAACTGCAATAACCTGTGACTGAAAAATTGAGAGGAAGACGATTAAGGTGGCATATAAGGGATAAAAGTCACGTGACAAAAAGAATGTTGAACTGCAAGATTGATGGGTATAAAGGTAAGAAAGAGATCAATGGGTTGTACGAAGGCTGATTTGATGATTTGTAGTGTGACAGAGAATATATGTCAGAATAGAGGAGTGTGGAAAGAAAAGACATATTGTGCCGACCCCAAATAATTGAGAAAGGTGAATGAAAAGAGAAGAGAAGTACAGATAAATAAATAAACTTGTCAATCTGTATAGTCATTGTATCATTTGTCGATCTAAATATCGCGATGGTAAATAAAGGAACTTGGTCCATACAAAAAGTGGTCTGGTGTAATCATCGTATAGCTCAGATGAATTGCAGACTACAATTGATGCCAAAAAATAAAGTTCTTGCTACAAGTAAAAAGGCCTCATTTTAATACACAGTTCACATTTCTTACAGAAACACATAATTACTGCTGAAAAACTATCAACATCGTAGAACTATTATTTATTTTAAAGTCATTTTACACACGTTTAGAAAATCAAATAGTACAACATTTATTTTCAGTTCCTGTCAAAAACTCTAACTAGATCCTAATGCATGGCTTTATACCGTTAAGTCACTAGTTTTGCTATAAAAATGAAAGAAAAAGACATTTAAATACATACCATACATGTTGTCAACTGTAAACAAAAAGATTGGTTAATTTTAATGAAGACCATTTTTCCATAGCTTCATTATGGAGTGAGTTGATTTTTATAACAAATTAAATTATAATGTATCGTAATCGATTTCATCATAATACAGCTCTAGACAAAATGACAACCTGAGGGTAGTGATGGTACGTTCCGAAGTAACGATATTTTTTACATGCAATAATAAAGTCATCACTTAGTTTGAATTAAATTACAGAAAGCAAAGTATAATAATTAAAAAATAATGTGATCAATTATTTCAAATGATTATATTTACTAGGTGTTATGAAAGAAATTTGATATTGGGCTAAGAATTTTAGAATATATGGTTTTAAAACGAATCTGTGTTTCATGAAATTGTTGAGACTACCGGCACTACAAAATGAGAAACGAAGTTATCAAGCTAAATTGGAATTGTAACACATTTGACATAACGGTCGGCAAGAATGAGAACACTATATTACATCACTATAAGTGCAAAAGAGATAGAATGAAAGTTTTCTTAATCAATTACCTTTTTAATTTTGTTTCCTTGTTTACTTAATGTAATGACTTCGATATGAGTAGGTAGCTCGCGAAAGTTGTGACATGTGTAAATGGTAGATTATTTTAATACGATTCTTGTTTTAATCATTGAAAACGATGTCCAGAAATGAACATGGTGGTCGGAAATCAAAATTGGAGACGCGGGAAGTCACTGAAGATGAAAATGAGATTATTAGGAAAATGGAGGTAAGTACCCAATTTGTACACGTAATCAATTTATTATTACAAAAAATACAATTATCTTATTATATTTCCATCGACTGAGTGCTTGTTTATTTCTACGTATTTTAACTTACCTACTAAATAGAAATTAATAAGTACCTTACAATTTTTAAATGTGACATATTTTTCTGTCATAACCTATTGCGAAATTATTCAAAGATCTCGAAAATTACCACTCAATGGTATTATCAACTATGATATTAAATTAATGTATAGGTATTTAAGGTAGGTCAGAATTTTGACATTATTATTATATAGGTACTAATTAGGAAGTATCAGTGTGTGTACACATAGAAGAAGTGAAATTTTGTGGGAAAATTATTTATGACTCACTATGATTAAAATTTATTTGAAATTTATCTAGTATATAATGTAAAGCTAGAACATTATAAACTAATATGATAAAAGCATACTTAGTTATATTGTATTCTACCTATAATTATTCAAGGATATAAGTAGAATACTGAGCGTAGATCACCATCTTCTATGGGTATAATGACTAGCTATGTTCCTTGCAGGTTTGCCATACTGATCCATTGCCCCAAATAGGCACCAGTCTTATATATTTATATAAATTTATTATATATTGTATAAGGAAAATATTTTACTTAAATACTCTTACAAAAGTTTAAATTAAGTACAATTTCCTAATAACAAAATTTAAAATATATAAGTCTCAAACTATTGGTGGCCTACATGCCTAAAATGCTGGCTGCATTACCACGCTGAATGGTAACGCCAATGTGTTGTCCAAGTATTTATTGTATATAATTACTTGACCTCACTGAGTGATTGACTTGCATATCAATGCATAGCACAAACTACTGGTGCTAGAACCATGAAAATTTGCATATGGGTTCTTTCTACACTGTAGGTGTACACTACTAAAGGATTTTTGGAAATTCAACCTCTAAGGGGGTGAAAAAGGGAATGAAAGTTTGCTCAATATATGACTTTGTAAAATATGCAAGCGAAGCTGTGAGCAATAGCAGGTTTATTACATACATTATAATTCATATTTGTTTAATTGTACCCTGTATTCTGTGCTATATTTTATATTTTCAACAAGAAATATTTACTTTTCCAATGATTTTAATTAATATTTGTTTACTTATATTTGAAAATGCCATAGTTTAAGAGGCAAGAATATAATGGTCTAAAAAAGTGCTAGAATGGTATCTAGGGAATGGGCAGAGATGCAGAGGTTGTCAAGACCAAAAATGGGAAGATGACAAAACATAGCAGAACCATTAGAGGCCATTCATATTATGTCCTGCATTAAGGGGGGAAGGAGTTGATGAAATGTGAGAAGAGATGGGAGGGGTCCTAAATTTTGTGATGTATCGTTTCTAAATCTAATATATTTAAATTTTTTTTTAAATTTATTTATAAGAAAAGCAAACAGATACAATTTATATTTTATAACTAATGTAATCTATATTATATAAAAGAAAGTCGTGTTAGTTACACTATTTATAACTCAAGAACGGCAGTACCGATTTGGCTGAAAATCGGTGGGGAGGTAGCTTAGAACCAGGAGACGGACATAGGATTCTTTTTATCCCATTGGAACTGGTAGCTGGCGCTGAGATTGGGTTCTAGAATCCTCCTAAGCACCTGGACCGATTTTCGTGATTTCGTTTTTGTGTGTTTGAGTGGGTCTCCGGATGGTTTAAATCTACACTTGGAACCGGTAGGTGGCGCTGGGATCAGGTCCTAGATATTTTTTTTCAGAACAGAACAACTTCTGTCGGGGTCGCTAGTATTCTATATATTATTAATATGGTATCCAACAGCACTTTTCACATTTTATTTTAGGACATAATAAATTTTTTTTATTTTTACCGCCAACGGTGGAACTTACATGTAGTAAAATAAATAATAATAAAATATAAAACAAATATAGTATTAAGGTGGAGACATACTTAAAAGTTTTTTTACATACATACATACATACATAACTTCACGCCAGTTCCCTTGCGGGGTAGGCACGAACAACAGAGTGCCATTTAGGCCCATTCTTACACACCTTACTTGCTTCTTAGACATTCATAACTCTTGTCATGCACACTCGTCTGTTCTTAAGGCTCCTGACATCACCCTCCGCTAGTACACGATCAATTTGATCATGGAAGGTGTGTCGTGGCCTTCCACGACTTCTGCATCCATCCACTTTTGCATTGTATATCTGTTTAGTCATTCTTTCATCATGCATTCTTTCCACATGCCCGAACCACCGGAATAATATAATAGAATATGAAATATAAAGAAAAACAGTATTTAGCTGGACATGTTGCTGGGGAGTTTCTTGCCGCTTCTTCTCCTTTACAGCATCAACACGTTGCGAAGCGGTGTACATAGAATAGGAAGTAAAAATTAAATTTTAACTTACATGTATGACCTTCAAAAAGTGTTCTCCAGTGGAACTTATTTTGAATAAAAATTTTTGAATTTGAATTTGTATATGCAATATAAAATGCAGTGAATCTTCCGGGGACAAATAGCACTAATATAAAAAAAAATTACAATGTAATCTGTATTAATTAATGCTTTCTCTTTAAACAAGAGACACGCCCCATGGTTGGACTCGCGGCGCAACCAGGAGGAACCTATAGTTTATTTATAATGTCATAAAAAAAAATTGTGTCTGAATATTAAAATTGTGTTGTGAGTTTTATGTAAAACTAAAATTTTGAATAAAGTTTATATATCAAATTCTTCCGTTTGTGTGTATGTCACTGAACTCCTAAACGGTTATACCAATCGTGATGACATTTTTTATGTGTGAAGTGGGTCCTGGTATGGTTTAGATTGACACACTTGGACCTGGTCGGTGTTGCTGCAGTTGGGTTCTAAACTTTATTTTCTTAGGGCAGGACATGTCTCCTGAGCCTGCTAATATATTTTTATATAATTATAAAATTAATATTTCTTCGGTAGAAAAGATTATGATAGTGCTACAAGCTACATTTTATGGATATGTGAACCATACCATACTATTTTAAATAGCAAGAAAGAAATAATTTATTTGCTAGGAAAGCAACAATACATGGATGCAGAAATATTTATACATACATTTTTTATGATAAAACCTTAGATCATATAAACAATGGATAAAACTCTATATATTGTACACGCAGGGTTGGGCAGTATTTGAAATACTTGTAATTGAAATACAAATACGTATTTTGTATTTGTATTTCAATTACTTCTTAAAAATGTAATTTGTAATTAGTATTTCAAATACCTGACGCTGAGGTATTTTGTAATTAGTATTTCAAATACTTATAGTTGCAAAATACATTTTATAAAATACATTTAACTACCTTATTGATGGGTGTATTCTTCAGAAAATAGCGCTCGATAGCTTTCATAAGCAAAATAGTGACCGCTAAATATTAGGTACGTTCTGCAGTACTGGCCATTTAAAATAAATATTTTTGTTTGGCTAAGATATATAATTTTAAATTAATATTATTTTGAAAACATGAAGTTCTTTTTTAAAAATTAGTCATTTATTTATTGATAAGTGTTATGTTTTCTTCGCATTTGAATCTTTTTCGTCATCATTGATAGTTAAAAATTCGAGTAATTATGGAATAAGAGTACCGTCGTGGCAGCAACGCGGCAACATCAACGACCTTTATGAGCGAACACTACAATGAACGCACCACTTGTTATTGGTTTTCGCGCTTTCATTCTGGAAATTTCGACCTTTTTTTATAGCTGGAGTACAGCAGACAGGCTGACGGCCCACCTGATGGAAAGCGGTTACTGTCGCTTATGGACATTTGCAACACCAAAGATTTCATCAACCCGCTGCCGGCCTCGAAGAAATTTTATGACACCCTTTTTGAAAAACTCCATATCCTAGCGCTGTGGAAAAACCTCGGCTGGGAGCTCATTCCAAATCCCCACGGTATGCAAGAAAAAGGTTCTACAGAACCGTTGCGTACACGAGCGAAGCGGCTTAAGGAAGTGGGGGTGCAATTCCAACTCATGGCGAGCGGTTCGATGGTAGAAAGAGGACGAATACACCATTCTTTACAGTTCTTCCGAATACTCCCCGTTATACAGTCAGTAGAATACGCAGAGAGAAGCGAAGTCTCTCATAAGGCCAAGCGTATCTAGACCGTTTGTGAGTATGGGGTCATCAACAACGTGAACGGCTTGACGTTGAATACGGTCTAGGCTATCGAGTTGGTAGCCGGTGCTCCAGCCCAAAAGTGTGAGCAGTACTCCATATGCGGGCTCACCTGGATTTTATAAAGCACAAAGCATTGCCGCGGTGTGAAGTACTGCTTGGACCGGTTTAACATTCCTAGCTTCTTAGAGGCAAGTTTTGCCTTGCCTTCAAGATGGCCCCTGAACATCGATCGCGATATTAACACTGAGGATCCCAGTACTCTTGGAGGTGGTAAGGGGAGTTCCTTGGAACTGAAGCGATTGCTCAAATGGAGTTTTTTTTGGCAGAGAATACGTAGACCTATGTCTTCTTGGGGTTGAAATGGACAAGGTTTTGTCTTCCCCATTCAGAGACTCTCTCTAAGAAATACTCTACTTCAGATACAAGTCTAACCCAACTTTCCTCCACAAATGATTGAGGGACATTTGCACGACCAGAGTACTGCGCATCGCCTGTGCTGTCATCCGCATTGGAATGAATGTTGCGAATAGACAACATATCATTGATATGTAAGACGAATAACGTTAGCGATAGCACATAACCCTGGGGCACACCAGCGTTGATGGGCTTGAAACTTGAGCAACAACCGTCGATAACGACTTGAATGCTGCGCTCATCAAAAAAGCTGGATAGCCAGGTGCAAGGCCCTTCGGGTATCCTGTACGATAGCCGCTCCGATAGAAGAGCCCTGTGCCAGACCCGGTCGAAAGCCTTAGCAATATCTAGAATTCTAGACTAACTGCCAGTGCTTCCCCTTTGCTCTCAATGGCTTTAGCCCAACGGTGGGTTAGGTAAACCAAGAGATCCCGAGCTGAGCGACCGTGGCGGAAGCCGTATTGCCGATCATTTAGCAGCTGGGAATCTTCGAGGTAACACAGAAGCAGTGCGTTGATAATACGCTCCATCACCATTGAGAGCAAAAAGGTTATTGCTATAGGCCTATTCGACGTGTCTGTTACGTCCCCTTTTTTGGGGACAAGGTGCACATGGGCAATCTTCCACGAAGCGCGGACACAACCCTAGTGGTAAGAGAGAGTGAAAAGTCGGGCAAGGACTGGCTGGGGACAGCTCAGCTAAACACGTCTGCAGCACAATGGCAGGAATGCCATCAGGGCTAGAAGACTTTTTGACGTCGAGGGAGAGGAAAACACATCAGACTATTTTTGAGTAAAGCGCACCTCCAACATTCTAGACTCACACTCAGGGATTGTAGGTGGAGCTTCTCTCTCATATGTCTCAAGAGTTGAATTGGTCGCAAATATTTCACCCAGAAGATTGACTTTATCTTTGGCGGCGTGTACCAGACGGTCGTCCACTGTGCGCAGAGGTGGAAGAGAAGCCCGACAAAAGTTTCCTTCGACAGCTTTGGCGAGGGCCCAAAAAGCTCTAATCCCAGAAGAGTAGCTAGAGAGGCGCTCACCAATTCTGCCGATGTGATCGAATTTTGCTCTCGCGAGCTGTTTTTTGAGGGACCTGGGGGCGGCATTGTATCTCTTTTTCAGGTCAGAAGAACTTGGATCCTGACGAGCCCGCGCTGCATTCCAGGCTCGATAAGCCTGTTGCTTTAGCTTTACAGCCTCACTGCTGGACTTATCGAACCATGGTGGTTTACTCGTACCACCGATAGGTACAGTTGAGTTTGGAATTAAACATTCTATTCCCTGCAGTACTACATCGGCGATCGAGTCTGTGCTCGGATCAGAATCTTCCGACGAGAAACATAACTGCCTCCATGGGAAGGATGCATAGAATTCACGTAGTCCATCCCAATCTGCTGACCTGTATCGCCACACCTTCCGTCGTCCAGCGAGACGAGTCCGATCGGGAATAGGAAGGGGCTCCACCGAAAATACTAGACACTGATCAGAGGTTCCCAGTGGAGCACTGATGGAGATTTGGTAGTTCTCCGGGTGTGTGGTCAGCAGAAGATCCAGCAAAGAAGGCTCATGATCCACTCTATCCGGTATTCGGGTAAACTCCCTAATCACCTGAGTGAATCCATGGGTGAGAGCGAAATCGTAGGCAGTAGTCCCTGGCAGATCAGTTCTCGGGGAACCCAACCACTCAGCGTGATGAGCATTAAAATTCTCGAGTATATCTCTGCTAAAGGATACTGCCCAAAAACTTTGTCGGTCACCTCATGAACGTGTTAAAAAAAGCGAGCTGTTTCAGTTCTTGTGCATTCCCTACCATGGGACCGATATAAGCACGCATAGATCCGGGTGGAACCACCAAAATCTACGCGTACCTACAAGATGGAAATGTTTTTATCTTCAAGGCCGTGGAGATTAGAATAAAAAAAATACAATAAAATTAGGTTAACTTATTTCAGAAAAAATGGCAATTTCATAGGCAAGGACCTAATAATAATAACTATTTGATTTTTGTGAGTATTTTATTTACATAACCTAACACCTGACCACTGAATGACCTGACGGTATTTTGTAATTTGTATTTTGTATTTTAAATACATGCGAGACAGTATTTTGTAATTTGTATTTCAATTAAAGGAAACCATGTATTTTGCCCAGCCCTGTGTACACGGCATTTCCTACAAATGAGGTCGGCAACTCAGCTTTATGCCGTGTTGGAGTTTCCTCCGGCACAGCGCTGATTTTCAATGCCAAACCCCGCCTCATTAATTTATATATATTAGACCCATCACCACAGTAAATGTACACAAGTAACAGGAAATATAAAAAGACAGAGTAACACAGTATATGAAAACATAAAAACACATATGACAAACACGCGCACACAAAATAAAAAGAATATCATAATATAGGATATATAGTAATAAAAATAAATAAAATTAAAATAAAAAATATATACGTAAACAGAGCTACAATAATTAAATACTATAAATAAATAGACTTTGAAACTAATTAAAGCAGAATAAATGATTAAGTTATTTAATTTAATTTTACACAGACATAATTTAAAAGTTTTTATTCAACCTAAGTGATAGTTCTTAAGGCGTACAGAATGTATATACTTATATAATATATAATAATAATAATTTTTACGACGAACAGACGAGCATGCATGACAAGAGTTATGAATGTCAAAGAAGCAAGTGAGGTGTGTAAGAATAAGCCTAAATGGCGCTCTGTTGTTCGTGTCTACCCCGCCAGTGAACTGGCGTGAAGTTATGTATGTATGTATGTAATAATAATTTTCTCAAGTTTAGTTTTTATTTAATTGTTAATATCATATAATAATAAATATAATGTATAGATAAAAAAAAACCTATGTGCCTATTTGAAATAATTTTCTCAAAACTTTATAAGTCGTAGTAGCGTAATGGCTAGTTCACGCGTCCCAGACACAAAGGGCTCGGGTTCAATCCTGGCCGTAACGCATGCACTATTTAGGCAGTTTTCTGGTCTAATGTGCATATTGTTACTATTACCACGTGCTAACTGAATGTGATGCGGTGGATGTGCGGAGTCACGCGGAAGGATCGGGTTAGGAACTCTCACATCGGCAACATCCTTCATATAGCGGATAAACAGCAAGAGTGACGCCTACGTTGGTACGGCCACCGTTTATATGAACCGGCTACTCACGTGGGAACAAATGTCTAGCCATGGCGCCTCTGCCAGGTCCCGGTGGAAGAGCTAGGCCCAGAAATGCTGGCTTGACGTCGTAAAGTATGATATGCGTACCAATGGTCTCACAGTTAGGGGTTTTTTTTATTGCTGAAGCACAGCAGACAGGCTGACGGCCCAACTGCGATGGAAAGTGGTTACCGTCGCCAATGGACATTAGTAACACCAGAGGTGCTGCCGGCCTTGAAGGAGCAACTCGAATCTAGCCTCTGATACCGGAACACAACTCAAAGTTCTTATGGCGGCATACTCTAGACCAGCGGCGTAGCGTGGGTGTCGGCCCCCCTTTTATTTAGGTATTCCAATTTATGCATACAATATCTATACTAATATTATAATGAGGTAAAGTGTGTATGTTTGTGATGTTCTAGGGGGTAATCTCTGGATTTACTGAACCGCTTTTGAAAATTATTTTTCTTTTGTGTTGCCAGCAGTCGCTACAAAATATCATTCTGTCATATATTCATTCATATATTTTAGTATGTAAAAAGCGGGTAGGCAGTCAAAAACAATAAAAGGATCTTTTATGTGAATATCTAGACTTTTATTAAACATAATAGTGGCGACGAGTGTTAAAAATGGAAACTAGCGGCGAAATAAGGGCAGCTAGAGCTGTTACATTTCAAGAATTTAATCAACAAACCGGAAACTGGGACAATTACATTGAACGCCTAAATTATTGTTTTGAGGCAAACGGCATAAGGGAGGACAGTGCAAAACGTGCAAACTTTACCGTGTGTGGAATGCAAGTCTACGAGACATTATTAGCGTTAATAACGCCGCGTAAATCGAATGAAGTGACTTTTTTTAGAAATAGTTGCGTGCTTAACAAAACATTATAGCGCTAAACGTAATGAAATTTCAACCTCATATAAATTTTACAAACGCGATCAAAAACCGGGTGAAAGTGCATCTGAATACATCGCGCAATTACGGAAATTAAGCACATCGTGTAACTTTAAGGACTTGGAACGTATGTTACGGGACAGGCTTGTGTGTGGTATGTTAGATCAGAAACTTCAATATGAACTTATTAAAAAGGACAATTTGCAGTATTATGAAGTGGTTGACGCAATGTTATCCGCGGAAAGTGCGGGGAGGGATATGCGTATGATGCAGGGAACTTGCGCTGCGCAGTCAACATCGTTCACATCAGTTGTACCTGCGTCTTACGACAGTTCTTTGTCAGCAGTATCGGTGCCGGAACCAATGGACATCAATGCAGTACAAACAAGGACGAACACTCGTTTTTGTTATCGCTGTGGAGGGCACAACAGTGGGGAGTGCCGGTTTATCAATGCGATATGTCGATTTTGCAAAAAGAAGGGACATATAGAAAAAATTTGCATTGTTAAGAGAAGTCTGTGAAAACAACACAAAACGTCAACTATACGGAACACGGTGAGCGTTTGAATGGAATTTACAACGTCAGTAGCAGCAGTCGCGTGCAACCCTACGAAGTGACAATTCTTCTTGAGGGGATACCAGTGGTGATGCAAGTAGACACGGGTGCCAGTTTTTCACTTGTTAATGAAAGTACATGGCAAAAACTGCGACGGCATCAACCACATCTCATACTGCATACCGCACCATACACACTACGCACGTGGACGGGCGCGCCAGTTAAGCTGCTGGGTAGGATTACGCTTCAGGTTATTTACAAAGGCTTGCAGCGTGATCTAACAGCAATAGTAGCCAAAGGAAATGGTCCCAATTTATTAAGGCGTGACTGGCTGAAGCCACTTGAAATTACACTGAATATTCATTTTGTGTCTGAAATAGATTTACAGGATATAAGCAAACTGATAGACAAATATAGTGAAGTATTTCAGGAGGGCCTGGGTACATACCGTGGACATCCTGTTACTATTCACTTAAAACCGGAGGTAACACCTAAGTTTTTGAAGGCACGACCAGTTCCTTATGCTATAAAGGACAGAGTGGAAAAAGAAATAGATCGCCTAGTGTCAGAAGGAGTACTTAAATCTACAGCATTCTCAGAATGGGCTACACCAGTGGTACCAATTGTGAAAAGGAATGGTGATATAAGATTATGTGGTGATTATCGCAGTACTGTTAACCAGTCTACAGAATCTGATACATATCCGATGCCAACAGCTAACGAAGTATTTGCAAATATAGCGGGTGGTATATTCTTTTCAACATTAGACTTAGAACGCGCGTACACACAGGACACTGTGGATGACAACACTGCCAAACTTTTAACATTAAATACATGCAAGGGCTTGTATACGGTGCACAGGCTCGCCTTTGGAGTTAAAGCATGCCCAGGTATTTTCCAGCGGTTGATGACAGCACTGCTGGCTGGCATTCCTGGGGTAGCAGTTCTAATAGATGACATTATAGTATGTGGCCGCACTATGTGGGAGATGCATCAGCGTTTGGATATGGTACTACATAGAATCTCTAGATCGGGACTGCGCCTTAACAAAGCGAAATGTAAATTTGCTAAGGATAAAGTAGAATTCTTAGGATTTATTATAGATGCTGAAGGTATTCATCCCGCTCCTAGCAAGGTTGAATCTATAATGAAGACACCAGAACCTAAAAACATTGCAGAATTACAAGCATTTTTAGGTTTATATAACTTTTATGAACGTTTCATACCACACAAGGCTACATTATTAGAGCCACTACATCGGTTATTGGATCGATCACAAAAATGGCGTTGGACAGATTTAGAACAGCGAACATTTGACACCGCTAAACGTTTACTGTCATGTGACTTAACACTAATTCACTATGATTTGGAAAAACAATTGGTACTGACCTATGATAGTTCAGACTACGGAGTCGGAGCTGTAATTGCTCATGTAATGGAAGATGGGCAAGAGCGCCCAATTGCAATGGGATCTCGTACCTTGCATACTCATGAAAGACGATATTCACAACTAGACAAGGAAGCAGCAGCTATTATGTTTGGCCTACAAAAATTTCATAATTACTTAATGGGCAGACATTTTGTTATCATAACAGATCAAAAACCATTACTAGGTATATTTGATCCTAAAAAGCAGATACCTACAATGTTGTCACCCCGCTTGACTCGTATAGCTATAGCATTAACTTCCTATAGTTATGATATAATATATAGACCAGGTTCTCAGATTGGCAACGCCGATGGTTTGAGCCGTTGGCCTCAACCAGTTCCAGAGGAACCTGAGCCTCAGCTGTATGATGTTCTTCTAATGGCAGAAAGGCCAGATGACTTTCCAGTGGAAGCAGAACAAATTGCAAGAGCGTCAAAAAAAGACAGAATACTGTCATGAGTTATTCATCACATGAAATGTGGCTGGCCTGCCAAAGTAAATGATGGTGAACTTCGTGCTTACTGGTTACACAGAAATGATCTATCATTAATGGAAGACTGCATATTACACAGTTGTCGGGTTGTGGTTCCAGCATAATGGGGATTGTTCAAAAAAAATTACGCTCTGATTTTATATTTTTATTATGTAAAATAGGGTATTTTAAGATACTAATTTGAATATTTTTGTGTTTTAAGAGATAGTTTTTTTTTAATTCGATTTTTAAACAAATTATCCGATGACGTCATTGGGGACAACTTTACATTAATTCCTTTGCCTATAAAAAGAAAATAATCATATTAATCTGTGCTACTATTTAAATGTTACTGTCATTATTCATTATGAGACATCGTGATCATTTTAGTGTGGCCAGCTTAGCAATTTTATCGGTAGATTTATTTTTATATATTTTGGTGTTCAACATTTATTATTTTCTAAAGTTACCGTTAAGTTATTTAAAGTGACCTTTAGTGAAAAATCAATATAATATAACTTAAACTGAATAATGTACAGTTAGACTGAATACCATTAATTGATAATCAGGCATAAATTACCTATTAGACACCATTGCGATGTCATTACTTTTCTTAATTTGTAATAAAGTATTCTTTCGGCGATTGCAACAGATAAAGCTCATTCGACCACTAAAATACTTTGATTTGGTATCACATTTGGGTTATCATTTTTAATGTCTGATACCTAGACATAGTCTCATTATCCAATGATGTTGTCAATCCAGTTAAAATAAAAAGGTTGTATTATCAGTTTCAATTGAGGGGGAGGGGGGGGGGGGGAGTATTATTAGTCAGACCTTTAAAAAAAATATCAGTCGTTAGGACTGCACTTCAGAGATAAAAACTTGGTATCCGAGCGTGACGGTCGTGCGAATTCAGTGCATTTTCCCCATCCTAGAAGTATCTACCGAAGTTTTCAATTTAAAAATCATGGCGATGTTCGATAAGGTCTTTTTTAAGTCAATATGTTGGGAGTTACTTTCCTACACACACGTGTGTACCTACAAGAATTACAAATTTTAGTAATTTCTCTATTATCAACCTGGCAACATTGGGTATTTAGGCTTTAGATCGGCGGTTAATGCAACATTTCTAAATTCTAATATTATTCATTACAATTAATTTCGTCCTTAGAAAAATCTTCTAAGTCATTCGACAAAAAAGTGAACTGTTTTATTAATGAAAATGTATTAAATATTTTCTCTTTCTAAACATGGCCGGATCTTCAAATAGGAGTGTTAATTTTGTAAAGGCTGATACGCTAAACCTACCTAACATGTAATGTTATTAGAGTACATAGCTATACTCGTAGTACATATTGGAGAAATAAGAGGAGCTAAAATCCTGATGTAAGTAGTTTTGTGAAGGTTTCTAAATTCAACATGTTCGTCCATAGATGTTCCTTCCTTCTTTCCTTTTATAACCTGTGTAGTATATTACTATTCCTGTCTGTAAATTTCATCCATATAAGAAATCAGTAATGTTAATTATTAGTTAATATATGATTGATGTAAGTATACTTTGTGGTGAAGTCAAAATTCATCTAAAATGTGCACCTATTTATAGAAAAATAGCTACATGTCTCACTCATTCATTAGAAACTGATTAAAATAATATTAATTACTTATTTGATAATTTGGTACAATCAATAAATCAGCAACCTATATTACTTTCTTAATAATCTATAATACAAGTAAAGTATCTCATATAAATACATACAAATAAAGGAACAGACATTGCACCACTGCCCTGGCGGTTAGATAGTGTGTTTGATTGCTAATGTATGTTATGGATCTGATCTTATACAACAAATTACCGGAAAATATAAAACTCTCCAGTAGTTTTAAATATATTCACTTGCCGGCTTAAAAGTGATTAATTAAGCACATCTATGGCTTGAAGGATTTCATGGAATATGAAGATTTGTGACAAATACCTTAATGATTGTAAATCTCTTAATAATATGATTTTGATGTGTAACATAGTTACTAATATGAAAAATTATGAGTTAAATAAGGACTATGCGAGTAATTAAATAGACACTTTATATCTTTTTTTTTCAGGTTCAAAAAAAATTAGCAACAACTTTTCTGCATAAGCAAGGGTTATGCTTGATCATAGAATTTTATGACTTATCCACTGCAGTTTACATGAAAACTTTATGTATAGAAAAAACCAAATGCTAGCCTGCAGAAAAAAGAAAAAGATAAAACTGAACATTTCTGAAAAGATTATATAATATGTCCTAAATTATTATTAATAAGTGTTTAAGTAAATAAACAAGTTTAACTGCTAAAAGTTATTTATTATTTCATCTTGCAAAATAATAAGTCAAAAGATATATTTTATTAATCAATTCATATAAATGTATGGCACATACAAATTTATAACTCACAATAGTTTGCTTTCAGTATAGAAACCATCTTATTCTTATAACTCGTAATATGAACTCTTAAGACATCAGTCAAAGTAAAGCTAAAATATTTTTGGAGGAATGTTAAATATTCATATATTGTTTACATGAATTATAACTAATAACATCTAGATTTATGTATATATAAAAATAAGTTATTTAAAATAGCCATCCTTGTTTTCAATTAATTAAGCTTTAAAGATATAGGCCATTCTTCTATGGTGGTACTAATCTTTTCAATCAGTTTCCATTTATTGATTTGGGCTCGCTTGAGATAAATTCAGGTTCTGGTGAACTTTTTGTATGCCATTAGCTCCAATGCAGTTCATAAAGAATACTCCAAAGAATTCAAGTCAGAACTCGACGAAGGCCAACCTATGCTCTGAACAAAGTCTGACAAATTGGCTTGCAACCAATGTTGGATTGAATTAGCTTCATGGGAGGGTACAGAGCCCTGTTGGAAAATCCACTGCTAACCAGCGAATAAAGTATCACTTAATGCTTAAATCATTGTTTCCAATATGTGATTTTGGAAGTCCTTCTAACTTCTGGCGCAAGGTGTATTGTTTTGCCAGTTAAATTTTCTTCCACCGTGATGATCTTCTCATCAGTAAACAGGTTATTTTTTGGATCGTATCTCTTGAAAAGATTTCGATATCGCTCCAATCGCCATTTACGAAGACGCTCGTTTATATAATGCACTTTTCTTTGACTTTTAGTTAGAGACCATATGTAAGTATTCTCTTTACAGATATTTAGGAAATATTGGTCTGAAGAGATAATATATACATAATTTAATTCTGGAGTACGTCGAATAAAATGTTTGTTTATGTTGATGTTGTATGACATAACAATGACATAAAAAGGAAAATGTCGGTCCTTTTGTATTTTGAAACTGAATGGCTACGGTATTCATATGCATTTCACCAGACGTAAATGACGTCATAGGATTTAGTAAGGTCAAATAACGGTCAAACGCATTTCTTTCAAAATACAAGGGGATTGTACGTTTTTTGGAATTTTAACTAGACAGAAATGATTAAGAACACTATTCCTCGAAATGGTTTTTCAAAAAGCTAAATTGAAAAAAAGTGAACAATCCCCATTGCGAACCCAAATACTACAGTTTTTACATAATACTCACAATGGGATAGTAAAGACTAAAGCACTAGCTAGAAGTTATGTTTGGTGGCCACACCTAAATGAAGATATAGAAGAGTTAGTCGGAGATTGCCAACGATGCGCAGAAAATCAACACATGCCACCAAAAACTAGTCATGAATGGATAACTCCAACAAAACCTTGGTCTCGAATACATGTGGATTTTGCAGGGCCATTCCAAAACAAACTGTTTTTTATCGTGGTGGATGCTTATTCAAGATGGCCTGAAGTAATTGTAATCAACAACATGACTTCAAATACTGTGATTAAACACCTTAGAAACTTATTTGCAACTCATGGCATATGTGAAACTTTAGTGTCAGACAATGGTACCCCATTTATATCAAGGGAGATGGAAGATTTTCTGGAGGCGAATAAGATCAAACACGTGACTACAGCCCCATATCATCCTGCTACAAATGGGCTGGCCGAGAGGATGGTACAAACCGTCAAGGATAAATTACGCAAGATGGACAATATGAACTGGGACGTAAAGATTCCAAACATGCTATTGAGTTTAAGAACAACTCCATGTGTTACAACACAAAAGAGCCCAGCCGAACTATTAATGAATCGACGCTTAAGAACATTGCTAGACAGTTTACATCCAGATAATATACAAACTAAAAAGATGGAGCAACAGATAGAAAGAAATGCACAGAAGAAACATAGAGAGACACAAGTAGGACAAAAAGTAATTTACAGAAACTATGGAAATGGGCCAAAATGGATGCCAGGTACAGTGGTAGACAAAGGAGGGCCATCCAGTTACAGAATTAGAATTAAGAATAATAGTGAGGTGGTAAACAGACACATTGATCAACTAGTGCGTTTTGACCCACAGACATCTAATACACCAGACGAAGAGTTGGCAACAGAAGTGCAGGAGGATACTAATCAAGATAAAGAAACTGACACACAAATGGAAGACACAAATAATGAGAATGAGCAAGTAAAACAGCCTTGCCCGGAAGAAGTTATTGAGATTCCGAGCACAGAGAAGTGGGAAGAAATGTTAGGAATCCCTAGCACTTTTGAAATATCCTATGGGGGAAGGAAGTTTAAACAAAAACGGAATATGTTTGCTAAATCTCCATATGCTAGGAATAATTATGTAAAATAATTGTACAGTTACTGTTAATTGTATTTAATCTTCGTTTTAATGTTTTTTTTTGTAATACATAGTGATGTCATAGTATTAAATGGTTTAAAGTACTAACTTGGGGGAAAGGTATGTCATATATTCATTCATATATTTTAGTATGTAAAAAGCGGGTAGGCAGTCAAAAACAATAAAAGGATCTCTTATGTGAATATCTAGACTTTTATTAAACATAATACATTCAAAGAAAGGGGATTCTCCGAATCCGTCACAAAATAAGTAATGAAAAATTCCGTGCTCTTTTCAATCGGTCCGAATTTGTAGTTGCGATAAAATATGAAATGGTTCAAATATTTGTATTATTTATTGTGAAATTTTGCCGCCCCCACTACGCTACGCCACTGCTCTAGAAAAGGGGTGGAAGCCATCTAGTCGGACAAATGGCCTACCACCTGGCTGTGGGTTGTTTTGTCGTCTCTATTAGGAATTAGTATTCTTTTTCCGTTCCTACACGGAGGGACGCCGAAACCGCGCGAAGTGGAGAACAAAAGCTTTTTCTAAAAAAGTTATTACAAGCTTTTGAAATCCTTGATATCATATAGGAGCAGAGTGCTAGCCAAGACAGGTAAAACGAGCCCAAACACGACGGATCTATCTTGTTTAGTACAGGAGTTCCTATGGCTACCTTCCGACTCCATCATCAGATCAGGTCCATGGTACCATATGTTATTGCATTGTCACGCGATATACATATGCTTGTAAAATTTCAGCCCAATCGGAAACCGGGAAGTTGGTTAAATTTAACTTGCAAGATTCCACCCCAACTTACATACATACATACATAGGTACATCCATTGCAAGTTAAATAAAAGCTTGTAAAAAAATGTCATTTCCTGTAACTATAAACTAACTATAAATGAGCTGTTGCAACTTGTTGCACTGGAGGTGCGATTTGTATGTTAATGTATTATACAGTCAAAGTAACTAGATGGCAGCAATGTCGTTTTGAATCGCGCTATGTTCTGTGCCACCAATTGACATACTATGGTTAATTGATTTCTTAAGTCGAAGCACGCCCGCTGTTGTTCGTCGCGCGCGCACGTCTCCCGTTCCGCCTCGGCAGTTCGTTATTCGTGTTCGTTGTGTTCGTTCGCTCACACGGTCGATTTGTGTTTTTTCTGTGACAGTGCAGTGAAAAGTGCGTCATCAGGTGGTTTTTCCACCAAATCGTTCGCCCCCTTTAGGGACAATGGACGGCGTGGAGTCTTCTCCATCGCCGTTGGAGGGTTTGCTGTCGTTTTTACGACAGCAATTCCCTCACGTACTACATTAATTTTTGGGGACTGCGGAGTCCCAATCAATCGCGTCCGTTATCTCGGAACTTAATTCCGAGAAACCGATACACCTGCAAGGGGCCCCCGGGCAGCCCCTACTCCCCGCGCCCGCGTCTGCCGCGACCATCGCACCCCCCGCGACCCCCGCCGCCGCGTTTACCGCGGACTACCTGCGCTCCGCCATAGCGCTCGCTCCCCCCGCGCCCGTACCCGCTACGTTACCGGTTCGCCCGCCGCCCGCACCCCCGCTCAGCGATACGCACCGTGTGGCACCAAAATCGCGCGCCTCGTATTCCCGCGGTTCCGCGTCGGGACAACCGCGTTCGAGCTCCGCGAGTTCAGCAACATCACGTTCGCGATCTCCTATCCACCGAGTAATCGATTCTCGTCGAGAAATCGACTTGTCCCCTGAAGGTCCGCAATACCTCAGGGATGCCCCGCTCTCACTGGCTGATGAATTAACCCCCATGGATGTCGCGCCTCCCGCGAACATCCCTCTTGACCGCGAAGACGATGACGGTTTTATAACCGTCAATCGCTCGAAAAAGCGTAAGACCCTGAGGGAGGTCCCCCCCAACCCCGCACCCACTGCGGGCAGCAAACCGACATCGGCACCCTCCAGCCGCCCTGGGCCACCTTGCCAGCGCCTACCGCCACCCCTAGTTATCCGCGAAAAAGCCCACTGGCTCTAACTCGCTTCGGAACTGTCAGGTAAGGCAATTTCTATTAAAGAAGCCCGTGACACCCAACACGGCATCAAAGTTATGGTCACGTCTTCAAGTGACCACCGCGCCCTAACATCTGTATTATGTGACCGTAAAATCGGTTACTATACTTATGCCTTGCCGGAAGAAAAACGCCTTCGGGCTGTAATCCGCGGACTCTCACAGGAAATCGAGTGTTCCTACATTCTCGAGAACCTTAAATCCCAAGCGCTACCGGTGCACGAAGTGCACCGTATGCACAGAGGCGACGCCACAAAGTCGCCTCTAAACCTGGTATTGGTTGTCCTTGACCTCTCCCCAGAGGGGAAAAAGATCTTCGAACTTCAGAAGGTCTGTGGCCTCTCTGGCCTTCGTGTGGAACGTCCACACGAAAAACATGCATTGCGGCAGTGTCATCGCTGCCAACTTTATGGGCACTCTGCCCTACATTGTCAATCCCGTCCCAGGTGCGTCAAGTGCCTGGGGGACCACGGGACCCCGGAGTGCACTCGCACCCGGGACTCCCCGGAGCCACCGAGCTGCATCCTCTGCGGCAAAACGGGTCACTCCGCTAACTACAGAGGCTGCCCTGCCGCCCCCCGACCCAAACGTAAGGTCGGAAAGGGCAACGCCCAAAAAGGCACTAAGAAAATGCCGAATAAACCCGCATTCGTGGCGGCCCCCCCTCCAGTGGTAAACCACTGGACGGGTCTTCCCATGACGGAAGCGTTTCCTCCGCTAAGGACGCGTGCCCCAGTTATGGCCGACCTACCCTCGGCCACCCTCTCCCCCGCCCCCATTTCTAAGACATCTTCTGGGCCATCGGCCCACCACTCTATAGCTGAGGACTTCGCTTTGGCGACTAAATTCGCCAAGAACTTGCCCTTCGACCTAGAAGAGGTCTAACTCTTGGCTCGGAAACTGAGACAAGTTTCAGAGTCAAGTCAACCCTCCCTCCGGGATCAACTCGTGATCGAAATGGATCACGCTTACCTCCTCCAGATACTTAGGTCGTTATAACTAAACAACCTAGTTAAAATTTTGTTACCGGTAACAAATGGCGCATGTAGGTAGGAATAAACCACGCTCATTGACTCTGGCGACTTATAACGCCAACGGCCTTCGAAACCAGCGCGACTTGGTCCATGACTTCCTGGTTACCAATCAAGTAGATATACTACTAGTGCAGGAGACCTTCCTGAAACCGAGTGATAGAGATCCAAAGATCTCTAACTATCGGGTCACTAGACATGACAGGATAGGCCGTGGTGGAGGCACCCTGATCTATTTCAGAAGATCTCTACATTGCATGCCCCTAGTCACCCCCCCACTAGAAGGTATGGAGGTATCCGCCTGCAGACTAGCAATGACTGGCCACCAACCCCTAGTCATAGTCTCAGCATACCTCGCATGCCAAAAACCCCTTAATAAGAAAGACCTAGAAGCCTTATTCAACTTAGGCCCGGCTGTTATAATAGCCGGGGATCTGAATTGCAAACACGAGCAGTGGAACTGCAATACCACTAACCCCAATGGCAGAGCACTCATAAATATATCAGACAGTCTTTTGTTTGATAGACTAACTCCCTTGACCCCCACAAGATACCCCCCCAACCGCGACTGGGGGACCCCAAACATTCTCGACCTAGCATGAGGGGCGTAACCCTTCAGTTCCATTCGATCGAAACGATGGACGATATAGACTCGGACCATCGTCCGGTTATCCTCAGATTAGGGCCACAGACAGACCAGATATCTGAAACTAGGACCTCTGTGGACTGGTTGAGACTTGAGACCCTCCTCAAGGCAACCAGCTCACAAGACCTGGACCGCATCCCGGACCACATCGAGTCCCGCCAAGACACGGAGACGGCAATCGAGGCCCTCACCAGCCACCTTCAATCCGCAGTGCGGAACTCGTCCAGGCAGGTGCCAGTGGAGGATGACCGCCACTTATGCCTGCCGGACGAGGTGAAGGTACTGCTGAGGGAAAAGAGAGCCGCCTCCAGAGCTCACGACAGATATCCCACCGAGGATAACAGAGTCCGACTCCGCGAACTAGAGCGCGAGGTTAAACTACGTATCCGGGAAGTCAGGGAACAACGTTGGGACAGAACGTTAAAGGATATCGAACCAACTCACCAGGTGTACTGGAAGCTAGCTAGAGCTCTCAAATCAGACACCCTTACTGTCATACCCGCGCTAGAAAGAGCCGACAACACCGAGGCGTTCGATGACGAAGAGAAGGCCGAGTGCCTTGCTCAGAGTCTAGAGCTTCAATGCTCCCCCATTACACAAAACGTCGACCAGTCACACTTGACGGAGGTGGACTCCGAGGTCGAACGTAGATCCTCCTTACCAGCGGAAACCACACTCGACCCGGTCACGGTCGAAGAAATGCAAGATCTGATCAAGTCTCTCAAACCGCGAAAGGCCCCAGGGACCGATGGCATCAACAATCGCGTTTTAAAACTCCTACCCGCCCATCTAATTATAATCCTGGTGAGCATCTTCAATGCCGCCATAACAAACTGCTCCTTTCCCGCGATCTGGAAGGAGGCAGATGTCATCGGTATTCACAAGCCGGGAAAACCGGCTAATAAACCGTCCAGCTACCGTCCAATCAGCCTACTGAGCGCACTCAGCAAGCTTTACGAGAGGGTCATCCTCTCTCGACTTAGAGATTTTGCCTTCAGCAAACATCTAATACCCGATGAGCAATTTGGCTTCCGTGCCAGACACTCATGCGTCCAACAGGTGCACTGCATCACGGAGCACATATTATCTTACTTTGCCCATCGCCCCCGCCCTATAGGAACAGCCGCACTGTTCCTAGACGTAGCAAAAGCCTTCGACAAGGTCTGGCACAACGGCTTGATTTACAAGCTGTACCAGTTCGGTGTGCCAGACAGACTCGTGCTCATCTTGCGAGACTTCCTCCTAGGTCGTAGCTTCCGTTTTCGAGTGGTGGGAACGCGCTCGTCCCCTCACCCACTCACAGCCGGTGTACCACAGGGCTCGGCCCTGTCGCCACTACTCTTCACGCTGTACACCAGTCGTCGAAAGGCTCTTGTTCGACGACCGCGTAACGTCCTCACGGACAGAGTCGACGTTATTACGAAACGGCTGGCCCGGATCAGTCCACCCACGGTTAGGACGGTAGGTTGGCAGGCACCGACAGACAGACATAGACGGCGGCGTCTCAGACGCCGCCAAGCAAGATCTCTCCACGTCCTGGCGAGGGATGCTAGGACACATAGCTCCCCCCACGAAGGCACTCGCCCCAAAAACCCCGGTATAGTTGTAAGGTCTTCGGACCAACAACATAAAGTCAAGTCCAATAAAAAAAAAAGCCGAAGCTGAAGTATATCCCACTTCTGATATATTAATTTTTCAAAGCGTGTATAGCAAGCTCTTTTAAGTTGGGCTTGTCCTATCCACGTTCAGAAAACTAGAACGAATTCATATTCATCTTATATAAAAGTAATAATAATATCAGCCCATAAATATTCCACTGCTGTAGTCATGGGAAAAAGCACTCACCAAGAAGATAAGGGTCAGCGCAGACAGAACGGAGCGCAGCGGAGACGATTTTACTAACGCACTTGAAAATAAACTTTAAAATTATTACAATAAAGTGCATAAATGCTTGAACCTGACAAACGCGTCCTCGAAGATACGCGGGAATCCTCGCGCGGCGTCGAGACGGCGCCCGCGTCGTACGCGTACTTTCAGTGTTGTCACTGAGTTTAAAGAAGGATGACGTCATTTTTTAGATTTTGAATTCGAAGTGCCTACATAACGAATAATAGATATAACCATCATTATACAGTTGCTGAAAAATATATTAGTAATTTCTTTTCCAACATCAGAAATCTCTCGTATCTTAAAAATGTTCTGATTTTTAAATAATTCTATAAACAAAAAAGAAATTACCTTATATTTGATATTTTACTTACCTTAAACATATGGTTAAGCGTTCCTCAACAGAAATGGTTGAACGATAATTAGTGGTCTTCTTTTGAATATGTGGACGTAACATATCCACAAGCATTCGAAATTTTTCATAATCCATTTTATAGTAATCGTAAAACAAAACTCCTTTCGACGGTAAAGTCGTACACAGTGTATTAAATTCACCAAAACTACACCTTTATTGTCAACATTCCTCAACTCATATTCTTCGTCTAACTTTCTGACGCCTTATTTTATTAACATGTTCTTCCATTTCTTCTTCTTCCGCCAAAAGCACAATTATAATCATATCCCAGTCCACCATCGTTGACGAACTTTCGCGACAAACTGGCATGTTTACTATAGAGTGGTAACCCAGAACGGTTTAATCGCGCAGGCTCGCGAGGTCGCGCGCAAGCTCCAGCATACGCGATCCGTAAAGAAATAGCCCGAGACCGCACGGGGTTTATTCCTCTCTGTCTGCGCTGACCCTAAGAGTGATATATATCTTTTTGATACAAAGATATATATCACTCTTTTATATCTTAAACTCTTTATCTTTACAGTGAATAGTGTCAGTGTCAATTGCAGCCAAGATGAGTTATTACTTGTGAGTGATATTCTGAATACTTAAAGTGATATGAAAAAAATATAAACAAATAGAGTGAAAAAATATAATAAAATTAATTACATTAAAACAAAATTACACCATAAAACTATAGTGTTACGATTTATTTTAGCTTGCTATTATATAGCTATATATTCGGTTTCCTCGTTCACTTACTACGCATGCGCAGTGCGCGGGCTAATCATTCTTTCTAGTTTTTCTCATTCGGATCTATAGTCATCGCTTGGAACAGGAATGAACTAAAGAGTTAAAGATATAAAGACATATTTTGAACGCAAGTGATATACAGATCTAATCACTCTTCGCGTCGGATATATATCTTTTGAGTTAATCACTCAGGAGTTACATTGTTTTGCTAATATTTAATTTTCTTTTCCATCAGAGCCAATGCAACACGTTTTTGTCTTATCCGTGCAGGAACAGAGAAAGAATACAATTTCCTGCATTGGGGCGGCCTATCGTAAGAGGCGACAAAACAACCCATAGCCAGATGATAGAGCATTTGCCCGTCTGGCTGGCCACCACCCCTGGTCTAGGGTATGCCGCCATAACAACCTTGAGTTGTGTTCCGGCATCAGTGGCCAGGTTCCAGTTTCTCCTTCAAGGCCGGCAGCACATAGGCAGTACCTCTGGTATTGCTAATGTTCATAGGCGATGGTAACCACTTTCCATCACATTTGGGCCGTCAGCCTGTCTGCTGTGCTTTAGCAATAAAAAAAATCTCAAACGACTCAAATAAACAAAGCGTCGGTGAAAGTTTATTTACATACTAGTTGCGCTCGCGGTTTTTGATGGAAATTCGTTATTTTGGATAATTCACACTATCTATATATATAAAAGAAAGTCGTGTTAGATACACTATTTATAACTCAAGAACGGCTGTACCGATTTGGCTGAAAATTGGTGGGGACGTAGCTTAGAACCAGGAGATGGACATAGGATACTTTTTATCCCGTTGAAACCGGTATGTGGTGCTGAGATCGGGTTCTAGAATCCTAATCACCTGGACCGATTTTGGTGATTTTGTTTTTGTGTGTTTGAGTGGGTTCCCGGATGGTTAAGATTCGCAATTAGAACCGGTAGGTGGCGCTGAGATCGGGTTCCAGAATCCTCCTAATCACCTGGAGCGATTTTGGTGATTTTGTTTTTGTGTGTTTGAGTGGGTTTCCGGGATGGTTTAGATCCGCAATTGGAACCGGCAGGTGGCGCTGGGATCGGGTCCTAGATTTTTATTTTTTCAGAGCAGGACAACGTCTGCCGGGGAAGCTAGGATCTTTATAAATTATAGCCTATGTGTTATTCTGATGTGTAAGCTACATTATTGTAAAGTTTCATCAAAGTCCATTCAGTAGTTTTTGCGTGAAAGAGTAACAAACATACATCCATACATAAATTGTTACAAACTTTCGCGTTTATAATATTTATAGGATTTGTGCCGTTTGCTGCTGGACTTTAGGGTTTTCAGGCCATAAACCTGTACAAAGAGCTATCAAAAGCCCAATTCGATTCTTCGGGTGATGAGAGGGCTGATGCCTTATTCGAACAACGGATCAATCTGTAAGGCAATCCAGTGAGGTAACGTAGGCAGTTTCTGGGCATCATAACTATAGAAAACGGTGACCTAGGCTCAGTATTCTGCATAAAGTCGTAAGGCATTATGTGTAAAATGCAATATAACTAAGTTTTTTTACTGTATTAATAATATTCTTACGAGAGCGGAACTCGAATTAATAATACCGCTGGAATTACTATAGAATTTATTAGAACTATACAAACATGTATAACAGGTACAAAAATATAACTGGACACAACCAGTACAAACTGCACGATTCAATAACACGTGCAAAGTCCGTCACTATATAGGTTATCGTATGTACACACGTCTTGCTTGTATCGTAATCGTCGCTTGACTGCTTCACCCCTCTGTTAGGGAATTTTTTTTATACTCAACTATACAAATACAAGATGCCATACCTGCCAAGCGCAGATGCAATTTCCCAGAAAACGTAATCCGCACCTGCTTAATTATTTCTGCGAACGGCCATAAACTAGTACAATACACAATAGACTGTTCTTCTAAGTAAACAAAAGAAGTCCAAATGCGGTAAGGTAATAAACTGTGCTTTATGGCAGGCAGGTGTGCATTCACTTTTGCCGGCATGTAACAATATTTTAGTTTCTGTTTAGATATCTAAAAATAGTACATATATATATACATACATACATACAGACATAACTTCACGCCAGTTCCCTTGCAGGGTAGGCACGACCAACAGAGCGCCATTCAGGCTTATTCTTACACACCTTATTGTATATCCACAAATTAAGCAAGTTACGCTTGTGTTATGAGTAATATACAGCGGACTTCTCTGGGACCGATCCCAGACACCCAGACCATAGTAAATAACGGAGAAAATTCGTTTTCGAAATTTATCATACCAGTTATCGAACCCGGAGCCTCTGTGTTGCAGTGAGGTAAGCCGGCAAAGGCTTAACCCGCTCAACCACAGAGACCATCAAATATATGTAATCGTCATATATATAACTTGGACTGTTTTATAATTACAGGAAGAAACCAATATGGCAGTAATGCATTTAAGTGAAAATTATAAAGATGGACATGAATCTAATAATCCCACCAAACCACCCGTACAACTGGCTGTAAATATAGAAGTAGAACCATGCGAAGAAATAGAAGATTTAGAGAGAGATTGGTGTATTCCAAACAGACTTGATGCTAAGGTTGCAAAGCAATCTAGCAAAATTAAACCTGAGGAGTCAAATACTAATAGCACAAAAGCTGTAAAATGTGATGATACACCGTTAGACGAAAATGAAGGGCGTATAGACACAGATAATTTGTTTAAAGTGATTGGAGAAATTATAGAGAAATCGACGAATCCAATAGATATGTCCTTAGCGATCCAAACTAGAAGTTTATGGGGCAAATTGTTAAGAACACCTCATATTAGGAGCGAGCTAGATAAAAAAATCAATTCAGTACTAGATAGTTGGAGAACGAAAGAGACGATCATAACTTACAAATGCTACATATGTCTACAAGCTTGGTGGTTTTTATATCCCTTCAAGGAACATATACAAAAGCACAAAGACGTTGAGGTTTCTTTGGAGAAGTATCATACTGTCGCCAATGTTATAGCTTACGAGAAGGGAGTGCACAAACTTCCACACCCTATACACGCGTTTGGAGATTGCCACAGATGCAATAGAAGTTTCAGCAAGCACGTAGATCAGTATGGTAAATATATGAAGTGCTATATACCTGCCGATAGAGGTTTGCTCATCGATAGAAATGAGAAATGTACTATTTGCGAATATTATGGTAATCCGCAAGAACATTACGGCACATGTCATTCTGTGCGTTCTGATGTCCCAATTGAAACTAAAGCTCGTGTATGCAAGCTCTGTGATGAGTATTATTATGTTCATACTTTACACGAGTGTTCAAAGAAGAAGTGTTCAATGCTGTGCTACTGCTGTCACAGATATTTCGGGACTGGACTGTGTCTGGAGTCGCATATATTGATATCTAACAAGCCTCACACTTGTAAATATTGCAATGTAGCTCTACCGAGGCAATGCATGGAACCTTATCACTTCTTGACTCATTCATCGAATTTCATGGCAGTAGAGCTGTGTCCTGTATGCAGAGGGAATCTAGTGTTCTTTTCGCCTTTGGCGTTAGGAAAGCACATGACGAGCAAGCATCGTATAGACTATGTGAAGCAGAAATCTTGTATGGTATGTATGTAACATTTCTTACACCTAAGCACAGGCTTAATTCTCAAATGTCTTAGGCTTTTCCTTTTAGAACTTATTTGGCTTGTGTTTTAAAAAGTGCATTTTCGATTGTACGTTCTATTTGTTTTTATGTTATATCTATAATATTATAAAATTCTAAACATGGAGCGTCTGTACATTGAAGCTATTAAAAAAAACAACGAATGGGTAGGTGAGTAAATAAAATTTTAGATAAATGAAAGAAAGACCAAAGACTTTAGCACTACAATAATATAGTCTATAATGCGATTCAAATGAGAATAGGATCGACTTTGCGCCATATTGTGACTTTAAATAGTTAAATATTATATTAAGACAATTTACTACTAATTTAACCTTTTTATTTAAATTTGATGTAAGACTATTTATTATTGATATGCAAATAAGTTTTTTGCAAACCATACTTTTCAAGTCACATTTGACAGATAGTGGTTATTGACATTCCTATTCTTATTTGGATCGCACAGCACTAGGACAGTGTTGCGCAAACTTTTTGTGTTCAAAGTACATCTAGGAAAACGAAAATTTTTGGAGGTACACCATATATAAAAATATTTTTTTAACTAATATTAATTAAAATTTATTTATTAATCATCGAGACAATTTTTATTATTAATTAACAAATCTAAAGTTTAAATTGCAGCATAACCTTATTTTTCCGTGGCACACCAATTAATGACCACCGTACAGCAGTGTGCCGCGGTACATACTTCGCGGAACACTGTACTAGGATATGCGCGCGACTACGTCCACGCTTGATTTGAAACTCCCGCGTTAAATGTATTTTAAATAGAAGCATTTAAAAAGGAACGTTAGCTATCGCGTCAGTGTAAACTGTGTCCAAATAAACTAATTTTTAGGCACCCGAACAACTTCGAATCGCTCCTGGGAAAATTGCCGCGGGATTCCCGGGATTAAAAGTACCGCACATTTATTACATAAAATTTGCTATCGATCAGAGAAAAAATCGCACTGGAATTCGAAAATGTTTTTCAATCTGGTCATTTTAAATCAGAAAAATGCCCGCCGGATTCCCGGGATAAAAAGTAGCGCAGATTTTAAGTCTAAAAATTAGCTGTCGATCAGCGAAAACCGCATCGAAATCGGTCGAGTAATTTTTACGTGAATCCCGAACAAACAAACAGACAAAAAAAAAATTCATCGTATTCGCAATGGTTTATATAGTCTACTAACTTCTGCCCGCGATTTTGTCCGCGTGCCATGGTTTAAAAAAAAGTAAGTTAAAAAACCCCCGATTTTGAAACATTCTTCATTGGTGCTCCGCTCCTGTTAATCTTAGCGTGATGATATATAGCCTATAGCCTTCCTCGATAAATGGGCTAGCTAACACTGAAATAATTTTTCAAATCAGACCAGTAGTTCCCGAGATTAGCGCGTTTAAACAAACAAACTATTCAGCTTTATATATTAGTATAGATTCCAGTGTTTTTCAATAGTTTCAATGTACAGACATAGTATGTTTAGCATTTTATACTGTTGTAGATTATCACATTATGATTTTAGCCTAAGTTCTACGCAATCTTAAATATTAGTCTTAAATAAAAATAATAAGCAAATTAGGTTTTTTTTAAATAATAAATACAATGCATTTAAACTAGCAAAGCACTTTTTTAAAATCTCACGTTAGATTGGGGTCAAGGGAGATTGAGTTAAGCCAAATCTCACAATATCTCACTACGAGGGGGGAGGAAGGGCTTAGAAAATCGCCAAAAACGCCTCACATCATTAATGGACGCCTTCCTACTCCTGTTTACAAGCTTTTATTTAACTTGCAATGGATGTACCTATGTATGTAAGTTCGGGTGGAATCTTGCAAGTTAAATTTGACCAACTTCCCGGTTTCCGATTGAGCTGAAATTTTGCACGCATATAGATATCGCGTGACAATGCAATAATATGGTACCATGGAGCTGATCTGATGATGGAATCGGGAGGTGGCCATAGGAACTCCTGTACTAAACAAGATATACCCGTCGTGTTTGGACTCGTTTCACTTGTCTTGGCTAGCACTCTGCTGCTACATGAATTGTTCACTTTTTTTCAATTTAGCTATTTGAAAAACCATTTCGAGGAATAGTGTTCCTAATCATTTCTGTCTAGTTAAAATTCCAAAAAACGTACAATCCCCTTGTATTTTGAAAGAAATACGTTTGACCTTTATTTGACCTTACTAAATCCTATGACGTCATTTACGTCTGGTGAAATGCATATGAATACCGTAGCCATTCAGTTTCAAAATACAAAAGGACCGACATTTTCCTTTTTATGTCATTGTTATGTCATACAACATCAACATAAACAAACATTTTATTCGACGTACTCCAGAATAAAATTATGTATATATTATCTCTTCAGACCAATATTTCTTAAATATCTGTAAAGAGAATACTTACATATGGTCTCTAACTAAAAGTCAAAGAAAAGTGCATTATATAAACGAGCGTCTTCGTAAATGGCGATTGGAACGATGTCGAAATCTTTTCAAGAGATACGATCCAAAAAATAACCTGTTTACTGATGAGAAGATTATCACGGTGGAAGAAAATTTAACTGGCAAAACAATACACCTTGCGCCAGAAGTTAGAAGGACGACCAAAATCACATATTGGAAACAATGATTTAAGCATTAAGTGATACTTTATTCGTTGGCTAGCAGTGGATTTTCCAACAGGACTCTGTACCCTTCCATGAAGCTAATTCAATCCAACATTGGTTACAAGCCAATTTGTCAGACTTTGTTCAGAGCATAAGTTGGCCTTCGTCGAGTTCTGACTTAAATTCTTTGGAGTATTCTTTATGAACTGCATTGGAGCTAATGGCATACAAAAAGTTCACCAGAACCTGAATTTATCTCAAGCGAGCCCAAATTAATAAATGGAAACTGATTGAAAAGATTAGTACCACCATAGAAGAATGGCCTATATCTTTAAAGCTTAATTAATTGAAAACAAGGATGGCTATTTTAAATAACTTATTTTTATATATACATAAATCTAGATGTTATTAGTTATAATTCATGTAAACAATATATGAATATTTAACATTCCTCCAAAAATATTTTAGCTTTACTTTGACTGATGTCTTAAAAGTTCACATTAAGACTTATAAGAATAAGATGGTTTCTATACTGAAAGCAAACTATTGTGAGTTATAAATTTGTATGTGCCGTATATTAATAAAATATATCTTTTGACTTATTATTTTACAAGATGAAATAATAAATAACTTTTAGCAGTTAAACTTGTTTATTTACTTAAACACTTATTAATAATAATTTAGGACATATTATATAATCTTTTCAGAAATGTTCAGTTTTATCTTTTTCTTTTTTCTGCAGGCTAGCATTTGGTTTTTTCTATACATAAAATTCTATGATCAAGCATAACCCTTGCTTATGCAGAAAAGTTGTTGCTAATTTTTTCTGAACCTGAAAAAAAAAAAAGATATAAAGTGTCTATTTAATTACTCGCATAGTCCTTATTTAACTCATAATTTTTCATATTAGCAACTATGTTACACATCAAAATCATATTATTAAGAGATTTACAATCATTAAGGTATTTGTCACAAATCTTCATATTCCATGAAATTCTTCAAGAAATAGATGTGCTTAATTAATCACTTTTAAGCCGGCAAGTGAATATATTTAAAACTACTGAGGAGTTTCATATTTTCCGGTAATTTGTTGTATAAGATCAGATCCATAACATACATTAGCAATCAAAAACACTATCTAACCGCCAGGGCAGTGGTGCAATGTCTGTTCCTTTATTTGTATGTATTTATATGAGATACTTTACTTGTATTATAGATTATTAAGAAAGTAATATAGGTTGCTGATTTATTGATTGTACCAAATTATCAAATAAGTAATTAATATTATTTTAATCAGTTTCTAATGAATGAGTGAGACATGTAGCTATTTTTCTATAAATAGGTGCACATTTTAGATGAATTTTAACTTCAACACAAAGTATACTTACATCAATCATATATTAACTAATAATTAACATTACTGACTTCTTATATGGATGAAATTTACAGACAGGAATAGTAATATACTACACAGGTTCTAAAAGGAAAGAAGGAAGGAAGATCTATGGACGAACATGTTGAATTTAGAAACCTTCACAAAACTACTTACATCAGGATTTTAGCTCCTCTTTTTTCTCCAATATGTACTACGAGTATAGCTATGTACTCTAATAACATTACATGTTAGGTAGGTTTAGCGTATCAGCCTTTACAAAATTAACACTCCTATTTGAAGATCCGGCCATGTTTAGAAAGAGAAAATATTTAATACAGTTTCATTAATAAAACAGTTTACTTTTTTGTCGGATGACTTTAGAAGATTTTTCTAAGGACGAAATTAATTGTAATGAATAATATTAGAATTTAGAAATGCTGCATTAACCGCCGATCTACAGCCTAAATACCCAATGTTGCCAGGTTGCTATTAGTGAAATTACTAAAATTTGTAATTCTTGCAGGTACACACGTGTGTGTAGGAAAGTAACTCTCAAACATATTGACTTAAAAAAGACCTTATCGAACATCGCCATGATTTTTAAATTAAAACTTCGGTAGATACTTCTAGGATGGGGAAAATGCACTGAATTCGCACGACCGTCACGCTAAGATACCAAGTTTTTATCTCTGAAGTGCAGTCCTAACGACTGATATTTTTTTTAAGGTCTGACTAATAATACTCCCCCCCTCAATTGAAACTGACAATACAACCTTTTTATTTTAACTGGATTGACAACATCATTGGATAATGAGACCATGTCTAGGTATCAGACATTAAAAATGATAACCCAAATGTGATACCAATTCAAAGTATTTTAGTGGTCGAATGAGCTTTATCTGTTGTAATCGCCGAAAGAATACTTTATTACAAATTAAGAAAAGTAATGACATCGCAATGGTGTCTAATAGGTAATTTATGCCTGATTATCAATTAATGGTATTCAGTGTAACTGTACATTATTTAGTTTAAGTTATATTATATTGATTTTTCACTAAAGGTCACTTTAAATAACTTAACGGTAACTGTAGAAAATAATAAATGTTGAACACCGAAATATATAAAATAAATCTACCGATAAAATTGTTAAACTGGCCACACTAAAATGATCACGATGTGTCATAATGAATAATGACAGTAACATTTAAATAGTAGCACAGATTAATATGATTATTTTGTTTTTATAGGCAAAGGAATTAATGTAAAGTTGTCCCCAATGACGTCATCGGATATTTTTTTTAAAAATCGAATTAAAAAAAAACTAACTCTTAAAACACAAAAATATTCAAATTAGTATCTTAAAATACCCTATTTTACATAATAAAAATATAAAATCAAAGGGTAATTTTTTTTGAACAATCCCCATTGTGAAAGTCGTGCGTCAAGTTATGCGCGTACAAACATTTCTACGATTCATTTTTATTATATTATATAAAAGACTATTTAAACAGCAGGTGTTAATACAAGTTACATTGTATTACATTTTTATGTTAGTTCTATTTGCTCCCGGAAAATTTATTTCATTTTATATTGCAAACTATCCCATTTCCTGGGATGAAAAGTATTTATGTCCATTCTCGCCATCGAAAACATACATATACTGAGTGTAGCTCGAACAAATAAAAAAGGAGAATATTTTAACCGAAAAAAAAGCGGCACGTGGACGTACGTAGGCAAATAAAAAACACATATATCACAGCGCGACGCGGAACGCAGACTACTATGAGATGCGCGGGCGACAATCGACGCCACTCACCCCCGCATCCTGCCCAACCCCCTCTGGTGTCCTACGCACGCCCTCTGCCGCCCGTCTTCGCGATTTATTTGCCATAAAAATTAAATATTATATAAATGTTATAATGCGTCGCTAACACACCCCACCCCAGTGCGAACGCACTCATTTTTCCGTCGGTATCAAAGCGACGCGTGTTGCTGACCGCCGCAACAACCCTGATTTCATTCTGACGTCCACAACTCTTACACGTCCGTCTTGTCCAGGCATCACTTTCTCTATCTTTCCCCGTGGCCAGACGTTACGTGGGGAGTTAGGATCCACAATAAGGACAAGGTCCCCCACTTGTAAGGTCCTGTGATCTTGGTGCCATTTGGTACGTGGACGCATATCTGGCAGCACCTCTCGAACCCACCGCTTCCAGAATAAGTCCGCTAACCTCTGAGATATTCTCCACTGCTTGCGTAAGTATGTATCTGATTCATCAAACACGCCGATGCAAGGTGAGTTTGAAGAAGAGTGGAGAAGAAAATGATTCGGCGTGAGCGACTCGTCAGTGTGTGGTTCAACACTCACATGAGTTAAGGGCCGGCTGTTGACCATCCGTTCCACTTCGGCCATCAGGGTACTCAAGATTTCATTACGCGGTGCTCTTTCTTTCAGTACGACTTTTAACGATTCCTTGACGCTGCGAATCAGTCTTTCCCACGCCCCACCCCAATGCGGGCTTGCGGGGGGAGAGAAGATCCACGTGGTGTGGTAGTTAGCAGCCTCTTGTTTCAGCACGGCCTCATCTAACTCTTTAACTGATCTTTTCAGCTCGTTGTCAGCGCCCCTTAGATTTGTGCCATTGTCGGAGTACAAGTACTGCGGCCAGCCTCGCCTGGCAGCCATCCGTCGTAATGCCATTATAAAGGCGTCCGTACTCAAATCTGACACAAGTTCTATGTGTATCGCTCTTATGGTCATACAGGTAAATAAGACCCCATACCTCCTTTCTCGTCGACGGCCCACAGCTACCTCCATAGGTCCAAATAGGTCCACTCCACAGTACGTGAATGGCCTCTGATGATGCGCCATCCTTGCACTCGGTAAGTCGCCCATCCTTGGCGGTTGTGGTCGAGTCTTTTTTATTCTCCAATACATACATTGTGAAGTGATATGCTTTATTGTTGGCCTCATCCGTATAACCCAGTATTTTTGTTTTAGGTTATTTACAACAGTTTCGCGGTTCCCATGAGCAGCCTTCACATGGTAGTATCGCACTATTAATTTAGTAATATGGTTTCTACCATCTAGTATAACTGGATTTTTTGTTTCAGACGATATTCCCAAGGCGGAGTCGATGCGGCCACCGACTCGAAGAATTCCATACTCATCGACATATGGAGATAAGGTAAGTAGTCTACTTTTACTTTCTAATCTTTTCTTGTTTTTCAGGTGCTGCAAGTCTTCAGCGAATGACTGACTCTGCGAGTACACAATCAATAGGCGCTCTGCCCTCCTCATCATGTCGCCATCAATATCACCTGAAAGTTTCTTACACTTATCTATGAATGAAAGTACCACACAGGTGGTTTTCAGCAAACGTAACCACGATGAAAATCTTTCAGCATCGGGTATTGATGGTGAAGCGTCGCACAGAAGAGTCACCCGTTCCAGAATCTCACTGCAAACTTCCCCAGGAATATCCTCGGGCCAGGTATGGCTTTCTTGATATAAAAACTCGGGGCCGTATAACCATTCATTTTGCAGGATTTTTACGTCGCAACTGTCTCGGGTGGCGATGTCGGCGACGTTCATACTTGTAGGTATATAATGCCAATCCGTAGCAGACGACAACTCATCTATTTCGCCTAGTCTATGCGCAACATAAGGTTTATAATCGCGTGCATGATTTCTTATCCAATGCAACACTGTAGATGAGTCACTCCAATAATATTTTTCATGTGGACCAATTTTGTGTTCCTTCACAACAGTCTCAGCCAATCTTGCGCCTAAAACTGCGGCCTGTAGTTCCAAGCGGGGCACTGAAGTGTGTTTGTTTAATAGGTGCTACTCTGCATTTGCTTGGAATAAACGCAATTTGTATTTTTCCCGCTTTATTTACCCAACGCCAATATGCTACGGCGCACATCGCTTGAGTAGATGCATCGCAAAATATGTGCAGCTGTAGGTTTGTATATAAGCCATAACTTGAAGCGTATGCGCTTATGTTGTGTCGATTTTCGGTGACAGTCGTGCTCGATCGGTGCCCGCTCGGCCTCTCACTATTCGGTGCAACTACTGCCATCTCGCTCACTGTAACACTCGCATGGTAACAGCGCGGCAGGCGAACATTGTTTACATACTTTAATTGTTGCAACCAATTTGTCCATTTTGCATGCACGGTGTCCGGTATTTCATCGTCCCAATCTAGGTTCGTTTTCCATATTTCTTAAAGCATTATTTTTGCTTTCACCGTAAATGGAGATAAAAATCCGTAGACATCAAATATAGACATAATTAAACGTAACATTTCTCGCTTGGTAGGGCGTTTCAGTCCATTAATTATATTTTCCGGGATACGTTTAAAAGAAACATCAAATCCTAGTTCATCGTCTTTTGGGTACCAAATAAGTCCAAGTATCCATTCACCCACATCTTGTTGTCCAATTTTGAACCTTACAGCATTTGAGCATAAGGTCTGTTTTGGCAAACTATTTAATACTTCCTCATAGTTGCTTGTCCAATTCCTTATTTCAAATCCACCTTGTTTGTGTATATGTGCTATATCTTTTATTAATTGTATTGCTGTAGTGCTATCTTCCAAACTGTCTATATAATCGTCAGCGTAGTGTTGTTTACAAATTGCTTGCACCGCTCGGGGTTTCGATGACTCATACAGCTTAGCGCTTTTGTTTTTTATGAATTGTGCAATAAATGGGGAACAATTCGCGCCAAATATTAGTGATGACATTGAATATGTTTTAACATCACCCTGTGAGCCCCCGGGACGTTTCCATAAGAAGCGTAAAGCATGTTGGTCCTCGGGTATAATCTTTATACGTAAAAACATATCGCGGATGTCTCCCGTCACGACTATTTTATTTTCTCGAAATCTCAACATAATTCCGTATAGTGATGTAAGTAGGTCAGGTCCCGTCATTAAGTAATCGTTAAGGGAGTACCCATTGCTCTTAGCGGCTGCATCAAAGACCAGACGTAGCTTATTTTTATTTGGGTTATCAACGCCAAAATTTGGGAGATACCATGTCTTTGAAGTGACCTTATCATCTTTAAGCTCGTATGCGTAATCATTTTCCAAGAGATGGTTTATTCTCTCTGTGTATCTCACTGCATAACTCGGGTTTGCTTTGCACTTTTTCTCCACGCCCTTCAGCCTATTGCATGCATTTTTAAATGACTCTGGCATTTTACAGGAGCTGTCTTTCCATGGCAAGCCTACGTGCCATCTGCCATCCTTCAACATGGACGTATGCTCTAGATGTTCAATGGCTTTCACATGCTCAGAGTTCTGGCGCGGCTTCCTGGAGACACCCATGGCTTCAATGGAGAAGGATTGCCGTACGGTTTCATGTAAATCATGTAAGCATTCTTTTTCAGATTCTCGTGAATCCCCGTCGACACCTGAGCCTGACAAGAAAAGCATAGAGTGAGGCCCTTCCTGCAATGTGGATACACAACCATGCACACACCATCCCAACGGAGTACGCGTCAGGTATGGTCCATTTGGTGTGCCTTGTGTGATTTGTAATGGCACTAATAAATTATAATTGTCCTGACCAATTAGTATTTCAGGTTTACACAGTCCGTTACACAATAAATGACTTATATTTTCAAAATTTTCACTACACAAAAGTTCATCTAAAGATACACATTGAGAAGGTAAGTTAAGTCCATTTGTACTACGTAATTGCAAGTTAAACATTGTCCCTTCTATATTAGATATAGTTAAATTGACTAATTCACTATTACATACCAGATCGCTGCATTCCCAGGCGCCTCATACACGTAATGTTTGTTTACATCCGTGCATTCCTAGACGCTTTACAAGATTCTCACTTACTATTGACACCGTAGATCCGTCATCCAATAATGCCACAGTATTTATTACACCATTAGGTCCGTGAACATATATTGGCACTGTTTTTAACAACACTTTCCGATTTTTCATTTGTACGTGCATAACAGTTTCATTTCGCGATTCGTCCGAGCGGTCGTTAAAAGGCACAGGCGTGTTTTCACTAAGCTGCAAACCGGTTTGTTGTTTGGGCCCGTAAATATAATGCAACAACAATGATGCGACTGTCCACAATTATCCTTGTCACACACGGGTGCTGTACACGATTCTCGATTATGACGTGACACTAAACACCTATAACACAAACCTGCCCGTTTCACAAACTGCCACTTGTCCTTTTGTAACGCTTTTTTAAACTTCTTACAGTCCGGTAAGTTATGACAAGACGCGCGACAATAACGGCACTTCTCACTCTCACCACTGTTTTGTACCAACACTGTGCGTACGATTCGCGATATTATAGTTACTTAGTTTACGTTTATAGTCACTGGGATTGTAATATGAAATATTTACTGACGTTTTTGATATTTTAATAGCCTCTTCGTTCAAAAACTCAGACAACAAAATTAATTTTGGCTTACTACCTTCTTGTATTAATTTAAAACTATAATCTGCCCATTTTGAAATTAATACCGTTGGCAATTTAGACAGAATTATTGATGTTACATTTGTTCCTTTCAGGTACTCTTCTTGACCAATTGCAAGAACAGCTGCAACGTAGTTCTTGACCTTTATCGAGAATGAAATGATATCTTTGTGATATTCTGGAGACACAGGTGGAAGCCTTTTAATGTCGTACATAATTTTCGATATGATTATGTCTGGATTTCCAAACTGCAGCTCCAGAGTAGACATCACAACCGTAGGTGACGTTGCACTTATTAGCAAAGCCGTCACAGCTTCTTTTGCTGGACCAAACAAACACTTTCTTAGCCTCCATAAATTTTCTTGGTCGCTGAAGTTACACACTCTCGTGGATTCTTCGAACGCTTGCTTGAACTGCTGCCATTCAAGTGGATCACCGGAATACGCCGGCAGGTCCCTTGGTGTACATAAGCGGCTGAACATATGGGCGTTTGAATTATTACTGCTGGAAGCGGCGGCAAGATCTTTCAGCGCGGAAGCCAATATATGAACTGTCCCATCTTTGTTGTCGGTGCCTGTAGCCTGGGGCACAGGCGGTGGCAGCGGCTGGTCCAGCTGTCCCGTTTTTATACCATCTCGTGGGTCAGCTTGGGCCTCCAGTTCGTGCTGGCTCCGTTCTAGCCATTCTTCCACATTACCATGTTGAGAGTGGTTTCCATTTTTCATCTTCCAAATCTGCGATATCTGCGGCTAACCGTTTTTCAATTAAATCCATGTTAATTCGTGCTTTTGCCTCTGCGGCTTGTAAATCAAGCCTTTTTCTACGTGCCTCAATGGAAGAAGACGATTTTCTAGACAGTGAAGCACATTGTCGTGAGACATTCATTTTATTACCCACAGGTATCTCCGACTTTATACTTCCACTTTCCAACGGCACTGTCATAGGCTTGCTGTGCACATCGACAGTTACAATATTTTTCGCAGTGACTGCCGGTACTTTTGGTAAATTTATTTCGTCTTTTACACTCGCGTTTCTCCTTGTTTGGACCATTCTTTGGGCTAAAGGCGTTCTGTACATAATGATCCGGCTCGAAGGACCACTTTGTAGCTCGAACAAATAAAAAAGGAGAATATTTTAATCGAAAAAAAAGCGGCACGTGGACGTACGTAGGCAAATAAAAACACATATATCACAGCGCGACGCGGAACGCAGACTACTATGAGATGCGCGGGGACAATCGACGCCACTCACCCCCGCATCCTGCCCAACCCCCTCTGGTGTCCTACGCACGCCCTCTGCCGCCCGTCTTCGCCATTTATTTGCCATAAAAATTAAATATTATATAAATGTTATAATGCGTCGCTAACACTGAGTTTCAACCAAATCGGTACAGTAGTTTTTCCGTGAAAGAGCAACAGACAGACAGACATAGTTACTTTCACATTTATAATATTAATACTGATTTGTAATTGTTTGTATTAGGAATTAGTACATGATTTAACATTTACTTATCCCCAATAAATGTTGAATGTTGAATTTTGGTGAGCAATAAAGTGTCTCTTCATATCCGTTTCACCAGCTTCCACCTCAAGAGATGATAATGAAGAGTGTTTAGAAATAACCGATACTGATGGGCTCGATTTTGATCCGTCTAAAGTAAAAATAGAGTATGGCGATGATGACGATATAGGATATGAAATGCTGCTATCAAGAGTATTCAACTCTTCGAAATCTGAAGAAAATTCTTTGAGGTGGGTATATTAAGTTTATATTGTATTGCTTGTATGCTGTTCGCTACAACTCCATTAATTCTTCAAAAAGTAATTCTGTATAAAACTTATAAAAAAGAACTTGAGATATAAACAGAATAAGAAATATGAAGAAAAACAATGTTTATCTAGACGTGTTGCTGGGGAGTTTCTTGTCGCTCCTTCTCCTTAACAGCAAAAACACGTTGCGAAGCGGTGTACATAGACTAGGAAGTAAAATTAAATTTTAATTTATATCTATGACCTTCAAACAGTGTTGTCCATTGGAACTTATTTTGAATAAAAACTTTTGAATTTCAATTTAGAGGATATCCTATCCCATCCGTGCAGGAACGTATTAAAAATTACAATTTCCTGCTTTAGGGCGGCCTGTCGTAATAGGCGACAAAACAACCACAGCCAGGTGGTATTTTCCCGTTTGGATTGCTACCATGCCTGGTCTAGCGTATGCCGCCATAAGAACCTTGTATTGTGTTCCGGCATTAGTGGCCAGGTTCCAGTCCCCGTTTAGAGAGCGGCAGCACATTGGTAGCACCTTTGGTGTTGCAAATGTCTGACTTGGTGACCATAGGACCACATATACACCAGTATACACTTACGGATAAAGATAAAATTTAAAAATCGGTTTACAATTGACTGGAGATATAGTGTAACAAAGAAGTCGGTTAACAATTTTCGAGGGTTCCTCTCGAATTCCTGGTAATCACTCATCAAATCCTGACTTGGTGACTATGGGACCAATTCAGGAGTATACTCTTACAATTTAAAAAAATCTTGAAAATCGGCCCACAATTGACATACATACGTACATACATACATAAACAACCAGCCAGCACAACACAGCCAGGTGGTAGAGTATTTGCTCGACTGGATGGCGACCACCCCTGGTCTAGAGTATGCCGCCATAACAACCTTGTGTTGTGTTCCGGCATTAGTGACCAGGTTCCAGTCTCCTTTAAGAGAGCAGCAGCGCATTTGTAGCACCTTTGTTGTTGTAAATGTCCATAGGCGATGGTAACCGCTTTCCATCTAGTGGGCCGTCTGCCTGTCTGCTGAACTCCTGCAATAAAAAAAAATAAAAAAAAATACAAAAAAAAATAACATACAGATGAATTGAGCATCTCCTTTTTTGAAAATAAATTAAAAAGAAAACGTACCTTAGTTATATTGTATAAGTAGGATACTAAGCCTAAGTCGCCTTACTCTATGGTTGAGGTGCCCAGAAGTCCTAATTAACTCTTCATGAAATTGAAAAGGACCTAGTTAGGAATTAAATGAATAAGACATTGCTTGATAAATTTAACGTAAAGATTTGATATAAAAATGTTTTAAATAACTAAAGATCTAAAAACGAGTATAGAATCATATGTATTCTTCTATTATTTTACTCATATATAATATGCCTTAGTAAATAAATACTTTGTTTTTAGTAATATCAAAGAAGAACCAATTAATATGGAAGAACCGATGGCGAATCTTGAGACAGAAATTTCTGAAAGTAATTTCAATGAAACTAAATTCTTTGTAATTCCATCTAAGATTGTAAATGATACGGTTGATACTGCAATAGATATTGATATAGAATCAAATAGTACCAATATAGATGATATAATACACCAAATTATTAACAAAGATAAGGACAAATTACCCATTAAACATGAAAGTTCTGAGCAAAATACAAATAAAAAAATACAAAATGATGTTGTATGTAAAGTTGTAGAGGTAGATAATAATAAACATAAAGATACTGATAATGACAACGACGATGTTGAGATTATTGAAGTGAAAAATGAAATTCTAATTATTGACGATGACATAGATTATATGGCTACTGAAGATATTGTCTGTATACCAAATGAAATTTATCCACAAATTGAATTTGAGCCACAGATTAAAATTGAAAAACATGCAGATAATGTATCTATAAAGTCTGTACAAGACAAGTTGCTATGCAGTAAGAAGGATGATAAAATTACAAAAATAGAGAATGAAAAAAAAAACAAAACAGGAACAGAAACAGAGAGTAGTTTAAAGGAATGTCCACAAGCAAAAATACAAATACCTAATGAAATACAAGCGGCCACTTCTCACGAATCACATGATGTGATAATACCTAAATATCATATCAAAATAGAACATGGTAATATCCAAAAAGCAAACGAAGAGACTCCAGAACATTATATTCAAATTTCAGACCTCGTTGGTAATGATAGTGATTCAGACGATAGACTTCATATTGCTTTTTCAGACGCTGAATATGAATGTGAATTCAATTCTGAAACTGAAACTAGAAATTCAAATGATAATATAAAAGTTGAAGTCGATCCAAATATATCTGAATTAAGTAAACCTAAGCTATATAAATGTAAGTGTGGTTTTGTATCCCATCACCGACCATATAAAATACATTTAGAGAAGTGTGGAGCGAAACGAACGTATAATAAATCAAAAACTACGAAGAATCATAAGAAAAATGTGAAAGACAGCAAGAAAACTGTTAAGAAAATTGTTGATCTGACAAAGAATGATTTCTTAAGCGATGTCACTGAGTACACTTGTACAAAATGCAACAAGACGTATCAAAATTTGACAAAATATTTGAAGCACTTCACTCTTCACGGATATAGGTATGTATAGTACAACATGACATACTATTGGAGGAGGTGGTGAAGATTGATCTTCACCCGCCTGATAACCAGATGAGACACATTTTTTCCCAAATTATATTGATTTATAAACACACCTATAATAGCTTGCCAATCGAAAAGTGCTCATGATTATTTTTAATTAAATTAATTTGGATCAATTTTATTTCATAACCTTCACTCCTTTGATAATTGAACTTTAGTGTCAAGTAATAGTTTTTAACAAGGAGAATATACCTTGATAGTCTTAAAAATGACAACTCTCTGAAAACGTCTTCTCCATGCAGGAACGTAGAAAGAACACGCGTAAGAGGCGACAAAACAACCCACAGCCATGTGGTAGGTAGGGCATTTGCCCGACTGGATGGCTACCGCCCCTGGTCTATAGTATGTCGCCATAACAACCTTGAGTTGTGTTCCGGCATTAGTGACCAGGTTCCAGTTTCCCTTAAGAGAGCAGCAGCACATTTGTAGCACCTTTGGTGTTGCAAATGTCCATAGGCGATGGTAACCGCTTTCTATAAAATGGGCCGTCTGCCTGTCTGCTGAACTGCTGCAATAAAAAAAATCGTTACTTAAATTGTTAGCGTGATATAGAATAGATAGATGATAGTTTGAAAAGAAAGAAGTAGTGTTCGCATAATTAACTTCTGCCTACTAATCCCGGTTTGCAGCTCATACTTTTAGGTGTCCGAGTCTTTGTGACAATTTTCAAAGTAAATATATATGCAGTATATTTAAGTACAGTAATTTAAAATAGTCTGAAATTCTCACAAGCGGCGGACACATGTCTAGTGCTGTTATGTGTGACGGGGTTTCAATCAGTCATACTTTATTCGCAACACTTACAAACAATCCGAGTATTAATATAGTCCAAATCGTTAGTTACCAACCTATACTGTTATATGCGTAACAGCAGAGGGCGTTCTAGCGAAGCCTTAGGTGAGTAGCGACATCTCGTACCCGACTCCGTGGTAAGTCACCCCAGACATAGTGCCAAGGCAAGACCCCCGTCTCCGTGCTTGCCTTATCTAGCTGGCACGGAGTGGAGACCGCCTAGAGCTAATATCCAAATTACTCAAACTACATGGAGTCAAGGCAAGGTTCCTGCCTCCGTGCTAACCTTATTCAGCTGGCACGGAGTGGAGATTGTCTAGAGCTAAGAGCTAAGTCACTCAAATTATATAGAGTCCAGGCAAGGCCCCCGATTCTGTGCTAGCTTTAACCAGCCGGCATGGACTGGAGATCGCTAGAGCTAAGATTCAAGTCTAGGGGTCGAAGTCATAAATGTGCTAATGTCGGAAGTATCCTCGGTGAACCTGCAGCCCATCCATCACACGCATGTTGCCCCTCGCCGATTGCTCGATCAAGTATATAGGTCACGCCTCACTGCCGTACAGAAGGACAGGTCTAATGATGGATTCATAGACCTGTCCCTTTCTCTATATAGACTTGGTCGTTTTCTTTTATAATTAACTAGCTGACCTGACGAACTTCGTACCGCCATATTTTCTGAATTCTTAAAAGACTGTTTCATGACACAAAAACAAATTCTCCAAAATCGGTCTAGGTGATTCGGAGGATTCTAGTACCCGATCTCAGCGCCACCTACCGGTTCCAATTGTGAATCTAAACCGTTCTGGGATCCACTGAAACACACACAACATTTCATCAAAATCTGTCAAGTCGTTCTCAAGTTATGCGCGTAACATTTTTATGATTCATTTTTATATATAAGATGTTTTATTTTTCAGGAAAAATATATGCCCGGTATGCACGAACGATATGCTATGCTATACAAGTTTACATAATCATGTAAAAGTTATACATATAGGCCAAAATTATTTTAAATCGAGGTCAATTCTTTCTGGAATTGCCACTTCGGCATTTTTAGGGTAAGTAATATTAAAAGAGTTTTTGGACAGCGAGTTTGAGTCCTGGTCGGGAAGCATGCACCAGTTAGACAGTTTTCTGGACCTAATGTGCACATTGTTACAATTATAGTATTATCCGTGCAGGAACGGAGAAAGTATACAATTTCCTCTGTTGGGACAGCCTGTCTTTAGATCCTATGTGGTGTTACTAAAATGGATAAGGTGAGAAATGAGCACATAATAATATCTTTGAAAGTTGCAGCCGTGACTGAAAAATTGAGAGGAAGAAGATTAAGTTGGTATGGGCATATAAGGAGGAGGGATGAAAGTCACGTGACAAAAAGAACGTTAAACTACAACATGGACGGGTACAAATGTAAAGGTAGACCAAAAAAAAGATGGATGGATTGTGTGAAAGATGATATGATGATGTGTGGTGTGACAGAAGATGTATGTTAGAATAGAGGAGTGTGGAAAGAAAAGACATATTGTGCCGACCCCGATTAATTGGGATATGGTGAAATAAGCTTTTTTAAAAAGGTTTTTAAATATAAGCTTTTGAGATCTTGGATACCATGTAGCAGCAGAGTGAGAGCCAAGACAAGTAAAACGAGCCCAAACACGACGGGTCTATCTCGTTTAGTACAGGAGTTCCTATGGCCACCTTCCGACTCCATCATCAGATCAGCTCCATGTTACCATATTATTGCATTGTAAAATTTAACTTGCAAAACTCCACCCGAACTTACATACATACATAAGTACATCCATTGCAAGTTAAAAATAAAAAAAGCTTGTAAAAAGAATGTTAAACTACAAGATGGATGGGTACAAATGTTAAGGTAGATCAGAAAAAGATGGATGGATTGTGTGAAGGATGGTATGATGATTTTTGGTGTGACAGAAGATGTATGTCAGAATGGAGGTGTCTGGAAGGAAAAGACATATTGTGCCGACCCCAAGTAATTGGGATATGGTGAAAAAAAAAGAGGTGGCCTGTCGCAAGAGGCAACAAAACAACCCACAACCAGGTGGTAGTGTATTTACCCGTCTGGATGGCTACCACCTCCGGTCTAGACTATGTCGCCATCACAACCTTGAGTTGTATTCTGGCATTAGTGGCCAGATTCCAGCCTCTTTAGAGAGCGGCAGCACATTGATAGCACCTTTGGTGTTACAAATGTCCATTAGCGGTGGTAACCACTTTCAATCAGGTGGGCCGTCTACCTGTCTTCTGAACTCGTGCAATAAAAAAAAAGCCAAGTCCTTACTGTGAAACAAAACATCATGGTGAAACCTGCACATCGAGATGAACGATGTGCCAAACCTGCCAAATCGCCTTGGGCAATCGCTTAAAAGTGTTGTTTCTATGGAATTTTTTATGAATTCAAAACCATAAGTCACGATTCGGTCGATGGATATCGGTTATTATTCTTAGGGTCCTTTCCGCCATTTTATTACAAAAGAGTTTAGTGAAAGTTTTAAATATCTCTCTTGGCGCCATATACACGTAACCGCGAAAAGAAGAAAAAGTATTAATATCCTCCCATTGTCCTCTCTCCTTGTCTGTGCTATTCGCCACAACACTCGCGCGAACGAGACACACAATGGAAAGAAAAAGAAACAATGTCTATGGCGCTGCGCTTCTGTATCTGTCAAGTGTCATGCAGTTCTTGCAACGCTACCGCTTGAAATAAACGTGTAATGAAAAATACTGTTAAAACCTAGGCGCCGACAAAAACAAATTCACACCTGCATATCTGTAAAAGCACATTTATTACCTGTCGGCATTTGAACTAATAACTAATAACATTGAAACTATTGTAATTCTTTTGTTTACTTATTTATTGGCATACGGCTTATTGTTGTATTGTAATCGTTTACAGCCGCCTGCGGCTGTAATCATTAGCCCGGTTGTTACGGATTTTAAACTGCAAGCTGATTCTAGTGCAGTATAAATCAGTGCAGTATAAGTATCTTTGTGCAGTATAAAACAATGGCCCGATTGAGGGAGGTGGCAGTCGAGCGAGAACCACGATCGAAGCGAGACGTGTGTACTATAATCGGTAATCTATTAGTGACGGAATTTGCGCGTTTCATTGATTTACGACCTTCTGCATTACGTTTGGATTTGTTGTGATCGGTTATATTTGTACTTGTGTTATACGTGTTTGTTTAGTTCTAATAAACTCTATAATAATTCCAACGCCATTTTAATTCGAGTCCCGCTAAACTCGTACAATACTAAATTCAAAAACGAACCAGCAAACCAACAAACAAGTGAGTGTTCCATATTATTCCTATTATCCTATAACGCATCACCGATCTCTTGCAGATACCACTGCAAAATCTGTAGGAAACAGGTTCAGATGAAACAGATATTCAAACATTGGGAGGAACATTTCAAACTGAAGGAGCAAGAAACTGAGGTGAAGGAAGAGGACCTCCTGGAAATATACGAGAACACCAAGATGGATAAGACACAGCTGAAGGAGGTGATCAGTGAGTCAATATCCTTTCTTTCTTCTAAGTTGTTCTCTCACTATTGAGGATTGTGACTGATGATAGTGAATAAGTCGTTTCCTCCACTCTTCAGTTTTGAGCCATACATCACGCTCAAAATTTTTCTCGATGGAAGAGAGCACTTATTTACTACCGTCAGTCACGATTCTCAGTAGTGAGGGAACGATTGAGAAGAAAATTCTCACTTACGAGGGTACAACTCGCTCACTACTCCGTCAAAAACTAACAAACTCACTATTCAGTCACATACTCACTACTCAGTCACTAACTCACTCACTTACTACTCATTTACTAACTCACTCACTCACTACTCAGTCACTAACTAACTAACTCACTCACTCACTCACTCACTCACTCACTCACTCACTCACTCACTCACTTACTCACTCACTCACTCATTCACTCACTCACTCACTCACTCACTCACTACTCAGTCACTAACTCACTCGCTCACTCACTCACTAAGTCACACGGGCTTTAACTAAGGTTTTATTTATAATATAGCTCATTAAGGCCTCTATATCTTACCGACTATTCATTAGTCGTACTATCGGTTAATATTTGACATAAGGTATTTGTTTTTTGTAAGGTAAGTGAATGTATTGTAAGATATAGGAACCGGCCATAAGAAGACTGAGATTTGTGTAATAGAGATTTGTCGTAAGTAAATTCTGTCAATTTATATCTTCATGATTGTCGCAATGCACAAGCATTGCGGCCCAGCTCATGGAAAGTGGCTATAGCCAACTGTAGACATTTACGTTAGACAGACGGAATGGGATATGAGTTTGGAATAGGGAAAAGAGGAAGTGGGCCATCGGAACTCTTGGCAAGTAGCTCCTTCAGAGGCCAAAACATTGCCTATATTTAAGAACTCACTCGGAAAACACTACTTTTCCTTAAATAATCATGTCTAATTCTTATAGTATTAACTTATAAAAATATGCGTGTATGTATTTAATTTATAAAGTAGTTTGAGAATCTGTATTTAATTTACAAAAGCCAAAGAGGCCATCAGCCTTCAAAACGACTTATTGACTCTTCGGTAGACCAGAGGGCTGGTTCCGGACAACAGATCAGTGTGGCGATCCAGCAAGGTAACGTAGCCAGTCTTCTAGGAACCTTACCCATTAACTTGGATGACCTAGGCTTAGTATTCCACTTATAGTCTTAAGGGATTGTAGGTAGAATAACAATATAAGCTAAGTTTTCTTCACTGTACTTATTTATAGTTACAATTTATACTATCATCAATTTATAAAGTAGTTTGAGTATGTGTATTTAACTTATAAAGTAGTTTGTGTATGTATATTTAATTTATAAAGTAGTTTGAGTATGTATATTTTACTTATAAAGTAGTCTGAGTATGTATATTTAATTTATAAAGTCGTTTGAGTATGTATATTTAACGTATAAAGTAGTTTGAGTATGTATATCTAATTTCTAAAGTAGTTTCAGTATGTATATTAAATTTATAAAGTAGTTTGAGTATGTGTATTTAACTTATAAAGTAGTTAGAGTATGTATATTTAATTTATAAAGTAGTTTGAGTATGTATATTTAACTTATAAAGTAGTTTGAGTATGTATATTTAATTTATAAAGTAGTTTTGAGTATGTGTATTTAATTTATAAAGTAATTTAAGTAAGTAGTTCCGGACAACGGATGAGTATAACTATCCAGCGAAGTAACGTAGCCAGCCTTCTAGGAACCCAATGACTTTGATGACGTAGGCTTAGTATTCTACTTATAGTCTTAAGGGACTATAGGTAGAATACAATAAAAGTTAAGTTTCCATCACTGTATTAGTTTATAGTTATAACTTATACTATAATCAATTTACAAAGTAGTTTGAGTATGTGTATTTAACTTATAAAATGGTTTAAGTATATTGGTCTTATTCATATTTAGTTAGAGTAAGTTTGTAAGCTTATCTTTAAGAACCATAAAGAAGTCTACAAAGTTAGTTTTACTCAATATGATTAAGACGGTTACTATTTATGTCCTATGTAATGCTCTGCATTGCCTACATCGCGAGATCAGTTTAAATTTTCTTTTGAGCGATAAAGCCGCTTATTTTTTTTACCATTACAATATTGTAATCACCTTAAAATGGACACTCCTGATTGTTCTACAGATATAATGCAGCCCGGGTTCTTTTTGGAGAAGAGTTTTTGGGGATCTGGATGCTTGGTCTGTGGTCACCTGGTGAAGAGACGGTCCGACTACAAGAGACATTTGGTTGAGCATCTCCTAAATGATGCACAAACAAACAGACCAATATATGGGGCTTTAAGGTTTGGTTATATTGCTTTTATCATTGAAGATGTGTTTTCTGTTTTGACAGATTTTGGCACGTACATGGACTACTCAGTTTTAACCTTGCTAATTATGTAGCAATAAATTATTGCATGTTCGTGACGTAACAATTAGTATAAGGTTTTTGTTACCAGGCCATAAAATTTAAATAAAAATTTCTAGCAAAAAAGAAACCGATTTCAAGAGTAACTGAAAAGTCAAAATAATAATATTTGAAATCGTTTCAAAGTAAAAGATACTGTATACAATGTTACAACAACAAAATATTGAAAAATATAGTACATTTTTAGTTACCCTTGAAGACGATTCTTTTTGCTAAAATTTTTTAAAAATTATTTCGTTTCATTTTCTCTATAGTATTAAAGTGAGACAAATGTATTAATCAAAAACACTTTCAAGGAGGTTCGATTAGTCAGCTTATTTATTTTCGTAATGTAGTGAAGTTTTCCTCCTTGCTGGAATTTGTGTATATTTTGTTTCAGCTAAGTACCTGGTTTACCTCACGGCGTGCGGTAAAATAGTTACTTAGGTGATAGTACCTATTTTCTGCACGTTCCATTACGGTGCATAATTTTTAACTTTCTAACGCCGTGTACGGGGTTCGTTAATTATATTTTTTTAACAAATATGTTAAAAGAAATAGAAGATGTATATAAGCGTGTTGTTGTGTGTGTTTGTTTGCATGTGTGCGTGAGTTTGTGTGTGTGGGCGTGTGTGAGTTTTTGTATATGTGTCATATTATATATTACGACTTCGTATGCGTGGAACAGTAAAAAACACCCCTCCATTTTGAAACTTTCTTCGTTGGTGCTCCGCTCCTATTGGTCTTAGCGTGATGATATATAGCCTATAGTCTTCCTCGATAAATGGGCTATCCAATACTGAAAGAATTTTTCAAATCAGACCAGTACTTCCTGAGATTAGCGCGTTCAAGCAAACAAACAAACAAACTCTTCAGCTTTATATATTAGTGTAAGCAGGCCTTTTGGCGCTTCTTTTCGGGGGCACGCTAATTGTCGAAAATTGTAAGTCATATTTTTTTTGTTATTGTTTAATTTTTTTCACTTTTTATCGCAATTTTTCAATATTTTAGAAATTTCCTTTCAGCGTACCGCGTGCCCCCACAAAAAGCCCTGAGTATATATTTTTTTTTAAAGTAATCTGTAGTGTATACTTGTTTATTATCCTAAATAAATAAAATAAAATTTACTCGACGAATTGAGATTTTTTTTTTTTAAGTCATGTATAATATAGCACATGCACAGACAAGCGTGCATGACAAGAGTTATGAATGTCAAAGAAGCAAGTAAGGTGTGTAAGAATAAGCCTGAATGGCGCTCTGTTGTTCTTGTCTACCCCGCAAGGGAACTGGCGTGAAGTTATGTATGTATAATATAATTCGTTCCAGATGTCACATATGCACATATGACGCGTTCAAAGAGAGAGATTTCCGCGATCATATGCGAGACCACGCCTGTCTCACCATATACAAATGCGGTCCATGCAACATCGAGTTTAGTAACAGCAGTAACTTCTCAAAGCACAAGAAACTTCACGATCCAAACGCACTTACTTGCGATATATGTAAGAAGAAATTCCAGACTAAATACAGCATCGAGAAGCATATGCTAGAGGTGAGTCAGGATCCTAAAAAGAATACAGTGAAAATAATTAGATAGATATGTAAAGAACTAGATATTATATTGTATATAGTTACACATTTATTATGTTTAAATAGTTGCATTTTATCACTACATCTTATATATGTATATAACTTATGTGTATATCTTAATATATATAAATTACGTGTCACGTTGTTTGTCCGCGATGGACTCCTAAACTACTTGACCGATTTTAATCAAATTTGCACACCGTGTGCAGTTTGATCCGACTTGAAAGATAGGATAGCTTACATTTGGACCCGGTAGGTGGCGCTGGAATCGGGTTCTAAATTATATTTCTTCAGGGCAGAGCAACGTCTGCCGGGACAGCTAGTTTGTATATATAGTATAGTTATATATTTATTATTAGAATGTAAGTAATCGTACAATAATTATGTATACCACCATCGCCACTCCTAATCAGCAATATTCTAGCCACGGGTTGTCTGGAAGAGATCGCTTTTTAGCGATAAGACCGCCCTTTGTACACAATTAGTATAATACTAGTTCGTAAGTTTTCTGTAATGGTGTACAATAAAGTGTTATCTATCTATCTATCTGTAATTATAACCTAGCTATAACTAGGGTTCCCAAGTGTACTATATATGATACCCATACGCGTAGATGTCAGAAAAGCTAAATCACTTGCCATATTTAAAAAATCTGTCAAAAACTATTTTACCTTAGTTTATAATAAAATATGTATTTGTCTGAAGTTTTTGGCGTGAACTGAAAGGAGATGTTGTGTGTCCAGTTTTATTTTCTAAAAATGTGAAAAAATTACTCTAAAATGAACAATAGTTGTAGGATATTGATAGTTTTTGAGTAGTAATTATGTGTTTTGTGAGAAATGTGAACTGTATAGTCAAATGTGGCCTTTTGAGTTGTCACAAGAACTCCGTTGAATGGCACTAGCTGATTACCTACAGTTCAGCTGTGCTACACATAGGCTTAAGAAAATGAAGAAACTATATTGTAAACTAAGATCTGGCTTAAAGGCCTAGCTGCCAAGCCATAAACCGAAATAAATAATAATAATATATTTGTCTATTCATCTTTCTTTACTTAGCTGTTTACTGTTCACATTGTACTGTTCTTCCTTTTTTATTTTACTTCTTTTAATTTAATTATACATAGACATAATTTGTCTGTTGTTCGTGCCTACCTCGCAAGGGAACTGGCGTGAAGTTATGTATGTATGGACAATTTGTTAAAAGTATCCTCTCAGTCAGGTTGCCTGGAAGAGATCGCTTTAAGGGATAAGGCCGCTTTTTGTTTTGCCGTTAAATTATTGTAATTATTTATTCTGTAATTGTTTATTATGGTGAACAATAAAGTGTTTTCTATTCTATTCTATTCTATATATCTATTATCTATAATATTATAACATTCTAAAATAGTCGTGTCTGTACATTAAAGCTATTAAAAATATATAACTGGAATGGACTATATAAACATAAATAAATATATAATTTGTTCGGGATTCAGGTAAAAACTACTGGGCTGATTTATTTTTAAAATCTACGCTACTTTCTATCCTGGGAATCCCGCGGGAATTTTTCTGGGTATTATTTAAAATGGCCAGATTAAAAAAAATCGAATTCCAATGTGATGTTTTTAATGATCGATAGCAAAAACGTAATAAAATGTGTGATTTTTTTATCCCGGGAGCGGTTTGAAGTTGTTCGGGTGCTTAAAAATTATCTTATTCCTACATAGTTTTCACTAAAACTATAGCTGCGGTACTTTTTGTTCCGGGAATCCCGCGGAAATTTCAAGTTAAGGGTGGACGAAGTTGCGGATATATCCCAGTATATATATTATTTTATTGCATGCGTTCATCAGACAAGCAAACGGCTCACCTGATGGAAAGCGGTTACCATTGCCTCCCTTTGTAACACCAAAGGTGCTATCAAACCGCTCTCTAATGCCAGAACATAACTCAAAGTTATGATGGCGGCATACTCTAGACCAAGGGTGGTAGCCATCAGATGGGAAAATACCCTACTCTAGCCATAACGTCTGGAACTTGAACAAGTTTTTTTCGCCTTTTGGCAATATTCTATTGTTGCGAATCGATAATAGTCCTTTACAGGTGTTTTATTACTCCTTCGAATTTTAATGATCTATTGTTCTCGTTAATAGCTTTGTATACCTTCCAGTAAGAAGTCATGAATCCGTTCCTCTGTTGCTTACATTTCGTTGCACATACTTAGAAGCCATTAAGCTTAGAAGTTGAGAATTCCAAGGAAGAGTGGGCATGTTGCTAGAAGGGAATGTCTATTTTACAAATATACAAGGTCGATCCGTCAAGACTCTATTATTTGAGTTTCAACTGCGATCGAGGCGTAACGCAGTGTACTTTGTCTTATAACCACGGACTTTGCGATTTATGTTATAACAATTATCTGCTATACGGTTTGGACTTATTGTATTCGGTTGTATTTGTAAGAACTGTGAGTTACGTGTGTGTACTTTTAATAAACTTTATGATATAAATAATAACAGCCCATAACTGTCCCACTGTTGGGCTCGGGCCTCCGAGCGTCCGAACGGACAGTATACCCGCCACGCTTGTCCAAGGCGGCTTGGCAGGTTTGACACATCGGTTATCTCGATGTGCAGATTGCATCACGACGTTTTCCTTCACCGTTGTTAGCACGTGGTAATTGTAACAATATGCACATAAACTGCCTAAGCGGTGCAAGCGTTCCGGCCAGGATCGAACCCACGCCCTCCGAGCTTGGGACGCGTGAGCTAGCCATTACACTACCACGACTTTCTTATGATATAAATAATAAAAAATAACAAAACTACGTTTTAACGATTTTAAGCCGCGGTAATTTATTTGATTTTTATTATTCCGACGTTTCGGCCTCTTTTCAGTAGCCGTGATCATGGAAGACAAAGATGTCAAGTGGCAATGAGTTTTGTTAAAGTTTTATTTAGCCTACCGCCAACTTGTTCATTCCAATTATTTAGTATAACAATCGGCAACTGGAGAGTGGCCGAAACTTCGGAATAATGAAAATCAAATAAATTACCGCGCGTAAAACGTAGTTTTATTAAGTACATTACAGTACATACAGTCGCGAAAAGTAAAGAAAAATTCTACGATAGTTCCAATGGCATTTTAAATTCGAACTCCATAAATTCGTAACACTATATTTTCGGATTATTTTTCGACACACCTTCCATGGTCAAATTGATCGTGTACTAGCAGAAGGTGATGTCAGGAGCCTTAAGAACAGACGAGCGTGCATGACAAGAGCTATGAATATCAAAGAAGCAAGTGAGGTGTGTAAGAATAAGCCTGAATGGCGCTCTGTTGTTCGTGTCTACCCCGCAAGGGAACTGGCGTGAAGTTATGTATGTATGTATATTTCCGTCATTCCAGGTGCACCTCGACGCGTCGTTTTTCCGTACCTGCAAGGAATGTGACTCAGAATTCACAGATAAACAATTGTTCAGGATGCATTTAAAGAAGAAGCACAAAGGCAAAGGTTACAACTGCAAAGTGTGCCAAGAGCGTTACAACACTGTAAAGCTACTCTGGGACCATTTATGGACGGTAGGACACTTTTTTTTTGTTTTCAATGGCGTAGTTTACACATCTATATATATAAAACAAAGTCGTGTTAGTTACACCATTTATAACTCAAGAACGGCTGGACAAATTTTTATGATTTGTGTGTTTTTGGAATTGTCTTTGTCCGGAGTAGGATAATAAATATTAAAATATGATATTCATCAATAAAAAAAGTGTGCGTCTCGGGACGCCCGACAGAAGTGATAACTTAAACTAACCTAAGTTGAACTATTTAATATTGAAATTGTTTAACTTGAGAAAAGCTTAAGTTATTACTTTAATTTTATGTATATTAATATGATAATGTAAGGAAAGGTTATTTATTAATAAAATATGTTATAGGTACTCCTTTATTAAAGATACAATAGAAAAATACTAAAAGTAAACTACAGTATGAAAAACAAACCTAAAATTAAAAACTAGAACTAAATAAAAAAGGAGGGCATAATCCATAATCCATAATATAAATAAACCTAGGTTAAAAAAATAAAATAAAAAAAAACCTGTATCAAGGCCCGTCCAGCCCCACCAGACCACTGTCGCTGGGCATTGTACCTAGAAGACATGTTATTGATTATAAAATATATTTCATTCTTAGTTACAATTCTTGACATTAGCTAGCATTATTTAATCTAATTACCGAAATACTGTGGGGTTAGAGTGAGAGAGGAGGAGCCTGCTGCTGCTCTCTTAAGGGAGTTTTGTTATGATCTCTCCCGACCGATTTCGGAAATCGTGGCTGCATTTAAACTCACTTACATTTGTCTGATTTAGGTGGATTATTTTTGTGTGTGTTCAAGTGGGTCCCGGGATTGTTTAGATTCAAATTTGAACCAAGTAGATGGCGCTGCAATCGGGTTCGAGGATTTAGGTGAAATTATTTTTGTGTGTGCTCAAGTGGATCCCGAGATGGTTTAGATTCACGATTGGACCCTTAGGTGGCGTTTCTGAACACCTCTAACGGTGGGACCAATTTTGATGAAATTTTTGTGTTTTTTCAAGTAATTAGTATTAAAATGGGTGGAAGGATAATTAGTAGGATTATTATTATGTAAAATGATTAGAGCTAAGCATGTTTCCTGAAGAGTTCCTTGCGTCGCTTGTTCTCTTCAAGCCAAAACATGTTGCGAAGCGGTGATAAATTAGACTAGGCTCCCATAGAATAAATATTAACCATAAACAAAATTAAAACTAAATAATTAAAATGAACAAGTTGGCGGTAGGCTAAATAAAACTTTGACAATACTCATTGACACTTGCCATTTTTGTCTTCCGTGATCACGGCCACTGAAAAGTGGCCGAAACGTCAGAATAATAAAAATCAAATAAATTACAGTGTATCGGGGTGAAGGTAAGGAAAGGAATGCTCCGGTGGTTCGGGCATGTGGAAAGAATGCATGATAGTAGATAAACCTACGCATCACTCAGGGCAGAGCTCTTCTCTTATAGATATTATATGTATGGACATTGTCTCTTACACTGTTGAGGTAGATCAAATAATTGATCTTAACAGACACTCCTTTGTAACATGTGAAACTATCATAAAGAAAGAAAGGCCCCCTGCACGTTTAGTAACATACCGACCATTCAAAAATATAGTACTAAATAATTTTGAACATGACCTGCAAAATATTCCGTGGCGGGATATATGCGAAGAAGTGAATGTTAATACTATGGTGAACAAACTAAGTCATTACATAACTTATTTATTTGATACGCACGCACCTATAAAACGGAAAGTATTTAAAACTCCGCCTACGCCCTGGATAACAGATAATATTAAATTAATGTTTAGATTAAGAGATAAAGCTAGAAGTAGATATCACAACACAAAGCTAGACGCACATAAGCAGTATTATTTGGACCTTAAGCATTTGTCATCCATGGCATTGTTAAACGAGAAAAAGGCTTATTTTACTCAACATATCAACAACAACTTAAATAACTCAAAACACTTATGGAAAAATTTAAAATCAAATGTGTTACAATCTCACCAGGAAAAATTGCTTCCAGTGCACTTTAATGATCCAGAAAGCATAAACAAAGCTTTTTTGGAAGTCCCTGGAGCAAACATTGTTAACTTAGAGCAGTTAAAATATTTTCAGTCTCATAAATATTGTCAAGCTAGTTTTTCTTTAAATACTACTACACAAGATAAAGTACGACACATTATTAATTCATTAAAATCAAATGCCCTTGGAGTAGACAAAATAAATATAGAAATGTTTAAATTAACAATGCCCAACTTATTAAATACATTAACTCATATTATCAATTTTTCAATTAGTTCAAGAACATTCCCAGACTTATGGCGACAAGCTATTGTTCGTCCAATTCCAAAAAAAAAAATAACCCAGTTAGTTGTAAAGATCTCCGTCCTGTCAGTATACTGCCATGCCTCTCCAAAGTTCTGGAAAGGGTAGTGCACTTACAAGTTACTGAATATTTAGAAAGTAATAATATATTACCTGATTACCAATCCGGATTTAGAAAGGGATATGGTACGGCAACAGCCCTATGTGATGTGATAGGCAATATAACAGAGGCTCGTGATCAGGGACAGGCTACAATCCTTGTTCTTCTAGACTATTCTAGTGCATTTGATGCCATTAACACAAATTTACTTCTATCCAAGCTGGAATTTTATGGGTTCACAAGTGATACTATAGAATGGTTTCATAGTTATCTAGAAAATAGAAGACAACATGTTGAAATACAGAAGCCAGATGGAACATTTATTGTGTCAAGCCCGATGCACTTTGCTAGAGGAGTCCCTCAAGGCTCAATATTAGGACCATTGTTATTTATTATTTATACTGCCGATATAGCCAAGTGTATACGGAACTATAAATTTCATATATATGCAGATGATATTCAGCTTTACATACATTTCAGTCCAAACGAAATAGACAAAGCAGTTGAAAACATTAACAGCGATCTTAACAGAATTATGGAATGGTCAGAATCAAATTCACTAGTACTTAATCCTTTAAAATCGAAGTTTTTGATTCTTGGCAGCCGTCATCACGTTAAAATCATCAAAGAACTTAACCCTATAATTATTGTAAAAAATGAACCAATTGCAAGGGTTGACACCGCTCGTAGCTTAGGACTTATAATTGATTCGGAGCTTCATTTTGAAAAACATACTAATGATGTGATAAATAATTGCTTTTATAGATTAAAGATTTTTTATAGTATCCGGCCGTATATTAACGAGGAAGTTAGGAAAAGATTGGTAGAAAGCTTAGTACTGTCTAAACTCAATTATTGTGACACAGTGTATGGACCATGTCTACTTACGAGAACTGAAAATCTTATACAACGCATACAAAATGCATGTGCTCGGTATTGCTTTCAGATTCCTCGGAGAAGCCACATAACACCATTCCTAAACAATCACAATATTCTAAAAATGGCAGCTAGGAGAAAATTACACTTAGCATGTCTATTATTTGGAGTGATATCTTCTCAGAAACCTATTTACCTATTTAGCAAAATAGGATGGAGACAAAATAGATCACAGGAATGTACCATTCGCTCTGTTACCAGGCCCTTAGTAACAGCCAAGCATAAGACTAGCGCATTTAGAAGATGTTTCAAATATGCTGCTACTAAATGCTGGAATGATATTCCTCCACCCATAAGCAACCAGAAACAATACATTCTTTCAAATTTCATTATAAGAGAAACTTACTTAAGTTGCAAAAAGAAGACCCCACATATAATAAAAACTAATTAGTTACAAAATATTTATATATTTATTGCATGCATAGATCTACAAATATAATATATACTGTACAAATTTGTTGAAAATACCATATATTTAATTTAAGAAAAGCCTAATATAAAGATTCAAATCTCCACATCTATGATTTCGACGTACGCCACTAGATGGCGTTGTTCATTTTAGATACACGCAATAGTTTAATGATCGTCATCTCTTTGGACTTCGGATATTTTTCATAAATCTGGTTCGCTTTTTGTGGCCACGGCGGTGGCAATATAAGTTTCGTAACAAGTGTGTGTGTGCGTTTTATTTGTGTACGTAAGTGAAATCAACATCTGGTGCCGAAACCCGGGAACGGTAGTGGTGAGTTTTTAGTGCAAAATTGAACTTTAAAGACACTGGTAAATTAACTTTGAATTTTTTAATGAACTTAGAATAATTGTGAAAATATTGGACTTGTAAAATTTTTCGTTTAGCTTAGGGACTTAGTATATTTTGTGATAAATTTGGACTTGTAAAATTTTCAAACTAGGGACTTAGAATAGTTTAGGCAAAAGTGTTCAGACGGGGAACCTACGCCCGTTGAAATTTTATAAGTGGTAAAATTTCAAACACTTAGAAAAATAATAAAACTACGTTTTAACGGTTTTAAGCGCGGTAATTTTATTTGATTTTGGTTTTTCCGACGTTTCGGCCACTTTTCAGTGGCCGTGATCACGGAAGACAAAGATGTCAAGTGTCAACGAGTATTGTTAAAGTTTTATTTAGCCTACCGCCAACTTATTAATTTTAATTATTTAATTTTTTTTATTTAATTTTGTTTATGGTTATTATTTAATCTATGGGAGTCTAATCTAATTTACTACCGCTTCGCAACATGTTATGGCTTGAAGAGAAGAAGCGGCGCAAGAAACTCTTCAGCAAACATGCCTAGCTCTAATAATTTTATATAATATTAAAATGGGTGGAAGGAAAAATAAAAGTAATTATCAGTCAAGTTGGTTTGTGTTCCGTTGTACGCAGAAAGAGCTCACAGTGTCTTGAGGTCTGGCAGCTGGTTTTTGCTGGGTTTGGGTCTTAATAGTTTTGATAATTGGATCCCAAACAGGTGGTACTTGCCAACCATCTTCTCTATTGAAATTTGGGTGTTTTTTGATTTCAATAGCCTCACGCATCATTCTAGGTATGAAACGATTCTCTTTCGCGAGGATTTGTGGGTTATCGAATCTGATGTAGTGGTTGGGTTTATCCAGCGTGTGTTCACTGATCGCAGACTTCGTAGACCTTGTGTGTTTCATGTCAGCAATGTGTTCTTTTACTCGTGTTTTTATGCTCCTCTTTGTTTGCCCAATGTTGGGCCTAGAATGATGCGTGAGGCTATTGAAATCAAAAAACACCCAAATTTCAATAGAGAAGATGGTTGGCAAGTACCACCTGTTTGGGATCCAATTATCAAAACTATTAAGACCCAAACCCAGCAAAAACCAGCTGCCAGACCTCAAGACACTGTGAGCTCTTTCTGCGTACAACGGAACACAAACCAACTTGACTGATAATTACTTTTATTTTTCCTTCCACCCATTTTAATATTATATAAAATTATTAGAGCTAGGCATGTTTGCTGAAGAGTTTCTTGCGCCGCTTCTTCTCTTCAAGCCATAACATGTTGCGAAGCGGTAGTAAATTAGATTAGGCTCCCATAGATTAAATAATAACCATAAACAAAATTAAATAAAAAAAATTAAATAATTAAAATTAATAAGTTGGCGGTAGGCTAAATAAAACTTTAACAATACTCGTTGACACTTGACATCTTTGTCTTCCGTGATCACGGCCACTGAAAAGTGGCCGAAACGTCGGAAAAACCAAAATCAAATAAAATTACCGCGCTTAAAACCGTTAAAACGTAGTTTTATTATGTATACAAGTCGCGAAAACTTAAGAAAATATTACTTAGAAAAATTTTGAAATTTTTTCGTGAAACATAGAAACATTTTGTGAAGTTTCCAATCACTTCCATATTCATTTTTGATAACTTATCTCATCTTTTGGAATAATAATTCGATAAAATGGAAGGCTATTTAAATCTTCAAGATGATCGATTTAAATCACTGCTTAAGGCAGAAACTAATTATAGAAAGAGTCCAAAGGAAAGAGTCACTCAAGGATACATTGAAACTCGTTTGGAGACACTGGAAGAATTATGGAAAGAGTTCAAAGACACTCACAAGAAACTAATTTCAGGCGTAAAGGCAGATCAGCATGAATCGATCAACTATTTTAAAAACGATATGTACGAAAAGTTTGAGGAAAATTACACGGCATACAAATGCTTGTTGAAAGATGTTCTGCGAGCAAAAGGATCATCTGCAAAAATACATCATGAGTCCGAATCTGAAACTTGCTCGCCATCTTTATTAAGTTACCACGAATACAGTTACCAAATTTTAGTGGTAATTACGCCGAATGGCAAACATATTATGACATGTTTATGTCAATGATACACGAGAATGTATCTTTATCGGCAGTCCAAAAATTGCACTACCTCAAGAGTACACTGTCGGGTGAAGCGGAATCATTAATACGAAATTTACCAACTACGGAACTAAATTACGAAGCTGCATGGGAGAAGCTCACTAAGAGATACAATAATAAACGATACAATTGTAATACAATTTTGAAGACTTTGTTTTCTCAGAAACAAATCACACAAGAGTCTGCTAATGCCATAAAACATTTACTGGACGTAACATCATCATGCTTAGTCAGTTTTGATAACTTAGGCGTACCAACGGCATCTTGGGATGCTTTCATCAATTTTTATGTGACTTCAAAGCTAGATAAGGAATCGCACAGGCTGTGGGAGATGCACATAAATAATGTAAACGCAGACAGTCTGCCAACGTGGAGTGAACTTTCACAGTTCCTTGAGTCACGATTCTGAACTTTGGAGATGATTGATGGCGGAGGTACCATGCGACATACGCCATCACAACAGAAGATTATCACTAAGCCTAAGGTGTATCATACAGCTATGCATGAAACTAAAACTGATAGAGGCACAGTATCTCAGGCTGCTAGTAAGCAATGTCCTTTGTGTGGATCCAGTCATTTATTATTTAACTGTACACAATTCGGTAAGCAAACCCAAAAGGAACGGAACGATTTTGTACAGTCTAAACGACTATGTTATAACTGTTTGGCTCCAACACATAGTGTGAATCAATGCAGACAAAGTACAAGTTGTCGTAGATGTGGAAGACGACATCACTCACTACTACATTTTGATAAGGAGAAGAACCAAGGAACTGCAATTAATTTAGAGAGCAAACACACACTATTAGGCGAACCCACATCATCAACAAAATTAACTTCCGAAATAGACGAAATTGATATAATGGCAAATTTTGCCAACAAGAAGGAGATTGGGAATGTACTACTAGCAACGGCTGTAGTTCAGTCTCCGTCACGAACCGGACAAAACTATTTCTTAAGAGCCTTAATCGACCAAGGCTCTCGAGCTTCTTTTGTAACCGAAGAAATAGTTCAATTGTTAGGCTTAAAGCGAAAGCAATAAGTGGTTGTGTGTCAGGTTTGGGAAAGGGTCAATTACAGCTTAAGCATATGGTTTCATTACAAGTAGAGTCGCGGAATAATCCGCAATATTCAATCAACGTTACCGCGTTTGTATTAAAATCACTCACTTCACGTATTCCATCAAATCAAGTACAATCACCTGATTGGTTAGAAATTGAGAAGCTACCTCTAGCCGATGCAGGATATACATCACCAGGCAAAATAGACATTTTGCTTGGAGCTGAAGTGTATGCTGAGATTTTATTAAGTGACGTCATTAAACACCCCCAAGGATATCTTATAGCTTAGAATACAATCTTTGGTTGGGTCATATCTGGGAAGGTGTCACGATCAGCTTCAGCAGGTGAGAAAATGTTAAGCTTACATGTACAAGTAAGAGAAGACAATGTACTAAAGAAGTTCTGGGAATTAGAGAACGAACCAAATATCATTCGGAAGAAGTTGACAAGAACGGAAGAGAAATGTGAAGAATTCTATGATTTAACCACTACTAGAAATAAGGAAGGTAGATTCGTCGTGAAATTGCCTTTTACTAATGAAAACCCAGAATGCCAATATGGAAGATCAAAAGATATAGCACAAAAGAGATTCTATTTATTAGAAAGAAAGTTAAATAAAAATCCTAAGTTTCAAGAAGAGTATGCGAGGGTCATGCATGAATACATTGATTTAAATCATATGACTCGAATTACCAACGAGGTTCCGTACGAACTCATCGATCATCCCAAAGCAGTCTACATCCCCCATCATGCGGTGGTGAGGGAAGAAAAGGAGACAAGTAAGCTACGTGTTGTTTATGACGCCTCTTGCAAGGGAATGAATGGTGTATCACTCAACGACAACCTGCTTGTGGGACCAAAATTACAACAAGACTTGCGACACATCTTAATGAGATGGCGAAAACACCCCATCTGCGTAGTGGCTGACATAGTTAAAATGTATCGCCAGGTGCGAGTTCATAACGAAGACACTCGTTTCCAGAGAGTCTTGTGGAGAGACAATCTTAATGAGCCTGTGGGCCATTATGAATTGCAAACCGTGACATTTGGTACAGCATGTGCCCCGTATTTGGCTGTAAAATCATTGCAACGATTGGCAGAAGAGGAGCAGAATAAGTTTCCTATAGCTGCTAAGATTACCAAACAGGATTTTTATGTCGATGATATGATGACTAATTGTGAAACGGATAATGAAGCTATAGATATCTACAAGCAAATGAACCAATTACTGAACTCAGGCGGCTTTCAATTGCAAAAATGGAATAGCAATAGTGATAAATTTATAAATTTTATCAATCAAAGTCCAAGAGTGATGAGAAAACTTTAGATATAAAATCCGACAACACTGTAAAGGTACTGGGTATCCGCTGGAATCGGGATACAGATAATTTTGAATACACTGTAAATCTACCTGAGTTGTCTTTACCAATAACAAAAAGAAAGGTTCTATCTGATATAGCCAAGCAATATGATCCCATGGGGTGGATAGCGCCTGTCATAGTAACAGCAAAAATATTCATGCAAAAATTGTGGAGGTCAGGCTTGCCATGGGACAATGAATTGACTGGAGATTTACTAAATGAATGGTCAAAATATAGAGAGGATTTAGTTAATCTAAAGAAGATCATGGTACCACGCTGGTTGCGGTATACAAAAGACTCGCAAACAGAACTGCATGCCTTTGCTGACGCTTCTCAGTCCGCCTACGGAGCAGTTGTTTATTTAAGAGTGGTTGATGCCCAGGGTCAGGTTCATGTGTACTTAATCACATCCAAGACAAAAGTAGCTCCAATAGAAAAGGAATTAACGATTCCCAGGTTAGAACTTTGCGGAGCTGTGTTGGCTGCAAAATTATTATTCGAAGTATCACAAATTATGGATATACAGAAGGAGAATTTATTTGCTTGGTCGGATTCTACTGTGGTGTTGGCCTGGTTGCGTGGCTTGCCGTCTAGATGGACTACATTTGTGAGCAACCGTGTGTCTGAAATTCTTAATATTTTAGAGTGTGATCAATTCCGCCACGTTGCTACAAAAGACAATCCTGCAGATTATGCATCTAGAGGCATGCAACCATCAAAACTTAAAGATCAGTCCCTGTGGTGGCATGGACCTCACTGGCTACGTCATGACGTTATTCCTTCGTCTAAAAACGAATTTATAACTCATGAAGAAGAGAAATTGAGCAAAGTTAAAGAAATCAAGTCTTTAGTTGCATTGAGAGAAGACAGAGATAAACGGATGTCAGAAGAAGAAAATAAATTTATTTGGGCTAAGTATTCATGTTTAAAGAAAATGCTAAGAGTGGTTTCATATATAAGAAGATTTATAAATAAAAAGGGCCTAGAAGTGGAAAAAAGAAACAAATCAAAATTCATCACAGTGAAAGAAACTAGGGTAGCTTTATTGTCATGTGTCAAACAAGTTCAGGAATTGTGGTTTAAAACTGAAATAATGCAATTAAAGACACGAGGGAATCTACCGAAAGCAAGTGAACTTCACTTACTCAATCCGTTTATATGTGACAACGGAATTTTGAGAGTCGGTGGACGTATTCATATGGCAAATTTAAGTTATGACGAGCGCCATCCAATTATATTACCGCAAAGATGTCATCTCACTCGAGTCATTATAACAGATGCGCATAATGCAACCATGCATAGTGGACCTCAAGCAATGCTTAATCATATTAGAAGCCGTTTTTGGATCATACGAGTGCGCAATCTAGTGAAGAAACACTATCAGCAGTGTATCACTTGTTTACGATTTTCTCAAAGGAAGAAAGCTCCTTTAATGGGTCATCTACCTGAAGTCCGAGTAAAACCGGATAAGCCTTTTAAGGCAACTGGTGTGGATTACGCTGGACCTATTAATATAAGATTTTCGCCAGGCAGGGGAGCTAAATCTTACAAAGGCTACATATGCTTGTTTGTCTGCATGATCACTCGCGCTATACACTTGGAAGTTGTGTCAGATCTAACTTCAAAGGGATTTATCGCAGCATTCCGGAGATTTATAGGAAGGAGAGGACGTTGTCAGGATGTTTACTCTGACAATGGTACAAATTTTGTAGGAGCTGACAAAGACCTAAGGGAAATGTTTGACCGTGCGAAATCTAAACTTCCTGAAGAAATATCAGAGCTCCTAAGTTTAGAAGGTACTACCTGGCACTACATACCCCCTCATGCACCAAACTTTGGTGGCTTATGGGAATCCGGAGTTCGGTCTGCAAAACTGCATCTCAGAAAAACAATCGGTGAGAGTACTTTGACTTTCGAAGAACTAGCCACATTGCTAATTCAGGTCGAGGCATGTTTAAATTCACGTCCAATCAGTCACATTAGTGACAACCCTGACGATCCTCTCCCCCTGACACCCGGCCACTTTTTGGTAGGTGAACCGCTTACATCTGTGGCCGATGATACGCATTTACAGCAAGCAAGTAATGTAAATTGTTTAGATAGGTGGAGAGCAATCCAAAAAATGACAAATCAATTTTGGAAAAGGTGGTCAAATGAGTATTTATTAAATTTAAATAAACGTTCCAAATGGACTACTACCATTCGTGAGCCGGACATAGATGATGTTGTAATCATTCGCGAAGAAAATTTACCCCCTACTAAGTGGATTTTAGGGAGAATATTTGAAAAACATACAGGCAAAGACAATGTAACTCGTGTCGTTACTTTAAAATGTAAAGACAAGTGCATCAAACGGCCGGTAAATAAGATTTGTATTTTGCCCAAAGAATAGTATTCTTTGTTTGTATTTTTTGGTTTTGCTCGTTTATTTTCTATATATCAAACATTTCTAAAACTTTTTTTGATAGTGGGCGGAGATTTATATTTTGTTACAGTTACGTTATTAAATTCCGATGTAGTGTATACACAACTCCCCCATCAGATTTTTTTTTTCGTATTATTTAACTAAATATAATGTATTTAAGTGAATGATGTAATGTAGTTGAAGGACATTGTGATTTATTAAATAAATCCCAAGTCCTTAGTGGGCGGTATGTTGAAAATACCATATATTTAATTTAAGAAAAGCCTAATATAAAGATACAAATCTCCACATCTATGATTTCGACGTACGCCACTAAATGGCGTTGTTAATTTTAGATACACGCAATAGTTTAATGATCGCCATCTCTTTGGACTTCAGATATTTTTCGTAAATCTGGTTCGCTTTTTGTGGCCACGGCGGTGGCAATATAAGTTTCGTAACAAGTGTGTGTGTGCGTTTTATTTGTGTACGTAAGTGAAATCAACAAATTAATAAATTATAAATTTATTTATAAATTTATAAAGTAATATTTATTTATTTATCTAATTATTTATAATGTTAAAAAGTATTTGTGATTTATTTACCTGCAACATCGAATGTCAAAATATTATGTAAATATTATGTTAATTGGCTTGAATTTGATTTGATCATTGTACTTTTGTTTGTTTCATATGTAACATGTGTATATAATAAGTGCTCTATTTAGGTTGCTTTAATTTTTTAGGTACTTATTTTTTGTATTTTTTCTTATATGTTGATTATAATATAATTTTATTTAACTTGCTACTACCATGGGTCACTTGTCTTTGTAATTAAGGAGGTGGGCACTGAGAATCAGTGCTGTGCCGGACTATGTTTCGGCACAGCAAAAAACCGAGTGCCAACCTCATTTCGCGAATTGCGGCACACAATTTCAATGCTATTATTATTATTATAAATCATTGTTAAAGTGTCGCATTTTTAGAAATAAATATTTTCTTTCTTTCTTTCTTATGATGAAAGAATGACTAAACAGATATACAATGCAAAAGTGGATGGATGCAGAAGTCGTGGAAGGCCACGACACACCTTCCATGATCAAATTGATCGTGTACTAGCAGAAGGTGATGTCAGGAGCCTTAAGAACAGACGAGCGTGCATGACAAGAGCTATGAATGTCGAAGAAGCAAGTGAGGTGTGTAAGAATGGGCCTAAATGGCGCTCTGTTGTTCGTGCCTACCTCGCAAGGGAACTGGCGTGAAGTTATGTATGTATGTATGTATGTAAATAAATTACCGCGCTGAAAAGCATTGAAACGTAGTTTTATTATGTATAAAAGTCGCGAAAACTTAAGAAAACATTATATCACGATAGAAATCATTTTAATTACTGTGTTTCTTCAAGCGATTCTTCTATCGGTGCAGGAACGGAGAAAGAATACAATTTCCTGCGTTGGGGCGGCCTGTCGTAAGAGGCGACAAAACAACCCACAGCCAGGTGGTAGGGAATTTGCCCGACTGGATGGCTACCGCCCCTGGTCTAAAGTATGCCGCCATAACAACCTTGAGTTGTGTTCCGGCATTAGTCACCAGGTTCCAGTCTCCCTTAAGAGAGCAGCAGCGCATTTGTAGCACCTTTGGTGTTGCAAATGTCCATAGGCGATGGTAACAGCTTTCCATCAAGTGGGCCGTCTGCCTGTCTGCTGTAATCCTGCAATAAAAATAAAATAAAGAAAGCGGGCTGCTTCAAGACTGTATGGAGTTAGTACCTTTGCCTGTCATTGTGTCAAATTGATAAACAACTAAATGACGGTTTTTTTTTCAGGTACACAAGCAAAGGAATGTTACCGCCGATTGTTTCTTATGCGGCAAACAGTTCCGTAGATTCAGCGATCTGAAAAAGCATACGAGAGTCATACATCGAGTTTTACTCAAAAAGAAAGCGTGGTAATACTATTTTTAATTTTTAAGATGTATTATATTTATTTATGATACTAGTGCGGTGAGTTTGTTTTTAAAAACGAGTAGACGCATATCGAGGACTTATCATAGTCACGAGTTTGTAAAAACCAACAACCGCACATGTTATACGATGTTTTTCAACACATTTACTAGAAAACAGTACAATAGGTAATGAAACAAACAAACATCAGTCGGAAAGTCATAACAAGCTTTGACGTTTCTAATATGAAAACGGCGCGCATTTGCATTTGGCGCCACGTGCGCGCAGTGAAAATTATAACTTCATTTTTCGTTTCATTTTCTCTATAGTATTAAAATGAGTCAAATGTATTGATCAAAAGTGCTTCCAAGGAGGATTGATCATTCAGCATATTTATTTTCTTAATGTGATACTTGCGTGACTCCTAAGTGGAATTCATACAATTTTTTTATAGAAATTTAAAATATCCTAAAGGATACGCACGATACTATACAAAGAAAGAAAGAAAACAATGTTTATTTAGAGTTATTTAAAATAGAAATTATAAATAAGCAGTTTAATAAAAGCCAAAGGTTAAATAACACTAAACAGGCCCTAACTCAGCAAATGCTGGTTGATAACGACCAACGCTGGTTATCCGTTAGTGCCAGGCAGTAACGTCACCTTCATAGAAGAGAAAAACAAAGTAATAAACACTTAGGGCCTTACTTATAATCGTTTCTTAAATTTAAAGAAACTGCTCAGCAACTGATCAGTGAAAATCTTACCCATAAACTCCTCTTTAGTCGAATATTTTAGGTACAACCTACGTTAATCATTCAAATTTCGTTTATATGTGCTCCTCTTAGGTAAACAACAGGTAGTAATACACGTTTATAAGTGAAAAAAAAAGATATTCATTGATTAGGGTCTGATTCTAATTCACTTACTTCAAAGATGGTTAATCGTTTCTTAACAAGATTATTATAAGTAAGGCCGTAATTAATACTATTTATAATTAGAACAACATCAAACAAATCATCAAAGTAGTATGCGGTAAAACACTTAGATGGTAGGTACTTAGATGTTAGTACCTGTTTTACCGCACACGTTGTATGGTGGGTTATTTCTAACTTTCGAACAATGTATATACGGGCGTCGTAAATGCATTCTTGAGCAAATGTGTTGAAAATATTATTTTTTATATTACTCGTATAAAATTCCTTCTTAGGGCCATTTGTACCAACCGAAACGCGTTGTTAGTTGTCTTATAAGGTTTGCCGTCGTATGTGGTTGATTATGCTCACTGGAACGCAGACTTTGGGTTCGATTCCTGGTAAATTACGCAAACGCACTTTCCGCTATTTACTATGGTCTGGGTGTCTGGCATCGGCACCATAATGGTCCGTTGTATATTACGAACAACACAAACGTAACGCTTACGTTTGAAATATACAATGTGTGTTTGTCACTCGATTGTTATTATATAAAAGTTTTCCAGTGAAAAAGAAACCGACTTCAAGAGTAACTAATGCATATTGTCTACATCTTGAAGTTGGTGCAAGTTGCAAACTTGCGACGCGTCGCGTGCGGCGTTCCACAGGGGTCGGTCCTCGGGCCGATTCTTTGGAACGTAGGTTATGACTGGATCCTTCGGGTTCCGGTCCTGCCCGGGGTAGGGCTGATCTGCTTTGCGGACGACACCCTACTCACGGCACGCACTGCGTCATTTGCGGAATCCGTGGACGTCGCCAACGCCGGGTTGGCGATTGTCGTAGATCGAATAGCTAGGCTGGGCTTGAGGGTCTCCCCCGCGAAAACGGAGGCCATCATGTTCCATAGGAAATTTCGCAATCCCCCCGCGGACTTGACCGTTTCGGTCCAAGGGGTGGCCATTAGAGTAGGGCCCCAGATGAAATATCTGGGGCTAGTTCTCGATGGGAAATGGCTGTTCAAAGCGCACTTTGAGCAGCTAGTTCCCAAACTCGTCAAATCCGCGGGCGCACTCTCGAGGCTGCTTCCCAACGTAGGGGGCCCGGGAGGTGCGACGCGGAAACTTTACTCTGGCATCCTGAGGAGTATGGCACTGTACGGTGCACCCGTCTGGTCCATTGCACTTCACCGCCACAACAGAACCCTACTGCATCGGGCGCAGCAGGTTCTGGTCGTGAGGACCATACGGGGGTATCGCACAGTGTCGCGGACGGCGGCCACCCTCCTGGCAGGCGATCCGCCCTGGCATCTCCAGGCGGACGTCCTGACAGTGGTGCGCCGCACCCGGCAGGATGCCCTAGCTAGAGGCCTGACCTTCTGTCAGGTCGAAATCGAGGCGATCAGGAAGCGGGAAACCGTCTCCATGATCGCCATCTGGTCTCAAGAGCTCGACAACCTTGCGGCCTATGGCGGCTACACGGTGGATGCAATCAGGCCACAGCTGACGGAATGGGTCAACCGCACCAGCGGCACCCTGACCTTCAGGACGACACAGATACTTACCGGACACGGATGTTTCGATAAGTATCTGTGTCGCATTGTGGGCTGCTTGCCTTCCCCGGACTGCCGCCAGTGCGGCGCGCTCGACACGGCGTTACACACGCTAGTCGAGTGCGCCGCATGGGCGCCGCAGCGTTTCGAACTTGAGACGCACGTAGGTCCAGTCGACTCGCTCTGCGACTTGGTCAAGGCCATGCTGCAGAGCATCGACAATTGGGGGGCTGCGGTTACTTTTTGCGAGACAGTAATGTCACTCAAGGAGGCCGCAGAACGAGACAGGGAGAGAAGTCCTGCAGCGCGTGCCAATGCGTCTTCTCGAGGTCGCCGGCCTTCAGCTGGCACCCGGAGAGGCAGGTACGCGCATTACTTCCCTCCCTGAGTTAGGTTCCGTTTACCGCGGGGGGCCTTTAGCTTGCTAGGAGAGCAAAGGACCTTCTACCCCCGCACAACGAAGTGGGGTGTGTTCTCCCAGGGCACACTCCAGGCACTTTATTGCGCTGGATCGGCTGGGCGTAACTATGTTCTAAATCTCAGCCTTTCTAACACATACAAAGCGCAGGGTCGTCAGGGAGGAGGGGGTTTTTAGTGGGTATTGGGGTTGCTCGCCCGTGCAGCAACGCTCGGAGTCTCCCACACTATTCTGTGACGTCGATCGCGGACGGAGCGCTGCCAAGAGCATACTATTGCTGCAGTGTTATCGCCCCCGACCGACGCGTGTCGTTCCCCTAGCAATGACCCAGTTTGTGCGTAAATCGGTTAAGCATTTTCCCTCGCCTCAAAACAAAAAAAAAAAAAAAAAAGTTGCAAACTTGCTGTTTTTTACGTTTTACTTGGCACCAACTTCAAGATTATTGGTGGCAGTTGCTTCTTCTTTAGAAATGAAACTCGATATAAAATTGGACTGTATGATTATTATTAAACTATAACTTAGAATATACATAAGAAGTACGTAATGAAAATGACAAATTGTGCGAGAGAGTCGAGAGAGAGTGGTAAGTCGTCAATGAGACTTGTAATAAATTTTTACTCCAAGGCCACTCCTATATCCCGCGTACCGTCAGACGTCTAGCTGCTAATTGTGCGAGCTACGGGCATCGGCGGTATGCGCGGCGCGGAGACTCGGTGTGCTCCGGCGGGCGGAATTTTTCACTTTCAATTTATGTATATGATATCCAATCACAATGAAATTTATAGGGAACTATCCTGAAGCTGTGCTGAATCTAACTCAAAAAGAACGATCAAAATCGATTCCGAAATAAAAACGTTACGGCTGAAAAACCGCAAAGATTTTCTGCCCAATTTTTATTTTGTGCTTATCTTCGGAAGCAAAAGTCGAATGGGAATGAAATGTATGTGGGACCATTTTGAAGATGTATTGATTCCAACGCAAAACGAATCGTCAAAATCGTTTTAGAAACAAGAAAGTTATGGTTGAACAAACATCAAAAAATTATACGACGAATTTTTGAGAACCACCTTTTTTTCGAAGTCGGTTAATTATTTTTTAAACTCAGACGCATGAACAAAGTATAGACGGAGTCTAGCAGCGCGTTCCATTAGTAGCTCACAACGCCTAAAATGCTCCGTTAGCTGTTCCACAAGGCGACCGCGGTCGTTGTGGTCGTGGCGAAAACATCACTAATGACGTCATCATTTTCGATCACACAACGCTCACAACGACCCATGTCAAGGGGTGGGTCGAATAGCCGTTCCACTTGGGTTTACGATTGTAACGCAGCAAGTAGAACGGCATAAATTGCGGTCGTGAACGTGGTCGTTGTGAGTGCCTGATGGAACGTGGTCTTGGTGAGCGAAAGCGTCAAATGAAGTGAAGCGTCATTATGCCCATGACGTGTACGGTTTCGCTGGCAGACGCTAGTTCTAATTAAAACGACCAATGGCCTGTTCTTATTTCTTACCTATGAAGGGTAGAGATAAGGAGTACCATCTTATATAGAGGGGAAATTAAAAGAGTGTAGTTTCTTATTATAATTTGCATGTATTCCTACTTGTATGTTTAATTTTGTACTGCTATCAGTTCCGTGGCTGGCGGGAATACATTGATATCTCGACATACATCTTTGTTTATATTCGTGTAGACGCTTCCTACGCCTGTGTTTTTATAGGAAAAAAATTGACACCGGTTTTGAAACATTCTTCATTGGTGCTCCGCTCCTATTGGTCTTAGCGTGATGATATATAGCCTATAGCCTTCCTCGATAAATGGGCTATCTAACACTGAAAGAAATTTTCAAATATTTGTATATTTATTTTTTAAATTAGTTTGAGTATTTATGAATGAATGAATGAAAACTCTTTATTGTTCACCATAACTTAAACCTAGATATTTATTACAAACACATTTAAATTACAACAATGGGCGGCCTTATCGCTTATAGCGATCTCTTCCAGGCAACCCGGTGTCTAAGGGGATATTACAAGAAAAATTAAATAATATTTGGCGGCTTAACTAAATCGAAGCTAATTCAATCGTAATTGAAGAAAAAAAAAATACAATAATAAACTAATAAAGACATACATAATTAAATAGATTAAAATAATATAAATTACATATACTTACATGGGAATAATAATAGAATTCCATTTACTGCAACACATTTTATTTAGCGGATAAATAATGGTCAGTGATCAAGTGTTTGAATGTACCAATGGATGTAGCTTGTCTGATTTTCAAGGGGAGGGAGTTTCACAGGCGAACAGCCTGTACGGCAAAAGAGTTTCCTACAAAGGACGACGTGTGTTTAGGTATCGTTAGTAGAAGATTTTCATTTGAGCGCAAATTACAGGAATGAGATTGATAGAGGAAACTAAAAAGTTCCTTTAAATATGGGGGAGTACAGGGATTGAAAAGGATGTTGTGCAGAAGTGAGAGTAAGTGAACATTCCGGCGAAGGCGAATTGGCAACCATAGGGGGAGAAGCAAGGATTGACCAAGCATAACCTTAGTAGCAGTAGGTAGGAAATTCTTCAGTCTATTCAGTATGGAATGCTCCGGTGGTTCGGGCATGTGGAAAGAATGCGTGATGAAAGAATGACTAAACAGATATACAATGCATAAGTGGATGGATGCAGAAGTCGTGGAAGGCCACGACACACCTTCCATGATCAAATTGATCGTGTACTAGCAGAAGGTGATGTCAGGAGCCTTAAGAACAGACGAGCGTGCATGACAAGAGCTGTGAATGTCAAAGAAGCAAGTGAGGTGTGTAAGAATAAGTCTAAATGGCGCTCTATTGTTCGTGCCTACCCCGCAAGGGAACTGGCGTGAATTTATGTATGTATGTATTCAGTATTTATGCCTTTTTCCTGCACCACCTACATCGCCTGATTCAAATTTCTTTCATTTAGGTTGCCTGGAAGATATCGCTTTGAGCGATAAGGCCGCCTATTGTATTACCTAGAAAATATTGTAAATATGGTCTGTTTTTGTAATTGTATATTTTGGTGTGCAATGAAGTGTTTTCTCTCTCTCTCTCTCTCTCTCTCTCTCTCTCTCAGAGAATATATTCATTTGGTGGTGAAATTAGTGGGAAAAATCAGAAGTTAGAAATTATTAGTTTCTCTGTGGTTGATCGTGCTAAGCCTTTTGCGACTTACTTCACTGCAACGCAGAGGCTTCGGATTTGGTTCTTGGTATGGTAAATTTTGCAAACGAATTTTCTTCTTTATTTACTATGGTCGGGGTGTCTGGGATCGGTCCCAGAGTGATCCGTTGTATATTACCCATAACTCAAACGTATCTTGCTTCCTTTGCGGATATACAATACGTGTGTGTGTCTGCCGATATTATTATCATTATATTAATACGTGAAGCAAAAACTTTGTACCCCTTTTAACGAAAATTGCGCGGACGGAGGAGTATGAAATTTCGCACACTTTTCTATACAATATTATAAAGCTGAAGAGTTTGTTTGTTGGTTTAAACGCGCTAATCTCAGGAACCGCTGGTCCGATTTGAAAAATTCTTTCAGTATTGAATAGTACATTTATCGAGGAAGGCTATAGGCTATATTATATTTAAAAAAATTAGGGATCCTTACTAAAAGTCCAATAATGTAACCCAAGGTGTAAAAAAATGACCCCAATTAATCCTTACACGCATAACCATATGTCTAACTATTGTAGTTATCTCACAATAAGTGTTTTGTTTTATTTTTTTAAATAATTAAAATGCCGTCACTTCAAAAACTCTTTATTTTGTACCTTGGTATTAATCCTTATCAAAATAAATTACTCCATATTCAAGACGAATTCAATACCTTTCTAGAACTTTTTGAATTATTCAATTCGGACGTTTCATTCAAAAGATATCGCGATTTTAGATTTTAAAATAAGTATTAGTGTTGTAGCCAAATATACTAATATTGATTGAACTTGATTGAACGCAATAAAACTACGTTTTAACGGTTTTAAGCGCGGTAATTTTATTTGATTTTGATTTTTCCGACGTTTCGGCCACTTTTCAGTGGCCGTGATCACGGAAGACAAAGATGTCAAGTGTCAACGAGTATTGTTAAAGTTTTATTTAGCCTACCGCCAACTTATTAATTTTAATTATTTAATTTTTAATTTTGTTTATGGTTATTATTTAATCTATGGGAGCCTAATCTAATTTACTACCGCTTCGCAACATGTTATGGCTTGAAGAGAAGAAGCGGCGCAAGAAACTCTTCAGCAAACATGCCTAGCTCTAATAATTTTATATAATATTAAAATGGGTGGAAGGAAAAATAAAATTAATTAATTATCAGTCAAGTTTAATTTTATTTTTCCTTCCACCCATTTTAATATTATATAAAATTATTAGAGCTAGGCATGTTTGCTGAAGAGTTTCTTGCGCCGCTTCTTCTCTTCAAGCCATAACATGTTGCGAAGCGGTAGTAAATTAGATTAGGCTCCCATAGATTAAATAATAACCATAAACAAAATTAAAAATTAAATAATTAAAATTAATAAGTTGGCGGTAGGCTAAATAAAACTTTAACAATACTCGTTGACACTTGACATCTTTGTCTTCCGTGATCACGGCCACTGAAAAGTGGCCGAAACGTCGGAAAAATCAAAATCAAATAAAATTACCGCGCTTAAAACCGTTAAAACGTAGTTTTATTATGTATACAAGTCGCGAAAACTTAAGAAAATATTGATTGAACGCGCTAATCTCAGGAAGTACTGGTCTGATTCGAAAAATTCTTTCAGTGTTGGATAGCCCATTTATCGAGGAAGGCTATAGGCTATATATCATCACGCTAAGACCAATAGGAGCGGAGCACCAATGAAGAATTTTTCAAAATCGGAGGGTTTTGAAAACAAATTCCACGCGGACGACGTCGCGGGCACAGCTCGTAGTTTATATAGAGAAGGAATGCAGAGTGCTAATATTTTTTTTAAATTATGCATAAAAAATACATTAAATTAATACACACACTACCATCTATTTGACAAACACACTCATGTATACTCTTTTGTTTATTGTTCAAGTCAAATTAACAGTGTAGCTTTGGCGGAATCTGTGATTATAGAAGTTATATATAGTCTTTGACAACAGAACCATAATAATGTTCAAACTTATAATTTAAATTAATTATTGTCGAATTTCGACCAATGGGCGACCACTAGTTATTATTAATTTGTTAAATAAATCTTTAATCTTCTTTTAATATCTTACAACATCTTCAAATAACACATCTTATTATATAATTTTATAATAAATACCATCGTAGCTCGTCCAGCACTAGCTCTCACCAACGCTGCCATTCGATCGTCTCTTGTCCTTATTTCCCATCATCGTCTTTTCAAATCTTTTCTTTCATTCATCATTTATCTTTCTCGCTCACACATCGTGCGGAAACGCTCTCAACTACTCTATGCAAAACCACTCATACGTTCAGAAGTATTCAATACATTTATTCACAAAAAATAACTCCATTTTGGTAGTCCATTAAAGGCAAGCCGATTGGCAATGGAGTTATATGAACACCTCGCCACTGATTTTGTATTGTTTATAAGGAACTCTACCATTCGCGGGTCCGACTCGTACAGGGCTACTAGTTGTATATTATTATTGATCTATTTAAATGTTTTCACTTAAGTCTGTTTTACATTTGTATTAGTTAAGTTACGAAACTGGTGGGTTAAGTCTGGGCCGTCTTAAGCATATCGGACCCCGGGGTGTAAAAACTAGCATGCGCCGCTCCTTCCAGAGTCCTTCCTTAGTCATTTTGACTACTGAAATGAATTATAGCTATGCATATATTCAATTCAGCAGCCCAATTCTATACTCGTGCGCAGAAGGTTTGCCGGTGACAACCTCTCCCGCCTCCCACAAGCGCGACCCGCGGTCGTCTAGTTCTTAGTACTACTTACACAAGCCATGGTCCTAGTAGTAGGAAGTGGGAGGGGCGATCATCGACAAACCTGCGCACGACCTATAAGTATTACCTCCTCGTCAAAGTCGCTGGACACTTGTCTCAATCATATGTTTGATTTTAGTATTTTGTTCATTCCAATGAAATTTACTGTATAAATATTGTGTATACTTATCATGTATCATTATGATAACTGCGCAACGTTCAGTATTAAAAATACATTAATCCCTGCCAAGGATTGCCTGGAAGACATCCCTTCTTAGCGATGTGGCCGCCCGTTGTGCTATCTCTGTCGGAATCTCCAACAAATAGCTTTTATTTATTTCGTGCGGCATCGTACTGGCCACTACATATACTTAATGTTTGAATTTAGAACATGATTTTTTTTTAATTATCCTCCTTTAAACTCGTTATTATTTTCGCACGTGCAGTTTTCTTTTATAATTAAAATAATTATAGTCACACAAAGAAGTGTTTAACATTTTCTTTTTGGTCCTTCGAGCCGAATCTGAACCAGCGACCTATGGATTTTTCTATTTCTGTTTATCTATATTTTAGTGTAAAATAAAGTGTTGTCTATCTGTCTATTTATAAGCGAAAACTCTCGAAATAAATGTTTTATATGTTGAAAACTTTTCAATATTCATTTCGGCTAACGTCATTTCTGCTAATGGTAATAACATTTTTTTTTCAACTATTCTGCCCTGACGTTATCGAGAATATATTGTAGATTTTAGTAGAATTCGAATTTTTGACACTATGGCAATGGAATCGTACTTTTGATGTATTCGCAATGTGCGCCAAGATAGTCAAATAGCAATGTTGGGCGGGCCCTTGGTCTCGTATTTATGTATTTTTAATGATAGATAGATAAGTAGTGGAACACTTACAAGCCAATAGATGGCGCTGTGTAATAATTGAGGTCGCAACCGTTTCCCGACACGTACAAAGAATATATACAAATTTCCAACAATGATAGACGGCCTAGGCCTGCGGGGCATTACAATAGCCACGCTGGAAGATCTTCCTTTGAGACGGAGGAGCATTCCATCTCGCTCCTCCACCCTGTACGGGGCACCCCCTTCAGACAGATAAATAGATAACACGTTATTGCTCACCAAAATAAACAAGTACAAAAACAACATGCATAATTACAATACTACTTAGCAAAACAACAGGCGGTCTTATCGCTAAAAGCAATGTCTTCCAGGCAACCTAGCTTAAAGAAGTTCAAAGTAGAAAAGAAAGTTTAATTGTATTGTCCCGTTTTAATTTTAGTTTTATAGTGTAATAGAAATAAATGAGTCGTAATGTTTTTCATCTGTTGTCACAATTTTTGCCTCTGAATTTTTATATTCAAATTCAAAAAATTGTTTTTTATATTTCTTATTCTGTTTATATCTCAAGTTTTTTTAAAAGTTTTATACAGAAATATGTTACAGAATTACTTTTCGAAGAGTTAATGGAGTTGTAGCAAACAGTGCATGCTCAGTAAGACAAAGACACAGTAAGAGGAATGAAGAATATTATTATTGTTATAATAATGACGAGACGTACTAAAAGTAAAATATATATATATCTTGCTTAAAAGCTATTGAAGAATATTTAAATTTTGCCAAACATGTAAGGAATTTATGGAGATATGTTGCAGTACAAACTTTTAGTACGTCTCCAGTCTCCCTTAAGAGAGCAGCAGCGCATTTGTAGCACTTTTGGTGTTGCAAATGTCCATAGGCGATGGTAACCGCTATCCATCAAGTGGGCCGTCTGTCTGTCTGCTGAACTCCTGCAGTAAAAAAAAAACCTTGAAACCGTTATAGTATACCAAGAATATATCTTTATTAAGATGCATTATAATTTTATTATTTAATAATAACAAAGATACAGGAAGAAAAAAATGAAATTTTGGTTGTGCTTCTCCTTAACATTGTACACTAAGAATGATTGGACTTTGCATAAAACATTTGGTAAGTTCGTTGCCCTTTAATAATGCCGCCAAACACAAACACGCCGACAAAGCAACCGCGCAGACAAAGCAACCGCGCATCCGGCTTACCGATAGTCGGCGTTTTCATAAAGCTCAGCTGACAGTTGGTGACCTCAACGATTTGTAATCACTGTTAAGGGGGATCCTATCAAAAGTACGTCGCTGCTGAAGTTAGTTTTCATGCGTTTTTTCAATACCGGATGAATAAATTTGAAAAGAAAAAAATATGTTCGATTTAAAATCTTTTACTGTACATGTTCCACCTGGTTTTATGCGAAATTATGGTGATAAGAAGTGAAAGTTTAAACGGTCATAACTTTAAAACTAAATTTTAAAGTTTTTTCCTTTTTGTAACTGTACGCTAGTGTTATGCCCTTTCACCCATTTAAGTAGGTGTTCCGTTTGCTGAAACAACCTGTATATATATATATATAAAGTTTTATTTATGCTCATATCACTGAAATGTCCTTAGCGGAAGATCAACGCCGGTTGTCAATCAACTAGAGAATAACTAGAATCTATTTTCATGATTTTTTATATCATATACTTTTTAGAAAAAAAATTGTTTAGTAGTAGATATAATAATACATAATATATATTATCATTGTATGTACTACGAAACATTTTGTTTATATTTTTTCTTGAAGATATAAATTGACAATACATACTTACAAAATTCTTATTACACAAATCTTAACAATGAATTCACGAATGTTTCAAAAAAAATAATCGATTCAGACAAAGATTCATACATACTTTTTTTTTTAAATGTGTTTAATGCGTCACTATAAGAACGAAGGCGAACACAATACAAAATGTATGATTACTAATTTTGTATTTATATAGAACTAGCCGCCCGGCGCGGTTTCACCCGCGCTCTGTCCCGCTTCCGTGGTATATAGCGTCATGTTATATAGCCTATGACACGCCCTGTTAACGTAGCCTTCGGACAGTAAAAGAATTTTTAAAATCGGTTTAGTAGATCCAGAGATTACCCCCTACAACGTCACAAACCCACAAACTTTACCTCTTTATAATATTAGTATAGATAAGTTTTCCTGTAAATGCGAGGATGTGCTGCATCACACGCAAACCTCATACGTTTTAGTTGTGCTTTACTACTATTTTGTGATGTAAAATTATTATAATAGATAAATAAAAATAAAAAAGTGTCCGTCTCGGGACGCCCGACAGAAGTGATAACTTAAACTAATCTAAGTTGAACTATTTAATATTGAAATTGTTTAACTTGAGAAAAGCTTAGGTTATTACTTAAATCTTATGGTAGGGTTTGCTATTAAACACTTGTATTTAAATTCCCGCGATTCGAAAATGCTCGTCTAAAACGTCACTGCAAATTCGTGAGTGTCAATCAAATCGACAATTCAACACGTCTACGAGTGGCGCCACCGTCCATACGATACTGCATTTCACTCTCTTCAAAATAAAATCATCAACGAGCTATCGGTGAGTCGAATCTAACTATTTACAAGCGCATTTTTCAAAATATCAAACTTTCAATCGAACATATTGGTCGTTCGGCCGGGATTTATCCAGTTACGAAATCAATACGCATATTTAAAACGTATTTATATTTGTATAAATCTTATATTGACGAGTGCAAGTAGTTAGCTTGCACTCCATATTTGTTACATTTATTCTTTCAAATACACTAATTACTCATTAATTACATTGTATACGAGTCTAATTCTATGTTTTAAACATATATTCGTATATATTTAATCTTATTTTACGTGTATTTCAACTTAAAAATATTTTTTGTATCCACCCGCATATACGTTACGTTGCAATCGTTCAACGCCGATCGAGCGCCATTGCATTTATTTGTGTAAAATACATTAATTAACTTATTTAAAAATGTCGAAATCTGATGCCAAACTCCAGGATGAATGCGATAGGTTGTTACAACCACATATTACCACTAAGGAAATGTGTTTTATGAGATTACAAAATCTGTTTGAAGCTTCCAAAAATGTTCACAAAAAACCCGAGTTATTAAACGAGTTTAATGTTCGTTACGGCGATCTTTCTAGCTTGCGGGATAAGTTTGAACAAAGTGTACATAGTTGTGCAATAATTAAAAAGAAGTTTTGTTCTGAATATCAACCGTCATACAGAGAAATAGAAAACTTTGATGAAATTTATTATCATATACGGTCTGTGTGGGAAGGTTTAAACAAAAGTTCAAATGAATCTCAACAAAACCTAAGTAATATTTCTAAACCTGATAATGTTTTTGTAAAACCTAGGTTACCTAAGTTGGAGATTTTTCCTTTTGATAGTAAGCTCGAAAACTGTCCTTTCGAGATACGTTTATTAGCTTAATACCATTGAGATATAACATGTCTAGAGAGAGCATTGCTAACAAACAACATCGCCAAAAACGGCATCAAAAACGCGAAGCGTTGCTAATTTCACTCTGTGTTTTCGGGATATCAGGAAAAAAATATTACCCCATATTTTATAAGTAAATATTTTTTTATGTAAGTGAAAAGTTTAAATGATCGTTATGATTTAATCGCTTTATGTGTTATAATTTAATATTACTCAGAGGTTTCAGTTTTTTTGGTAAATAAAGTATTAGCAACAAAAGTTGTGTGTCTTGGAACGAACCATAAAAAAATACATGCACAAATAAATTCATAACACATTTATGGCACATGTAGTAATTTTAATTCGCAATAAAATGTCTGTACAGATATTAGTACATATTTATAAGTCTGTTAATTACCAATACTAATATAATAATTTTAAAATAAACTATTCATAATGCAAATTATTTTTGTGTTACACATCATGTTCACGAAGGTTATTAGATGACTATTTATAACCCAAAGATTATCCTGCGCTAAAAGTCAGTGAAATCATTTGTAATAGTAGACTTGGAACGATTCGATAGGTTCATATTGGGTAGTAGGCTTTATGTATAATCCAAAGTTTATATCAGTAGTAGGAACTACGGGGTAGGTACACGGGATAGTTTAATGCAGGGACTTAAGAGCAACTAAACCACTTGAAAAGGGCTATTATAGAAATAAAAATATTCATATCCAAAAGTTTTTATTCAAACTAGTAGTTTATCATATTAATATATTAAATTATTTCTTTATTAGGAATTAATGGAGATGCAGCTAACAGAATATAGACAAAATTAATATCTTAATTATGACAATAAAGAGTTATCTATAATATTACTAGCGGCCCGGCGCGGATTCACCCGTGGTCTGTCCCGCTCCCGTGGTATAAAGCGTCATGTTATATAGCCTATGACACTCCCTGTTAACGTAGCTTTCCAACAGTAAAATAATTTTTAAAATCGGTTTAGTAGATCCCGAGATTACCCCCTACAACGTCACAAACTTACAAACTTTACCTCTTTATAATATTAGTACAGATAACTCCGACCGAAGCATCTGCTTTAAACGATATTCAGTTTTTTTTACATCCTCTTTAACGATATTTGCAGCACGCATTCTGTCAATTCTATGTCAAACGTCATAAGGTTACATTAAAAAGTTTATATTGTCCAAAGTGCTAAGGTTAGATTAGAAATAATTTTATATGATGGTTAAGTATTCTTAAATTTTCTAATTATCCTTCACACAACTTACATCTTATCGGTCACGATCATATATAATTATTTTAGGTACTTTATTTCAATACAATTGTGCCGTTGATAAGAAAATATAAAAAACATAGTGTAAAAATATCTCCGAAAATGATTCAAAATCCATCTCTTTCTCCAACAATATGCTACAATTGGATCCGTAGGAAGTCTAAAACGTAATATAAACTAGTTTAAGAAAACCGGACACACAAACATTACATGTCTGTTTTCTATAGATTTTTTCAATTATTCATATTTCATAAATAAAAAAAAAATCGTACAAAAGTCCCCAAATTTTGGAAAATAAGTCACACTTCTCACCTGACAACATCAATCAATTCGATAACCTTGAAAATGTCGAAATTAAATTTCACGTTTTTACAAAGAAATCATGAGAAAAGTGTTAAGTTTTCCGATTAAATGACATCTCATCCTTATCCTTTCCCGTTTTAAAATAGTTCCGACACATTTTAATAGCGCAGGCCGGCATAATTATTTCTTTTGCGAGAGCTCTAACCAGTAAAGTAATTGAAACGACACTAACAGGCGTGGGAAGCTACTGAAGCCAGTGCACCAATTTTGGTGCACTGTTTTTGGGCCGTTTTTGTGCAATTGATGCGTGATCTAGACGTTTATATGATCTAAGCTTAATACATAATAACACACATATCGCAGATATCGAAAAGTTTTATTATTTATTGTCGGCTGTTAGCGGGCCTGCGCAAACGATTGTTAAGTCTATGCCTGTTACATCTGAAAATTACCACATCGTTTGGGACTCCTTAGTCAAGCGTTATGAGAACAGACGAGCGTTGGCGACTAATTATCTTGATAAAATATTTAATTTTAAGCCTTTAGTACAGGAGTCAGTGTCGGGACTTAATGATTTTTTACAAACATTTCAAGAAAACATTAGGGCACTTAAAAGTTTGAAAATTACTGACTTATCTTCATTTATTTTATTTTATATCGCGTTACGTAACCTTGATCCACGCACCAGGCGTGAGTTTGAGCGTTGTTTTGGGCAAAATGAATTGCGTGATTTTGATGAACTAATACAATTTATCGAAAAACATGTACGGGTCCTTGAAATGTCGCAGTGTACTACTAATTCCACTAGTACTAAAAGTGTAACTCGTGGACAAAATAAGGTGAATCCTTCTGTTTCTAAAAAATCGAACAATTTTTCAAATATGCAGCGACCGTCTTTGTTGTCAGCTGCCGTCAATACAAACCAACCTTGTTTGTCAATGAAATCCATGGAGTGTTTGTATTGTAAAGGAACACATTCTATTTATCGATGTTTAGAATATAACAATCTGACGCCTGCGCAGCGTCTCAATAAAATTAAAGAATTAAAGTTATGCGAAAATTGCTTGCGTGCTCATTCTATTGACGCTTGTCCGTCCAAGTTCCTTTGCTCAATTTGCAAAAATAAGCATCATCATACATTACACATAGATTCTTCTGGAAACTCGAATTATAATGCTATTGCGTTAACGTGTTCCGCAAATTCGACAGTGTTGCTCGGCACCGCAATTGTACACGTAGCGGATAGTTGGGGCCAGTACCATGCTGTGCGTGCTATAATCGACAGCGGCGCTATGTCGAGCTACATAACTCAAGACTGTGCGAAAAGGTTAGGGTTAAAATCACGCAAATGTAGTTTTGAACCCATTGGTCTCGGTGGAAATAGGGTTCAAGATTTCGGTTTGACAACTTGTCAAGTCAAGCCTCGTCATACTGCCGGTCCTATCTTGTTCACTGACGCAGTCATTGTTACTAACATTGCTGGTAACATACCTACAATGCCTTTGTCTAACAAAGTCTTACTTGAGTTCCAAGGTCTTACGTTGGCTGACCCCGACTTTTACAAGCCCGCTCCTCTTGACTTATTGTTAGCCGGTGATTTGTTTCCGTACATCTACGATGGAAACAAGATTCTTCCGCGTGTCGCAGGTTTACCAGTCGCAATGAGCTCAATCTTTGGTTACGTAATGACAGAACTCCATAACCTTGTTAACGGAATCGATGCTACAGCTAATGGGGATAGAGATGTATCCTTTTGTGCATTAAATACGAACTTGGACCAGATTATGCATTCTTTTTGGGAAACTGAAAACGTACCTTCTGAGCCACCGCGTAACCCAGAAGATGTATTAGCCGAAGAAATGTTTTTCAAGGATCACTGGCGTGACGACACGGGTCGATATGTTGTCAAATATCCATTTCGAGCACCAGTCGAGCTTGGTGATTCAAGTCAAATGGCAATTCGCAGACTTATCAATATTGAATCGAAATTAGAAAGATAACCTGATCTCAAAGCTCAGTACCATAAGTTCATGCACGAATATGAAGACCTTGGTCACATGACTTGTCTGGGAGATATTTGGAACGTGGATTCGAAATACATCATCCCGCATTTCTGCATCATCAAACCGACAAGTACTACCACTTCTCATCGTGTTGTATTTGACGCATCTGAGAAGACGTCAAATGGTTTATCGCTGAATTCGGTGTTACTACCGGGTCCTAAGTTGCAAGCTGATATTAATCAACTGCTTATTAATTTTCGCTTGCACGAAATATGCATCTCTGCTGACATTTGTAAAATGTACAGAGCGATCTGGATTGACAAAGTCCAACGACCATATCAACACATTCTATGGCGGTATGATCGGAGTCAACCAATTCAAGTATTCGAATTAAACACTGTGACTTATGGTGTCGCTAGTAGCCCATATCTAGCCATCAAAGTATTGCACACTCTAGCGGAAGATGAAGCCAGCAAATATCCAAAGGCGGCAGAAATCCTGAAGACAGCATTTTTTATGGATGACTTGTTATGGTCTGTAAGCACAAAGGAAGAAGCTATTGCAGTTCGAAGAGACCTCATGGCGTTACTTGAAAAAGGGGGCTTCGTATTACGCAAATGGTCGAGCAATGAACTTGAAGTGCTTGCAGATCTTAACGAAAGTTATCGAGAAGCACCACTTGTTTTCGATGACGACAAAAATACTTCTATAAAAATTCTCGGATTACAATGGTTGCCAGCTGCTGATGCATTTTCATTTTCCACAGCTTCACCTAATCCTGTTATTACTAAGCGAACTGTTCTTTCTCAAATAGGACGCTTGTTCGATCCACTTGGCTTTGTGGCTCCGTGCACATTTTTTGCTAAATGTTTTATGCAGGTACTTTGGGCCCAGCAACTGGATTGGGACCAGCACCTACCGGTTGAACTTGAAGTTCAGGGGAAGAATTTTATCGAAGAACTTCCACTTCTGTCAAATATAAACCATGATCGACATATTAAAGTAAAGCGTGACAGCTATTCTCAAATTCTAGGATTTTGTGACGCATCTAGCCGTGGTTACGCAGCGGTTGTGTATCTCCGGACTAAAGACGCAGTTGGTGCATCAAAAGTCAGTCTGGTCATAGCCAAATCGAAAGTGGCTCCTCTAAAAACTGTTACCATTCCTCGTTTGGAACTCATGGCTGCTCATCTGTTAGCAAAACTTGTAAACTATGTAAAATCTGTCTTACAGCCTAGATTAGTAATTGATCAAACTCTTTTGTTTACTGATTCTTCAGTGGTCTTAGCCTGGCTTAACACTCCTACCCATACTCTGAAAACATTTGTTTCAACTAGAGTGTCCAAAATTCTTGAGACTGTAGATAGAGAGTGTTGGTACCACGTGAGTGGTGTCTCAAATCCAGCGGATATATGCTCGCGTGGCGCTTCTCCTGCAGCGTTGCTGACGATGCAAGAATGGTTTAACGGACCTGAATGGCTATGTCTTAAACAGCCAGATTGGCCAATCAAAACTGTTGAAGATTTTCGAGACTACAATCCTCCTGAACAAAAGTCTATAAAATCAACACTTCTCGCTTCAAACACTGTAATATCTGATCCAGTGTATGATCTTACTGAGAAATACTCAAGTTACAATAAACTTATTAACGTTTTGGCTAGGTGCTATCAATTTATACATAATTGTAGGACAGCTGCTCCAAATCGCAGATCTCTTGCGGTAGCCGACACGAGGAAAGCTCATGACATTATTGTAAAATCTGTTCAAAAACATCATTTCTCAACAGATATTGTGTCATTATCAGAAACTGGTCGATGCAGTAATTCCTTGCAAAAACTCAACCCCTTTATGGATTCGGATTGTTTCCTCGGGGTGGGGGGTCGACTTTCACAATCGGATTTGACATTTGATAGGAAACACCCACTTCTGCTTCCTAAAAAATGTAATTTCACGCATATTCTAATCGATTATTATCATAAACTTCATTTGCATGTAGGTCCTAGAACTCTGCAAAGTATATTATCTCAAAAATATTGGATAGTCTCAGCGCGAAGTACTATTCGTTCACGCACTTCAAAATGCATTTCATGTTTCAAGGTGTCTCCTACAAATCGACAACCTATCATGGGTGAACTACCTAGATATCGGTCTCAAGATATTCATGTTTTCCACACTATTGGAATTGACATAGGCGGACCATTTAACACGAAAGAGTCCACTCGTAAGAATGCTCACATATACAAATCTTATTTGTGTGTATTTGTATGTTGTGCAACGCGAGCAGTCCATTTGGAAGTCTTGTCTTCGCTAAGTGCAGAGTGCTTTTTCGCTTGTTTTGATCGTTTTACTGCTAGACGAGGCCTCTGCCATTCAGTTGTGTCTGATAATGGCACAAATTTCGTTTCTGCTGGAAAACAGTTCGATGAAGTGACTGAATTTCTGAATAACAATTCAGACAATATATCGAAAGGATTCGTATTCCGCAAAATACATTGGAAATACAATCCGCCTACAGGAAGTCATTTTGGCGGACTGTACGAGGCTGTTATCAAATCAGCCAAGCTGCACTTGAAACGTACAATCGGGTCGAGAGCACTGTCATTTGAAGAACTCAGTACGTTATTCGCATGTGTAGAAGCTGTACTCAATTCTAGGCCACTCTGTGCATTATCGAGTGATCCAAATGAGTTCGGAGTTTTAACTCCATCTCACTTCCTTATAAACAGGGAACTTCTATCTGTACCGGAATATGATCTTCAGAACATATCTAACTCTAGACTGAATCGTTGGCAAGCAGTCCAACAAATTTTACAACGTTTTTGGAAGCTCTGGAAACAAGATTACTTACATACTTTGCAGCAGCGTCAAAAGTGGTCGATCAATTGTCGCAATCTTGGACTAGGTGATCTTGTTCTTATAAACACTGACGCTCCGCCACTTAAGTGGAGCCTAGCCAGAGTTAGCAAATTGCACCCTGGCCCCGACGGCGTTGTTCGAGTGGTCAGTGTGCGTACTGCTTACAGCGAATTCACTCGGCCTGTAACTAAACTTAGTCCTCTTCCGTTGGATCAGGACTCATAATCAATCATTTACATCAATTTAATTTATTCAACGAATTTATATTTAAGTAATATTTAAAGTTAATCTATATATTCTTAATCTATTATATTCAATTTAATCTATAGCATTATCTTATACAGTCCACTACTAACATTACTCTTAAACACTCTATTTTTTATATGTTTATCGAATATTTCTAATCAAGTCTGGTATCGTAACTGGGAAATCCTTGCGGATTTCGGTGGGGGGAAATGTAGGGTTTGCTATTAAACACTTGTATTTAAATTCCCGCGATTCGAAAATGCTCGTCTAAAACGTCACTGCAAATTCGTGAGTGTCAATCAAATCGACAATTCAACACGTCTACGAGTGGTGCCACCGTCCATACGATACTGCATTTCACTCTCTTCAAAATAAAATCATCAACGAGCTATCGGTGAGTCGAATCTAACTATTTACAAGCGCATTTTTCAAAATATCAAACTTTCAATCGAACACTTATGTATATTAATATGACAACGTAAGGAAAGGTTATTTATTAATAAAATCTTTTATTGATTACAAAATATATTTTATTCTTAGTTACAATTCTTGAATATGTGCATTAGAAGAAATACGGCTAGCGCTGTGGGTTAGAGTGAGAGAGGAGGAGCCTGCCTACCGCTGCCTTATGCGTGAGAGAAAGGGAAGCCAGACAGACTGGCGCCGTAACGCGTTACGGTAACGAAGCGGTTTACCTCCTATAAGAAGTTATCACTTCAAAAATGTATGAAATTTTGTATGAATTAAAAATAATTTTAAACATTCTTAATTTTATTTAGGCTCGATATTTCACTACCTTAAGGTAGAATATAATATAAGTTAAGTTTCCTTCGCTGTACTAGATTATGTTTTGGTTAAGTTAATTATATTAGATACTAGCGGCTCCGACAGACGTTGTCCTGCTTTGAAAGAATAAATAAAATAAAAAATAATAAAAATCTAGGACCCGATCCCAGCACCACCTACCGGTTCCAATGGGATAAAAAGTATCCTATGTCCGTTTCCTGGTTCTAAGCTACCTCCCCACCAATTTTCAGCCAAATCGGTTATAAATAGTGTAACTAACACGACTTTCTTTTATATATATAGATTTTATGGCTAAGATTTGTGTAATAAAGTCACTAGTAAATTCTGTCCATGTATATCTTGATAATGTCGTAATGCAGGAGCGAGATTGAAAAATCTATATTTAGGTAGTCCTTTAACTAATGCAAATGTAAGTCAGGATTTAATTTGTTAGTATTAAGATTGTAAAAGTTTAAAGTTTTTGACATGGATTTAATAAAATATTTTTTGCATTATGTGTTTTTGTTTTTAATTTCTCGTGTGACATTTTGGGATCAAATCAAATAATTTACTGCATAAAAACATGGTTATACAAATAGGTCTTGTTATTTTATACTGATTACATGCTTTTTGCCGGTTAGGCGTATAACTTTTTGAAACTTATATAGGTACATACTTATTTCAATATTAATTTGGTTTTAATTATTATTACTAATGTTTCAATCTTATATTACCTTAAATTTAACAAAATACTAAATGATACACAACTTAAATTTAGATATGTTTCTAATGATAGTTGGTTGCGCCGAGGAACATCTCCTTATAAATTCCTCCTCTCCATCTTCGCCATCAAGAAAAGAATAAACTTGTAAATGAAGAATGCGTGAAACAAGACACATTCAGCTAGTGTCAGTGCTGTTGTCACCGCAATACATATAGAAAAACGATTGTTGGAACACATATAGCAAAGTAACTATTATAACTTAATTTAATGCTCATAGCAAATCCTATAGAGTGGTGTGAACTCCCGGGGGACGATTACAGTGTGGCGGTGGACTGGTGGCGAGGTAAGTCACTCTTCCCTTGCTTCTACTTCCACGTCCCTTTGCTTTCTCAGCCATCGCATCGCGCCCGCAATAGTAATATGGTATATTTAAACACTTAACATTCCATCTTATCACCTATATTTAAAACTTACATACATACATATATTATCACGCCTTTTTCCCATGGGGGTAGGCAGAGACTATAGACAGGGTTGGGCAGTATTTCAATTACTTGTAATTAAAATACGTAATTGAAATACAAATACGTATTTTGTATTTGTATTTCAATTACTTCTTAAAAATGTAATTTGTAATTAGAATTTCAAATACCTGACGCTTCGGTATTTTGTAATTAGTATTTCAAATACTTATGGTTTCAAAATTCCGTTCTTCTGAAGAACGAAATCATTAAAAGCCTTAAAGTATACAATAAGGAGCACCCAACACATCGTCTAAATGCTAACTCAATAGGAATTCAAGGAAATGATTCCCAAATATATCTTTCCGAGTCTCTTACTGCTAAAGGACGACGATTGTTTTTCCTAGCTAGAGATGCTGCAAAGACTCTTGGCTATACGTTTTGTTGGAGTAGTAAAGGCAGGATTTTTCTGCGAAAAACCTTGGATTCTCCTCATGTAGAAATAAGAAGTGAAAGCCAACTAGTTGCTCTGAAAAATAAAAAATGACTACTGCAAGTTTCTAAAAGCTCAGGGAAATACCATTTGTATAATTATGTTAGTATGCCAATACCTCTATATTACAGCAGTCTTTCAATAAACTCTTATATTAAATACGTAAAAACCTTAATCTCAATTGTTAAAAACTATTTAAATTCATTTATTATAAATAATATCTATTTACTAATCATACTTATGTCTATTATTACACAACTAATAAAAGAAGGGGCAATTTTAAGAAAGTCAAAAATAAATCATTATAAAATTCGATTTTATAAACAATAAAAATTTAATGAGCAACCTGGATAAGGTAAAAGCCGGCAGTTCCGTACTTTGCAGACCAGAAACATTCAAAACTACCTTATTGGACCAAAAAGCTAATATCAATACATTAAAAATCTTAACGCAGAATATAAGAAGCATAAATAAGAATTTTTTGGAATTTGAGTTACTTTTAACTAGAATAGACATTCCGTGCGAAATTTATGTACTAACAGAGTCATGGAATCAAAAAGCTTGTAATTTTCCATCAATAAATAATTATGCAACCCATTATACTAAAAATAATCTTAACCAAAATGACGGACTGGTGGCTTATATTAAAGAAAACTTAAAATGCTCTGTAAAAGAAGCTTCTCTCGTTGATGCTACATGTCTAATTATAGATATCGATAAAGATATTGTTGTTGTCGGAATATATAGATCACCATCAGTTAGAAATTTAGATCCTTTTTTAAATTCCCTAGATACATTATTAACTACTTATAAAGATTATAAAAATATTGTTTTAATTGGTGACTTGAATATAGATATAAAATCGTCAAATAATGATGCATACGCAAATGATTACTTAAATTTGTTATCTGTCCATGGCCTACTTCCAGGTCATGAATATACCACAAGAGACCACAGCTGCTTAGATCATTCTATGATTAAATCTGTATTTCCTTCTTTCACTATAGTTTCCGAGGCCCCACTTACAGATCATTCTACAGTCCTCTCTGCTATCAATTTTAATTTGAAAACGAACTACAATAAACAATGCAGAAGTACTCATAAAATTAATTATGATGATTTAATTTCCGACGTAAATGAGAAATGTTTTGATAGTATTTTAAAATCAAACGATGCTGACTGGTCGGCAGAACAATTGACAATTTTTTTGCAAACAGCGATTACGAAAAACTCATTAATAATTAATACACCTAAACGCTTGCATTGCCTAAAACCCTGGATAACTTCCGGATTGGTTAGATGCAAAAAGGACCCTACTAATGTAACACTTAAACTGACTTATAACAGGTACAAAAATTTTTGTAATAATTTATTAAAACGTGTAAAACAAAATTTCGAAAGGGAACAGATAAATAAATTTGCTAAAAATCCTAAACTAAAATGGAAAATAATAGATAAGATAACAAATAGAAACAATACACCAAAGACTCAATCATCAGATCTGCTTAAACTAGGACCATCACCAGAAAAATCATTACAATTAGTCAATAACTATTTCGTCAATATAGCCAAAAATTTAGCCGATCAGATCCCTAAAACTAGTATCCTGTCAGATTTTGAACAAGATTACTCACCACCTAATTCTATGGCTATGCTAGCAACAACAGATGAAGAAATAAAATCTACTATAACTAATCTAAAAACTGATTGCGCCGTGGGTTGTGATGGAATATCTACTAAAATACTCAAATTACTAAAAGATAAGATTACACCACCTCTTGCGCATATTATTAACATATGCATAGAGACTGGTGTATTCCCAAATATTTTCAAAACATCTCTCATTCATCCAATCTACAAATCTGGAAATAAAGACTCCGTAAACAACTACCGTCCAATTTCAATATTACCAGCTTTGTCGAAGGTCCTGGAAAAAATCTTAAATAAAAGACTCTTGTCTTACTTGGAAACTAAAGAACTTCTCTCTGAAAATCAATACGGTTTTAGAATAGGGAGATCGACGTCAATGGCAGTATCACAACTTACAGAATTTGTAGCTCGGAGAATTGATAACAAAGAAAAATGTATAGGCGTTTTTCTGGACCTTGCAAAAGCGTTTGATACCGTCTCCATCCCTATTCTACTAAACAAAATGAAAACAATTGGTATTAGAGGAATTCCATTTCAATTGTTTAAAGATTATCTCACTAACAGGACACAAAAAGTTAACATAGATGGTAATGTTAGTTCTGATGCGCGAATAACACACGGAGTCCCTCAAGGAAGCATTCTTGGTCCTACTATGTTTCTAATATATATAAATAGCCTTTGTAACCTTAAATTTACTAATTGTAAACTATTTACTTTTGCTGACGACACAGCGTTGATATTTCATGGGAGTACATGGGATGAGGCGAAAGAAATAGCTGAAATAGGTCTAAGAAAAGCAGCAAACTGGTTTATCCAAAACCAGCTCACTCTAAATAATGCCAAGACCCAATATATTCTCTTTGCCAATACAGAAAAGTCCTTACCATCAGATCATAATTTAAAAATTAAAATACATACGTGTGACAACATAAGTCAAAATACATGTGATTGTGACTATCTAAACGTTATCAAAACAATAAAATATCTAGGTATTCTACTAGATAGCAAACTAACATGGCAACCGCATATTAATCATCTCACAGATAAAACTAGAAAACTAATATATATTTTTAAAAGATTGCGCAGCGTCGCTGATTGGAAATTGCTTAAAACCGTGTATTTTGCCTTAGCTCAGTCTATCTTATCTTATTGTATTACGTCATGGGGAGGTGCCCGTAAAAGTCATTTAATTAAACTTGAAAGAGCACAGCGGGCTTTATTAAAAGTTATTAAAAATAAACCGTTTAGGTATCCGACTTCCGACCTTTATCGATAATGTGATATATTGACAGTTAGACAGTTATTTGTACTAAATGCTGTATTGTGCCAACATAAAAAAATCACTTTCAACGACTCAATAAATGCTCGGCGTACATATAATGTCTGTCCAATTATCATTTCCAAAACTTCTTTTATTAACAAGTTTCTTATTTATCTTGGTCCTTACCTATACAATAAACTCAATAAACTTATACACATATATCCACTTAACTTATCAGATGTAAAATAATATTAATAAATTGGCTAAAAACAAAAACTTACGAAGAAACTGAAAAACTATTCGAAATTCTCACCTAAATCATAACCAATTTTAAATGTATGTAAATGTATACTAAATGCATATATATATATATATATATATATATATATATATATATATATATATATATATATATATATATATATATATATACAGATAGATATGTGTGTGTGTGTGTCTATTATAAGTTATGTTTATTATTCGAAATATGTACAGTAATCATATATATTGTTCATAAGTATATAAATAATATAAGTAGTATATAAATAATAAAATTAACTTTGTACTCGTAAACCCACTACACTTACTAGAAGAAAAATGTTCCTAAGTCCCCAGAATACAGAATTCTCGTTCTGTAGACAATTCAAGTTCATGTTTATCAAGCCGCTACATTAACAATTTTAGAACTACCTCCAATTTTTTGTTTGAATTTTTATTTGTAATGCAGAACACTTAATTTGTTATAAAATTTAGTTATTACGTCACTGGAAGCAACTAACACCTAGGATACAGGCTCGGCCTAGTCTAGGTGTTAGTATCTAGTCTTAAGTTTAAGGCAAAATTTGTTATATTTTTGGTGACAATAAAATTCTTTTATTTATTATTTATTATTATTAAAATACATTTCATAAAATACATTTATTTACCTTATTGATGGGTGTGTTCTTCAGAAAATAGTGCTCGATAGCTTTCATAAGCAAAATGGTGACCGCTAAATAGGTACGTTCTGCAGTACTGGCCATTTAAAATAAATATTTTTGTTTGGCTATAAGATATATAGTTTCAAATTAATTTTACTTTGAAAACATGAAATTCTTTTTTAAAAATTAGTCATTAATTTATTGATAAGCGTTATGTTTTCTTCTCATTTGAATCTTTTTCGTCATCATGGATAGTTCAAAATTCGAGTAATTATGGAATAAGAGTACCGTCGTGGCAGCAACGCGGCAAGAGCGACAAGCAACATCAATGACTTTTATGAGCGAACACTACAATGAACGCACCACTTATTATTGGTTTGCATTCTGGAAATTTAGACCTTTTTTTTTATAGCTGGTGTGAGGTAAAAGGGTACGCACCTTGCACAAATTTGTCGTGTCCTTCGATAGCTTAATGAGCAGGCACCAGTATAACACTCTCACATCTTCTAATTTCAATATATTAAAGTTTTATACACGTCGCGGCGCGGATGAATTGATTTTGAGAATTTATTTTTAAATATTTTTTGAGTGGAGACTTTTAGTACGTGTACGTGCGTAGCGAGCGGATTTTGCAACGTCTCGATTTTGAAATGGTGCGGGGTAGAGGGGGGAGATTTTGGGTATGGAATGGGAAGGAATGAACGAATGGAATGAATGGCGCGTACATCTCCCCCGGCCTAGAGGTTATCCTCTAGAAATAGAGTAAATATATTAAATAATAATAGCGTTATATAAATACATATTATACGTATTTATACATTAAATAGCGTGAGATATAAGAATAGAGTAATAAATATATAAATAAGCGATATATGTGAGTGTTTATTGCGATGGTAGAGGACAGATTTTGACCACAGGACGGATGTAACTACCACTATTGGTGCGAACTTTGACAGTGCGTATAACATTATCTTTGCCGTGGTAGACTTCTTCGATTACTCCTAATGGCCAAAATAGAGGATGCGTGTTATTATCTTTATTTACAACTACCGAACCTAACTCTACGGGTTTGGTCAGCGTGTTCCACTTTTCACGTTGTTGAAGTGAGGATAAATATTCCTGACTCCAACGACGCCAAAAGCTCTGTACTAACTTGTTTGTTAATTGAAAGCGCGTAAGGCGATTGCTATTTTGTACATCCTCAACGGGAAGAAACCTAAGCGGCGTAACATTTAAAAAGTGATTTGGAGTTAGAGCAGAGATATTAGAGGGATCTGAACTAAGTACACATAGAGGTCGGCTATTTAACAGACCTTCTATCTGGACTAGTACCGTATAGAATTCTTCGTAGGTTAGAACCTGAAGTCCTATAACCTTATAAATATGCGTTTTGACACAACGAACATTTATTTCGCTAATGCCGTTGAAATGCGGTCCGTACGGAGGACTGTTGAGAAACTTGATGCGTTGATCAGCTAATTGTTGACTCATGTAGTTTTTATGCGAATTTGACTCTAGTAATGTATAGATTTCATCGAGTTTGCGTTTAGCGCCTAGAAAATTGATTTATAGCGACGGCGGGTCGCTATAAATCATAGCCACGGGACCTCTTCTACTAATAAAGCGGTTAAATGCTGCGAGGAATAAGTCAGAACTCAAATCTGTAACTAACTCCAAGTGGAGAGCCTTTGTGGTTAGACAGCAAAATAGACAAATGTAAGCTTTCTGACTTTTCACGCCACGTCGACGAATATGCGTAATATAAAATGGACCGGCGTAATGTACCGACGTATAGACAAAAGCCTTGGCTTCGGACACACGAAACGATGGTAGATCACCCATCAACGGAGAGGATGATTTAGGGTTAGATTTAAAACAAATGTTGCATTGGTGGACGCGTTGCCTTACTAGGTTTCTAGCTGACAGTATCCAGAACTTTTGTCTTAAAAGCGCTAATAAAAGTGAAGGACCAGTATGTAAATTAGAAATGTGAAAGTAGTCAACAATTAACTGTGTTAAGCGATGTTTTGAAGGAAGTACAATGGGGTGTTTTTGACCAAAATTGAGGTTTGAGTTTTTGAGTCGACCTCCGACGCGAATAATACTATCGGAGTCGATAAATGGGTTGAGTTTGAGAAGCGCTTTAGAGATGCGTTTGTTATTTTTAATAGCGTGTATATCTTGAGCGAAAAATGTATGTTGTACATGGCGTATGAGAAAGAGTTCAGCGGAATCTAAATCTGATGGCGTAAGTATACCTGTTGAGCGTAATATTTTTCCGAAGCGTAAAACATAAACGGTTGCGCGTAATAATATTCTATAAGATGAAATGCGTTCTATTAAGTGATCGAGAATGTGTGTTTCCGATATATCTACGTTGGAAACTAAAGCTATAGTTTTCTTTTATAATAAATTTTCGTCAATAGAAGTGACTTGGAACGGCTTAATAGGCCAATCCGAAAGCGGGCGGGACACCCAACTGGGTCCGTGATACCAAAGCGGTAAGTTTATTAAGAGCTTGGGTGTCACAGGTCGTGATAGTACGTCTGCGGGATTTTCATCACCGCTGACATGATACCAGTGATCAGCGGGTAGCTTAGAGTTCAATTCTGTTATCCTATTGGCTACAAAAGTGTGAAATCTAAAGGCGGGTGAGTGAATCCACGACAAACTGACAGTAGAATCAGAAAAAGCGTGAATAGAACTAACAGGGTAACGTTGAGATATGATGTCGCGGACTGAAGTGATGAGGTTGGCTAAAAGAAGCGCAGCGCACAGTTCAAGACGAGCGACCGTGATTTTCTTAAGCGGAGCGATTCGCGATTTTGAGGTGAGTAGTTTAACAACTCCAGGCGAACGTGAGTCTGGGCTAACGCGAATATATACAACTGCGCCATAATATTTTTCGCTAGCGTCAGCAAAGCCCACTAATGACACGTGACAACCTGCGGTTATACCTATATGGCGCGGTATTTTTATTAGCGATAAATACGAAAGTTCGCTTTTGAACTGGGTCCACTTCTGTTCAATGGAATAAGGAACGGCCTCATCCCATGATAATTCGCGTTGCCAACACTCCTGTACTAACAATTTCATAAAGGCGGTTACAGGGCCTAGGATGCCCAAGGGGTCAAATAAACGAGCAGTAGCGGACAAGATTTTGCGCTTTGTACATTGACCTTCATCAATTGTAGAAGTTTTATAGAGAAAAATATCCTCTTTAGGCTGCCACTGCATGCCTATAATTTTAGTGCAGGAGTTAGAGTCAGAATCAAAATCTACAAGTTGGGTATTTTTATGTGAGTTAGGGATTTTATTCATAAATTTCGAGATATTTGAGATCCACTTCACTAATTTGAAACCACCGGCTAAGAACATATTAACCATTTGGTTGTATGCCTGTTCGGCGTCGACCAGGCCGTCCATGGACGATACATAATCGTCCATGTACATTCGAGTTGTGGCTTCACTAGCGGCGATTGGGTATTTGTCGCGCTCGTCAGCAGCAAGTTGCCGTACGACGCGCATAGCGAGATAAGGCGAGCTTGAAACACCGAAAGAAACCCTATTAAATTGATAGGTATCGATCGCGGACTCTGAATCAAATCTAAATAAAATGCGTTGAAAAGATTGATGAGAAGGATTTAATTTTACACAAAAATACATTTTTTCTATGTCAGCGGAAAGAGCAATTGAGAAAATTCGTAAATTAATTAAAAGATCAAAAATATTAGTTTGTAAATTTGGACCCGTAAAAAGTAAATCGTTAAGCGATTTTCCAGAAGTAGTTTTACAACTTGCGTCAAGAACAACTCGAGTTTTAGAGGTGGTTTTATCGGGGCGATATACAGCTCTATGCGGTATATAATAAGAGTTAGCGGTTAAATTAGGCTTTTCAACTTTTGACAAGTATCCCCGTTGAATATAATCTTGAATAGTTAAATTATAGTCAGTCCGTAAGTCAGAGTTAGAGTTAAATTTCTTTTCTAAATTAAATAGGCGGCGCTTAGCGGTTGAATAAGAGTTACCTAGTTCTGAAAAGTCAGACTTAAACGGCAGACTCACAGTATAGGTCCCAGTATCATCGCGAGAGTATGTAGATTGAAAAATGTTTTCACACTGTTCATCTTCTGGGCGTAAATGTTGTTTATGGGGTACACTTTCTAACTCCCAAAAACGTTGAGTGATAGTCTCTAAAGAGGGCGTCTGAGTATTACAGTGGAATGTTTTATTGCTTGGTTGCGAACGCGGGACATCGCACTGAGCTCGACCCATCGCGACGTAGCCTAGTGTAGTTTCAACACCTACGATGGAGGATTGCGGAGAACATATTTTATTTTTACCTAATAAAAATGGGAATACTTCATTGCCTAGCAAACAGTCAACGCATGCAGGCGTGTAAAAATCGTCATCTGCCATGGGTAAATTCTGTAAATGCGTTGCCTGAGATAAACAAATCGGTGCGTTCGGTAAATAGTCTGTAATAGTGTCAATAACACGGGCTAACACAGTATATTTGTATCGCGTATCGAAACGAGATTGAAAAATTAAATTGACAAAACCTTGCGAAACACTTTCCGACCGCCCTATTCCTTTAATTGTCATAGGAGAATAATTAATTTTTAAATTAAGTCTATTACAACAATCTTGCGTTATAAAATTAGTCATAGATCCCGTGTCAAGAAATACACGCAACTTATGACGATTTCTATGCGTATCGTACGCATATACAGAAGCGGTAGGCAATAACACAGTAGAATTATTGTATTGCGGGTAGGTTGTAGCAGAGAGCGATAAGTTGTTTCTTTCGTATTGCGTTTGAATGTTATCTGAGTTAGCGACCTGAGAACGAGTAGATGAATGTGTATTGCACTGAGTGAACGGAACCGGCGGCGTCGAGTGAGAAATATGATGCGTATGTGCTGAGAGTGTAAGCGGCGCGGAAGATTCGGGCGGCGACGAATGTGCGTGCGCCGCCGTACTCGTCGAGATCGGGCGACATCTTGAATTTATTTGTTGCGATATTACGGGCTGGATAGACATGTCTGCGGATGTTGTATTTTGTATGCCACTATAATTATTAGAAGTATTGTTATCAGTGTGCGAGTAATCAATGTGTATATATGTGTGATGTTTGCGTTGACAAATTGAGCAGCGATTTTGTGATTTGCATTGTTTAATGTTATGAAAACCTAAACAGTTTTGACAAAAGTTGTATTTAGTGACGAGTGTATTGCGAGTTTGTATGTTTTGAGATAAGAAATGAGTGCATTTGTATAGTGCATGAGCGGGAGATATTTTACATATTGGACAATATTTGGGAATGTTTGAGTTCAATGATTGTGTTTGACTGTTTCGATTGAAGTGTGTTAGAGAATTAGCGTTTTGCGAAAGGTTTTTGTTAGCGGTATTAATGAAGAATGACTGTGTATGATTAGGTTTTGACTGAGTAATGTTAGGTTTGTTTGAAAAGTAGCTAGGTTTGTTTTGCGTAAATGTTGTGCGTAATGAGTGCATTCGACTTTGCTCTTTTATGAACTGTTTTAGAGAACTAAAAGACGGTATTTTTATATTTCTCTGAGACTGCTCAAATAAAGTAACAGTATTTTTATCAAGTTTATTAAGCGCAATATGCGTGATAATGAAGTCTGAGAGATCTTCAATCTCCAGACGTCGTAAAGCTGCCTCAGCTGAACAAAATCGCTTATTCCACATGGTTTATATTGTGCCTTATGGTCTATTTTAGCCAAAATATTAATATTTCAGTAAAAAAACAACGAACATATTTTATTTAAGAATTTTATAAATATTTTGACATTTCGTAACGAAAACGCGTCAAGCTGTCATGGCGTCTCGCATGACGTCACGGTGTGCAAAACAAACATCTGTTTGGTTGAAGTGTTATCAAAAGTTTAAAAAATACATAATAATAAATGTATACTAATTATTACAAACACTGTACAGTACCGCAGTGTATCAGTACAACGATAAAAACACCACAGAAACTGTTTTTTTACGTGTCTAAGGGGTAAACAAATGAGGAGAAAGTGGCCACATTTTTGGGAAGATCATTTTGATGTAAGTGTTTATCAGCCCTATTTATAATTCTACGTTACCAAATGATATGGAAAATAACGTATAATATCAAATAATGGGATCTGTATCACACTTACGTTTGAAACCAAGCTGTTTACCTAGTAAATTTGATTGTAAGACAGATAGAAGAAAGCGAACTTGTAGCAGTCTAAATCGACCATATATAACAATAAAGAACAAAAGATGATGCTATTAAGAAAGTGTGTAAATAAATCAGTTGAAAGTACTACTATATTAGCCAGTACCAGTGGGGCTAGTTTAATTCTTGAAAATACTTCTAACACAACCACAGGTTCTTACATTAATAGTGAATAGCTCCAATATTAATTTTCTTGAAACAATCTAAAAATAATATTGTCAATTTATTTTCAGTTTTGCCCCAGGAAGAAGGTTTACAAGGTCTTACAACAGCAAATAAATCTGTTTAAGTACTGATGGCACATAAATATAGAAGTAAAGCTACTCAATCCAGTATTAAGCTAAGCCAGACTGTGGATCAGGCAGGATCACTAGTAGTCTTCACAAAAATCAGTTTCTTCATTTCCATTTTAAGTGAAATATTCTGTGAAATCATTAAGGCCATCTGGATCCAGTATAAGCAGTTTCAAAGAAATTAATAATGGAAGAAGTCACTGTGACACTCTGTCTTTATATACTCCATCTGTTACTCACACAGAGTCCTCACTATCACCATTCCGCTCAACACATCCAGATCAAATCTTTCATACAAATAAAAAATATGTAAATAAATATCTTTTCCATGAACAATTTTACTTCATAGATGATAAGTCCACTAATGGCTGGTTCATATATCTTATAGAGTTCCTTTACATTACCATCGCTTAAAATTTGACATAAGCTTCATACAAATAATGTAAAGATTCAACTGATGGTTGTGCGAGTGAATAGTAAGATATAGGAACCGGCCTTAAGTAGTCATGAACTAACCTAGTTACCCTAGTCCTAGAGCGTGGTAGTTTAGTTAATTTATAAGATTGCCTCATTAAATAAAACTCCAAAATCATTTTGTGTTTTATTTTATTATAAAATGATGATATCAGAACCTACCTAGTGGTTACTTTATATGCTTTGATAAAGTAATGAATACACATGGCATTTCCAAAATGGTAACAAACTGTCAGTAATAAGATCATTAACATATTCATAACAGATTGCTATACAGAAAGTTTAAATTTTTTACTATTAGAAAAATTTGGATCCGCTATACAAAATATACATGTTTCTACAGCAGTCAAATATATTTATATTTGTAATTGAGCATATTTGTTTGTAGGCTTCCCATCTTTAATATAATTTGAATATGGTTTGTACTGTAGAGACACTTAATTTCTACTATGCAATTTTCACATGTACCATCCGGTGAACCAGCAGTCATTGGATATTGTTGACTTAATATGAGACCACATTTCTTAATTTTTTTTATGAAGTTTCAGCTCCAAATTTTCTCTGACTGTGGGTCTTGCATCTACTTACTTCCAAAGCCTGTGATACTGTTATCCATCCATATCTTAATTCATGCCAAAGACTGCTTTTAAATTGCTCCCTTGTTTCCACTTAAATTTTTTATTTACATCTGATATTACTGCATTTCTTAAAAATAACTCATTTTTCGTTATATTTTAAAACAAGTTGACACATTAAAGAGCTGGCTGTATCACTGAGAACAGAATTATGTTGATATTTAAATAATGCACAATCCTCAAGTTTCATTTATTGTGCTTCTTTTAAAAACTTATGAGTACATTTGAATTTGATGGTAAACTAGGGTTACTACTACATATTTTAAACTGGTTCACAGTTATGATAGCTTCGATTTTTTCCAATAACTAAGGTTCTTCACTCCTGCGATGACGATAATTTCGATAGCACTTTATGATCTGGGTATATTTTACACTTTACAATACAGAAGTTTGCAATCACGTTTCAAATGCACATAACTTATGGCGTCATCTCCATAACATACTTGCGATGATCTACAAAACAAATTTCACCATTAGCATCAACATTTACGAATATTAAAATTATCATAACCTCAAAAATAATTATTAAAAAATAATGCTTTGCCATATCTTAATCACAATTTTAACACTAGGTGCTATTGTTTAATGTTATAATACGTAGAATCCATAGTAGTTTGTGATGTTATATACTTACACAGAAGTTTTAAGAGCACAAATTGGTGTTAGTTGCGAAAAAGGCACCCAGCATAACAACATCGATTTTTGGCAAATTACTGGTTTTTGCTTTTATAAAACTTGCGTTTATTATAATTTGTAGTTGTAGTCGTATGAACACAGTGTATAACAATGGAAATACTATTATTTTACAGCAAAATTACTCGAAAACGATGGATTTTCACTGAAAATTCATTAGAACTTGTTGTGTTTTGCACACTATGACGTCACGCGCTCTGATTGGCGTTCATTGTCACGTGACTAATGGCTGCAATGTAACAATTTTATTTCTCAAAAATATAAATTAATATTTATTATTTTAATTAAAACAATTTATTTTTGACATGTTTAGATCGTAATCTACGATATATATAAAAATCTGCCTATATTTTTCATACTGTCAACTACCGGATTAAGACAGACTTTTGATTCATTGGCCTTTTGAATACGGTTTTCAACAGGAAGGGCTCTGAATGTTTCACAGTTAAATAAGAAATGAAATTGATTGCAAAGTGGGCATGTAAATAATGTTTTATTATTTTTATTTAATTTTTTATTATTATATGTTTGGTTAGGATTAAGTTTGTAATTATTATTATTTATAAGTAGGTTAGAATTAGTTTCATAAGGATTATTTTTGTAAATATTGCTTTTATTTTCTTGTAAAGATTCTAATAAGTCAGCTCTGTTACTTAGGAAATTGGTAAATGTCTCTAAAGACGGTGGATTTTTTAGATTATTTCTATGTTCTTCCCATACCCTATGAGTGACACTATCTAGTTTTTCTGTCATTATGTGTATTATTAAAGTATCCCAGTGCTGAGTTGGCTCGTCTAAAGTAGATAATGCACGCAAATTTTTATTTGTAACATCAATAAGATGACGAATAGCAATACAGGATTCGGTGGGCATGTGCTCAATATTAAAAAGTTCTTTGATATGATTGTTAACAAGCAACCTTTTGTTATCGTATCGGCTACATAATAAATCCCATGCGGATTCATAATTTTCCGATTTGAAATCTAAATTGTCGATGACAAGCAAAGCGCTGCCTTTTAAAGAAGCACGAAGGTAATGTAACTTATTAATGCTATCCATGTCTTGTCTTGAATGAATTAATGATATGAAAGTAGCTTTATATTCAAGCCATTTTTGATAATGACCACTAAAAGAGGGTAAATCAATTTTTGGCAATCTAACGCAATTTGATTTAATTACACCTGCCTGTGCATCCTCGAAACTCGCCACGGAATCATCCCGAGCGTGAGCGGATTCGTAACGCGCGCCTAGTATGCTGCGCGCCGTGGCTATCAGCTGATGATAATGATCTTCGAACGTTTCGCGTTCTTCGCTCTCGTCGTCAAGGTCCTCCGCAAGCATTTCAATGTCGCACTGTAATTTGTCAAAGTCGGCATATAAGTTTTCAAATTTTTTGAAACGACTTTCTAAATCTAGAATTTTCAGTTTTTTAGGAGTGCTGGAAGTTTCAAATGCATTGAGAAAATTATTGAAAATAGTAAGCTTTGATTTCATACAACTGCGTTTTTTCATTAATTTTTCTATATTTTCTTCAGCCATAGCGAAAAATGAGTGAAATAATGAATAGAATGAAACTAAAGAAGAATGCGATAGATAAGATTGATGGCAAAGTAATAAAATGTTATGAAATGATATCTAAATGTTACTTGTCGTATGTGCAAGCGCATCAAACTGGTTACCGTGGCTAAAAATAGAATGCTCGTAATAATGCACGAAATACGTAAGTGGGTACTTTAGCAATATAAGTATAAGGCCGAATAATTGATTTAGGTAGCAAGATGCGTGAATGAAGTGACAAGTGAATAATGAAAATATGTATAATGGTAATTAAGATGGAATAGCAAAAAAGTTGGCACTATATTTGTACTAAATCAAACAAAGCTGTTTTAAGATAATAAGAAATATGGTCAGAGAAGGAAAGGAATAAATTGGAACGAACTCACGAGTGACCAAACCGTCCATCCAGTTCCTTGACGTCTTCCCTTCTTCGACTATGATGACTCATACGTTCGACTTCGACGGATCCAAAGTCCGGGCGCGGCGACCACCGTTGTATATTCAAAAACTTCTTTCTATGTTTTTTTTTTTCTTAACGGGTCGATTGGACCATGTAGAAGAGTATGCCTGTCTAGCAGACACACTGATAAGGTGGTTTAATTATTGTGGACTGTATAAAAGATAGATGTCTAGATAGATGCTGGTTTATTGGTAGTTATAATATACAATTTATGGCCGTCCGTCGCACTAGCCGTCGTGCGGGCGAGTGTTCCGCGATCCCACGGCAGCCGCCGCCTGCGGCCCAGCCGTGGTCGTGGGGCGGTCCTACCTCCTCCGCGCGTCTCTCCCCGTGCGTGCTCCAACACAACCAAATTGAAAGAAGGATGAAGAAATATAGAAATCGGCTGTGAATCATTCTTCATCTTTCAGACCATGAACAAGCTCTGATAGTTATGACAACGCTCTCGATGTTTGCGTTCAAAACATGCCTGAAGTTCGTCCCAGTTATGACAGCTCCAGAAGTGAACCAGCACGTCATGTCCTTCGTCAACCCTGAAGAGAAACGGCGTTGTCAGATCAAGAATGAGGGTCATGAGAATGAGAAGCCACATGTGAGTTTCTTTTAATGCCTGATGCAGGCAAACAGCTGGACGGCAAACCTGGTTCCCATTTTTATGACTCACAAAAAGCCCATGCCAGTGCGAGTGATGGATGGTCAAATATGGGGCGCATTCCTCTTGTACCTCGCAACGCCCAAAGTGATCCTTTAGCCGTTCCACATAGCGACCACGGTCGTTATGGTCGCCGCGAAAACGTCACTAATGACATGTTGACTATCGCTCACGCAGCGCTCACAATGACCCATGTCAAGAGATGGGTTGAATAATCCGTTACACCTGAGTTTACGATTGTAACGCTCGCAAGCAAGTATAACGGGAAAAATAGCGGCCGTGAGCGTGGTCGTTGTTAGCCTCATGTGGAACGTACCCATTGTAGTGATGTGGCAATCACATGTTAGCATTATTTATGGCTTGGCAGCTAGGCTCTTACGCCAGTCATAGTTTAAATAAGTTAATATTAACTATAGGTTTTTTTTACAATTTCATTGTGTTGTACAGGTATATTATTGTATAATTCTTGTATATTATATTTTTTTCATGTAATAGCTTAAGGTTACTTACATACTTGGTGGGGTCTTATGACATATTGTTACGTGTGCGGGACTCAAATTAAAAATACCGTTGGAATTACTATAGAATTTATTAGAACCGTACAAACACGTATAACACAGGTACAAATATAACTGGATACAACCAGTACAAACTGCACGATTCAATAACACGCGCAAAGCCTGTCACTATACAGCTTATAGAATATACACACGTCTTTCTTGTATCGCAATCGTTGCTTGACTGCTCCTCTCTGCATTGGGCCATTGCTTTATAATGCACCGATGCTATATGTCTACCTGGCAAGCGTCGGTGTAATTTCTAGAAAACATAATCTGCACACCTGCGTAATTATGCCTGCGAACGGCCATAAACGAGTACAATACACAATAGGCTATTGTCTAATTACAAATTTTAAACACAAAGAAAACAAAAGAAGATAGTCATAAAACAGTTTCAACGTTATTAGCTCAAACGCCGCGGTAGGTAATAAATACAGTCATGCAGGTGGCCCAACTTGTAACAATATTATTATTCTTTTTGATACAAAGATATATATCACTCTTTTATATCTTTAACTCTTTATCTTTACAGTGAATAGTGTCAGTGTCAATTGCAGACAAGATGAGTTATTATCTGTGAGTGATATACTGAATACTGATAAACTGATATGAAAAAAATATAAACAAATAGAGTGAAAAATATAATAAAATTAATTACATTAAAACAAAATTACACCATAAAACTATAGTGTTACGATTTATTTTGGCTTGCTATTATATTCGGTTTCCTCGTTCACTTACTACGCATGCGCAGTGCGCGGGCTAATCATTCTTTCTCTTTTCTTTCTAGTCTAGTTTCTTCTCATTCGGATCTATAGTCATCGCGTGGAACAGGAATGAACTAAAGAGTTAAAGATATAAAGACACATTTTGAACGCAAGTGATATACAGATCTAATCACTCTTCGCGTCGGATATATATCTTTTGAGTTAATCACTCAGAGATTGGTGGGGTCTTACCTTTGTGTAAGAGGAACCGAGCCGGGGGCTCTCCGGCGTCTGTTTTGTCTGCGTCTGTTATGCCAGGCTGATGTTCTGAGCCTCGGAGGTTCATAGTCGCGAGGAGACGGGTGATTTCATCGGGCTCGTCAATGAGTACATTGCGAGGGCGACGATTTCTCGTGGGAGCGTTCGGTGTGGGTTTGTAGTTGACCGTTTCCGTCACCAGAGGGTTCGGGTGATGGGGGGCAAGGTTAAAGAATCTGCGCGATAGAGTGTTTATATAATCTTTGATGGAGGGAAGCTCCAGGTCGCGATGCAGGTCGGCGAGCCGCATATAGCGCGGGGCGTCGACTGCATCCTAGCACCTGGGTTGCAATCTACAAATAAGTCCATATATATTTTATTTTTTTATTGCAGGAGATCAGCAGACAGGCAGACAGCCCACTTGATGGAAAGCGGTTACCATCGCCTATGGACATTTGCAACACCAAGTTGCTGCAAATGCGCTGCTGCTCTCTTAAGGGAAACTGGAACCTGGTCACTAATGCCGGAACACAACTCAAGGTTGTTATGGCGACATACTTCAGACCAGGGGTGGTAGCCATCCAGTCGGACAAATGCCCTACCACCTGGCAAAAAAATATACATAACAATAGTACAAAGAGTATAGTCAAGGTGGCGAAGCACGTCAGTGGGGGTACTCCATACACCTGTCATTATTTTCATGTTTGAATAATTAGGAAGACAACAAATCAGTCAGTAAAACTAAGACTTGAATTCTGTTTTCGACTTGTATTTGGCGTTAAATTCCGTCAAAAAAAATAGTTAAAAAAAAAACTAAAAATATACGCTTTTATAGAAAATCCAACTAAAAAATAGAAAATAAATTTGAATTAAAAATAGTGTAAGAAAAAATGATTTTATTGTAAAAAAATCATGGGGTGCATGTTATCAATAGTTATACATATTTTATGAACAGATATGAGTAGAAGGGTTATTTTGATAATATCCTGAAAAGCACCCCACGTTTTTTTTACAATAAAATCATTTTTTCTTACACTATTTTTAATTCAAATTTATTAAAATTTATTTTCTATTTTTTAGTTGGATTTTCTATAAAAACGTAATTTTTTAGTTCTTTTTAAAACTATTATTTATTTTTCATTTTTAGTGATTATTTAGTGATTTAATTCCCTTCTCCGTGGAAACTTTGAAAAAAGAATTAAATACACTCTTATGATAAAATGGAACGTTATGTAAAAATAAGTTTTTTTAAAAAGGTTTTTAAATACAAGCTTTTGAGATCCTGCATAACATGTAGCAGCAGAGTGCTAGCCAAGACAAGTAAAACGAGCCCAAACACGACGGGTCTATCTTGTTTAGTACAGGAGTTCCTATGGCCACCTTCCGACTCCATCATCAGATCAGCTCCTTGGTACCATATTATTGCATTGTCACGCGATATACACATACATGCAAAATTTCAGCTCAATCGGAAACCGGGAAGTTGATCAAATTTAACTTGAAAGATTCCGTTACATACTAACATACGTACGAAGCTAATAAAAGCGTATTAAAAAACGAGCTTTATATGAACTTACCCCATTGTCGGACTTCACCACCTTGACTATACACAAATAAAACACGTAAGCGCCAGTAAATTCATGGCGCTTTCGACCTTTTGGTCGTTAGTCGCTAGTTTCATAGAGGTAGGATGGGAATCGAGTTGTGTGAAGTCGTGATAGATTCCAGTGTAAATTGTATGTTTGTCCGTCATCAGGAAGTAATTCTTGGTTACGAGTGCCTTCAGTCCCCTAACATCGATATGATGGTCATGCGAGCATTGGGATTCCCGTTTGAACATAACCGGGCGGACAGGGATCTGCATATCGAAGTTTTGGAGGAAAATATAGAACCTGGTAAGTGGCTTTATAACTTTATTGCTATCAAATGATTTTTTTTAATTCACTTAACTATGGGAACGTTGATACGTTAGTAAAAAGTTCCGATTATTAGAATATCAGTCCGATGTGTAATGCGAAATGTGAAATCTACTTACTTTGTCATATTAGAATATCAGTTCAATGAGTCTATGCATAGAGGGCTGCACTGTCACTCCATCTTGTCGTTGAAATGTGTGGGCGTGTCCTTTTGTATGTTCCATTAGTAGATTCGATCAATAGTAACTATTGTTGATCGAAGCATTAGTAGCTCACAGCGCCCAAAATGCTCCGTTAGCCGTTCCACAAGGCGACCGCGGTCGTTGTGGTCCTGGTGAAAACGTCACTAATGATGTTATCATTTTCGATCACACAATGTTCACAACGACCCGTGTCAAGAGGTGGGTCGAATAACCGTTCCACTTGGGTTTACGATTATAACGCCGGCAAGCAAGTGGAACGGGAAAAATCGCGGCCGTGAACGTGGTCGTTGTGAGTCCCTAATGGAACGTAGCCCTAATAATTACATACTTCAACGACAAGAGCTACGTTCCATTAGAGACTCACAACGGACGGCCTTATCGCTAAAAAGCGATCTCTTCCAGGCAACCTTTAGATTTTTTAACGGTGGTGTAGTTTATAAATAATGATAAATGATAAGTATACACAATATATATAAGTACAAAAATAATATAAATAATTACACATACGTATATAGGTATATACATATGACAATACAAACAAATATACATACATATATAGGTATATAACAGTGTTAGAATTTATTATACACAATAGAAAAGTAATGAGAGAGTTTGACGGCCTCTGTGGTTGAGCGGGCTAAGCCTTTGCCGGCCTACCTCACTGCAACGCAGAGGCTCCGGGTTCGATTCCTGGTATAGTAAGTTTCGGAAAAACGTCTTTTCTCCGTTATTTACTATGGTCTGGGTGTCTGGGATCGGCCCCAGAGTAGTCCGTTGTATATTACCCATAACACAAGCGTAACTTGCTTAATTTGGGGATATACAATGTGTGTGTTTGTCTGCCGATTATTATTATTATTAAAAATTTGAAGTGTCTGTTTGTAATGTCAAAATAAAAATGTGAAAAAAATCAGGGGGGATAATTCGGACCAGGAGATTCCGAAAATGCAATTTTTAGAATTTTTGTCTGTCTCTGAAATGGCTGGACCGATTTTGACGAAACGTTCACTGGCAGATAGCTGATGTTATAAGGAGTAACTTAGGCTACTTTTAAAATTAGTCACGGGCATAGCTAGTAATATAATACATAATATAATGGCAGCCCATAAAATTCACATTGCTGGGCTCAGCGCCCCATTTTTATAGGTGGGACCAGACAGTACACCCGCCACGCTTGTCCAAGGCGGATTGACGGGTTTGACACATCGGTTATATCGATGTGCTGGTTGTTTTTCTTTCACTGTTAGCATGTGGTAATTATAACAATATACAAAAGGTTAGTCTGGAAAGAATGCATGATGAAAGAATGACTAAACAGATATACAATGCAAAAGTGGGTGAATGCAGAAGTCGTGGAAGGCCACGACACACCTTCCATGATCAAATTGATCGTGTACTAGCAGAAGGTGATGTCAGGAGCCTTAAGAACTGACGAGCGTGCATGACAAGAGTTATGAATGTCAAAGGAGCAAGTGAGGTGTGTAAGAATAAGCCTAAATGGCGCTCTGTTGTTCGTGCCTACTCCGCAAGGGAACTGACGTGAAGTTATGTATGTATATATGTATGTATTTATCAAGACAACAAAATATTTGATATTTTATTTCTATTAATAAAAGTATAATTAAATACTATAAATAAACTAAGTCTAACTAACATCTATTAACAAATACTAAAATATCCTATAAATAAACCTAACTTAAAAATATATATACAATAGTAAAAAAACTAAAATTAAAATAAAACCTATATTAAAGCCCGTCCAGCCCCAGCAGACCACTGTCGCTGGGCATTGTACCTAGAAGGCTGGCAGCATTACCTCGCTGGATACAAAGGCTAATCCTTTGAGCGAGGTAAGCTCCAGCCTTCCGGTCTCCGGTTTTGTCGACTAGGCGTTTTTTAATGATTAAAAAACGCCAACAAAATGATTACAACTTGTTGAATTATACATAGCATAGAAAACCTCTGGGGTTTATATTAGTGCTATGGGTATCTACGTCCGTAGCATTTAACAATTATAACATTAGGTTTCGTTTAAAAAGTGCATTTTAAGTTTTAGTAAACTGCCTGTGGCGCTTTCCGGCCAGAATTCGAACCCGCGCCCTTTGTGTTTGGTACGCGTGCGTTGACACTAAGTTATCATCGTTACTTTTAAGCCAATTAGCAATAAAAAAAAAGTATGATTTAAAAGTGTCATCGGGTATTTACAGGTGTAATAAACAAGACGTTATTAACTTTTCTAATGTGTAAACTAATACATTGCTTATCAAATAATTACATTGCTTAGGTACAAGAGATCTGTGCGCAGTACAATAGTCTATATAATATTCGATAAACATTCAATATGGTTGATAAACTGCATAAACGATTAATTGATTACCGACGGTTGTAAAGGAAGATAGTGTATTGTTAAATAGTGACGGGTCATATACGTTCGGAAGCCGAATTTCGGTAAAATAACGCAGAAAAAGAAAGGTGACAAACGTCCACAGTTTTCGGTATTTGAGTACGGAAGTCCAGAAATGCATTTAATAGAACCCTATGTCTCTGTTGTAATTTTTTTTTAAAATATATTTGAGGCCCAGTGGGCCTCGGCGTGTTCTCCTAACTTAGTCAGGGTCAGTGTATAGATATATTTTCTTGTCTTCATGTATTTCGTATATATTTTGCTTAGACATTTTTTTTGTTCACTGTTGTAAATGGTAATGTTAATATTAAAAAAAAAAAAAAGTTTGGTGTCAAATTGGGGGTTCTCGAGTACGCCCGATCGTTCTACGCTATCAGTTTTTCGATATATGCTGTATTTACAGAGATAGCTTTTTTTAATTCCGTGCTAATTACAGCACTAATTAGCTACTCATTTGTTTATTCTTTTGTTAATTACTATTTCACGTTCACTAATTACCCTCGTCCGATACTCCCTATTGTTCTTAATGACGTCAACAACGACTTCAAAACAAAAACAACATGTTCTTTTCTTCCTCAACCTTTATTTAAAACAGTATTTGTACAAATCGTATACTAATATATCATTAACGAGTGTTTCCTGGCTTTCGAATAAATTGGTCATATCCGTCATACTATATCCATGAAACTTATAGTATAAGTATACCAAACAGTATGCACCACATACTGAAGTCCAGTCATTTTGTATTCTCATAGTATTGAAATGCCATTTTCTACAATTCCTATTTAGAAAAGCCAAGTGGAATCCTACAGGTGACCGACCAAAGGAATCGAAGTATTGTCCAATGTTGTGTTGGTCTATGTGCATGGCTACCCAGTGAGAACCTGGCTGGGTGCTTGGATCCAGATTGCTCACTAAGAACGTAGGCGCTTCCATGTGAATTGGTAAATTGTTTGCTGCATACACGTTCCTCTCTAAAGATGGGTGAATTTTGCATAAACATTTCTGGATCTCGATTGTGTTCATATTTGTAACCAAAGTGCACACGTGCTACTCGATGAAGAATACTATTGTAAATGTTCAACATAATCTTGTGAACTTATTATGTAAAGGAAGTTGTAAATAAAAAATATGAAAGCTATGTTGACAGTTTTATTTATTGATATCTTTCTTATGATTAATACATATAATTCTATCTTAACTACTATAGTCTACGATTACATTGCGGTTCTTATCTATTTCAATAACATTATCGAACTCGGCATACACAATACAGTTAATAGTTTGTGAAAGAGCAGATTCAAAACGAATTTCTAATCTCACGCTACCATTCCTAATCAGATTCCAATGACTTGAGGAGTTAGCTGATAAATCAGGAGTTAAGTCAAAAGCTAGCAGACAGTAACCTTGAGCGTACTGTTCCCTAGATATCCCGTTACCTTCGTTAAGAAAATGTATACCCGTTCCAGAGAATAACGTATGATAGGCTGTAGTGAAAATATTACTCTCAAATGATGGTTGTAACGCTTTAGAAGGTATTTGCTGACCATCAATGTATAAACAAAATGAACTCATTTCATAATTCTCAAAATTAAAAGGATTTTTAGTAAGACTACCATTAAACGCTGCATTATTAACAAAACCAACTATGCATCTTTTAGGTACCTGTCCCAGGAATATATTATCGAGGGTCTTTCCTTGAACCCCTGATGGTATCGTTAAAACTTTGACTTCAGCTCGAGTAATAGGATATTTTGCAGTAGTAGAGGCTAAAACTTTTTGATGTGCGAGTAAAACAGTTGGGCTGATTCGAGATCTACGGACAATAAGAGTTGCATCCATTATGCATACTTTTAACTTTAAATCGTTCGAAGAAGCCATCAAGTTAAACGTTTCTCTCGATCGAACTAATTTTACAGACATATCAACACTTATCATAACGATTTATTTGACAATAATTATGTATCATAACCATTTATTGGTCAATAATTACAAATTAACACTTATCGTAATGAGTTGTTTGAAAACTATTGTAAGCATCATTTTATCATAACGATGTATTTGCATGTCATTTGTTAATTAGATTTAATGGGATGACTCCAACTATATAAACTAAAAATCAAAATAAAATATTATCAGTTAACTGTAGTAAAGTAGTCAGTGGAGTGTATTTTCGTGTTGTGAAATTAAATACTTCAGATCTGAAATGCAGGTAAGATATGTCACTTAATATCACCACTTAATATTTTTTATAATTATTAAATTATCTTCAAAATGATAGTACAATTTCTTACAAATTTTGTTGTTTCAGAACCTATTTGAAGAAAATACATTCAAACAGTATTATTACCAAACACTTTCTGATGAAGAGAGTAGCAATATCGATAATTTGAGCATTGTTAAAGATTCTCCAAAACAAAAAAGAAAAAGAGACGAGGAGGAAAGTCTTGACAAGTTTTTTGAGTTTTCAAAAAATAAAAAGAAAAAGCAATGTTCATCTGTATCCCGAGCTCAACCAAACGGTGGTGTTGCATATTTATCGACTAATAGAGAAGATGCATGTTCCTCAACGCACTTAATAAAAATTGAAGTGTATGAATTGAAAACATTAGCAAAAATACCCAGCAGTGAGCATTGGAAAAACGCCACAATAAGAATTAAATATTATACAGATGACAAAAACAAACATTTTGAAAGCATCAAAAAGACTGCATACAATATCACAAAAGAAATTTCCATGATTGATTCATGTAAAAAATTTCATTATAACAATAGTGATAATAAATAACAAAGATTGTTTACTACCTTGCTCTAGTACTTAGCTAATTATATTATTGTGTAATTTTAAGTTAAAAATAACAGATTTATACCACTTCTCAGGTATATAAGTAGTCTGTGTTATCCGAAAGTGATAACCATTTATAATTTCAATCTTGTTGCTACATCATCGCAAAATGGAACGTGTTTGTGTCAGTGCTTTTTTTGTGTCGTCGGAGTTTGAAAGCAATGAAAATGATAAGAAACGTGAACTTGACGAAATGTGTGAAGATAGGGATATGGTGGAGTTATGTGAAAATGTTGAAAAAACGGATATATTCGATTCTGAATACGATCAAGAGCTGTACGAAATTTGTACCATGTATGAAAATTTATTCGATTCTGAATATGACACCAACCTTTATGAAATTTGTACCACGATTGAGAATAATGTCATGTAAGTATAATTTAATTACTTATCTTATTTAACTTAAAATACTTACATTTTTACTCGCTAACTTTCATCTATATTTTGCTTAAATATAATTTTTATTTTTTTACAGTCAATCATCATCCCATTCAGTACAGACAGGACAAGGAGTGTTTAAAAGAAGCATTGAATCAGACAACAGTAATAGTGACGCAAAGAGACAACGACACGATGAACCTTCTACCAGTACAGATAAGTTACATTGTGAAACGTGTAATATACTAGTTAATAGAAGATATTTTGTTAATCACACTAAGAGCATAGTACATAAAAATAATATATTAAAATCTCATTGCTCTCTAGATAATGTATCTGTTGTAGATTCAGCTTTTGGACAGCGTATCATATCTTACAAAGTTAAAAATAAAAATCAATCTGATTCAGTGTTCCAAACACCGGAATTGTTTCTTGAATTAATTAAAAGTGATATATTTTTTTTGATTGATGAAGTACTTAAACAACATTCTACTGTTAAAATAAATTTTATATTACATGCAGACTTTGTTCAAGAATCAAAAAATCTAACTAATTCATTCGATTTTCAAACTAGTAATTTCATTATTTCTCAAGCGGATGATTTAAATATTTTCATAGTATCCTTGCGTGACACTTTAGTGCATAAAATAAGTACTTTTGAAAAGAAAGATAGTGGATGGAGTCTCACAAAAATAAATTTTATAGAACTAAACATAAACAAATATAATCCACTACGTGGAAATTCATATATTGATTTACCAAAAGATATCAAAGATAAAAAAGCCGTTATAAACGTTAATAATTCAGACAATTTCTGTTTCAAATGGGCATTGCTCTCAGCATTATACCCTGTTAACAAAAATTCAGGACGACTGTCATCTTACACTATTCATTCAAATAAACTAAATTTTCACGGTATTTCTTTTCCAGTTAAATTGAAAGATATATCTAAAATAGAGAAACAAAATAATTTAAGTATAAATGTTTTTGGGTTGGAATATGATATCAAACAAAAAAAACATTCTGTTGTTGGTCCGCTTTATTTTACAAAATGCCGTAACAGTACACATATAAATCTATTATACTTACAAAATGGAACAGTCGGTCACTATTGCTACATAAAAAACTTATCGCGATTAGTAAGTAAGCAAATATCGAATACAAACGGTGTTGTAAATATATGTGATGGGTGTTTGTTGCGCTTTTCCACTAGAGACAGATTGATTAACCATCAACAACATGATTGTTCGCACATCACTACAAATTTACCTAGCAGTGAAAAAACATTAAAAAATTGGTTCGGACAACCTATATCAACCGATAAACTAAAATTCGATAAGTTCCAAAAAAAAATTAAAATTCCCTTTGTTGTATACGCTGACTTTGAGGCATTTTTAAACCCCATTATAACATGTACTAACGATCAATCAAAATCAAATACTAACAACATTCAGAAACATGAGGTTTATAGTTTCGGTTATTATATCAAATGCTCATTCGATGATAGCTTATCAAAGTATGAAACATACACTGGACCAAACTGCACTCAAGTATTCATGAATCGTTTATATGATGATTTAAAAACTATTTGCAGAAACGATTGTTTTCAAAAACCACCTGAATCACTGTTAACTGTAGATACAAATACTTGTTACATTTGTGAAACTGATTTAAAGGCTGAAGAAGTTTTAGATATTGATAAGCAATTAGGTGTTGTACATGAAGTATGTAAGAAAAAGTTCATTAACCCTAGTTATATTCCAGTCTTTCTACATAATTTAAGTAATTACGATGCACATTTCATCGTCCATGCGCTTAATTTTGTTGAAGGTGAAATCGATATAATTCCTCAAAACAAAGAAAAATATATTTCGTTCTCAAAACACGTAACAATAAACAATCAAAAGGTCACCTTAAGATTTGTAGATTCTTTTAAATTTTTACCATGCAGCCTCGATCAGTTAGCAAAAAACTTAAAAGTAGAAGAATTTCGTGAACTAAAAAACCACTTTCCTGATAAAGAAGACTTCAATCGTCTTTGTAAGAAAGGTGTTTACCCATATGAGTTTATGACTTCGTTTGACTCTCTAAATGTAACCTCTCTACCAAGCCAAGATAAATTTTATAGTTCGCTTACGGATACCAAAATTTCTGATAATGATTACAATCGTGCACAGGATGTTTGGCAACACTTTGGTTGTCAGAACATGTTAGACTATTCAAATTTATATCTAAAAACAGATGTGCTATTGCTAGCTGATGTTTTTGAAAATTTCCGTGACCTTTGTCTCAAAACATATGGTTTGGATCCTTCCCACTATTATACAGCACCGGGTTTAAGTTGGGATGCTATGTTAAAACAAACAAAAGTTGAATTGGAACTACTAACAGACATTGATCAAATTGCTTTCATTAAAGCAGGTATCAGGGGTGGTATATCTCAATGTAGTAATCGACATGCAAAAGCTAACAATAAATATTTAGATGATTTTGATGAAAATAAACCTCCATCATACTTGGTTTATTTTGATGCAAACAATCTTTATGGTTGGGCCATGTCTCAGTACCTTCCTGAAGGTGCTTTTGAATGGGTGAGTCCGGAGACAAATTATGAAGTTACTGATACATCTGAATACGGTTTCATTTTAGAGGTTGATTTGGAGTATCCTGAGAAACTACATGATTTACATTCCGATTTACCATTGTGTCCTGAAAATATATCAATAGGGGGTACAAAAGAAAAAAAACTAATACCAAATTTAAATAATAAAGTAAAATATAAAATTCATTATAGAAATCTTAAACAGTGTCTTAAAATGGGTATCAAATTAACCAAGATACATCGAATATTAAAGTTCCGACAAAGCCCCTGGCTAAAAAAATACATTGACTTAAATACTGAACTCAGAACAAAGGCAACATCAGATTTTGAAAAAGACTTTTACAAATTAATGAACAACTCAGTCTTTGGAAAAACAATGGAAAATGTTGATAAAAGAGTAAACGTAAAATTACTAACCCACTGGGAAAATCGTGGTAAAATTTTAGGTGTTCAGGATCTTATTGCAAAACCTGAATTCAGCAATCTGTCAATTTTTTCGGAAAATTTAGTAGCAGTCCAATTACAAAAAACAAAAGTTTGCTATGATAAACCCATTTATTTAGGTTTCTCTATTTTAGATATATCAAAAACTCTAATGTATGAGTTTCATTACGACTACATTCTAACTAAGTTTGGTAATAATACAAAATTATTATACACTGATACCGATAGCTTGATATATCAGATTTTCACAAACGATTTCTATGACAAGATTAAATCCGATCTTTCATTACGGTTTGATACATCTGATTATCCTACGAATAATATATTTGGTTTTCCACAACTCAATAAAAAGAAACTAGGTTTTTTCAAAGATGAAAGTAATGGTAAAATTGTCAAAGAATTTGTAGGATTAAGGTCAAAAATGTATGCAATTCAAACCGAAAACAAATTGATATCGAAAGCCAAAGGTGTCAACAAAAGTGTCACAAAAAGGATGACAATGCAAAATTATAAATCATGTCTTTTTGATAAAAATATTAAATACGATACCATGTATAGATTTAGATCAATTAAACATACAATATTTACCCAGCAAATTAACAAAGTATGTTTATCTTATAATGACACAAAAAGATTTATTTTACCTAATAATGTTGACACCTTAGCATGGGGTCATTATAAGTTAAGATAAAATATTTAAATAATATATAAATGTAAATAGTGTATAAGATTAAAATAATTTTAAGGTGTAAATTTTATAAACTTTATACAACATAAAATTGTAACAAATGTTTTTTAGGTAATATTAATGTAACTAAAATATCTTTGTAGAAGGTTAAAAATGATTTTAAATGTAAATAACTTATCTTAGTGTACTCTAAGTAATATTTTTTTAATGTATAATGTGTGTATTTTTAAGAAAATAATTGAAATAAAATTAATGTCTCATACAAAATGACTTTATTTATTTATCATACCTCATAGTGTTGACACGTACGCTAGGATGTTTCACTTTGTTCATCCGTTCACTTCCATAGTAGCTGGTCCAACTGGCTGTGGAAAATCAAATTTTGTTACAAATTTTATTAAACATGTTAAATATATTTGCAACACTTCTTTCGATCAAATAACATGGTGCTTTGATGAAATGCAACCTTTGTACAATTTAGAAAACGTAAATTACTATCAAGGCATTCCGGACCTTAATATGTTTGATGGCAAATATCCAAATCTTATAATTATTGATGATCTCATGAGAGAATCGGATGGACGAATAGTTGATATATTCACTAAAGGTAGTCATCATAAAAATTTAAGTGTGTTTTACATAACACAAAATCTATTTCACCAAGGTAAAGGACAAAGAGATATATCGTTAAATTCAAGTTATATTATTTATTTTAAAAACCCACGTGATAAAACACAAATTCGGTATTTGGCCCGTCAAGTATCTCCAGAGAATCCAAAGTATATAGAAGATGCCTACAGAGATGCAACCAAAGAGGCACATGGTTACTTATTGATTGATCTGAAACAAGGTACAAGTGATATATGTCGAATCAAAACCAAAATTTTTCCATCAGATGGGTTATGTCATGTATACATACCAACAAAAGGGTTTAAATATACCAAGAACAGCCAAATCCCCATCATTTATTAATAATGTCGCGAAGTCTCAACACGCATAAAGATTTGTTGTCAGCGTTACATAAGTTGAAACCAAAATATAGAACAGCTCTTTTAAAATCTTGTGATGAAGATGAAATAAATTGTATTTGTGAATGTATTCATAACGTTCTCCAAGGAAAGGTACCAATTGAAGAGAAGAATAAGAAAAAATTAAAAAACTACAAATCGGTACTTCGTAAGTTAGTTCGCAAAGGGGTAAATAAAGCAAGGAAAAGTATAATAATACAAAAAGGTGGTGCATTCCTACCAATAATATTGGGTGCAATCTTAAGTGGATTAGTTGAATCTCTTGTAAAATAAAAAATAACAATGGAGCATGCTAAAAAGATGTTGCTCGTTGAACCAAGTCTTTTAGAGAAATTAAATCATCAAAATAATGATAATAATAACCCTACATCCCGATTAGATAATGAAATGAAAAACATCTTAAACAGTGATATGGATGATAGAAAAAAATGTATTTTGTACTTACAAATATTGCAAAGATATTTACACTTCCATGAAGAAAATCGACGACCTATTGAATTGCCCATAATATCTAAAAATATAGATATCACTGGAACAAAATTAAATATAAACGATGAAGCTGACATTAAAGAACCAGTCTCTACTCAAACATCAGAGATAGAAGAAAAACGTGAAGGGCACACCAACAGTAAGAGTAACCCTCTTTACACAACAAATCAAATTCTGAGTCTAATACCCAAAACCTATTCTAAAAAAGGTGAATCATTGTTAAATGTGATTTCATTGAGTGAAAACAAAATTCGATGGAATAAAGATGGCACAGTGGTTATTGATGACAAGAATATTTCTGGGAGTAATATTGTAGACTTGATCAATGATTTACTACGTCCACTTAAGAAAAATGATCCTATAGGATGGGAAGCTTTTGCCAAGGCATTGCATGATATAAAAATACCCTTGTCTTACTTGGGTAATCCACAAAGAATAGAATACATAAATAAACTTAAATTGCATGAACTTGGTCAGATTTCTACGGATGAAGAATTTTCTACTCCTCCTAACAAATACACAAAGAAGATTCGCAAAAAACTTGATTGGGAGAAATGGACGCCATACTAGACGATCGTGTAATAGACCCATTAAAAATGATTAATGAAATATATTATGATGCTTCACATCCTGCTGGTTATAGTAGCATAGAAAAACTAACTAAAGCGATGAACGGTAAAATTACTAAAAGTGATGTTAAAAATTGGTTGCAATCACAAGAAACATATACATTGCATAGACCTGTACATAGAAAATTTCCTAGGAATAAGTATGTTTTATCTAACTTTAACGAACTCTGGCAAGTTGATTTGAGTGATATGAGAACTTATTCTAAGTATAATGATAATTATAACTATATACTTTGTATTATTGATGTGTTTTCGAAATACGCTTATGCTAGGGCTATAAAAAATAAAAATTCTGAAACAATAAAAAAATGTTTTGATAGTGTATTCAATGAAGCTAATACTACTCCTACTCACATACAATCTGACAAAGGTACCGAATTCGTTTCCATAGATGTTCGTAGATACTTTAAAAGTAAACATATAAATTATTATACCACAAACAATCCTGACATTAAGGCAAGCATAGTAGAGAGATTTCAAAGAACTCTAAAAATGAAAATGTGGCGATACTTTACTCACAAGAACACTTACAAATATGTCGATGTTTTACAAGATTTAATAAATGCCTATAATCACAGTTATCACTCCAGTATAAAAATGTGTCCAAGTGATGTTAATTCGAGTAATATAATGACCGTTTGGAATAATCTATACGATAGAAAAAAAAATGCAAAAAGCCCAAATAATTCATTACCAAAATTTCACGTAGGAGATCATGTAAGAATCACTAAGTACAAACATATATTTCAAAAAGGCTATGAATCTAATTGGAGTGATGAAATATTCATTATAACTTCAAAAATAGATAGATCACCATGGGTGGTCTATACGTTAAAAGATCTAAAAAATGAGCCAATTGTAGGGACATTTTATGAAAGAGAATTACAAAAAGTTACGTACGACCCCACTTCATCTTATAAAATAGATAAAATTATCCGTTCTCGACAGTCTGGTAACAGAAAAGAAGTATTAGTCAAGTGGAAAGGTTATCCAGAAAAATTTAATAGTTGGATTTTAGCATCTAGTTTAAATCAAATATGATAAAAGAAAGTTTTTATTTAACATTACTTAGCAATAGTTCTATGGAATATTTTCCAGAAAACAAAACTACTTTGTTTTCAACAAAGTTACCAAAGTCCATAATACTTGAAGGTATGTGGTACGTGGGCGTTGTAGAATTTCAATATCCATGTACAATGTTTACTGTTCAAGAACATGAAAATGTTGTTTATGTGACTAAAATAATGCAAATACCTAACGAAGAAACAACTTCTCTTGTCTACTACAAAACTCGTATTCCAGCTACAAATTATGACAATATTAAACATATATTGATGGCGTTAAACAATATAGGAGAAAATGTAAGATTTCACTATGATGAACTATCTAAATTTGTCAGTGTAACAGTAATGGATGAAAATATCAGATCTTTATCATTATCACCCCAGCTGTCACTTCAACTTGGATTTGAACCTAATAAAAATCTGGTTGAAAAGGGTCTTGGAAAATGTCCAGCTAATTTGCATTTAGGTTTACCACCGCAATTATTTGTTTACTGTGATATAATTGAACCACAAATTGTAGGGGATGTTATGACCCCATTGTTGAGAATTATACAATTGGATCCGTCAAAGTATATCTATGGAGCTAATAAAATGCATGTATTCTCGCCACCTCACTACTTACCTGTAATGCGGAGGGAGTTTGATACAATTGAAATAGATATAAGAACAAGCACTGGTCAAAAAATACCATTCCAGTTTGGAACAGTGTGTATAAAGCTTCATTTTAGAAAATTATAATAATGTCCTCCCAAGGTAATAGAATAACTTGCCCCTACGAACACTATTATTCACATCAAGCTGGATCTGGAATCGGAGTTATTTACAAAGGAGCCCCATACCAGCGTGGACATGGAATCGGTAGCTTTTTAGGCGGGCTATTTAGATCAGTTTTACCATTACTGTCCAGTGGAGCCCGAGTAATTGGTAAAGAGGCTTTAAATGCTGGTGTAGGTCTCCTATCTGATATGGTTAGTTCACGGCCTATGGAAGAATCAATTAAAACCCGGCTTAAAGAGGCCAGTTCGAACTTAAAAAGGAAAGCAGATGCCAAAATTGATAGCGTTATGTCTGGTTCAGGGTATAAAACAAAGAGGAGAAATCAGTCTTCATTCATTTCACCATCAACCGCCAAAGCAAAAGCTGCTAAGAAAATAAAAGTGAACAAGAAAAAAATAAAAGACATTTTTTCTTAAAATAAAACAAGATGTCTTTTCTACATAGTCATTCTTGCGAGTGCATTAAGTCAGAATTAGATTTATTTGCTTTACCTTCAACACAAACAAGTATCGAAAGTGGATTATGGATACATTACAAACCAATTTCATCTCTGGCTGATGATGGGCCGATAGAATTTCAAGTACCAGGAGGAGGAGATGACTACATAGATTTATCTCATACATTAATACATATAAAAGCGAAAATATTACATCAAGACTCCACCAAATTGAATTCATCAACAGTGGTGGCTCCAGTTAATAATTGGTTACATTCACTTTTCAACCAACTTGATGTATATTTAAATCAAAAACTTGTTTCACCTCCGAATAACACATATGCATATCGTGCATATATAGAAACACTATTGAATTATGCTCCTGCAGCTAAAGACTCCCACCTTACTTGTGGTCTTTGGTATAAGGATACATCTGGAAAGATGGATTCAACTGATGATTCCAATGAGGGATTCAAAAAGCGACAAGAGTTGGCTAGTGAAAGCAAGGAAATCGAAATGATTGGACATTTGCATGGTGATTTATTCAATCAGGAAAAATTTTTGATTAACGGTGTTGATATGTCTGTAAAATTAGTTCGATCGAGAGAAACGTTTAACTTGATGGCTTCTTCGAACGATTTAAAGTTAAAAGTATGCATAATGGATGCAACTCTTATTGTCCGTAGATCTCGAATCAGCCCAACTGTTTTACTCGCACATCAAAAAGTTTTAGCCTCTACTACTGCAAAATATCCTATTACTCGAGCTGAAGTCAAAGTTTTAACGATACCATCAGGGGTTCAAGGAAAGACCCTCGATAATATATTCCTGGGACAGGTACCTAAAAGATGCATAGTTGGTTTTGTTAATAATGCAGCGTTTAATGGTAGTCTTACTAAAAATCCTTTTAATTTTGAGAATTATGAAATGAGTTCATTTTGTTTATACATTGATGGTCAGCAAATACCTTCTAAAGCGTTACAACCATCATTTGAGAGTAATATTTTCACTACAGCCTATCATACGTTATTCTCTGGAACGGGTATACATTTTCTTAACGAAGGTAACGGGATATCTAGGGAACAGTACGCTCAAGGTTACTGTCTGCTAGCTTTTGACTTAACTCCTGATTTATCAGCTAACTCCTCAAGTCATTGGAATCTGATTAGGAATGGTAGCGTGAGATTAGAAATTCGTTTTGAATCTGCTCTTTCACAAACTATTAACTGTATTGTGTATGCCGAGTTCGATAATGTTATTGAAATAGATAAGAACCGCAATGTAATCGTAGACTATAGTAGTTAAGATAGAATTATATGTATTAATCATAAGAAAGATATCAATAAATAAAACTGTCAACATAGCTTTCATATTTTTTATTTACAACTTCCTTTACATAATAAGTTCACAAGATTATGTTGAACATTTACAATAGTATTCTTCATCGAGTAGCACGTGTGCACTTTGGTTACAAATATGAACACAATCGAGATCCAGAAATGTTTATGCAAAATTCACCCATCTTTAGAGAGGAACGTGTATGCAGCAAACAATTTACCAATTCACATGGAAGCGCCTACGTTCTTAGTGAGCAATCTGGATCCAAGCACCCAGCCAGGTTCTCACTGGGTAGCCATGCACATAGACCAACACAACATTGGACAATACTTCGATTCCTTTGGTCGGTCACCTGTAGGATTCCACTTGGCTTTTCTAAATAGGAATTGTAGAAAATGGCATTTCAATACTATGAGAATACAAAATGACTGGACTTCAGTATGTGGTGCATACTGTTTGGTATACTTATACTATAAGTTTCATGGATATAGTATGACGGATATGACCAATTTATTCGAAAGCCAGGAAACACTCGTTAATGATATATTAGTATACGATTTGTACAAATACTGTTTTAAATAAAGGTTGAGGAAGAAAAGAACATGTTGTTTTTGTTTTGAAGTCGTTGTTGACGTCATTAAGAACAATAGGGAGTATCGGACGAGGGTAATTAGTGAACGTGAAATAGTAATTAACAAAAGAATAAACAAATGAGTAGCTAATTAGTGCTGTAATTAGCACGGAATTAAAAAAAGCTATCTCTGTAAATACAGCATATATCGAAAAACTGATAGCGTAGAACGATCGGGCGTACTCGAGACCCCCCATTATGCCACCAATTTTTTTTTTTTTTTTTTTTTTTTTTTTTTTTTTTTTTTTTTTTTTTTTCTTTTTTAGCCAGGGTTGTCCGTCGAAACCCTTTTTGCTCACCAGAAACACGATTCTTGCCGTGAGCCAGAACTCTGGTGGCAAAGGAGTGACTTATGACACCGGCGGTGCAGATTTGAAAATATCTGGAAAAATGGCTGGTATGTCCAGAGATAAGAGTGGCGCTGCAGCTGTGGCTGGATTTCTGAAAGCTTGCCCAATACTAAAACCACCTCATTTAAAAGTAACTGGTGTGCTTTGTCTATGCAGAAACTCTATAGGTGAGGAATCGTACGTTCCTGATGAACTTCTAACAGCTAGAAGTGGAAAAACTGTTAGAGTCACAAACACAGATGCGGAAGGGCGATTTGCGATGGCAGATGCATTTACCAAACTTGCAGAGATAGCCAACGAAGCGCTTAATCCTCATTTGTATACCATTGCCACTTTGACTGGCCATGCAAAAGCTTCTTATGGTAATCATACAGCTGCAATGGATAACCACAGTGCACGGGCAACTAACCATTCGACAAGATTGCAATTCAGTGGTACCAGAGTCGCTGAAGGTACTGAAGTCTCAGTAATAAGACTAGAAGATCTAAGTGTTAATAATGGTAAGTCCAAAGGAGATGACTTACTTCAAATAGATATGGAAGCGAAAGCTAGGCATCATCAACTAGCGGCAGGTTTTCTTATTAAAATAAGTGGTTTGGAGGATAAAAATGTTAAGTATACCCATTTGGACATCGCTGGAGCGGCCGGTGCGCCACCTAGTGAGCCAACTGCTGTGCCTATTGTTACTTTATGCCATTTGCATAAGGTATTCATGTAAACGATTTCGACTATTTATTACTCAATTATATATTTACCTTGTTTAATCCTAAGTTATTTTGGGAGTTTGTTTTTTAATTTAATAATTTAAAACATAGTGTAAGACATATTTATAATGTGAAAAGAACAAAAAATAATGATATCTTCTTTGGTCAATTTAAGTTCTTTGGAGGTTAGCACTGAAAATCAAAGTTATGTCGGGATTTTTGTATCTCGGAACATCATACGTCGGTGTCAGTGCGACCAGAAGCTACATTTTTTAAAATTTAATTTAATCGTCTTGTTTATAATGTGACGAAAAACAAATATCAACAAAAAATTACAAGTTAGTTACAAGGACTTGCACTGACAATAGAACAAGGGGATAGAGGGAATGGAATAGAGGGCATGGGACAGAGGAAAGATCACCAAAGTGGAAGTGGGCGGGACATGTAGCACGAATCTTGGACAAACGATGGACGAAGATAACCACCACATGAGTTGAACCAGTGGGGAAAAGAAAGAGAGGGCACCCAGTGAACTCTGGGTCGACGAAATAGACGAAACAGCTGGCCAAAACTGGATGAACAGGACAAGATCAGAGTGGAAAAAGTTGGAGGGGGCCTATACCCAATGTGGGGCTTTAAAGGATAAGAAAGAATAACGTTATTTTAATTTCTTTGTATAATTATTATCTTTTAAGGAAATAAAGGGCTTTATTCACATATATAATTTATTTTCCAAATTTTTTACATTTTTCTTATTAAATATATACATTTATTTATAAAATAGTTTATACAAAATTCAACAAATAAAATACGCTTTTATACAAAATACAACTAAAAAATAGAAAATAAATTTTAATAAATTTGAATTAAAAATAGTGTAAGAAAAACTGATTTTATTGTAAAAAAAGCGTGGGATGCTTTTCAGGATATTATCAAAATAACCCTTCTACTCATATCTGTTCATAAAATATTTATAACTATTGATACCATGCACCCCACGCTTTTTTTTTACAATAAAAACATATTTTCTTCCACTATTTTTAATTCAAATTTATTTAAAAAAGGAACTATTTTTAAGTTGGATTTTCTACAAAAACGTATTTTTTTAATTTTTTTATTCAACTATTATTTATTATTTTAATTTTTTAGTGATTATTTAGTGATCGAATTCCCTTTTCCTTGAAAACTTTGAAAAAAGAATTAAATACACTCTTATGATAAAATGGAACGTTATGTAAAAATAAGCTTTTTAAATACAAGCTTTTGAGATCCTGCATATCATGTAGCAGCAGAGTGCTAGGCAAGACAAGTAAAACGAGCCCAAACACGACGGGTCTATCTTGTTTAGTACAGGAGTTCCTATGGCCATCTTCCGACTTCATCATCAGATCAGCTCCATGGTACCATATTATTGCATTGTCACGCGATATACACATACGTGCAAAATTTCAGCTCAATCGGAAACCGGGAAGTCGATCAAATTTAACTTGAAAGATTCCGTTACATACTAACATACGTATGAAGCTAATAAAAGCGTATTAAAAATATAAAAAACTGATCTCCACCGACTGTGGGGCCTAGGGTCTAGGCTACCGGAAGTTAAGGCTCCAGAGTTGGAATCTCCTCACAATACGGGCCATGTCCAACAAAGCTGCCTTCTGCATCCGACCCTTCACGCAGCTACCAAGCGAGAGCCTTTCAAGGTGGCGGTCAAGGCTTTTCGCTATTAGTCCATTCACTGACACTACTATCGGTACTATGATTGTAGAGTCCAGGTTCCACATGGCGGTAACCTCGTGAGCAAGATCAATATACTTTATTTGTTTATCTTTTTCGGCATTCATGAGGTTTCCATCATGGGGAATCGCGACATCTACAATTATAGCACGTCAGGTTATTATTATAATGCATGTCTTTGAAGACCACGGGCTATAAAAATGGCCCGGACATTCGGAGGGCTTGCGTGGGGCCATGGGAAGGCCAACACGTACAGGCCCATTGACAAATTTAATGTAAATGTGGCGTGACACTGACCGGCGATTATCCCTGTCTACACCATATAGTAATGCACCCAAGGACAAGCCCCGGCCAGTGTAGGACTATTGTGGGAAATGAAGACAAAAAGTACCGGGCTATTGGGGTGAACTGCTAGTGGTACTATGGATCTGGGATAAGGGGACTATGGCGTCTGCCCGTCGCAATGTTCAGGGAACATGGAAAAATGAGCAGACGGTGATTCGCCACTCCCTGCATGGGCCCCAAAAAATGCCATAGAAAACAGAGGCAACATGGGTGTGAGTGGCTAAGGGGTGTACAGAGGGCTGCAGGTTCACCGAAGCTACTTCTGACGTGATGCCCTTTATCACTTCCACCCCTGGAGCTTGAGTCTTAGCTCTAGCGATCTCCATTCCGTGCCGGCTGGCTAAGGAAAGCACGGAGGTGGGGGTCTTGCCTTGGCCCCCGGAGTCAGGTACGAGGTGTCGCTACTCACCTAAAGCTTCGCCACAGAGCCCCCCTGCGGGTTATTATTATATTATTACGTATGTACAACGTTGAAGCAAAACAATGTGGTATAAATAAATGTTTTTTATCATGAAGTCAAGATGGCAATAAAATATTTATTGTATAAAGTAAATAAATTTTATTAACCGTGTTACAGTTGTTTTCTTTCGTCGTCGGCCAAGCGATAAATCCTAGCTGTGTTATTAATTTCGACTTTCGTCCTTAGCTCCCCTTTTCTATGAGAAGGAAGTACTAGAACTGTCGTAAAAACACGTAACTCAATTTTGGTAACCTTTACAAAAAAATGAAATTTGGCATATGTGCCACAAGGTTCGCAATTGAGCTTTTATCATATACATACTAATAAAACTACAATAATTATAAACTAAAATATAAACTACAGACTATACAATATAAAAACTAAAACTAAATAAAAAAGAGGAAAATATCTAAAGATAAGTTATTGGTCCCAAACCACTGTCACTCACCGGAAACGTTCCCAGAAGGCTGGCGGCGTTGCCACGTTGTATAGCAATGCTTAATCTTTGAGCGAAATACGCAAATGTGTAACCATTTCCAATGGCGGCATATTCGCGGCGCTTGAGGGCCTCCTGTTCGGCTGCAGCAGAACCGGCGGTAGTGCACGTACTTGAAAGAGAAAAAAAAAAGATTTTTTAATAGGTTTTTTGGAGTGGAGCTACAAACAAAAAATAATAGACTTACAACTTTCGAGAATTAACGTACCCCCAAAAAAAAGTGCCAAAAAAGGCCTGAGTATACTACATTAACATAAAAATAGAATAAAATTATAGTTTAAAACCTAAAATAAAACCCACTTAAATAACAATTTAAACAAACTGTAAAATAAATATAGTGATTCACAAAAATGTGATTTTTAAATTTGCATTAAATTCCTTTTTGTGAATTACAATACTATATGTTTGATAATTTTCGAGTAATACTGAAAAGTGTGGAAAAATTAACTTCCTTTGTCCATAATTGATTATTTTATTACTTTTCTATCAGGTTATATAGAACTGTACACCAAAGACCCGAAGTTGCCAAATGACTTGAGCAGTCTACCGTATGACGTGAACAGCGTTATGCATTTTGGTGTGAGGGATTACAGCAAAAATGGACACAGAACAATTATATTCAAGGTGAGTTGTTTACTTTAAGAAAATTACATTAATTTGTGACTTTTTCAAAATTATTTATTTGCTTAAGACGTGGTACTTAAATGTGAGGTGCCATAAGGATACATGACTTACATGAGGCATATGAGGCGTACAAATCTTTAAGTTTATAAAAAAAAATACTTATTACAAAAGTAACAAAAGAAAAAATACATTTATGTCAATTATATGAAATTTTGTCAAAAAACATCCATACAATTCGTTTATAGAGTAATAGTAGATTATTACACGAGAGGTGAAAGTGACATATTTAGGCACGAGATATTTTGGCGCACGAGCGTATCGGGGGCGCTAATAATTCGAGTGTCTAAATAGGACTCTCACCCGAGGTTAACACTCTGCTTTTCATTCCGAATATGAGGAAAGTAAATAAAAATTGACTACTTAAACAAACAACTACTTCTCTAATAAAATAAGGCGGTAAATCCAATGAAACGTCATCACGTACGTCACATATAAAACGTCAAGTAATTTTTTTTGTTGCATTCTACCAGCCTGTATTTTTTTTGTCACTGATTATCATCAGTAAATATGAATGAATGAATGAAAACACTTTATTGTTCACCAAAAATAAAAAGCTACATTCTTAAAACTAGGTATAAATGTTAAATATGTAGCTCAAATTTACGTAAACTAAATAATAATTTAGTGAAAATTAATTTATAAGTATAAAATTATGTTACAAAATTGTTGTCATTTTTTTATTACAATTTATGCCGCAATTTAACAGTGTCCGTAAAAAAAAAGTTGGGACATGAGTCACACGTATTATCTATGTGTCGCACAGATTTCTAAATTTTTTAGGAGTTTTTGGCGGGAACTGAAACGGGATGTTGTGCTTTGCAGTTTTATTTTCTAAAAATGTGTAAAATTACTCTAAACTGAACAATAGTTGTAGGATATTGATAGTTTTTGAGTAGTAATTATGTGTTTTTGTGAGATATGTGAACTGTATAGTCAAATGTGGCATTTTGAGTTTTCACAGGAACTCCGCTAAATGGTGTGGATTGTAGCCTACAATTCAACTGCGCCTGGCTTAAAGGCCTAGTTTCCAAGCCGTAAACTTAAAAAAATATCTATTTTTTTTAGTTTTTGGTGGGAACTGAAAGGAGATCTCGTGCTGTGCAGTTTTATTTTCTAAAAATGTGTAAAATTACTCTAAAATTAACAATAGTTGTAGGATATTGATAGTTTTTGAGTAATAATTATGTGTATTGTCAGAAATGTGAACTGTAAAGTCAAACGTGGCCTTTTGAGTTGTCACAAGAACCCTGTTGAATGGCACTAGCTGATAACCTACAATTCAGCTGAGCTATACATAGTCTTAAGAAAATGAAAAAACTATATTGTAATGATCTGGCTTAAAGGCCTAGCTGCCAAGCCGTAAACCTAAATAAATAACAATAATCTAAATTTTTTACAGCAGGTAGAATCAGGTACCCAAGGACGAAAAGTGCTGTTTTCATCTCTATGATTAGGCAAGTCCAAGCGTACTTTCAGTTTCATGTGAGAAATGAAAAACCACTTATCCAACTGTCATTTCTGTAATCTTTGTTTGAATATATTTGTGAATAGATATTTAAAGCACTCGGGAAGTTTGTTAAAAATACTGACATAATCTCGAGCTCTTCCAGTATGGAAGCATTTGTTTAGCGAGCTGTCCATGGAATGCCGAGCATCCCACGCCAGCACCACATTTCAGAGGCGTCAATATTATGTCTGTCCGTTGCCTTTGAACTGACAGTGTACATAAACCTAAACTTATTACATAAATATCCTGATAAACTGAAGTGTCGGGGTGAAGGTAAGGAAAGGAATGCTCCGGTGGTTCGGGCATGTGGAAAGTATGCATGATGAAAGAATGACTAAACGACACGGTACGAGATCAACGCAGCAGAGAGTTTATTCGACACAGAGTAGGTATTACATTGATATTTGACACATTACAACTGTCACTCATTACGGTGACAATGACACATATTACAACACCCACCCTCAATGTAATACACATATAAATTTCCAAAAAGAAACTATAATAAACTTACATTACAAAAACAATCTTAATTTACATCTTATACAAAACTATGTTTAAGCAATCAAAAGAAACACAATACTTGTATTATGAAACCTCTTTATAAATATCTTTTTCAAACCAAAAATTAAAATTTACATCACTTTGTTCATTACAAAAAAGACTATACAGCTATCACTTATATACTACATACTTTAATTACTTTATTATTAACTAAACTTACACAAATAAAAAAAACTTTATACTTAACTACAATTAACTGATGAGACTACACATTTTACAAAATTTCATTAACATATCTTTTCTTAACCATTTTGTAAACATATCAGCTATTTGATCTTCAGTTTTTAAATACTGTAAACATATTGTACCATTCTGAACCTTTTCCCTAATAAAGTGATAGCGAATGTCAATGTGTTTTAATCGTTTCACTGTATTTGTATTTGCTACTTTAATTGCTGACTGATTGTCACAATATATCAAAACAGGTGTTGTTTTACATATCTGAAAATCTTTCAATAAATTGATAAGCCAGCATGCCTCGCTGACAGCCATACTGGCAGCTATATATTCAGCTTCTGTTGAAGACAGGCTAACACTACTTTGCTTTTTAGAGCACCAAGTTATAAGACAATTTGAGAAAAAGAAACAATAGCCTGTGGTAGATTTTCTATCCACTAGATCACCTCCCCAGTTTGCATCACAGTAACCTTGTAACACATCCTTATCATATGTATAAATTAACTTATAATCAATTGTATGTTTAATATACCTTAAAACTCTCTTAAGAGCACTCAACAAAACATGAGATGCACAATTTTGGTATCTACTAAGTATAGAAATGGTTGCACAGAGATCAGGCCTAGTGCAGGAGGCGGCATACATTAAACACCCTAGGATTTGTTGACATTTATTTTCTATGACCTTATCTATAGGTATATCATTACATTCAAGTAAAGAAACATTAAAGTTCTGATCCATTGGAGTAGACATTGGCTTACAATCTTCCATATTAAATCTTTTTAAAACATTTAAAAGATAATTTTTCTGACACAATTCAGTTACATTAGTTTTCAAGTTTTGTTTTATATTTATACCAAGAAATTCTGAGGCAAATTCTAAATCTTTCATACTAAACTCTTTATGTAAAATCAATTTAAGGTCATTGACCATTTTATAACAAGAACCAAATATTAACAAGTCATCTACATACAATAAAACATAGATTTGTTTACCATTGTTACATTTAGTATATAAACATGAGTCACTTTCAGATCTTTTGAAACCTGCATTTAAAATTACAGAATTGAACTTTTCATTCCAGTATTTAGGCGATTTTTTTAAACCATACAAAGACTTGTTTAATTTTACTATTTGTTTTCCATCAGAATAAGCCCCTTCAGGTAATTTAAGATATACATTCTCATTAATTTCCCCATACAGGAATGCACCTGTCACATCCATTTGGTGAATAGGTACCTTTAACTTTGTAGCAACTGAGATAAATAACCTAAATGTTGACAATTTTGCTACTGGAGAATAAATTTCAGAAAAATCAATATTTTCTTGTTGTTCAAAACCCCTGGCTACTAGCCTAGCTTTATAGTGACATTTATTATCAAGATATTTTATTTTAAAAACCCATTTACTACTAATAATTGGATCAGTTACATTTTCAGTACAGATATCCCAAGTATTATTATTAATTAATGTTTTTAACTCACAGTTTATGGCCTTTGTCCATTCTTTAGCATTATTGCTTTCCATAGCCTCCTTGTATGTCTTAGGTTCTATATTGTTACATTCCGCTAAAGCAAGTTGACACTTATAGAATGATGGTGGTTTTCTTGCCCTCTTAAGTCTTTGACAATGTTCTGGAGTTATATTCACTTCACTTTCACTCACTTCACTGTCTGTACACGGTTCATAAATGCTACCTTCATCTTCTGAAGAAATAGGGTTGTAATTATCTTCCAATATCGACTGCTGACTCATTTTTGTGTGTATAATTGGTTCCTCAATATCTATTTTTGGGGCACTTGTATCTTGTTTTATGTTGCTTTCTTTGTCAAGAAATATAATATCTCGTTTGTTTTCAACTGTATTTTCAATAGGAAACCATATCCTGTATCCTTTTACATTCTCTCCATAGCCCACAAAAATGCCTTTCTTGGCTTTTGAGTCCCACTTTCTTCTCTTTTCTTTTGGTATGTGTACATATACAGATGTACCAAAAATTTTCAAATTATTAATGTCATATTTCTTTCCTGTCCATATTTCATATGGTGAAACACCATTTTGTTTTGTTCTTCCAGTTCTATTCAACACATATGCCGCTGTGTTCACGGCTTCAGCCCACAATTTCTTTGGTAAATTGTTTGCATATAACATTGCTCTCGCTGCCTCAACTAAGGTTCGATTTTCTCTTTCAGCCTTTCCATTTTGTTCTGGTGTGTATGTTACTGAAGTTTGGTGTACTATACCACGATTTATAAAAATTTCTTGTAAACTTTTATTCACAAATTCTAAGCCATTATCACTTCTAAAAGTTAATATTTTATTTCCTGTACTATTTTCAATCATATTTATAAATTGTTGTATATACTTGCATGTTTCTTCTTTGCTTTTTAAAAAGTACACAGTTCTATAACTAGAAAAGTCATCTTTCAGTATCATAAAGTATCTGGATCCCCCAATTGAATTATTTTCCATGGGTCCACAAAGATCAGCATGGATAACTTCACATATCCTTGTTGTATTTGATTTACTGGTTTTAAAAGGTAAGCGATGTATCTTTCCCTTTAAACATCCATGACAAGAATTATCAGTGTTGCCATTAACATATTCGCTGACTTCAATATTGTTGTTTTGTAGCACAGTTTTCACATACTGTATGTTCTGATGAGCCATCTTTTGATGCCATTCATCTAATGTAGACTTAACTTGAGTTACATTTGCATATACACTTTTGTAGCGAACATTCATCATATACATGTTCCCAACTCGATTTGCAATAGCACGTAGTGCCTTTCCTTTGTAAAACTTGCACTTGTTACCATCTGTCTTCATTATATAACCTGTATCCATTGCACAGTTGACAGAAAATAAGTTTGTTTTTAATTCTGGCACAAACAAAACATTATTTATAGTTGTATCAATCCAGTCTTTTCCATTGAATACTTCTAATTTTATCTGTCCACATCCCAATACTTTAATGGTGTCTCCATTGCCAATAATTACTGACTGTGTTGTCGGTGAAAATGTTGTATACAAGTTCCTTTCACAACACATATGTGCACTTGCACCAGTATCGACTAGCCACTTATATTTTTGTAGATATTCATTATTATTCTGTTGTACCATGAATGCATTACTATCTTTGTTTTTCCTGAACCGACATTCATTTTTAAAATGACCCGACTTGTTACAATAAAAACATCTTTTGTCTGTTTTTATGTTTACAATATTCTGTTTGTTCCTGCATTCCGATGCATAATGTCCTAGTTTATTACATTTAAAGCATTTCATGTACTTCTTTTTCTGTGCATTGCTTTTCACAATAAATGCAGATGCTGTTGATGGAGTATCTTGCTTCTCTTTCAATCGTTCTTCTTCAATCAACAAGCGAGCGACAAGATTATCATATGTTTGCTTGTTTTCTGGAGCTGACTCCCACGCAGATATAAAATGCCTGTAGTCATCGGGCAGAGACATCAATACTTTTGTGATTACAAATTTTTCTGATATATCCTCTCCCATCTGTTTAAGTTGGTTTCTTAACTCTTGAATCTTAGACAAAAATACCGACATTTCAATGTCTTTTACATATTTATATTGAAAAAACTTTTGTTGAACAATATGTATACTTGTTTCAGTCTTCTGCTCATAAACGCTGCTTAATTTGTGCCACATTTCGGCTGATGTATTGCACGTGATGATGTGAAGCATCACTTCCTCAGTCATTCTTGTAACTATTTGTGTTTGAGCCTTTGCATCCTTCAATTGCCATGAAGCTTGTTCTTCCGCCTTGTCTGGCTTTGTAAAAGTGCCATCGACGATACCCATGAGGTTTTGTCCTCGCAATATAACCATTGTTTGAAATTTCCAAATGTTCCAGTTTCTCGCACCCTCCAATTTTATAATTGTTTGATTTGCATCCATCGTATTGCTTACGATACCTTCCTGCCTTTTATTGTTATCCTTCCTTGTTCTAATTCGATTTGTACGAACACTCCGAACAAGTATTGCTTGAGAAAAATATGGCCGCACACTGTCGCGCCGTATTTTAACTTTTATTTTCGAAAAAAAGACTTATTTTACGAAACTAAATATCTGGCAGTATTCTCTGAACAATCCTTTATCCTGTAACAAAGTTGTGTGCCTGGGCCCATAACCTGTTTTAGGATTATTCAGGATTCTTTTATAATGAAACGACACGGTACGAGATCAACGCAGCAGAGAGTTTATTCGACACAGAGTAGGTATTACATTGATATTTGACACATTACAACTGTCACTCATTACGGTGACAATGACACATATTACAACAGTGGGGGGGTAGGCGTCTTACTCTCATCCCGCTTTGTGTCTGGAGTAAAAGCTTATTGTTTGGTGAACCCGAGACTTCTCTGGGTCCGCCTAAAACTGGGGATCACGCGAGTTTTTCTGGTCGCAGCTTATGCTCCCGTAAGCTCAGCGGATCCCCAAGAACTCGAGAAATTTTGGGAGTCTGTGAGAGAAATTCTGGATCTGGCTGAAGGGAACGAAAGACTAATTATGTGTGGTGATCTTAATGGCTGGGTGGGGACCAAACGAGACGGCCTTGAGGCTGTCCTTGGACCCTATGGTGACAAAAGAGTGAACGATGCTGGTAGGCCAATCATAGACGTATGCATGGAAAGAAACTTGCTTGTGTCGAACACCCTATTCCATCATAAGGATATTCACACGTATACATGGAGAATGAATGATCAGAAAAGTATGATTGATCTGATTTTAATTGATAGTCGCCTCCGAAACACAATAATGGATACAAGAGCCTACAGAGGCCCCACTCTTGAAACGGACCACTACCTGGTGATAAGCCGGTTTGTGGGCCTTTTCAAGAAGTGGAGACACTGGCGAGTGCGTACCAATTTCGGGGAGCTTGAAAGAATAAAGTGTGAAAAATTGGAAGATGTTAGTGTAAGGAGTATGTATGCGCGCCTAGTCGAAGAAAGGCTTGCAAAAGCGGACTTCTCTGACTTAGATGTGGATAATGACTGGGATAGTATGAAAGAAAGTATAGTGGAAAGCGCCAAAGAAGCATGTGGATGCGCGAAGAGGCACATAACAACGAAAGGTGATGAATGGTGGGACGCGGATGTTAAATCCAGCGTAGAGAGAAAGAGAAAAGCCTGGCTGGATTATGTTGCTTCCTTGCAACAGAATGACAGTATGAAAGAGATGAAGAAAGAAATTTATCGCCTCTGCAAGAATGAAACCAAAGCTTTAGTGAAAGAGAAGCGTGAAAAAATAAAATTGAAAGAAGAAGAGAAGCTGACGGAGAACTTCGAGGCGAATACCAAACTCTTTTGGAGAGAGGTTAAGAAGTCTCGGGGTTGTTCGTCAGCTTCCAGAATGGAAAGAATAAAATCTAAAGCAGGGGACGTTCTTGCTAACCCACAAGAGGTATTAGCGCGATGGAGTGAATATTTTAGAGAAATGTATGATAATATCCCGGATGCTGGCACCACGACTGAGTCTGTGACCGACTCCGAGGAGTCGGCATCCGAGATCACTTTGGAAGAGATCGAATGGTCGATAAGAAGTCTGAAAAATGGAAAGGCAGTAGGAATCGATAGTGTGTCTGCTGAGATGATCAAATATGGTGGAACCTGCGTCCGGGACGCTTTCCTGTCCTTATGCAATTTGTGCTGGAGGACGGGAAAGGTTCCCAAGGACTGGAGGCGCGCTGTCATCGTGCCCTTGTATAAAGGCAAGGGGTCACGTATGGAGTGCGCCAGCTACAGGGCCATCAGTTTGATCAGCACAGCATCTAAAGTGTATGCGAAGATTATTGAAAAGAGAATGAGAGTTGTATCCGATGGATTACTGTGGGATGCACAAGGTGGTTTCAGAAATGGAAGGGGATGTATGGATCAAGTTTTCTCTCTCCGCAATATCGTAGAGAAGCAGCTGGCTATGGGCCGGAAGGTTTTCTGCGGTTTTGTGGATCTAGAGAAAGCATTTGACAGGGTTGTGCGGAAGGACCTCTGGGACATATTGCCCGGATATGGGATTAATGGCCAATTGATGCGTGCTGTGCAGTCCACTTACGAGGGCTGTATGGCATGCGTGCGAGTGGAAGGCAGCCTGTCGCCCTGGTTTGACGTCAATATTGGCGTCCGCCAGGGCTGCGTGCTGTCGGCTTTGCTGTTCATCCTATATCTGGACGATTGTCTCCAGAGAATAAGATTGATGGATGTTGGGGTGCGGATGAGTGATCTAGCTGTAAGCACCTTGCTTTATGCGGATGATGCCGTGCTTTTGGCCGAATCGCCATCAGAACTGCAAACACTAGTCACAATGATGAAAGATGACTGTCAGGCGAGAGGCTTACATTTGAATGCGAAGAAAACAAAGGTTATGGTGTTTGAAAGAGAAGAAACCAGAACGAATGCAAGGATAATGGTCGATGATGTTATGCTAGAGCAAGTGAATGAGTTTGCATATCTTGGCTGTGCTTTTAGCAGGGATGGAAGGTACACCGCTGATATATAAAGAAGAGTGAATTTGGGGAATAGTGTGAATGGAGCGTTAGGTAAACTTCTAGGCGCTAAGAACCTCAGCCAGAAGGCCCAGCTCGCCATACACAACGCGGTGCTGGTACCTACGCTCACGTATGGATGCGAGAGTTGGGTATGGAAGAAAGAGCATGAAAGTAGAGTAAACGCGGTCGAGATGCGAGCACTGCGCAAAATCTGCGGAGTGACGCTCGCGGACCGCGTTCGTAATACCGAAGTAAGAAAGAGAGTTGGTCTGAAAGAGAGTGTCGGGGTGAAGGTAAAATGCACGATTCAATAACGCGCAAAGTCCGTCACTAAATAGATCACCGAATGTACACAAGTCTCGCCTTGATCGTGGTTCTCGCTCGACTCCGATCTCTCTATTGGGCCATTGCTTTATACTGCACCGATACAATATGGCTGCCCGCCTAGATTGAATTTCTTAGAATCAGTTCGACACACCTTCAAATGACTGCCATAAAAGATCACAATACACAATGGACTGTTTTCCTAATTACAAATTTTAAAAACAACGTAAACAAAAGAAGACAGTCATAAATAGTTTCAATGTTATTAGCTCAAACGCCGGCAGGTTTTAGTAAAATCTGAAACTTTTGAACTAGTTCTCGATTCTGACAGTACAAAGCCAGAGAATATCGTTACTGATATTAAAGGAAAAATAAACAGCACATCTGAAAAAGTCGATAGTGATGTGATAGAAGCTAAAAAAGATACTTTAGTAAATAACTTTAATGATGTTAAAGCAGAGGATTTTAAACATGAAGATATACTTAGAATAGTTGCAGCTATTAATGATTTTGCAAAAGCAATGGTAGATAATGCTTTGAGGAATTTAACAGAATTTTGCTCGAGCTCGAAGTCTGTAGAATTTTATCAGCGTGCTGGATGCAGTTGGAATGACGGCAGTGATAGATGCAGACAAACTTACAGGTAAAATTGTTTCCATACTAGAAGTACATACATACATACATACATAACTTTACGCCAGTTCCCTTGCGGGGTAGGCACGAACAGCAGAGCGCCATTCAGGCTTATTCTTACACACCTCACTTGCTTCTTTGACATTCATAGCTCTTGTCATGCACGCTCGTCTGTTCTTAAGGCTCCTGACATCACCTTCTGCTAGTACACGATCAATTTGATCATGGAAGGTGTGTCGGTAAGATAAATCATACTAGAAGTGTCAAAGAAATTTCGTTTACTTGTTACCATGTTGACGTGTCCGTTAGTGATTTGCAAAGGCGGTGCAAAAAATGCGGCCGCAGCATCTTGTCGGCTATATTCATCTATCCTACGGAAACGAGCTCTTATGTCGGGAGGAACCTAAAGTTGATCCGGGATTTAAGCTGGCACTGTGGCGAGTTTCATTTGAATCCGTTCAGTAGTTTCTACTTAATGCTCTAACAAGCAGAATCTCGTTTTTAAATTCAGTGCATTTTTAAATTCAACCTCGGTGCCCTCAACATATTTAATTATTTATACATACTAGTGGTCGCCCAGTGGTTGAAATTCGACCATAATTAATTTAAATTATAAGTTGGAGCATTATTGAAGGTTCTGTTGTCAATGACTAATACTTCTACAATCACAGATTCCGTCAAGGCTACACTGTTAATTTGACTTTAACAATAAACATAAGAGTATAAATGCGTGAGTGTGTCAAATACGTGGTAGTGTGTGTAATGTTATTTTTATTAAATTAGTGTATTTTTTATGCATAATTAAAAAAAATATATTAGCATTCTGCACTCCTTCTCTATATCAACTATAAGTGTGCGAAATTTCATACTCCTCCGTCCGCGCAATTTTCGTAAAAAGGGTACAAAGTTTGTGCTTCACGTAATAATATAATGATATATAATCTATATATAAGTATAGAAAATTCCCTCTTACAGTATTTGTCCGCGATGAACTCCAAAAGTACTTAACCGATTTTGAAGATTTTTTTCATTTTGCGGGATTTGTCTCAACTTGGACAGGTTTCATTTAAATTTATAGTAATAAAAAAAAAATTGCAATCTCCTGGGCCGATTTTGATGATTTTTGTGTGTGTGTATGAGTGGGCCCCCGGATGATTTAGATTCACAATTGGAACCGGTAGGTGGCGCTAGAATCGGGGCCTAAATTTTTATTTTTTCATGGCAAGACAACGTCTGTCGGGATTGCTAGTAAAATATACCTGTACATATTTTTTTTTTTTCATTTTTTTTTTTTCATTTATTTGGACAAAAAAACAGTATTGTACAGAGTTTATTATTATGAATCTTATACATAAGTAGTTTGACTTAATACAACACCAACATCATTTGCCACATATTAAGTAATTGAAATTATACTAGCTACCTCACTTGCTTCTTTGACATTCATAGCGCTTGTCATGCACACTCGTCTGTTCTTAAGGCTTCTGACATCACCTTCTGCTAGTACACGATCAACTTGATCATGGAAGATGTGTCGTGGCCTTCCATGACTTCTGCATCCATCCACGAAGAAAAACATCATATTTATAAAAATAAAATAAAAGAAATAAAAAGCCTTTTCATTTGATCCATAACGAACATGTCATACAATAATATTTTAAAACGTCAGTATTTTTTTTAATTCTCAATTTATTATTATATTTTTTTTAATTATCCTGAGTATTTTTTTAATTCTCAATTTATTATTATAATATTTTTTTAGTTATTCTATTTTTGGTCCGCCCGTCCGGGTAAAGGCCTCCTCCAATGTTGCCCAGTGTTCTCTGTCCGCGGCCACTGCGAACCACCTTGGATCCGCGAGGGCACGGATATCGTCGTCCCAACAACCCTCCGTCATATTTATACTCATCTCAAACATTTTTCCTCTCCTTTTTGTTCAGAACAAGGCGAAAAAAGAGAGAATTAGATAGATTATATATTTAACTTGAAAGATTTCGAGAATTGAGATAAAGGATGTTTTCGGCTAAATCTTTATTTAGGGTACTGGAACGAAATAGCAAAACCATTAGACGACCATCCCCCTTTAGTTTTTTATCCGTGCAGGAACGGAGGAATAATCCAATTTCCTGCGGCCGGGCGGCCTGTCGTAAGAGGCGACAAATAACCCACAGCCAGGTAGTAGGGTATTTGCCCAACTGCATGGCTACCACCCCTGATCTAGAGTATTCCGCCATAACAACCTTGAGTTGTGTTCCGGCATTAGTGACCAGGTTCCAGTCTCGCTTAAGAGAGCAGCAGCGCATTTGTAGCACCTTTGATGTTGCAAATGTCCATAGGCGATGGTAACCGCTTTGCATCAAGTGGGCCGTCTGCCTGTCTGCTGAACTCCTGCAATAAAAAAAAGTAGCCTTTATTATGTTTGGATCAAGTTGTATTTGCCTGATGTTATTAATATCAGTTACTAAACTTAACAGATCAACGAAATCGGGCCCCGTAAGACATTTAACTCAGCACCGACCTGTATATATTCAATCGACCAAACACGACAGACGAGGGTTGCCAAAGAACTTCGTGCATTTCGGAAGGAGAGCTAGCGAGACAAATCAAACCACTGAAGCAAGGAGGAAGAGAAGTGCTGGTATAGTTCTTATTCTTAACATTATTAGTCATTCTTTTTTTAACCGGCGTCCAAAATGAGAATGTTCCCAATTCAACTGTCTTTTTACGAGTTGCAGGACTCGAATTAAAATGCCGTTGGAATTATTATAGAGTTTATTAGAACTATACAAACACGTGTAACACAGGTACAAATATAACCGAACGCAACAAGTCAAACGTAGTGCAGAAGATCGTAAGTCAATAACACGCGCAAAGTCAGTCACTAAATAGATTACCGAATGTATACAAGTCTTGCTTCGCTTGTGGTTATCGCTCGACTACCTCGTCCCTCAATCGAGGCACTGCTTTATACTGCACAGATGCAATACGTCGGCCCGGCCGCGTGGACCGAATTTCCTAGAATCAGTTTGTACTTTAAATCTGACACACCTGGCTAATGACTGCCATAAAATATTACAATACACAATGGGCTGTTTTCTAATCACAATTTTAAACACAAAGTAAACAAAAGAAGTCCAAATGTCGAAAGGTAATAAAATGTGTTCGTGCAGGAATGCAGGTGTGAATTTGTCTTTGTCGGCGTCTAGGTCGTAACAGTATGTTTGTACTCCGTCAATTGTAGAATTGTATTTGGCTTCCTAATTGTGTATTTGATATTGGTCCGTCTAATATCACTACTACACTCTCAACAGATACAGCAAATACATAAGCGGAACACGTGGAAAGTACAACGGAAGTCAATAAAGCTTCCGATGTAACACCTAACAAGGGATCACAGGAAGCGCTTAGCATGAGAACTCAGTCACTAGTTTTGAAGTCGAGACCTGTATTCACTGATGAAAGGCGGTTTTTTTACAAGGGCAAGAAAAGGTATATAACGTATATAGTACTTCCTTTTACGATAGTGTGGATGGATCTCACTGAAGTCAATTGAAACAGTTCTTATTATTTTCCAAGATCCCGAAGCCTACTAACTTTTGTATAAGATTTGTAGTTTGGGGCCATCCACAAATGACGTCACACGAATATCATGATTTTTGACCCCTCCCCCGTCCTTGTCACAGCTGGTCACATTCGTGAGACTCCTCCCTCCCTAGTGTGATATCACATATTCTGCAATTTTTAACCGACTTCAAAAAAGGAGGAGGTTCGACGCGAAATAGCTGCCATGTAGTCGCCTAAAAATTTGACATAGTTTGGCCCAGTAGTTTTCATTTTATGAACATTTTTTTTATGAAAATTTTTCCATTCCGTTCCATATGTACACCGACTACGCTGAGATTTATGATCCGATTTACGTGATTCTTGTTTAGTTTGATGCGGAATAGTTGCCATTTGGTCCCCTAAAAATTTAACATAGTTTGGCCCAGTAGTTTTCATTTTACGATCATTTTTTTGTTCCCTTTTCTTGGGACCTATATTTTTTAAGGAGCGCGGCATCTTTCGTAGGTCTACCCATATGTACGGGTAGACCTAGCTTTGTTACTTTTTAGGGTCTAGCTATGTAGCTAGACACTAAAAAGTAACAAAAAAATAAAAAAAACTTCGTTTAAAAGAACCGACTTCCAAAACTAGAAAAACTAAAAAGTAACTTATTTATAAAGCTATTATTATTAATATATATTATCTAAAACATCTTGAAGTTGGTGCTTAGTAATTTTCAAAATACAGTAATTTTTATGTTTTACGTTGCACGTATGTTTTACGTTTGAATTTTGAATTTGAATATATATTAATAATAATAGCTTTAAAAATAAGTTATTATATACTTTTTAGTTTTTTCGTTTTTGAAGTCGGTTTTACATCAAGAAATTATTAAATTAAAACAGCAGTTCCGAAACTAGTTTTATTGGTGGTCACCCAGTGGTCGAAATTCGACCATAATTAATTTAAATTATGATATTGAACATTACTAAGGTTCTGTTGTCAAAGACTATACTTCTATAATCACAGATTTCGCCAAGGCTATTTATTTGACTTTAACAATAAACAAAAGAATATATATGCGTGTGTGTGTCAAACATATGGTAGTGTGTGTAATGTTTTTTTAATTGACTTATGTATTTTTTAAGCAAAAATTTAAAAAAGTATTAGCATTCTGCACTCCTCTAAATAAACTACAAGTGTGCGAAATTTCATACTCCTCCGTTCGCGTAATTTTTGTAAAATAGGGTACGAAGTTTTTGCCTCACGCATTAATATAATGATTTCCATTTAAATTATTTTTTAACAATTTAATCCTATGCTAATATAGATAGAGCTGGAAATATTTTGTTTTTTTTTCGTTAATAGTTCAAATTTCTGGTTTTAAAGCTTTAATATATCACATTTTGAAATGTGTCGTCACAGTTTGTCTTGAATGATCATCAAAACAACTCAACTGTCTTTAATAATAAATGTAGGCTACGTTCCACAAGAGACACACAACGACCACGTTCACGAGCGTGATTTTTCCCGTTCCACTTGCCTGCGGACGTTACAATCATAAACTCTAGTGGAACGAATTATGGAGCGTTGATGTCATTACCGATGAAATAAGCAAATATCATTGGTTGATTTGAAAATCGCGCCTTTTTCAATGTCAATAGATATAGAGAACTAATGCTCTGTGGTCAACGCCCACTTCGACCCGCCTCTTGTATGGGTCGTTGTGAGCGCTGTGTGATCGAAAATACATACATACATACATAACTTCACGCCAGTTCCCTTGCGGGGTAGGCACGAACAACACAGCGCCATTTAGGCTTATTCTTACACACCTCACTTGCTTCTTTGACATTCATAACTCTTGTTATGCACGCTCGTCTGTTCTTAAGGCTCCTGACATCACCTTCTGCTAGTACACGATCAATTTGATCATGGAAGGTATGTCGTGGCCTTCCACGACTTCTGCATCCATCCACTTTTGCATTGTATATCTGTTTGGTCATTCTTCCATCATGCATTCTTTCCACATGCCCGAACCACCGGAGCATTCCTTTCCTTACCTTCACCCCGACACTCTCTTTCAGACCAACTCTCTTTCTTACTTCGGTATTACGAACGCGGTCCGCGAGCGTCACTGCGCAGATTTTGCGCAGAAATTGCGCAGTGATCGAAAATGATGACATTATTAGTGACGTTTTCACCACGACCATAACAACCGTGGTCGTCATGTGGAACGGCAGACGGAGCATTTTGGGCATTCTGAGCTACTAAAGGAATACGCGTGTATTGCAAAGTTTACGCACACGTACATCTTATCCGCGCAGGAACAGAAAAAGAATACAATTTCCTGCGTTGGGGTGGCCTGTCGTAAGAAGCGACAAAACAACCCACAGCCAGGTGGTAGGACATTTGCCCGACTGGATGGCTACCACCCCTGGTCTAGAGTATGTCGCCATAACAACCTTGAGTTGTATTCCGGGATTAGTGGCTAGGTTCCAGTCTCCCTTAAGAGAGCAGCAGCACATTGGCAGTACCTTTGGTGTTATAAAGGTCCATAAGCGACGGTAACCATCTTTCCATCAGGTAGGCCTTCTGCTTGTCAGCTGAATCCATGCGATAAAAAAATGCTACACTTCATTTGATACTTATGTTGACATAGGCTCCGTCGATACTGTTATATAGTCTGTGCTCCTAATATCCTGATTCGTATTTAGGTCAAAAGGACCCAAGACGAAAACTCTAGTGGAAGAAGAGAACACGTCGAGCGTATCTTTAGAGAAGGATACACCGAAGAAGAAGAGTAAAAGCAGAAATAGAGAGAAGAAACAACTGAGAGAAGTATTCACAAAGAAGGAAGAACTGAGCGAAGAGATCTCTGGAAAGATGCAGAAACATAAGAAAAAGTAAGTTTGTTTAAGATTTTGAAATTAAATTTTATTCGTGAAATTTTTAAAGCATTTTTATTTATATGCTAAACTAGTTGGCCTGCCAAATATTGTCCTGTTTTGAAAAAATAATAAATAGAACGCGATTGTAACGCCATCTGTTGAACACTTCTTTAAATGTTAATTCGTTGTGGACTGTAAATATTTTAATTATTAAAGAAAACTACACGTTCGTAATACAATGACGATTTTAATAAAAAAAAATATGTTTAAGGCTTGGCAACTAGGCCTTTAAACCAGGCGCAGTTGTATTATAGGCTACAATCCACACCATTCAACAGAATTCTTGTGAAAACTCGAAAGGCCACATTTGACTATACAGTTCACATTTCTCACAAAAACGCGTAATTACTACTCAAAAACTATCAATATCCTACAACTATTGTTCATTTTACAGTAATTTTACACATTTTTAGAAAATAAAACTGCACAGCACAACGTCCCCTTTCAGTTCCCGCCAAAAATTCATTTTAATAATAATAAATATACAGATAAAAAACAAATGAACATTTATGTTCTACATTCAAACATTTAGTATATTTGGTGGCCAGTAACTACTATGCCACACCAAATAAATAAAAACTGTTTGTTGGAGATTCCAACACCATCTACCGGGTCCAGTTGTGAATTTGAACTATCCACGAACCCCAGTTACTTACGTATTTATTTATATATTTGTGCCGTTTGCTGTTGAAACGCTGAGACTTTCAGGTTTCGGGGTTATGGGCCTCTACCAAAATTTATCAAAACGACTCATTGACTCTTCAGGTGATCAGAAGGCTGGTGCTTACCTCGGGCGACGGATCAGTTTGGCGATCCAGCGAGGAAACGTAGCCAGCCTTCTGGGCACCTTACCCATAAAAGACGGTGGTCTAGGCTCAGTATTCTACTTATAATCTTGTGGGACTATGGGTAGAATACAATACAAATAAGTTAAGTTTTCTTTTATTGTATTCGATTATATGTAATTTTATAATTGTTTTGTGAATAAAATGATTTCCCCATTAAAAAGAAAAACTTTTATAGGGCCACCCCCATTCTTTACTTTTTCGCAATTTCACTACATAAGATCCCAGCGCTAAATAGGCTGTACTTTCTTGTAAAATTTCATCCATGCACGCTTACTACACTACTACATACTACATACCACACACTACTATTTACTACGTGACCCATTTTTTTTAAATTATACGACACTACGCTCCTTCCCCATGCTCTAGTTTTCACGTAGTAATTCATAAATATGGTTTAAAATCATTTTTTGCAAACAGAAAGTTAAAAAAAAAATATTTTGTTTATTACCTAGTTGTTTAAGCGCTAAGAGCTGCGTTTCATTTTTGAATATAGCTGGAAAAACTGCGAGTTTCTCTAGAGTATATTGACTACGTGACGAAAACCTAATGACCCGCCCCTGTGACTGAGCGACCGAAAGATTAATCCGTGCAGGAACGGAGAAAGAATACAATTTTCCTGCGGCCGGGCGGCCTGTCGTAAGAGGCGACAAAACAACCCACAGCCAGGTGGTAGGGCATTTGCTCGACTGGATGGCTACCACCCCTGGTCTAAAGTATGTCGCCATAACAACCTTAAGTTGTTTTTTTTTTTTTTTTTTTTGGTTTTGAGGCGAGGGAAAATGCTTAACCGATTTACGCACAAACTGGGTCGTTGCTAGGGGAACGACACGCGTCGGTCGGGGGCGATAACACTGCAGCAATAGTATGCTCTTGGCAGCGCTCCGTCCGCGATCGACGTCACAGAATAGTGTGGAAGACTCCGAGCGTTGCTGCACGGGCGAGCAACCCCAATACCCACTAAAAACCCCCTCCTCCCTGACGACCCTGCGCTTTGAATGTGTTGGAAAGGCTGAGATTTAGAACATAGTTACGCCCAGCCGAACCTTAAGTTGTGTTCCGACATCAGTGACCAAGTTCCAGTCTCCCTTAAGAGAGCAGCAGCGCATTTATAGCACCTTTGGTGTTGCAAATGTCCATAGGCGATGGTAACCGCTTTCCATCAAGTGGGCCGTCTGTCTGTCTGCTGAGCTCCTGCAATAAAAAAAAAAAAGATTACGCTCTTTCTTACAAGCTGTTATTTAACTTGCAATGGATGTATCTATGTAAGTTCGGGTGGAATCTTGCAAGTTAAATTTGACCAAGTTCCCGGTTTCCGATTGAGCTGACATTGTGGACGCATATGTATATCGCGTGACAATGTAATAATATGGTACCATGGAGCTGATCTGATGATGGAGTCGGAAGGTGGCTACAGGAACTCCTCTACTAAACGAGATAGACCCGTCGTGTTTGGGCTGGTTTTACTCCTCTTGGCTAGCACTCTGCTGCTACATGATATCCAGGATCTCAAAAGCTTGTATTTAAAAACCTTTTTTATAATCCTCTCTCCGAGCGGACGAGATTGCTCGGGCTTATCACTTTTTTAAAGGGTCTTTATTTAAACACTCCATTCCGTCAGTTTGTCAGGAGCCTTAAGAACAGACGAGCGTGCATGACAAGAGTTATGAATGTTAAAGAAGCAAGTGAGGTGTGTAAGAATAAGCCTGAATGGCGCTCTGTTGTTCGTGCCTACCCCGCAAGGGAACTGGCGTGAAGTTATGTATGTATGCATGTATGTATTGCGTCAGTACCCGGAAAGTTTCGGACAGAGCATAATTCTTATTCTGCCATGATTGAAACTACAATATGACATTTTTCATAGCAGACTATCCCGGAACTTTTTGAAATTTCTCGGGATTCCTTAAGTTCCAAACCACTTTAGCGCTATTTTCTCAAATCACAAGACACTGTATTTATTAGAAATCTTTATGAAATCGGGGGCAAAGACTAGATAGTAAAGGTAATACCACTATTTTTAAGACCTCCCCAAACCCCCCTGAACGGATCACGTAGTATGGGTACTTTCCCTAAGTAGTTTTCGCGAAAAATTACTTTGACGTAAACAGACAGACGGTGGGCCAGCTATGGCGGTTACATAAGGGTGCTATATTTGTCGAAAATATCATCTGCTTGTATAAAATTAATGAAAGTACAGTAATTAATTAACCTATGACATAATTATTAATTGCAATTATGTAGGTAACAAATGTTATTGTAGGCTCTCATCGAGCCAACTCTTGCTTCTTCATTCTTTTTATACCATCTTTATGTACACACGTGTGTATAAATCTAAACCATCCTCGAATCTACTTGAACACACACAAAAAATTTATCCAAATCGGTCTAGCTGTTTAGGAGGAGTTCATTGTCAACACACGTACAGAAGAATTATATATATAAAGATATCAATTGCTGTTCGCTAGTCTCGCTAACACTAACTCGAGCACGGCTGGACTGATTTGGCTAATTTTGGTTTTGAACTGTTTGTGGAAGTCAAGGGAAGGTTTCAAAGGTGAGCAGATATGAAAAAATGCTTGGAATATAGTAAAAACAACAATTTCGCTTTCCCCTAGAAACTATTCCTACCTGTCAAAGTATTGATGTTCGTCCCGTCGTTTAGAAATCAATTAAATTTAAAAGTCGTTCAGAAATCAAATGAAATTTAAAGGTGAAATTTAAAAAAAAATAGTTTGGAATGTCAAACGTTTGATGTTCGTTCCGGTTAAGTTTTGACCACATTTTTTACTAAAGTTGAAACCATTGAGTTATAACATGTCTAGAGAGAGCATTGCTAACAAACAACACCGGCAAAAACGGCATTAAAAACGCGAAGCGTTGCTAAATTCACTCTGCGTTTTCGGGATATCAGGAAGAAAATATTACCCCATTTTTTATAATTAAATATTTTTAATGTAAGTGAAAAGTTTAAATGGTCGTTATGATTTAATCGCTTTATGTGATATAATTTAATATTACTCAGAGGTTTTAGTTTTTTTTAAAATAAAGTATTAGCAACAAAAGTTGTGTGTCTTGGAACGAACCATAAAAAAATACATGCACAAATGAATTCATAACACATTTTAGCACATGTCGTAATTTTAATTCGCAATAAAATGCTTGTACAGATTATTAGTACATATTTATAAGTCTGTTAATTACAAATACTAATGTAATAATTCTAAAAAAACTATTCATAATGGCAAATTATTTTTGTGTTACACATCATGTTCACGAAGGTTATTAGATGACTATTTATAACCCAAAGATTATCCTGCGCTAAAAGTCAGTGAAATTATTTGTAATAGTAGACTTGGAACGATTCGATAGGTTTATATTGGGTAGTAGGCTTTATGTGTAATCCAAAGTTTATATCAGTAGTAGGAACTACGGGGTAGGTACACGGGATAGTTTAATGCAGGGACTTAAGAGCAACTAAACCACTTGAAAAGGGCTATTATAAAAATAAAAATATTCATATCCAAAAGTTTTTATTGAAACTAGTTTAGTTTGATTATTTTATGAACTAAAATTTGTTTTTTATCATATTAATATATTAAATTATTTCTTTATTAGGACTTAATGGAGATGCAGCTAACAGAATATAGACAAAATTTAATATCTAAATTATGACAATAAAGAGTTATCTATAATATTACTAGCGGCCCGGAGCGGATTCACCCGCGGTCTGTTCGGTTCCCGTAGTATAAAGCGTCATTTTATACAGCCTATGACACTCCCTGTTAACGTAGCTTTCCAACAGTAAGAGAATTTTTAAAATCGGTTTAGTTGATCCCGAGATTATCCCCTACAACGTCACAAACTTACAAACTTTACCTCTTTATAATATTAGTACAGATAACTCCGATCGAAGCATCTGCTTTAAACGATATTCAGTTTTTTTTACATCCTCTTTGACGATATTTGCAACACGCATTCTGTCAATTCTATGTCAAACGTCATAAGGTTACATTAAAAAGTTTATATTGTCCAAAGCGCTAAGGTTAGATTAGAAATAATTTTATATGGTGGTTAAGTATTCTTAAATTTTCTAATTATCCTTGACAGAACTTACATCTTATCGGGCACAATCATATATAATTATTTCAGGTACTTTATTTCAATACAAGTGTGCCGTTGATAAGAAAATATAAAAAACATAGTGCAAAAATAATTCCGAAAATGATACAAAATATTTTCTTCCAAAATCCATCTCTTTGTCCAACAATATGCTACAATTGGATCCGTAGGAAGTCTAAAACGTAATATAAACTAGTTTAAGAAAACCGGATACACAAACATTACATGTCTGTTTTCTATAGATTTTTTCAATTATTCATATTTCATAAATAAAAAAAATCGTAACAAAAGTCCCCAAATTTTGGAAAATAAATCACACTTGTCACCTGACAACATCAATCAATTCGATAACCTTGAAAATGTCGAAATTAAATTTCACGTTTTTACAAAGAAATTGTGAGAAAAGTGTTAAGTTTTCCGATTAAATGACATCTTATCTTTATCCCTTCCCGTTTTAAAATAGTTCCGACACATTTGAATAGCGCAGGCCGGCATAATGATTTTTTTTGCGAGAGCTCTAACCAGTAAAGTAATCGAAACGACACTAACAGGCGTGGGAAGCCACTGAAGCCAGTGCACCAATTTTGGTGCACTTGTTTTGGGCCGTTTTTGTGCAATTGATGCGTGATCTAGACGTTTATATGATCTAAGGTTGAAACATTCTGCGACTATCATTCAGTTTTTTTATTTATTGATTTTGAGGCGGTACGAAGTTTGCCGGGTGAGCTAGTATTTAATATTAAAGCCTAAGAGACACACAGTGTTGCTAGAAGAAAGCATAGTAAATATTTGCCTCTTTACACTATCTATGGTCTAAGACTTACCCATTTGTCCTTGGTTTTATACCTTTCTCTTTCACTCACCAGCATGACATCTCTTTCCTTGATATGATAGATGTCAGATAGCTGTCAATTCATATAGTCTTCCACACACCAGCAAGAAACTTGCTGCAACACTGTGTGTCTCAGTCAACACATAATACCTGTTTTGTTGGAATGCAAAACAGTTATATTATGTGTCTCTGTCGACACACAGTGTTGCTAGAAGACCTGTTTGTTATCTGCTGGTGAAAACACAAGTAATACAATGCATATGATGATTAGAGATTTAAAATATTTCTCAAAGTATATCCGATTTACTTTAAGAATTTTAATTTGTCTGTGAAGAAAAATAAAAAAAATTAATACTAATAACCTCACAATTTATCAATTTCCAACAATATTGATTTATATTATTATATGGATAATAGTCTCTCCCTGTCTCCCTAGGTTTGCTGGAAGAAAACTCTCTTTGGAGTTGTTAATCTTGTTTTGGTACATCACCACTCTCTGTAGTTTTATATGTAACTACTTTGTGTACAATAAAGAAAGAAAAAATAATAATCCTCCTATCTGAAATCAATTATTATTTTAAAGAAAATGTTGATTAGATGATAAGATCTCAAGGTTCCTTGGTAAAGAACTTATCTTATGAATCTTCCATTAAAAATGGAAAACCTAAAGGTAAACATAACTAAAGAGCCTTAATAATAACTAAAATTAGTTTATAGCTAATCTTGACTAGGTCTGATATCATTAATAGAAACATCTGTATGTTTCAATACTTATAAGATTCCTCTAATATCTCTTGTACTGGTCATTTTATAACTAACATCTTGTATCAACATCTAGCTAATAGATATATATGTAGAGTAGTATTAATCTCTCCCCCCCCCCCCCTTTTTTTTTATAGAGTACTATATTGTATATTTACAAAAAATATTATATACAATGTCTCTGAAAACAGTAATTATGGTTCTTTAAGCAATTTTTATCTTTCAAGATAATGATAGAAATGTATAAACTTGTACTCATTCTCTATCTAGGCTTTTTGACCTTTCAGATACTGTTATAAAATGTTTAATGTGTGTTACAGGACAAAACAATAATTTCGGTGTTTCCGTAACATCCAGCTAGACTGCTTATTATTTTATTTATAATCTTGTTATTACACAAAGTTGTGGCTACCAGCCGATTGTTTTGATTGTCTGGGGATGCCCTGGTGTCAACAGATCATAGATTCTACAGCCTGAGGCAAGTAATAGTAGTGACTATCCAGCTACTAATATGAAATTATATATACTTATATATATATAATTTTATTTATTTATTTTAATTTTGTCAAATAGAAATGCTAATATTCTAGACAAATAGCATTTTAAATTTCTGGTTTGACAAGTGAAATGGTCTTAAGTATTTGATGATCATCTTACATCTCTGATAATGTTATTATATGATAGATAGAAAACACTTTAATTTACACCATTTCAAAAAACTTAAGAACTAGTAATATATGATAGCCTTTTAAAATTTATTTTTGGCAATGTCTATTGTAGATATATAGTAATTGTAGTTGTAAGTATTATTAAGTAGGTGTCTGCCAACTACTTTGATAAGTCTTGCCATTTGTGATTCAGTAAGAGACTTGATCATTCAAACTCTAACTTTTTAAGCAAAAAGGGGCAATCTGTCTGTCTGTCCATCTACTGAGATCTTCCTCCTGTCTTAAATGAGAATTGTTAATAATCTTTGCTTTCAAGTTTGGCCTCCGAAAGCCCTTGGTCTATTCTGGTATTAATAAAAGGAAATTTCCTTTAACCTGGTTCAAGTAAGACAGTATTCTATTAGGCTGGGTGGGGAAAATTGCCAAGCCCAGCCGAAAGTCTCATTTCTACCGAATACATTGTAGAAAAATGAGCACACCTGTCTGGGGCCATTCATCACATACTTTGATGAAAATAAGTTCATGCCTTGGACGCTCCAAATTTTGAACATAGCCTTCATGGCCTGGAGCAGAAGAAGCCACTTCAGAACTTTAGGACCATTTGGCATCTGGCTTCTCGTTCAGTTTAGCTTCCCCGAGAGCTAAGTGGCAGAGAAAGAGAGTTATGCTCCATTGTTCTGTGAGATTCAACAATATGGTAAGCATCTTTATTTATTTACTTTTTTAGGTAAAGGGATTACGTCCTTTTCTCACCATGTATGTACAATATGCACCTCTTTGAGTCATACACTGACTATTTATTCTTACAAACATAGTATACATCTCGTTCCTCTTTGAACTCCAAGAAATTGGTTACAGGCCCACTTTCCAATCAGTGAGCAAATCCTGTTTAGCTGAGCACCTCAACCTGAATTTGAGGTCAAAAGACTGAATAATACAGCTATTTGAGTACTGGTTCTGAGCCCTGCTCTCCTTTGATCAACTTTATTTCAGGTCTTGCTAAACAGTAGGGTTAGATATTCCCTCTTGGCCTGCTCTGTTTGAATAATTTTAGGAACATTTGCATAGTGATTGTGAAGCCAATTCTTTAAAATTGCATAGTATGCAAAATCTCAATTTAGTCATAACCCCTTTAGGAGTAGTAATATATCTATTCCACATGTTTGAAATCAGAAATGTTATTTTTAGTTATGGTTTTTAGGACAATTTCACTCTGCCTCGCCTGGTGTCCCAGACAGTTATAACAATAGGAAAACAGACCTTAGACATTGGAGCAAATAATTTGATCACACCTGAGATTTAATGCTCACATGATGGCAATTGTAAGATAGACTTTTTGATAACTTATATGCCATCCTCGTATCGAACATTCTCAGAGTTTCTGCAACTTGAGAATCAAGGACCTTCCGTCCTGACTGATTCTAGAGTAACTGGATATGGTGTCTATAGGATTTCTGCAATCCAATTTGCTATAATAGCAAATATTTTTGTGCCAAATGTTAAGCCACAAAGCAAGAGCAATAAAGAGGGGAGTTTCCAGTCTTTAAACATCAATTGAGATACTTCTTATCATCTTACAGAATGTCACAGTCTCATAGCATAGACACTTATGATATTATAAGTTTGTATAAATAAGGTTTAAAATTAGTATACAAATAGACCACTACTTTGCTGTCTTAAGATTAATCAAACTATCTCTTATGTTATTATAATAGTAAGATGATAAGCTGTTGTTTTAACCCCTGCTCTCTTATATGTAATTAATACAATTACTTATTGTAATGTGTAACTAAATGTTTGCTGAAAATCTTGCTATAAACCACTCGGAGGAATGTCCGGATGAGGTTTAGCTATTGGTAAGTGAAAATATGCCTGTTGAATGTTTGTTGTCACTAACCAATGTGTCTTAACTTTAATTAATCTCTTTATTTGTAATATAAAATGTTTTACAATATATTACATATGAATTGAGACCTCTGAGGTCCAAGAGGGCAGAAATCAACATCTGACTTCTTTATCAAAAACCATCTGAATGCAGCTCTTTGGATGGAGTCTGTTATATTCACTACTTTTAATAGGTGAACTATCTCTTTTCTCATTATGTGTATTGTGTAGTCTAAACAATTTACACTAAGATTTATAGGCTTGGCTGTATAATTAGTAAGGCTTAGATCACTTGTCATATAAGACATTAGATGTGTTACTTTTTAACTTAAAGTACGTACTTGTCTTTAAATTTTAATCACCCTTGTAAGCCACTCAATGATGCTTTAATAAGTTGTACAACATCAGGACAAAAATATAGTCTTGACTACAAATAATTTGCAATGTAGTCTCTAATATTTAATTATGGGACATTGGTCCCACTGACTTTATTAATCCTGTCAATAAGTAATGTAAAAATTACTAGGCTTTGGTGAAAATCAGTTGTGGTGCCTCCTGTGAGGACTTAATTTACAAGCCCTCGTTTACAAGACCAATGTTCAGGTGGGTTATAGTCACATGGCACATCTATGTACCATGAACAGATCCAAACTTTCTTTAATATAGGTTAGAAGGCTATAACCACCCAAAGTTATCTTTATATCTCAAATAATAAATAAATGGGCCGACTATCTATACACACCCCAGTGTTTTATCACTGAATTAAAGAAGCTGTTCAACTTCAGCCAGCAGCAGCTGGATGTTTATCCAGCTATAGCCTTTGTTCAGAAATTGTCATTGTTCTAGAATATTATAAAAAACAAATTTGTCCACAATGGTTCTGCACCGATAAGTGGTCTTCTTTTACAGTGAAATGACAAATGTTATGTCTTAGTACAACACTATTAGCAAGACAAGTTTGTGATAAATGTCCTTTCAATCATATTAATTAAAAATCAATTTAATTTTTGACACTAACTCTTGGTTAGCTTAAGTAAACAACCGGTTTACTAACCTCGGTGTTTTATTTCCCCTACTGAGATTTTCAGTTAGGTGTTAAAACAAGTTCAATCCTGTTTGAAAACTCGTAATTGTACTTACATCTCATGTTCAGTAGAATAAAGCAAAATACTTCCCCCTTCGTCCGAACTTGAGAAACGAAGATAATTTATCGTAATTGGTTTCACTCGATGTGCTCGTAATAACAGAAATCACCAAAGGCTTAAAGATTTCGAATGTTGCACATTCCACTTGGAACACTTACTTGTCGTAGTTTGTACTTATTATAACACAATTAAAAGACGAATGGTAAGTGTTATAATGAAGTACTATATTATTTTCTTGGCACTGTGTTGTCAACACTTCAAAATTCTATTAATATTGAATAGTTTTAACACTTTGAAATAATTTACAAATTTTGCAATGTTTTACCGGCAAAATTTTACAATGCATATGAATTGACAGCTATCTGACATCTATCATATCAAGGAAAGAGATGTCATGCTGGTGAGTGAAAGAGAAAGGTATAAAACCAAGGACAAATGGGTAAGTCTTAGACCATAGATAGTGTAAAGAGGCAAATATTTACTATGCTTTCTTCTAGCAACACTGTGTGTCGGTAAGAGTAAGTTAATACTGTATATACTTTTATAGTTAGTATTGATATACTTTTTTTTAATTATATACATATTTTAATACATACATATTATTTTATAACAAAACGTGCTATAAAAGGATCAAAATTAATATACAAGTTTTGTATGGCGGGACGATGATCAGCAGGATAGTCGTTGGACTATCGGCTTATTATATAATTCCTGCTCCGTCTTCGCAGTCGAAGACAATTTTTACAATTTCCTGCGGCCGGGCGGCCTGTCGTAAGAGGCGACTAAACAACCCACAGCCAGGTGGTAGGGCATTTGCCCGACTGGATGGCTACCACCCCTCGTCTAAAGTATGTCGCCATAACAACCTTGAGTTGTGTTCCGGCATTGGTGACTAGGTTCCAGTGACCCTTAAGAGAGCAGCAGCGCATTTGTAGCACCTTCGGTGTTGCAAATGTCCATAGGCGATGGTTACCGCTTTCCATCAAGTGGGCCGTCTGCCTGTCTGCTGAACTCCTGCAATAAAAAAAAAAAAAAAAAAAAAGGCCTTAATATGTCTTCTCGTGCCTCTCACCCTCATGGAGACTGCTCGTATAATTGAATTTTGTACTTTTACTTTTAGCCTTTGATATACTTGTTGCTGCTACCTTATTACTGATATGCTAGTTACTAGTTGTAGTCTATGTCATTCTCATTCTATATAACTATTTTAGAAAAACTTATGGGTTTTGTGGCTGTGATTCCATCCAAGAAATGTATTTGCCCAATTTGAATGATAATGTCATAATTTAAGCAAATTTTATGAAAAAAATACTGTGGACACAATTATTCTAAACTAATATTTCAATATTTTGCAGCGACATGCCAGCCAACATAAAACTGGCATATTAAAAGAAAACCAGTTGGAAACAATTCCTGTTTTGGCCGGTCCTGACACCTCTACCTTGGTAAATGCTGCACATTTAAGGACTCTGCTGTTCTGTAGCTTCAAGAGAAGATGTTAGATTTTGTATATACAGACTCTTTATAGTGAAGCTATTGAACCTACTTAGATAAAAGTACTTTGACATCTTTAGAGGAATAAACCAAAACTGATGGTGTCACTTCTTTGAATTTTGTATTCCATGTAAAACATCTAAGGTACAAATAAAACTCATATTATAAACTTATGCCTTTATTAGTTTTACTTTAATAAAAACTATTGTAAATTCGTTAAATTTTTAATAATTAAGTGATTTTAGAGCGGAAGTCATAAGGAATGACGTTTGTAATTAAATAAATGTTCTGAAGGTGTTTTGTTTTTTTTTTATCACGCGGCCCTTAATAAGTTTAAAATTTGAATCACTCTCACTTATGGTGCAGCGCACCTATCTTGAGGTGCGTTGCGGTAATGTGTTACGGACTTTAGAGTCAGCAACACAATTAAAATAGATTGTAATAGAGAGGTAAGTAGACTAAACTTCTTACCTCTCTATTACAATCTAATTAATCTGTTTTGGATATCAAAATAAGAGTACGTGTTTTTCATAGGAAAAACACGTACTCTTATTTTGATATCCAAAACAGCGTAGCTAGCTAGCATGCTAACGTTTTATCGCCGACATAAAGCTTTTTTTTTTTTTTTTTTTTTTTCATTTATTTGGACAAAAAAACAGTATTGTACAGAGTTTAGTATTATGAATCTTATACATAAGTAGTTTGACTTAATACAACACCAACATCATTTGCCACATATTAAGTAATTGAAATTATACTAGCTACCGTAAGTAAAAGCAAAAGAGAGGAAAAAAAAAAAAACAAGGTTTGGTATACAATATCTAAAAAGAAGAAGAAAGAAAAGAAGAAGAGAGGGAGACCTTACCAGAACGCAGAGCCAGAGCCAAGAGCACACCGAATGCCTACGACCAGCCGCAAGGAGGACGCTAATTGCCAGAAATACTTGATATAGTGGTTTACTTGGTTTTCAAACATTCAAGGATCATTTGTTTATAAGTGCTGGGCCTAGTTGCCGCTTGTGAGGGCAAGGAAGGAAAAGGGACTTACCCGGCTTTGATCCTCGCACCTGGACCCCGCACAGTTTTTATAGTTTTTAAATATTTTTCGGTTTTTTGCGCACGTACGTGTCGGTTGAGAGAGAGAGAATTTAACTTGACAGCCTTGACGTTTTGCAGTCGACCGCGCATACAGATGGCGCCATCTCTTGACATCTTCGGGGTTTCCTCTTTTAGTTTTTTTTTGTTTTTGCCGAGTTTATGGAAAGGGAATGGTTTAAAAGGACAAAAGGAATTTAGGTTATTTAGGTCGACACATGTCCCCCCTCTAGAAATACCTTTAGGGATTTCTAATAATAATATGAAATTAGCATTACGCCAGATATGATACCATTTAAATGGATATCACTGAAAAAATCTACCAAAAAATAATAATGATGGACACAAAAATTAAAATATATGAATTATAACTGAGAATATCTATCTATCTAGTGCTTAAAGGAAAAAATGGTATTGTTTATACTATACTTTTAAAACTAAACTTAACTTATTATGTAAACAATGTTTATTTTATTTTTTATTATTATTATTTTTTAATCGGATAGAGGCAGGGGACATACTTTTACAACCGGTCGTTTTAAAATGCCCTTTTCAGTGCGTAGTGTAACAACACGTACTATACCGTCCGAACCAGGATGAATAGCAACTACTTTTCCTAGACGCCATTCTAGCGGAGAAATATTTTGATCCACAATCGCTACTACATCTCCAATTTTTAAATTTTCCTGATCATGGAACCATTTTAATCTTTGCTGGAGGGTATGAAGGTAATCCCGTTGCCAAATACGCCAAAAACATTGAGTAATTTTTTGTACCATTTGCCATCGCTCACGAGCAGATATGTGTTTTTTTTCCAATGGAGGTTCAGGTAGAGCCACTAACGGACCTCCAGTCAGAAAATGACCAGGTGTCAGAACATCAACTTCATTAGGATCCGAAGATATCACACAAAGTGGACGTGAATTTAGGACAGCTTCAATTTTTGTAACTACTGTACTCAATTCTTCGAAGGTAAGTACCTGTAAACCCACTACACGTTTTAAGTGATATTTTATTGATTTTACACCACTTTCAAATATTCCACCAAAGTGACTCCCCGTGGGAGGATTAAAATTCCAAATGATTTGACGTTTTGCCAAATTCTCACAGATTTCTTCTTGAGAATTTACTAAAAAATGATTAACTTCACTCAAGTACCGCTGAGCTCCTACAAAGTTCGTACCACAATCTGATACGATCTGATTGCAGAGGCCACGACGGGACACGAATCGATCTAGAGCTGCGATGAAGGCAGGGGTCGACAAATCCGAAACGACCTCTATGTGTATGGCCTTAACTGCCAAACATACTATCACACAGATATATGCTTTGTTAATACGAGCGTTTCGTCTACGACTTTCCTTAACATAAAATGGTCCTGCAAAATCGATTCCGATATTTTGAAAGCATCTTGAAGGTTGAACTCTAGAAGGTGGTAAGTCTCCCATCAAAGGATGATTAATTTTTGGATTGACCTTGAAACATGTTACACATTTCGACAAACGCGAGCGAATCAAATTGCGGATACCCAATATCCAAAATTTCCTCAGTATCAGGGATTGTAAAGTACGGGGTCCACAATGTAAATAAAGTCGATGAAAATAGTCAATCAACAATAAAGACAGACGAGACGATTTAGGTAATAGCAAAGGATTAATCGCAGTTTGTGGTAAACAAGAGTTTTTAAGTCGCCCACCTACTCGTAGAAGACCCATTTCATCGATATAAGGATTAAGTTTCTGTATAGCACGGCTACAGTTTGCCTGCCTCTTGATGTAATTAATTTCTTCAGAAAACCCTTTGGTTTGTTCTGTTTTTACTAGTATCCGAAGTGCCACTTCTAGTTCATCAGTAGTCAATCCAGAAGTAATGCGCGCTAATTTATTGCATTTTGCGTTGTTAATAAAGCGTAGACACCAAGCTATAACGCGCTTTGTACGTGAAAACGATGAACTTCTGTCTAGCATATTTGAAATGAAGGTAGTCTCTTCTGAATTGACAAGGACAAGCGATGTATTAGATGGTTTCTTGAGTTCTGGTATGTTATCCATTGATATATATTGTTTTTGAACTGGCCAACTCTCAACATCATTGATTAGCCATTTCGGCCCATTCCACCAGGTTGAAGACGATACGATTTCTGAGCAGCTCGAACCTCGGCTACACAAATCTGCAGGATTGTCATGCGAAGAAACATGTTGCCAGTTTTCTATTCCTATATTGTCAACAACCTTAATGACACGATGCGAAACAAACGTCTTCAGCTTATATGGAGGAATATGTAGCCAACTTAACACAGTACTACTGTCTGTGAACGCGGTCACTTTAGAAATTGCAATTAGTGGGTGAAGCAACTGAAACATATGTTTCAAGACACGAGCTAACAATACTGCGCCAAGAAGTTCCAAGCGGTTAACGGTTAGTAACTTCAACGGTGCGACTCTAGACTTGGCGATAAGCAAGTGAGAGAGCGTTCTGATGGAATCTGATGAGCGCAAATAAATACAGCACCCATAAGCCTTCATGGAGCCATCGCTAAAGCCAATAAGTTCGAAGCTGGTTGTAGTGGAAGTAATAATTCTACGAGGGATCTGAACTTTATGTAGATTTTGTAATTCGGAACAAAAATTTAGCCACTGTAGTTGAATTTCATTAGGAATAGGCTCATCCCATTGCAACTGAAGTCGCCAGAGTTGTTGCATTAACAACTTTGCTATAAGTACTACTGGTGTCAACCAACCAAGAGGGTCATAAATACGAGCGATGTTGGACAAAATTATGCGTTTCGTACATTTCTTGTCCAATTCTGACATTGTATAAGTAAACCGATCTTGGCAGGGATCCCACTGGATGCCAAGTATTTTAAGGGTATGTTGATTGCTTTCATCACAAAAGGGCTTCGGTATTTGGCAGTGGTCTATTGGTAATTCAGATAAAAATTCTAGTGAATTGCTACTCCATTCTCTTAGCTCAAACTTTCCACAATCTAGTAAGTCAACCAGTTCTGTTTTTAATTTAACAGCTTCTTCCAAAGAAGGCGCTCCAGCAGTAATATCATCCATGAATGTATCGTGTTTAAGAATGGCAGCCGCTTGAGGCCATTGCGCTCCATGGTCATCCGCTAGTTGATGTAAAGTGCGAATGGCTAAATAAGGCGAACTACTCACGCCATATGTAACCGTGGTAAGTTCGAATTCACTAACAGGATCATTTGAGGAATCACGCCATAGGATATGCTGATAGATTCGATCTTCAGGTCTTAGTTGAATATTTCGGTACATTTTTGAAATATCCGCTGTAAACACAACTTTTGGAATTCTAAACTTTGTGACTATATCCACTATGTCATTTTGAAGTTTTGGGCCAATATAAACGAGATCATTTAGTGTTTTCCATTTGAAGTCTTCGCGCTACCATCAAATACAACTCTGAGCTTTGTAGTAGAACTGTCTGGTCTCACGACACAATGATGAGGTATGATGTTTGAGGTAGGCATGGGTCGCTCGACGAGTTTCATGTGGTCTAAATTAGAATATTCCCGCATAAAGTTAATATAATTTTCTTTCAACTCTCTATTATGAACGAACCGTCTCTCAAGATTGAATAGACGTTTTAAGGATGAAGTATACGAGTTTCCTAAGACGTCAGTAGGTTCCTTAAGCAATATCGGAACTACGTATCTACCATCTGGATTCCGAGTCACTAACTTGGAATACAACTGCTCACATTTTTCATCATCCGGGTTTTTAATTTCTGCCACCGGTGGTTCTTCAATTTCCCAAAATCGCTTTATTGTCTGGTCAAGGGCAAGTGTGGTTAAAAGCGAAGAGGTTGTATTATGTGGCGGTCGATGACTTGACTCCAATTTACCAGTGATCACCCAGCCAAACACACTATGTAATGCAACTGGGAGACCAGGACCCAATTCCAGACGACGCCCATCGTAGAATTCGTGAAATAATTCCGCACCCAGAAGAAGATCAATATCGTTCGGTTTATCAAATTCTTCGTCAGCAAATACTAAATGCTTACATGATTTTCGAACATCAGGAGTTATTTCTATAGACGGCATCTTATTAGTTATTGTATCCATAATGATTGGGTTAATATGAAAACTTGGATTATCAACATCTTGTGGCTGTACTGAACATGATGTTATTCCCTGAATTTTATGCACGGCGTTTTGACCTAAGCCAGCCACGGTAATATTACATCGTCGAATGGGTAAACCGAGACGCCTTGCGCAAGCGGTTGTCATAAAGCAGTCTTGCGCCCCGCTATCAATAAGGGCACGAATTTTCAGGGTCCCGCCCGGACCACGCACGCGTACTCTACATGTACCGAGAATTACCATTGCCAGACTATCGCCGACGTATGCACTAGTGCTCATGGAGTTCATAGTAACCGCGGAGTTTAATGGCAGAGAAGAGGGTTCTGATTCACTACTGGACTTACTAGTTGCGGCAATCACTGGATGGGATTCATGCAACAAAGAATGGTGGCGTGCATTACACTTAGTACAATTAGATTTTGACTGGCACTTATCAACACTGTGGTTTGGACGTAGACAGTTAGTGCAAAGTTGTTTTGCCGCAACAAGTTTTTTCCGACCCATTAAATTGTAAGCATAAAATAATGGGCATTTATAAATACCATGATGAGAAAAACCACAACAAACACAGTCAGGAAATTTATTGATATTATATGAAACTGCAGCTGAGTACGTCCCCGTAGGTGGGCACTCACCTGTCAAATTATAATTTGGGTTTTCTTCTTGGTATGGTTCAAAATCAGAATGCGGCCCTGTAGTGTTACATAATATGGAGTCGAAGTACGGACCTGTATTAGAATATGACATGGAATCCAAGTACGGCCCTGTGTTTTCAGGTGTCATACAATCCAAGTACGGCCCTGGGTATGTATGTGAATCCACATTAATTGTGTTCGAATCTGAATACGTATCTGCATTAACTGGCAAAGACACAGAACGTTTTTCTTGATTGTAAGTCCTGGTACGAGTGTCTGCATTTCTATAGTTAGGTGTTCGCTGCTGAATCCTTTGCGGATTGATCATGTGTTGTGTTCGTGTAACACTAGGTTCACTTGCCTCCAATATCTTGACATAGCTTTGTAAAAAACTTAGTAAATTCTCAAAAGTGGGAAGTTGTTCAAAGTTTTGAGATTCAAAACGTTTACGGGTATCATTATCCAGGTTGCATGAAGCTAAATAAAATAAAATGAATTCACCTAAGTCTGGGATACCAATAGCCTTGAGAGCATTAGCTGATTCATATAGTACACTAGTCATGTTTCTCAATTCATTTAAGTTACAAAATTTCATTGTTGGATAATTACAAATTTTATTTAAATAATTAGTTGCCAATATACGTTTATTTTGAAAACGGTTAATAAGAGCATCAAAAACTATGCTATAATTGTTTGCTGTTACTGGCACGCCCTTGGCCACCGACAAGGCTGATCCTGAAAGGCTAGACAATAGGTAATGGAATTTTTCGATAGCAGACAAGTTTATGTTATCGTGTATAAGTGATAAGAATGTATCATAAAATGTTTGCCATAATTCTATGTTTCCATCAAATTTGGGCAATTCAATTTTAGGTAGCCTTGCTTGAGCGCTAGGTTTTAACTTTGCGTCTGTTCCCGCGCTGGCGGAGGCTAGCGCGCCGGTGCCGCCACTTTGATCCACGGGCGACGTGGACGGCAATAATTCGTGCGCTGCGGCATGAACGGCATAGTACAATGTATCGAAAGATTCTACACATTTGTAGTCAATTGTTTGTTCTGGATCCATTTTTAGGATTAACTGATTAATTTCGTTCACTACCTCTATGAATTCTAAACGAATAGATTCAATACGTTTGTATCTACTTTTAAATGTTCCTATACCAGTTTTATTTTTTATTAAAATATCATTCGATAAATCGTATAATATTTGTATTTCACGAAATATGTATTCTTTTCGCGTAGTAAGAAGTAATAATTGCGAGTTCTCGTTTGGAGCCATTGTAATTGTAATATAAAACGATTAGTACTAAAATTTAAGTAGGTAGATATGAAATTTTTTCTTTAAGCATAGATTGATGAAATACAAGTAATTTACACTTGGAAAACGTTAAACTATGATTGAATATTGATTTTAGAAAATGTGTGCAATGAAATGAAACTGTATATTGGAGTTTTCTTATGAAATTGAACCCAAAAAACCCATAAGACATTCGCGCTCGAAGTAACCACAAAATATGGTAAATATTTTATTGTGTGATATGTGAGGGCAAGGAAGGAAAAGGGACTTACCCGGCTTTGATCCTCGCACCTGGACCCCGCACAGTTTTTATAGTTTTGAAATATTTTTCGGTTTTTTGCGCACGTACGTGTCGGTTGAGAGAGAGAGAATTTAACTTGACAGCCTTGACGTTTTGCAGTCGACCGCGCATACAGATGGCGCCATCTCTTGACATCTTCGGGGTTTCCTCTTTTAGTTTTTTTTTGTGTTTGCCGAGTTTATGGAAAGGGAATGGTTTAAAAGGACAAAAGGAATTTAGGTTATATGTAAAGAGGGATATATCTCATTATGAACTAATTTTTCTAGAAGCTTAGAAAGTACCGGTAGGATTGATATAGGTCGATAGTTCTCAACATTCATCTTATCTCCACATTTAAAAATAGGAACAATACGAGCTGTTTTCCAAATGGTGGGAAAGACTCCCTCTTGTAAACATAAGTTGTAAATATAAATTAGTGGTTTATGTATGATTTAAAAAATATGGCGGGAATATAGTCTAATCCAGGTCCTTTAGTGATGTCTAAATTTTGAAGCTCTTTTAGGAGTGCATCTTTAGAAATAGTTACGTAATTCAAATTAAGATTAGTGGTATGATTATTGTCTGGAATCATGTTTATATCGTAATCATTCCTAACTGTAGATTGTTTAAAAACTGATTTAAAGAAAGTCGAAAAAAAACCACATATTTCTTCCGGATCATCCGAGGTAGAGTTTTTATAAACAAATTTGTTAGGAAGGTCATTTTTGTTTTTCATATTATTTACATATGTCCAAAAATATTTTATATTATGACGGATACTATCTTCAACTAAGTTCATATAGCTCTTGTAACACAATTTTGACTGTACTTTAAAGCGGTTTCTAAAAAGTGAGAATAATTCATAATCAGATTCATTATGATATTTTTTCCATTTTATCCACGCGGTATTCTTGTTTTTAAAGATGTGTATTAAAGAACGCGTAAACCATACCGGATACTTTGAGGATTTATGATGTTTTACTTTAATAGGTACATGTTTTTTAATTAAAGAATATATGTGTTCATAAAATACAGTTACTGCATCTTCTGCTTTAAGTTTAAGAAACAGTTTGGTCCAATTTATTTGCGATAATTCAGCGTTAATCTGTTCATAATTATTAATTTTACTAAATTCAAATAGTACAAAGGGTTTATGCTTTATTTGAGAAGAGTGATTAGTAATTGTCAAAAGTGTAAAAAAAGGCGGGTGATTTTGATCAGGATTAACAAGAGATACTGGTGCTGGAGATAATTTGGTCCTATCGATGTTAGTAATAAAGAAATCTAATATCCGGTCATTTGAGTTTCTAATATGATTGTATTGGTGACAGTTTAGTTGACTTAGAAAATTAATAAAGTATTTTTTGGATGAATTGTAATTACTTTTTATTATGGGTTCCAAATATGTGTCATTATCACGCCATTCTAGCGAAGGCAAATTATAGTCGCCTAATACTATAAATTCATTTACATCATCAGATTGTAATATGTATAATAAGTAATCAAAGTGTTTTAAATAGGTATCCGAGTCTAAGTTTGGAGGAATATATACGGCACATATAACCGTGCAATGAGTGCGCCTACGTATTTCAATAACTAGTTGGTCGACTAGGGGCGAGAAGTCCGCGGGGGGCGCGTCAACGGCAGTGGGACATGACACGCGCGTGCGGCGGGGCGCCGCACCTAAATCACGCCGTACCGCCACCAGAACGCCGCCGCCATCGCGCCGTCCACTACTTAACCGATCTCTATCACATCTAAAAACTTGGTACCGGTCATCAATGAACTCATTGTCCGATATATTCTCCTGTAACCAAGTTTCTGTAAGAACTATGATATCATAGTTATGAGCTAAAATTCCCATATAGATAGTGTGCAACTTAGTTCTGATTCCCCTACAATTTTGGTAATATACTGACAAATTATGTTTAAACACTGTGTACTGATGTATATAAAAATATTATGTAAAAGATTTGGGAAAACAATTGTATTTTGAAGTTTCTATTGAAGTGGATGTGTTTCTTTATGAATTTGTACTGTTTTATTCTTTTGTATATATGAAATGTACTTATATTATATTTGTAAATATACTGTGCCCATAGGACTTTATTTTTATTCTTTATTACATAAATAAGAAGCCTAATTTTATTTATAATTGTTATTTGAGAATTGTGACTAATAAAATGATTATATTTGTGTAATAACAGCTGTTTAAAATTAATTAAATATAGTATTATTATATTAAGAAATTCCAAGTACATAATTGTATTATTATGATAGTTATAAAAATAAGCAAGGTGATAGACATTAGCTAAAATTATAAGTACTATAATTGAGTTTAGATTACAAATGGAAGACCATATGGTCATGTGACGTCGGACATAATTAAGCGTTGTATTCAATATTTTACTGTACATTAGATAAGGTTGTAAGTGTACTGACATATTATGAAAAAAAAAGAAAAGAAGATAGATAGATGCAATTAGAATAATAATTAAAGCGAAGTCAGGTAACATTATGGCGTAACAGTTGTGTTGGTTTGACCTTATAGAGGAGTGAATACAAAGCTTATTACTGCAGAGTAGTTTGTGTAGACGTTTTTTCAGTACAAGGTTTGATTTTGCGTATATCATTTTCGGTTCGTATGACAAAAGCTGGGCTATTGTCTCGCTCACGAACGAGAATCGTTGCATTTTTCGACCAAACATATTTGTAATTATGAAGCTTAGCAGTTTCTCTACACATCCGAAATAATTGCTTATTTTTTTGAGTTAAATGTTCATTCATGTATATAGTATAGGGTGTGCCAGATATTCCAATTTGATCGGACTTTAGGTTCTTCTTCTTGCGAAATGCAGTCAGCAAATTATCCCGAATAATTCGTGTTGATAGTTTGACTATGATGTTTTTAGGACTGCTGTTCTGTTGTTTGGCATGCGGAACCCTGTGAATTGACAATATATCTTTTTGGCAGAACGTAAATCCAACGGCATCAGTAACAGAGAGCAAGATTTTTATAAGGTCTTCTCCTCGCCTCTCCGGAACATTACATATCTCCACGTTATTCTGTCTCGCTTGCTGTTCTAAGGCATCGATCTTTAATTCGAGGTGGCTGATAGAAGTACTGGGCTGTTCAATAATCTTACGATCGAGATCTTCGATTCGTTTTTTTAACTCACTTTGCTCATGCGCGTGAAATTGGACTGAACTTTGCAGGTCAGATACTTCAGATGATATCTGCGTGACCGACTGCTTCAATCCTGCCTGCTCATTGCGTAGAGTTGTGAGATCCTGTTTAATTTCCATCATTGTACTTTTTATATTTTCATTAAATCTGGACATACTTTCTTCCATTTCAGATTTCCAATCCTGCAAGCTGCTCTTTATGTTCTCTTTAAAAAGTGCCATAACACCACTCATTTCGTTATTCCACCCTTGGAGGGTATTATTAAGTTCGTATGAGAGCAAACGGAGATTTTCATCAGAAACGTGAGTGACGCTGGCATTATTTAGCGCTGCCTTTGGACTTGGCTCGAGTACACACGGAGATATTGGGCGAACTTGTGCATCGCAAGACATATCCAAAGTGTCATTATACGATTGTGTTTGTGACGAGCGTACTGGTGTATTTGAGTTCGAGCGGACACGTCGTGTTACGTTGCAGCAGGAGGGACATTTCCATTTTGCTTTATAATCCTGCGTTATAGACGAATATTGATTAGGTTGAATGTTTAAGCATTCGTAGTGATACTCGTCACAACAAAAAATACATTTCAAAATTAGATCCCCTGCTTTAGTAAGGGCCATACATCCGCTACACTTCTTCATATTGTAAATAACTGCAATATATTTTTGTACGTTAAAGTTTAACTTTGTAAAAATCAATACTAAGTGCTGTCCTCTATATTATAAATAAATTATCCATAACAAGACTGAGCTTTGCAGGCGTTAAAGTGCTACTATAATTGGTAATTTGTAAGTACACGTAGATTGTTCAGAAGTCGCTAGATGGCACTGGAGTGTGCTTTACACTAATGTACTGTCTTTATAGTAGTACTATGCAGAATTGTGCCAAAAAGTCAAAAGTCACTATTCACAACACATGGGAGTAACTAAGATGTTATTGTTGTTACAACTTTCACTTCGTTATAAGCACAAAAACTCTTTTTGCGAATTTATTTCAATAAGAGCTACGAATGTTACGACAATATCTTACGGCGCCACCTGGCGAAAAAGAGGGCTTCCATCCCTTTCCGGCATATACGCAAGTGAGAGCGAGACGGCAACATACGAAACGACGATAAAATTTAGCATGCTAGAGATGGGCAGATGGCACTGCACTACGCTATATGTTTATGTTTTGTGGTCACTGTGTTGTCAAACGACAACTTTATCAAATCAGTGTAGCAACTTTTAAAAATCGTCATATCGTTTACTTGATTTGAAACACGAACTTGTCTTAGATTTCACACATCTAAATCAAAGTATCTTTGCACATAACAATATACTTACTTCCTATTAAAGTATAAATTCTACAAATAATTAATACTCAATAATATTGAAAATAAAATGAGCCAAGGACGTTTATCGATAAAACCTAATAACATTAAAATCTTCTGGGCAGCACTAAAACCGCCATGTTTAGTGGCCAGATGACGTCACAGTGGCACGCATTTTTTATTGACGTTTCATTTCCATAGGTTTCCTACTTCAGTGCATAAACATAATAACATTGATCTAACCTAAAACTTTGGCAAGACAAAGTTTGGTTGTTTTATTTATCATTTAATTACAATAACATTCTATAAATAATATTACAAGAATTAATATATGGATGACACATTATATTTTAGGCAATAAGTGATACAATTTAAATTATTTAAGTTAATACCATGTTATTTAAGTTACGACAATAAACTTATTTTTTACAAGTTTAATTTCTTAGTTTTTCTTAAAAATCTACCTCTAGAACTATATTTTCCTTCAGATATTATGTCTCTTTCAGCATTATAAGTTTCGTCATTGATTTTAATTACGTCATTTTTTCCAATATTATCAGGTAAGTTGTCGTCAATTTTATGCATCTCTGTAGGACTAGTTTGACTTATTATTTTCTGTTCGAATTGATTCAATTCTGACAAATCTTGACTATCATATTCACATATACTGTCATCAGACGATTCATTCTCGTGAACATTTACAAAAATAGGTGATTTTATTGACTGATTCGACTCAACTGACTCAAAGGAATCGGAATCTAAGTCATTTTTATTTGATTTTTGACTAGAAGTTGGATAATTTACATTGACATTTTCTGTAGGCTTTTGTATAGACAAATTTCTTTCTGGACTTGACTGAGGACTAGACTCATGAGTGAAAATGCTTACATAATTATTATCCTCCCCGTTCGAAGGATTTGGAGACATTGACTTATGTGTAAATGTTTGCGACTTCAACATATTTGGCTTGACTTCATGACTTCTCAAATGTTCATTTTGTTTATTGTCACTGAATTTAACTTTCTTTTCAGATTTAGATAAGTATTAGTGTTTAGCCTTGTGATCAAACTGAATATGTTGAGTGTTTCTTCTATATGTAGTTTCAGAATAATTATCTTTGACAATAAAAGATCTTGGGAATTTTGTTTTGGCTACAATTGTTCCCTTTGTCCATATTATGTCTTTAGGATTTTTCTTAAAATATACTTTGTCATTTATGTGAAATGTAGGGTATTGTTTACAATTTTTATTGTAATACACTTGTGATCTTTTTAAGTTATTTTCCTTATTTTGTTTGTGTTCTGAAAATTTTATGACTTTAGGCTTTAAATGACTTATTTTACTAGGTAATTTAGTACGTAATTTTCTTGACTTTAACAATTGTGCAGGTGAATTTAGATTACCCCTAGGTGTGTTTCTATATTGTAATAGACCTAAGTAGAAATCTGTCCCTGATTCGTCACATTTTTTTAAAATGTTCTTTATTATTTTTACAGACACTTCAGCTAATGCATTGGACTTTGGATAATATGGACTTGAAATTATATGTTCAATATCCCAATCAACAAGAAATTTTTTGAATTCCGTTGAATTGTATGGAGGTCCTCCATCATTGACTAATTTCATTGGAATTCCATGACGAGCAAAAATCGATTTTAGATTAATTATTACATTAGTACTACGGCTGTCGGTTTTTAAATTAGTGATATCTATATAATTTGAATAATAGTCTACGACAAGTAAATATTTTTGACATTTGTATTCAAATAAATCTGTAGCTAACTTTTGCCATGGCAATATTGGTTGTTCATAAGATATCATTGGTTCTTTTGTTTTGTTTGGTTTGTGCTCATGTCTCACAATTTCTAACTTTGTTTTCTATGTCATGATTAATGTTAGGCCAATAAACTACATTTCTAGCTAAGTGTTTTGTTTTTTCTATACCTAAGTGACCTTCATGTAGAATAGCTAAGATTTCTGATCTCATAGAGTTAGGAATAATGACTGAATTATTTTTAAAAAGAATGTTGTCAATAACATGAATTTCTTCTTTCACATTCCAGTATGGTAATGCTACTTTATCACATTTATTTTTACTATTAGGCCAACCCTTAATGTAATATTCTTTTAATTTTTGCAATGTTGTATCCTGATTAGTATAACTTAATATTTTTGCAAGTTTTTCTGGTGAAATTGCTAAGTTAGACTTTAACAAATTAACATGAATCTCTACATCTGTGTCTAAGTCTTGTAAACTGACTAATTCTTGATTAAAATCAGTGTCCTTAATAGGAGCACGTGACAGAGTATCTGAGATATACATTTCTGACCCTTTTGTATATGAGACAATCAAATCATATGCCTGTAATGTTATCATCATTCTTTGAAGTCTTGTAGGGACTTCTGACAATGGTTTTTTAAAAAGAGTGATTAATGGTTGGTGATCTGTTTCGACATAGACTGGTCTACCATATAAGTATTGATGAAACTTTTTACAACCAAAGACAATTCCGTATAATTCTTTCTCTACTTGAGCGTAATTAATTTGACTTTTAGTTAAGGACTTTGATGCGTATGCTATAGGGTTTTTCCCATGCAAAATGACAGCACCTACTGCACTTTGTGATGCATCGACAGACAATTTAATAGATTTTTTCATATCAAAATGAACAAGGACTGGTGATTGACAAAGTAATGACTTTAATTTAGAGAATTGTTGTTCATGTTGCTCTTGCCACTGCCATAATATATCGCGTTTTAACAAATCTCTGAGTATTGCGGTTTGTTCAGACAGATTTGGAATGTAAGAACCTAGATAATTAATCATTCCTAGAAATCTTTGAAGTTCTTTTACACAAGTCGGTCTAGACATTTTTAAAATTGACTCAATTTTAGATTTATCTGGAGATACACCATTTTTGTCAAAAATGTGACCTACATAACGAATTTCAGACATACCGAATTGACATTTTGACTTATTGAATTTAAGGTTGACTTCACAAGCACGTCTAAAAAGCGTTGTGAGTCTTTCATTATGTTCCTGGACTGTAGAGCCGTATACCAGAATATCATCTACAAAAATAATGATGCCTGGTAGATCTCCAAAGAGTTCATTCATTGTTCTATGAAAAATTTCACCGCTAGAGTTAATTCCATAAGGCAATCTTAAAAATTTATATCTACCAAAGGGAGTGTTGAAAGTGCATAAATCACTACTTTCAGAGTCTAAGCAAATAGTCCAATATCCTGAGTTAGCATCTAATTTTGAAAAAATTGATACTCCTACCACTTTGGATCTAAGATCGTCAAATGTGGGAAAAGGAAAATGAGGTCTCTTTATGGCTTTATTTAGGTTTCTTGGATCTAGACAAATTCTCAATCGTCCATCTGGCTTTTTGACTAAGACTATAGAATTGACCCATTTTGTTGGCTTTTCAACCTTTTCTATGACTTTTAGACGTTCCATATCATTCAGTTCTTTTTTCAGGCGGTTTTCTAATGAATAAGGTATTCTACGCACTGGACAAATTTTTGGTGGTACATTATGATCAATGTCTAAATGAGCTTTATAAGGTAGACATCCTAAACCTTCAAATGTTTTTGAATATTTAGATACAATATTTTGCACTGAGCTTTCATTACCTTGATCTTTGATATTAAATATTCTTTTGACAATTCCTAGGTTTTGACATGATTTCCAACCAATTATTGGTGAACAGACACATTCGACTACAATAAAGTGTAATTTTGCTGATAGTCCATTTTCAAATTGACAATCAAGTATACAGGTTCCTAGATTAGGCACTAGTTGACCTGAAAATGAGAATATTTTGTTGTTTGTCCTACGAATGTCAATTTGACAATGTGTATTGGCTTTGATTTTGTTAATAGTCTGTTTTGAAATTACATTTGTATCAGCGCCTGTGTCAATTAGACATTTAAGTTTGTAGTTATTACAATAGACATTTATTTGCCAGTCTTTTATTTGGTGGTTGTTGATTGAACTAACGACATAATGATATGAATGGTTTGACTTGTCTGCATGGCTAGATTCAGATACGCTACTTACATTTTTATAATTGTTACCCTTTTTAGAGAAACAGCATTTGGCAAAATGGTTCTTCTTTTTGCAGATGTTGCATGTTTTTCCTTCAGCTGGGCACTTGTAACGATGAAGTTGACTACATCTGCGACATGTTGTACTGTTTCCAGGTGACCTCGACTGACTTGTTGACCTTCCTATGGACCTATTTCGTGATCTTGCTCGGCTATGTTGTTGACTTCTGCTTCTATTGCTTTCATTTGCTTTTATGGCTTGAACAGTTGACTTGGTTTCACCATGGTTCAGTTTGGATGATCTTTCTTGCGATAATTCTAAACTTTTCGCTATTTTGATGGCTAATTCAGTGGTTAAATTATCTTCCTGAAGTAATCTTTCTTTAACATATGAGTTTCTGATGCCGATGACCAGCATATCTTTTATTAGAGAATTTTTAAGTGTAGACAATTCACATGATGTTGCCAAATTGTTTAACACCGTAAGATAGTCTTCCAATGATTCATTTTCATTTTGATATCTCGTAAAGAAATTATATCTTTCGACTGTTACATTTGTATGCGGACTGAACTTTTCATCAAATCTTTTTAGTATATCTTCAATGGATGCCTGCCTCCGGTCTAGATTGAAACTATTAAAGATATCGAGACCTTCGTCGCCTAATAGATTTAGTAAAATAGCGACTTGCTTTTGTGTCGTAAATTTCGTAATTTCGTTTGCATCTGCGAAAATTTCGAACCTTTGTTTCCACGCCTTCCATTTTTCAGCATGGTTCTCGCCATTTTGTATCGTAAGAGGTCTCATGTTAGCAATGAATATTTTGTCCGTCATTTCTTTGTTTCACTTACTTTTATCGAGCGTTACATTTAACAATCATCCATTTGTCGGCGCGTCCATAGAGAGAGAGCTAGCTGAGAGCGCGGCATAGACAAAACTATCATAGTCTTGCAACTATGATACAGTGGATATTAAAGTATTAACTATCTATCTATAACAATTTAATAAATAAAGTATTCTATTCTATTCTATCTCCAGAACCCTAAAAACAATAAACGTCCGTCACTTCTACGGAACTCTACAGTATGCTTGGATTTTAGGCACAAGAAGAAAGAAGAACTAAGTTCAGAAATGATGAAGAAGAAGCAATCGAATCTTCCAAAGAGAGTGGAATTGTCAAAAGCTAACCAGGAGTTCTATAAAGAGAGACAATGGCCCGGTGGACTCGTGCCTTACGTTATCCAAGACTTGAAGGGTTGTATGTAATCAATATTTTCTTAAGTTTTCCCGACTAGTACTGTAAACTACGTTTTAGCGGTTTTGAGCGCGGCATGTCTCAAGTGTCAACGGGTTGTTAAAGTTATAATTAGCCCCGACTTATTTTAATTCTGCTAATGGGCACTGTGGTTCAGCGGGCTAAGCCTTTGCCGTTCTACCTCACTGCAATGCAGAGGTTCTGGTTTCGATTCCTGGTATAGTAAATTTCGCAAAAACGTGTTTCTCCGTTATTTACTATGGTCTGGGTGTCTGGGAGCGGCCCCAGAGTAGTGCGTTGTATATTACCAATAACACAAGCGTAACTTGCTAATTTTGGGGATATACAATATGTGTGTTTGTCTGCCGATTATTATTTTTATTATTACTAAAAGTTCTGAAGTCGTGGTAGCGTAATGGCTAGTGCACTCGTCCCAAGATCAAAGGGCGCGGGTTCGATTCTGGTCGGAACGCATGCACCACTTGGGCTGTTTTTTGACCTAATGTGCATGTTGTTACAATTACCACATGCTAACAACGGTGAAGGAAAACATCGTGATGCAACCTGCACATCGAGGTAACCGATGTGTCAAACTTGCCAAGCCACCTTGGGCAAGCGTGGCGGGTATACTATCCGTTCCCCTATAATGGGAGGCCCGATTTTCAGAATGGTGTCTTCGTCTTCTTTCTACTACCGCACTGTTCACCATCGGCTGGGTGCACGTACATCCTTACTTGAGCCACTTGGTTCATGTATGCAACGTTTCTCAAGAACCTTTCTCTTGCGCACCGTGGAGATTTGGAATGCGTAGCTGAGATGTGGGCAAATCTCGCGCTACGATATGAGGTTTTTCAAAAAAGGTATCATAAAATTCCTTTCAGCCCGGCAGCGCGTTGGTACCTTGAAAAATCTTGACCACCTCTGTGGTTGAGTGTGAACTCGATTCCTGGCATGATAAACTTCAGAAACGAACTTTCTGTTATTTACTATGGTCTGGGTGTCTGAGATCGGAGTGGTCCGTTATATAACACTCATAACACAAGCGTAACTTGCTTAGCTTGGGGATGTACAATGTGTGTGTTTGTCTCCTGATAATTGTAATGTCTTTGAAGACCACGTGCCATAAAAATGGCCCTGACTTTTGCAGGGCTTGCGTAGGGCCACGGGAAGGTCAACACGTTGAGGCCCCTTGACAAATTTAATGTAAATGTAAATATAATATTGCAGCCAAGGACAAGCCCCGGCCAGTGTAGGACTATTGTGGGAAATGAGAACAAAAAGTACCGGGCTATTGGGGTTAACTGCTAGTGATACTAGGGGTCTGGGAGTATGGGGACTATGGCGTCTGCCCCTCGTCGACGGGCAGACGCCAGAAGAAGACAGGGGTAACATGGGTGTAAGTGGCTAAGGGGTGTGAAGAGGTGGGCTGCAGGTTCACCGAAGCTACTTCCGACGTAATGCCATTTACCACTTCCACCCCTGGAGCTTGTGTCTTAGGTCTAGCGATCTCCACTCCATGCCGGCTGGCTAACGCAAGCACGGAGGTGGGGGCCTTGCCTTGGCTCCTGTAGTCAGGTACAAGGTATCGCTACTCACCTAAGGCTACGCCACAAAGCCCCCCAGCGGGGCGATTATTGTAATTATTATTGGATGTCTTTCAAGACCACGGGTCATAAAAATGGCCCGGACTTTTGGAGGGCTTGCGTGGGGCCATGGGAAGGCCAACACGTAGAGGCCCTTTGACAAATTTAATATGGCGTGACACTGACCGGCGATTATCCTTGTTTACACCATATAGTAATGCACCCAAGGACAAGCCCCGGCCAGTGTAGGACTATTGTGGGAAATGAGGACAACAAGTACCGGGCTATTGTGGTGCACTGCTAGTGGTACTATGGGTCTGGGATAAGGGGACTATGGCGTCTGCCCGTCGCAATGTTTAGGGAACATGGAAAAATGGGCAGACGGTGACTCGCCACTCCCTGCATGGGCCCCAAAAAATGCCATAATAATAATAATTATTATTATGCCGATTATTTCTGGTGTTGCAAATGTCCATAGGCGAAGATAACCACTTTCCATCACGTGGACCGTCAACTGTCTGCTGTATTCCATATATAAAACCCTAAAAGTAAAATTTTAATAATATAGCTCGGCTTATATTATTCCTAGTTGATTTGGAAGACATGCGTGGCCGCCTAAAAGAAGTAAATGACATTCTGAAAGCAAAAACCTGCGTTAAGACCCAAGAGATGACTGAAAAGGAGGCGGAAGGTTATGAGGACTACTTGTTGCTGGATACCAGCCCTGATTATGTCACAGGAAGGGTCGGGGGGCGTCAGGTAGCTATAATTACCCCATCTCCTTGATTCACCTTTTTTGAATTCTGATGTTGATTGAAATTAACTTCAAAATTCAATACACAATGGAGATTGCGTTCCGAATACCTAACTGAAGACCAATAATTTGTCCTTGAATGACGTCACTTATGTCTTTTATCTCTTTCTTTAGGGTGACAATACTTTCTTTTAAAAATATGGATAATAAATTACTTTTCGTTTTTGTATCGTTTGCCATGACTGATTTTGCTTAACAATTAACAAAAACCTGATAGCTGCCATTTTTTAACCCCCGACGAAAAAAGAGAAATTATAAGTTTGACCGCTGTCCGTCTGTGGCACCGTATCTCTTGAACGAGTCAACCAATTCGGATACAATTTTTGTATCCCGCAAACCCGCAGCAAACCTTATCGTGCCAATCTCTATCGAATTTGAGGGCTCAACGATAGGTATTATTTTCGACTTTTTAAATGTTTACTTTTCTTTTTTGTTGGGTTTTTTTTATTTAATTTTGTAACAAACATGTCATCCCTCTATACTTTTTATACGAGGATATGGAATACATTGTTCAGTACCTCGTCATACTGTCTGATAGATATTCTTTAGAAAATCTGGGGGATGATCACTACCCAAATGTCGATACCAAACATGATTGTCGAAACTTTAGGATTACTTGTTTATTTAATACTTTATAATTTTTAAAACTTCCAATTATTTATAATAATCAACAATAGAGATTTTCGGTAAATAAAATTACAATTAGTTTTTGCTATTTCTAGATTTAATTGATAGAGTATGTGACGCTCACCCCCTGATTCAAAGGTCTAGGAATGACATACCAAAGCCGAAGCATTGAGCGGGATATGGAATAAAAGAATTTATATAGTGAAAATTAATAAAATTTATTAAATGAATAAAACATAAAATATTGCCCATAAATCGTAATCATCTAGTGTTAGGAACCCTTCGCTGCAAAACCGTTAACCCTATGTTCACAAGGTAGGTTATATAGAAGTGCTGATCAAGAAACAGGTAGACTTATTTCAGACTGTGATGTATAATCCTGGACCAAAATATTTTCAATTTCAGACTGTGATGTATAATCCTGGACCACATTTATGAGCGATATCATATCACTAATTTTTCGCTCTTGTCTCTTCACCTTTTGCTGCAATATTTTTCTACTCTTCTCTAAAGATTGTTCACGTGATGTCTTGAAGTTTACTTGAACATTAAAATCTTTCAAAGCACGCCGTTTGTATGGTGGTTAATTTTCAATATCCTGTCGAAAGTTAAAATTAATTTAGAGTCAAAAATGTCCAATGGAGATTTCACTTTCATTGTTTTTATTTTCATGAGTGGAAACTTATAAAAATGTAATTCACAGAATACTGTCTATCTAATAAGATAATTTGCTAATATAAAAGTTTGTTCACTTACAATATCTTGTTTTGGAAATAGCATTAGGGGAACATTATCATTGACAGCTGTATGTGATTGAGTCCATGAAGTTGATAGGACATTAACACAATCCTGAAATTAAAAATGATTTATAGAGGTATACATTTTTCATAAGAACATAATAATATATACTATAAAGGTCACAAATGTTCTTATCCAACACTTACCACCACATTGCAACATTTACACAATTGATATGAGTAGACTGGTACAGCATCTTTTAGCAGACAACCTGGCCTGCTAGTTATAGTCTGCATTCTTAAAATGAAGACTACAAATCTTCGCAGATTCATAAAATTTTCCCTTTAATGGTACTACAGATAACCAAGCATTCCTCTTGTTTGGATCTTTAGGGAAACTGTAAATAGAAATAAACAGAAAAATAGTGGAAATGTCCAAAATTAGGCTATAAACTGTTTTTAATAAATCATTTTGCTCATTTAATTCACAATGTTTTAAAATCTTGGATCTTCATTATGTAGATTAAAAGTTACGCCAAGACTACAAGCACTACATATCAGTAAATACTTTATACAGGAAGTTTTTATCATTAGACCAATTTTTAAGAATAAGAAGCTTGTCACCCTACTCCTCTTGTTTATGTATAGTTTACAATACAATAAATCGTATTTAACAGCATATTAGTAGAATAATTCGCTGTGGGAGATGATGCAAAGAAAGTGTCGTCAATTTCTGTATGTGTTATTATAAAATAGCAAGACTTTTAGTGTTAATTTCCCTAAAATGTTAATGTAACTCAAAAAGAATTTAATTCAACTTACTTGTGGAATTTCACGCCTGATGTTGGATGCCAAGCACTTTTGCAACCACGAACTACACAACTCATTCTAGAATATCACTTAAACACACCATTTATCATATAAAATCTCAGTTATACGATCGAATTAGACGAAACTCATAAACTAAATTTTTGACAGGAAGCCATATCTAGTTTCAGTGTTGCCAAAGTAGATTTTTAATTTTTGACGAATGCTGGGGACAACTTTGTGAAATAATATTGTTATAATATTTTGAATCAAAGGAAAATTTCCTTCTTATTTAATAAAAGATTCCATTACATAAAACTAATCTCTGTCTATTGTTTGCAAATAAAATAAAATCTTACAAATTTTACAATAATTTCTTAGAACTGATGGAAATTGAAGATTTTTTTTACTTTTGTATATATCTCGGCGCGAATATGTCACTTAATTTATAGATGACGTAAGAATAAAGATAATCTAAGTTCTCTAATCTAAAATCAGCAAACGTATGACAGCATTGTGAATAGCAGAGTTGGTGTTGGTAGACCACGAAGTACACATCATGATCAAATAGAAGTGTTAAAAAAAGGTCAGGTAAAAAGCATCTCAAATAAACGTGCGTATATGAAGAGTTTAATGAAAGTAGATGAAGCGAAAGTTGATTGTCAAGATCGTCGCAAGTGGAGATCCATAGTCTCTGCCTGCCCCCATGGGAATAGGCGTGATAATATATATGTATGTATGAACAAATAATTGATTAACAATAATAAAAATATTTATTTTTTACAGCGCACGTGTGTTAGTTTGCTTTTATGTTAGTCGGTGCAAATTATCAAATGATAACATAAAAGTAATAACAGGTTCTTTAATTTTATATCGATTATTGAGCATTTGTTTAATAATTACCGACCTGGACCAGATGCATTGGACACTGTGCCTCGAGTCTTGGAGCAGAGAGCCCCGAATTCTAGTCAGTGTTCACTCATTTATTTACTTTGTCTACTTATAATTATTATTTGAAAATTATTTTTTAACAATTGTAATCTTTAATAGATTATTTGAAATGTTCTTGTGATTTATTATTTGGAAGGAGTAAACTACTCTACTATTACTATTTAAGAAATTACTGACTTTGGCTATAAAAGCCGACGTTCCTTATCTTTGAAAAAACCCAGTACCGCCCTTTCTATTATGACATCTAATTTTCTTGCAGAAAAGTAAACCTACAGCTTCTATATTATGCTAATTTATTCGATATTAATATTATATTTTGCTAATTTTTCGTCATTAATATATAACAAGATAAACGAAGAAAGTATTATTTGGGTGCAATTTACCGTATGTCTTGGTAACCCGAACGATAGAGCGAGTGAGATGGAAGACATAACAAAGGTCAATGGAGTTCATATTTTTGGTCTTCAAAAAAATGTTAGCATTGCAATCTCCATTGTGTCGCCGTGCACCTAGCAACCCAATTCTAGAGCCTTCTACCGAATCTCGTTTGTGATTGGTCGATATGCTCTGGAATATTCTATTTTCATTGGCCGAGGTTATAAAAAGGGAAGAGCACGTGGAAGCATCAGTTCAGTTGGCCTTCGTTGCGAAAACGTAGTAAGTACCTGTTTTTGTGAAAGTTTAAACCAAAATGGTAGCTATAGGAATTGATTTAGGGACTACGTGTTGTTGTGTTGCAGTGTGGAAACATGGTGCTGTTGAAGTTATACCCAATGAGAATGGATGCAGGACGACGCCGTCTGTAATATCTTTCACGCATACTCGACTCATTGGCGACGCGGGAAAATCAAGTTTGGACATTAAGAACACTGTTTACGGTGCGAAAAAGTTTATCGGAAGAAAATATGGTGACTTGAAGAGTATTGATAAATATCCTTTTTCAATTACAAACGATGAAAATAAGATTAAAATATGTGTTGATTATAAAGGGGAAAAGAAATTATTTTCGCCGGACCAGCTTTACGGAATGTTGATTTGCAGGATGAAAGAGATATCGCAAGATTATTTGGGCGTCAAAATTGATAAAGCTGTTATCACAGTTCCAGCTTTTTTTGTTTTTTTTTTGTTTTGAGGCGAGGGAAAATGCTTAACCGATTTACGCACAAACTGGGTCGTGGCTAGGGGAACGACACGCGTCGGTCGGGGGCGATAACACTGCAGCAATAGTATGCTCTTGGCAGCGCTCCGTCCGCGATCGACGTCACAGAATAGTGTGGAAGACTCCGAGCGTTGCTGCACGGGCGAGCAACCCCAATACCCACTAAAAACCCCCTCCTCCCTGACGACCCTGCGCTTTGAATGTGTTGGAAAGGCTGAGATTTAGAACATAGTTACGCCCAGCCGATCCAGCGCAATAAAGTGCCTGGAGTGTGCCCTGGGAGAACACACCCCACTTCGTTGTGCGGGGGTAGAAGGTCCTTTGCTCTTCCTAGCAAGCTAAAGGCCCCCCGCGGTAAACGGAACCTAACTCAGGGAGGGACGTAATGCGCGTACCTGCCTCTCCGGGTGCCAGCTGAAGGCCGGCGACCTCGAGAAGACGCATTGGCACGCGCTGCAGGACTTCTCTCCCTGTCTCGTTCTGCGGCCTCCTTGAGTGACATTACTGTCTCGCAAAAAGTAACCGCAGCCCCCCAATTGTCGCTGCTCTGCAGCATGGCCTTGACCAAGTCGCAGAGCGAGTCGACGACCTACGTGCGTCTCAAGTTCGAAACGCTGCGGCGCCCATGCGGCGCACTCGACAAGCGTGTGTAACGCCGTGTCGGGCGCGCCGCACTGGCGGCAGTCCGGGGAAGGCAAGCAGCCCACAATGCGACACAGATACTTATCGAAACATCCGTGTCCGGTAAGTATCTGTGTCGTCCTGAAGGTCAGGGTGCCGCTGGTGCGGTTGACCCATTCCGTCAGCTATGGCCTGATTGCATCCACCGTGTAGCCGCCATAGGCCGCAGGGTTGTCGAGCTCTTGAGACCAGACGGCGATCATGGAGGCGGTTTCCCGCTTCCTCATTGCCTCGATTTCGACCTGACAGAAGGTCAGGCCTCTAGCTAGGGCATCCTGCCGGGTGCGGCGCACCACTGTCAGGACGTCCGCCTGGAGATGCCAGGGCGGATCGCCTGCCAGGAGGGTGGCCGCCGTCCGCGACACTGTGCGATACCCCCGTATGGTCCTCACGGCCAGAACCTGCTGCGCCCGATGCAGCAGGGTTCTGTTGTGGCGGTGAAGTGCAATGGACCAGACGGGTGCACCGTACAGTGCCATACTTCTCAGGATGCCAGAGTAAAGTTTCCGCGTCGCACCTCCCGGGCCCCCTACGTTGGGAAGCAGCCTCGAGAGTGCGCCCGCGGATTTGACGAGTTTGGGAATTAGCTGCTCAAAGTGCGCTTTGAACAGCCATTTCCCATCGAGAACTAGCCCCAGATATTTCATCTGGGGCCCTACTCTAATGGCCACCCCTTGGACCGAAACGGTCAAGTCCGCGGGGGGATTACGAAATTTCCTATGGAACATGATGGCCTCCGTTTTCGCGGGGGAGACCCTCAAGCCCAGCCTAGCTATTCGATCTACGACAATCGCCAACCCGGCGTTGGCGACGTCCACGGATTCCGCAAATGACGCAGCGCGTGCCGTGAGTAGGGTGTCGTCCGCAAAGCAGATCAGCCCTACCCCGGGCAGGACCGGAACCCGAAGGATCCAGTCATAACCTACGTTCCAAAGAATCGGCCCGAGGACCGACCCCTGTGGAACGCCGCACGCGACGCGTTGCCGGCCTAACTCGGGATTGCCGGACTCATCGCCCTCCCAAAGGATATGTCGATCCTGCAGGTACGCGCCCAACTCGTGAGGTACGGGGGGACTCCATGCGCGCGAAACCCCTCCCTGATCGTCTCATGGGGGAGGCTGTTAAAGGCGTTCGCTATGTCTAGCGACACCGCAAGAACGACATCCTTCGCTTGGACGGCTTCGTCCGTTAACATTCGCAGCGTCTCGAAGGCGTCCATCGTGGAGCGCCTCCGCCGAAACCCGAACTGCGTTTCTGAAAGCCCCGGCTCCACAGTGTCGAGATGCTTCACGAGCCGCTCCGCCAAGATCTTTTCGAAGACCTTAGCGACCTCGTTCAGCAGCACTATGGGCCTGAAGGCGAACGGATCGTTGGGAGGCCGACCTCCCTTGGGAATCAGGCACAAACGACCCTCCTTCCATTGCGACGGGAACCGACCTGCGCGAATACAGGCTTCGAACAGTTCCCGCAGCTGGCCGCGTAGATGTTTAGCGGCCAGGAAGAGGAGTCGACCTGGAACCCCGTCGGGTCCCGGTGCCGTCTTCCTGCCCCGGAGCCGGTCCAGGGCAACGTCTAGTTCCCCCTCGGAGATGGAGTGAGGCTCCTCGTCCGTGGGGGTGTCGGGAACGGGTGGACCCATACTGGGGGGAGTGAAGTTTCCCGGATCCGGGAAGAGCCCGTCGATAACCGACCGGAGCACCTCGGGTTCGAGCGTTTCCGTGACCGTGGATGTGCAAGGCCGCAACGTGTTGCGGGCCCCACGGTACGGACGCCCCCAAGGGTCCCGATCGAGCGTCTCGAGGAGCTCGGCCCGAGCCCGGGCTTTCGCTTGCAGTATTGCAATCGAAAGGGCCTTTCTGGCCTCCTTAAACTCGCCCACGAGTCCATTTTCCGCGACGTAGTCCGGAGGACGGCGCACCCTGCAGCGTTTGAGCCTGTGGCTGATGATGCGAACTGCCTTTCGCATCTCGCCCAGCTCCTCGGTCCACCAGTGGACCTGCTTGCACGGAGGCTGCCGCTTGGAGACGCGAGGCATCGCCGCGTCGCAAACCCTCGTCAGGGTCTTGCGCATGTGCTCTGCCTGCGATTCCAGGTTCGCGAATTCGGCTGGTTAGGCCCAGCTTTCCGTGAGTGCCCACTCCTCGGCCTGCTCCGGATCGAGCTTGGTAAGGGCCCAACGCGGGAGGAGAGGGGGGCGATGAACAGGGCTCGGACCGGAGGAGGGGGTAAGCTAAAATCTGATGTACCGATGATCAGAGAGCGACTCCACCTCCTCCAGCACCCTCCATCCGACAACTCTGCGGGCGGCCGCATGAGTGGCGAATGACAGGTCGATGACCGATCCACCCCGCGCGCGCACGCAGGTCTGGACCGATCCCTGGTTCAATATGGTCAGGCTGGATTGAAGAGCCCATTCCTCAACCGCCCGGCCCCTAGGTTCCGTGAACGCATTTCCCCAGGAACAGTGCTTTGCGTTAAAGTCGCCCATCACGAAAATCGTTTTAGGCGACAGTCTGCCTATGGCAGCCCTGATGGCGTCCAAGCGAAGCTCGAACTCCGCCAGGGGGCGGTTACGTGAAAAGTAAACGCCTATGACGACGATACTCCCACTCTCCGCCACCGCATAGCCCTTTCCTCTTTCGAGACATGTAAGCGGTGTGCCAGATCCGGCTCTGGCCACCACCGCTACCACGTCGTCGAGGTCGCCCACCCAATTGCCGCTAGGTGGCACGTAATAAGGTTCGCTTATTACGGCCAAGTTCGCTTGCCACTCCGCCATCGCCTGCAGGCACAAGTCCTGAGCGGTGGGGGAGTGGTTTACGTTCGCCTGAAATAGTACTGTTACGGGCGTACTAGGTATTGGAGGTGTCCATTGCGCGTACTCCCGATGCACCCGTACGTTGTTTCGTCCTCGGATGGACGAATTTGCCCTTCACGTAGGGAGGCTGGCAGAACCTCGCTAACGTGGGGTGGGCAGCGTTGAGTCCCCCCGCCGCGCACGCCGCGCAGTGGGGGTTCCGAGCCGTGCAGACTGGCATCTTGTGTCCGCTCTTACCGCAGCGGAGACACAAGTTAGTCCAGTCCGGGCACGTGTCCGGACAGGTCTGAGTGCCATGGCCGACGTTGTAACACCGGTAACAACGTATCGGTCTGGCTTCCAGTGCCTCCACCCTCGCCGAGGTGAAGCCTACCACGAGGTAGCCCAGCTCGACGATGGCTTTGGCAGCAGCGACGGGGCACATCACGTACGATGCGCCCAAACCGCCCGGTCCTGCACCGATGTGCTTCGTGCGCACGTCGTCGCGCCGGCAGTTGCCGGCGCGCGCGATCGCGTCACGCAGCCCATCGACCGTGACTGATTCGTCCAGCCCAGAGACGTAAAGCTCCCCACGCTTTACGGGGCGGACGACCTCAGCCATCCCTACAAGGGCTCCGCGCAGAGCCTCGGCGACGCGGTCCGCCTTGGCCGCGCTCTCGAGTCCCGGCTGGAACTCGAGGAGACGCGCGTCCCTGACGGTCCGCACCACCTTCAGCCCCTCGCGGAGGCCCATGGCCGCGATGTCGACCACCGTCGAGGCCTTTGCAAAGACCTCGCGATAACCGACACCCTTCGCGGCCGCTGCCGGCAGCAGTTTAATGATAACTGCGGCCGACTTCGGCTCGCGGAATACGACCGCAGGCTTTGCAGCCTTTTTCCGCTGTTGCTGCCCTCGCCCCGTCGGCAGGGGAGCAGCTTGCGCCTGGGGGAGGGGAGGGGGCCCGTCGGCCCTGGCCCCTTTACCCATTTTCCGCTTGACGACCGTGGTCCACGCCCCCCCCTCCGGGGCGGGGGTGGGGGCCACGGGCGCCAGTGGCGGCGCGACGTGCGTGACGCGAGCGCGGACGACGGGCGCCGCGACGACCGGTGTCGCGGCCGCGGGCGCCGCCCGCTGCCTGGGGGCCGGCACCACAGGCGCGGGCACCGTAGCGGAGGCCGCTGAAGCAGCGGCGGCGGCGCGCGCCGCCCTCCGCTGCTTTCTGAGCGTCCGCTTCACGCCCCCCCTGTGCTTCTTTTTTTGGGGGGCCGGTGGCAGTGGGGAGCCTGCCACCCCGACGGCCGGGGCCGCCACCACCTCCACCGGGACCGGGGTACTTGCTTCCCCCAGACCTCGCTGGACGGTGGCGGCAGCCGTGACCGGTCTTGGCCTTCCGGTGGCCTGGTCGCGAGGCGCCGGTCTGGGCGCCGGCGCCTTACCTCGGTCGGCCGCGAGCGGCGGACGGAGGGTCGGCGCGGGGTTCAGCCGGTCCTCAATCGCGGCAAATTGCGCGCGAACGAACGGCGCGACGGCGTCGAGCACGACTCGCAAAAACGCATCGAACTCCCCGCCGCCGGGCCCGATCGGGATGGACGTCGGCGCCGCCCCGCCGGCGGGCGCCGCGGCCGGTTCCGTCCCGTCGACGGGAACCGGTTTTGGCCCTGCTACCGCAGCAGGGGCCGGACGCGGTTTTTTAGCCGCAGCGAGCGCGGCGGGCGGTTCCGGAATCGCCGCCACCTTCGCCGCGACAGCCCGGGCCTTCCGCTTGACGGGTACGGGAGGCGGCGTCGCCACAACAGCGGGCGCCGGCTCCACAGCCGGAGCGGAGGCCTTTAGGGCCTTGCGCATTTCCTCAAACTCCTTACAGTAGGAAAGATTTTCCCCCCGCAATGAGTTCAATTCCATGCGCAAACGCGCATTTTCGTTTCCGAGCCTCCATGCCTCGGTTTCCGGATTCCGTGTGGCCAGGGTGTCGACAATGTCCGACAACCTGTTCGCGGCATCCTTCAGCCGACGCACGCAGCCCCCCTTCAGATTGCCAGACGTCTGCGCAATTTGAAGGATTTCGGCCACTTGGGCGCTCGCCGCGAGGCGGAGCTCCCCTGGGCCGAAGGACGAGACGTCTCCTACGAGGGCGGCGCACTGGCTAGCCGCGGCCAGTTTGGCGGCGGTGGCCTTGCGCGCCTTGCGCCCTTTTTTCCTCCGCACCCGCGAGTACCGACGCGGTTGCGCCCCCCGCGGGGCGCAAAGGCGAGCGCGCGCGCGCTGGGGTGGAGGCACCCGACGTAGTGGCCGACTCGGCGTCGCTGCTTTGGGACCGGTCCCAAAAGCGCGACCTCGATCCGGCCACAAAAACGGGGGAACACGATATGGGCACGGTTGCCGCCGAAGACGTGGACAGCGTCGCCGAACCCGAGGCCGATGGCATCGATGCTGGAAACAACAAGCACGAAGACGCCGAATCCGCCGCCGCCGCTGCTGCCGAAGACGGGGACGTAGCCGTCGTCGCCGCCGCCGCAGCCGCTGTACCCGCAGGCGCCAACATTGCGACAGCGGCTCCCATCCCAGTAGGGAAGGAAGATGAAGGGGCCGCCGCTGTCGCGCCTACAGAGTCCCTGCACACGACCCCGGTTGTTGACGCGAGTGAAGCCCGCGCGGCAACCGGTGTCGTGGAGCGGCCGTCCCCGACGTTGCGACCCGATATGTCGCAGACCGATGTCGTCGGCATGGGTGAAGCCCATGCGCTATTCGACACCGTCGTCGTGGGGCACCCGTTCCCTGCCGCCGCCGATCCGGCCGCCGTATAGACCAAGCTACAGGCAGGCGAATTGGGGCGGGAACAACTGAACGCGCGAATCCCACCGTCGAGCGCGTTCTCCAGCGAGTCTGGGACGCTACCGGACGGTGGGATGTCTTCGTGCTGTACATACGCGCCGTCCCCGTGCTGTACATACGCGCCGTCCCCGTGCACGGGTGAAGCTCGCGCAGAGGTCGACGGCGCCATGTATGCGGTTCCAGCTTACTATAATGATGCGCAACGCCAAGCAACCAAGACGGCGGGCGTTTTGGCTGGCTTGGAAGTTTTGAAAGTAATCAACGAACCTACAGCGACTGCTTTAGCGTACGGTATGTGTACGAAATTGAATAATAACTCTAAAATATTAATTTTTGATCTAGGTGGAGGCCATTTTGATGTTTCAGTGATACATATTAGGGAGAACAATGTCTTTCAAGTTAAATCAACTGTTGGACAACCGAATTTAGGCGGCGATGATTTTGACGACCGGTTGGTGAGTTTTTTTGTACAAGACATCAAAAAGCGTTTTAAAGTTGACGTGTCGTCTGACTTTAAGGCTCTTCGGCGGTTGAAAACAGCTGCTGAAACTGCTAAAAGGCTACTTACATCTTCAAACCAAACATCAATTCATATCGATTGCGTTGAATACAATATTCAATATAACAGAATTATATCCAGAGGATTTTTCGAAAGTTTATGTTCTGATCTGTTTACGAAAACGATTTCTTTGGTCGATAAAGCCTTGTTGGATGCTAGATTGACGAAAAATGATATTGACGATGTTATTTTGGTTGGTGGTAGTACCAGAATACCAAAGATACAAAGTTTATTAAAGGGAAAGTTTAGGAAAATTACAACGTCAATCAATCATGATGAAGCAGTCGCGTGCGGAGTGGCGATACAGGCAGCTATATTGTCAGGTAATAGGGACAACAAAATAAAAGGTTTGAAATTAGTTGATGTCATACCTCTTTCTCTAGGTGTAGAAACAGCTAGAGGAATGATGTATAAAATAATCGAGAGGAACACTCCGATACCTTGTCAAATAACCAAAGATTTAACAACACTCGGAGATTATCAAAATGCAATGACTATAGAAATATTTGAAGGAGAACGTGCTTTAACCAAAGACAATAATTTACTTGGTTCCTTTGATTTAAAATGCATACCACCAGCGCCGAGAGAGGTGGCCAAAATTGACGTAACATTTAAAGTAAATATTGACGGTATATTAAGCGTATCAGCTCGTGACCGTAGCACGGGAAACATCGAGACCGTTACCATAAACAATCAAATTAGATTGAGCCAAAGTGAAGTAACTAAGATGCTTGCGGAAGCAGAGTTTTTTCAAGAAGAAGATAAAGAAAACAAACTACGTTTACAGTCGAGAAATCAGTTAGAATCTTATGTCTTTGAAGTCAAACGGTCAATCTTTGAAGACGAGGTCAAACTTTCTGATGAAGAACGCGTGTTGATGGTGAACGAACTAAAAGAAGCTATGAAATGGATTGACGAAAATACTGGCTGTCTAAGAGAGGAGTATGAAAGGAAATTGACAGAATTAATGCGTGAATGGTCCGGTTTTATGAGAAAGATGTACAGTCAAGTCTATAAACCGACTGTTAAACGGCAAAGAAGTGAGAACTATCAACCGGAGTTGAGTGAGATTGAAGAAGTGAATATTGAAGAAATTCATGATATTTGACGCTCTTGACTGACTTTGTAGGTTATCTACTAAATAAGTGACTTTATATGGTAAGTATTAGTATTCTTGTATCAAATGTTGCAAGCTTTTGTTAATAAGAAATTGCTTTATTTTCCTAAACATTAACATCATTTTTCATAATGTCTTTTCAATTAACTATTGTTAATTTAATAAGTTGGATTTTTTGGTGAGAACTTGAAATATGATACTTTGTTGTGTAGTTTTCTATATTTATATATCTATTTTCATTTCATTTTTTTTTTAATAAATTAAGTAACAGCAGTAAGTAATACCTAGTACCCATATTAAGTGTGTAAACTATATTATCTGATTAGTGAAATGTTACTGTTTCAAGTTTCTCAAAAAACTTAGTCATTAAGCGCTGTCCACTGATTATATAATTAGTGCTATTTTCAATACGCTATACATTCTTGCGAGACAAAGCAGACCAACAAAGAGGACCATGAACATGGAATCTATGAGAATAGGTTTCAATACTTTCGCCAGTATGTAGAGCGCCATTTTTCCTGATGTCTATTTACTAGAGAACTGTTTTAAAATTCGAATTATCATTAATACTCTTGCTAGATTTAAATACCGTTGGTACATATTGTAATAAATAAAGAAGAATGATGTATATAATATACCCTGTTTTTTCTTAGATTATTTAAGTCCTTCACACACCAAGATTTTTGCACTCAGATTGTTTAATGATAATTAAGAAGTATCTAAAGTTATATATTATAGTAGAAAATCATTTTTTCTATATTAACATATTATATTTACAATTAGATGTGCCCACGACTTCGTACGCGTGGAATTTTTTTCGCGTAACCCTAAAAAAAAGTTGCCAAAGTTACTCCTTATAACATCAGCTATCTGCCAATTAAATTGGTCCAGCCGTTTCATAGATTAGCCGGAACATCGAGACAGATAGACAGACAAAAATTTTGAAAAAATTCTTATGTTCCCTATATACATTCATATGCATTTAGTATGCTGTACAGCTGTTATTTTGACATTACAAGAAGACACTTCAATTTTATTTATCTGTCTAAATTATCATCCACGATCACCTAAAAAAAAAATATATATTTACCTGTACTAAAGATTTGTACAATTTAATTTACAAAACGTAAAAAAGTTACAAATAGTAAATCACCGTCATTTGAAAACAATACCAAAATAATATTTTCGTAAGTTTTCGCGACTTGTATACATAATAAAACTACGTTTTAACGGTTTTAAGCGCGGTAATTTTATGGATGTGCTCATCCTAAGGAACCCTGACAATACTCTTGGTCATACGGTGTATAGGAAACCTACCCATACAGATAAATACCTTAATGGTTCGTCTCACCACCATCCTAGTCAGTTAGCTACCGTGGGCAAATCTTTGTTTCAGAGAGCACGGAAAATTTGTGACGAGAACCACATAGCTGGAGAGCTTCAGCAGGTCAAGCGAGTTCTACAACGCAATCAGCTGAAGACTCCACACCAACGTCACAAAGGCCCCAAACCACCTTCAGTTGAGCGGTGCCCTGCTACCCTACCCTACATCAAGGGGGTCACAGACAGAATTGGTCACATCCTCAGGCGAGCTTCAATCAAAACATATTTCAAGCCGCAGAAAAAGATTACCCAATTTCTGAGACCTGTGAAATGCAATATCCCACTCCAGGATGCAGGGGTTTACAAGCTTGATTGTGAGTGTGGATTGTCATACATTGGGCAAACAAAGAGGAGCATAAAAACACGAGTAAAAGAACACATTGCTGACATGAAACACACAAGGTCTACGAAGTCTGCGATCAGTGAACACACGCTGGATAAACCCAACCACTACATCAGATTCGATAACCCACAAATCCTCGCGAAAGAGAATCGTTTCATACCTAGAATGATGCGTGAGGCTATTGAAATCAAAAAACACCCAAATTTCAATAGAGAAGATGGTTGGCAAGTACCACCTGTTTGGGATCCAATTATCAAAACTATTAAGACCCAAACCCAGCAAAAACCAGCTGCCAGACCTCAAGACACTGTGAGCTCTTTCTGCGTACAACGGAACACAAACCAACTTGACTGATAATTACTTTTATTTTTCCTTCCACCCATTTTAATATTATATAAAATTATTAGAGCTAGGCATGTTTGCTGAAGAGTTTCTTGCGCCGCTTCTTCTCTTCAAGCCATAACATGTTGCGAAGCGGTAGTAAATTAAATTAGGCTCCCATAGATTAAATAATAACCATAAACAAAATTAAAAATTAAATAATTAAAATTAATAAGTTGGCGGTAGGCTAAATAAAACTTTACCAATACTCGTTGACACTTGACATCTTTGTCTTCCGTGATCACGGCCACTGAAAAGTGGCCGACCTCGGAAAAACCAAAATCAAATAAAATTACCGCGCTTAAAACCGTTAAAACGATGATGATTATGAATACCAAAATAAATAAATTGTTTTAAACATAATGTTGTAGAGGTTTAGTTCACCTATTTTCTCATAAGAAAAAAACAAGATATACAGTCCGCGCCACGAAAGAAGTCCGACGGATAATAAAGGAACCAAAGTAGCAGCTCCGCTATTTGAGAGAATTTTGTTCGTAAAGTAGCTAGGAAATAAATTTTAAATAATTAAATATGGAATATTTTGTATTTATTATTCAGTAATTAGCTACATTGGTTTACGGATTAGCAAATCATTACTCGGCAGGATTAAGTTCGGCGATTGCAGCGCCGCGTCTGTAAGACTTCTTTTATGGCGCGGACTCTAGAAACGTTCGAGACTATAGATAAATATACACCAAAGCATAGATAAACGGAGATAAATCATTAAAAAAAAACTTTTCTAATTTCTCAAAAGTTCTAGACATTTTAATTGTTATTATATCATTGAGGAGGAATAACAATAATCGTGAAGTAAACTTATAATAAACTAGAGTTTACCCCGCGGCTCCGCCGCGCGTCAAACTCTATTGCGTACCTCTTGTTTTAAGAGCAGGCGTTAATACAGGATATATTGTATTGTATTTTTATGTTGGTGCTATTTGCCCTCGGAAGATTTACTTCATTTTATATGCCAAACTATCCCATCTACCGGGATGAATAGTATCTATGTCCATTTTCGGTATTCAGACACACAGATCGAGTAAAAGTCGCATTTTTTAAAGATTATGAATTTTTATAGCTTTAAACTTGATAAATGATTGGTCCCCCATACAAACTTCAATAACCTATTTCAACCCGTTCTAGTTTTATTTATATAAATAAATATTGTGTAAACTACACAAACGACCAAAACTACCAAACGTACTAAAACTGCCCAAACTACCAAATCTACCAACCAAAACTACCAAATCCATCAACCAAAACTACCACAACTAGCTAAACTACCACAATTACCAAATCTACCAATCAAAACTACCACAACTAACAAAACCACCACAACTAACAAAACTACCACAACTACCACAACTACCAAAACTACCACAACTACCAAAACTACCACCAGTACCAAAACTACCACAACTATCAAAATTACCGCAAGTACTAAAACAACCGAATATACCAAATCGACCAACCAAAACTACCACAACTATCAAAACTTTTTTTTTTTTTTTTTGGCCAGGGGAAATCCGTTTGAGGACTAAGCCGCGACAGGCACAGAAGCTTGGGGGGATGTTCGCGACCCGTGTGAGTGTGGGATTCGCCAGATCGGGGGTGGCACTAGCGTGCCCGGTCAGAACCGGTGCCACGCTATTGCCACTCCCCAGTTAGGGATACCCACTAAAACCCCTGGGTGTTCCGTCCTGCGCCTTATGCCAGGGCTACGGGAAATGGGCTACCCGACTCCGCAATGCCCTGGCAGGCGTGGGCCCCCCTCACTGGGCCTCTTCCTATGCCAGGGGACGTATCCCCCGGCTACTACTGTGTCTCATTCTTGCGTGGGGCGGTCTGTAGCGCGCCCCACGGGAAGAGAGATGAGCGCGCGCGGAACACTCGCGCTCTCATCTCGACGGCATGTGCGGGTGAGTGAGAACCCCTATACCCCTAAGGGCCCCACCCGCGCCGCCCGCTTACGGTGGCCGAAGGTCGAGTTCCGACCTCCGGCGTCGGCGCGTCCTCCTTTGGCGGGAGCGGAGCAAGGACGTACGCTCACGCTCCCGCTCCGCCTCCTCCTTCGCAAACATGACGTGCTCGCAGAAGGAGGAGACGGCGTCCCATCCAGTGCGGCTCCCGACCATGGTGCGCACCACGGCCGGGAGCGAAAGGTGTAGTCCGGTGAAGGCGACGAGCTCTCGGCGCTGCTCCGTCCATGCAGAACATTCCTGCAGGGTATGCAGCGCCGTATCCTCGTCGCCTGTGTCGCAATGATGGCACCCTGACGTCGGCTCGCGACCGAGGCGACACAGGTACCTCCCGAAGCAACCGTGCCCCGAGAGGACCTGCGTCAGCCTGAACGTCAGGGTGCCGTATGTTCGTCCAATCCAATCCGGCAGGACGGGCCTCACCGCCTCGATGGTGATGGGGCCCGCGCTGGGGCGTCTAAGGCGATCATCCCAGACTCCCACGGCGACCTGGCGGAGCTCCGACCTGCACGCCTCGATTTCGCGAGGCGCGGGTCTGGTGCCCCTGGCCAGGGCCTCTTTGCGCCACACATACAGTGACGCCAGGACCCTGGCTTCCAGGTCCCATGGGAGGGATCCGGCGAGTAGCGAGGCCACTTCAAAGGACACCGTACGGTATCCCCTTATCGCCCTGACGGCCATTATGCGCTGTGCTTGACGCAATAGCGGTGCGTTTTTGGCTGTCAGGCGATCCGCCCATACAGGGGCTCCGTAGAGGGCCATCGACCGTACGATGCCTTCGAAGAGTTTTCGGCACGTGGCGTTCGGCCCCCCGACATTGGGGAGCAAGCGCGACAGCGCACCCGCTGCCCCCTTGAGTCTGGGGAGCAGCTGCCGAAAATGTGCCGAAAAATCCCACCGGCTATCGAGAACCAATCCAAGGTATTTCATGGTCACCCCAATGCCGATGCGGATGCCTCCTACTATAATAGCGGTGTCTGGAGGTGGACGGTTCCGAGGGCCGTGGAAGAACACGGCCTCAGTCTTCTGAAGCGCCACCTCCAGTCCAAGACGCCGGATCCTGCCTACAACTATCAAAACTACCACAACTACCAAAATAACCGACTCTACCAAATCTACCACTATTACCAAATCTAGCAATCAAATCTACCACAACTACTAAAACTAACAAAACTACCACAACTACCAAAACTACCACAACTACCAAAACAACCGAATATACCAAATCGACCAACCAAAACTACCAAATCTACAAACCAAAACTACCACAACTATTAAAACTACCACAACTACCAAAACTACCACAACTACCAAATCTACTGAAACTACCAAATCTACAAAACAAAACTACCAAAACTACTACAGCTACCAAAACTACCACATCTACCAAAATTACCACAACTACCAAAACTACCACAACTACCAAAACAACCGAAATTACCAAAACTACCACAACTACCAAAACAACCGAATCTACCAAATCTACCACTATTACCAAATCTATCAATCAAAACTACCAGTATAAATGTAAAAATATATAAAGATGTAGTAGTTCAAAATTTCAGATAAACTACATCACTTTGAGAAAATTCGCTCGGAGGCAACACTTCCTTTACCATACGACTATAAAAGTGCCACGCATCCCGCTTGGCAGTTCTGGCGGAAAATCGGTAGGACTGGCATATCCACAGTCGCTACTTTCAAGCAACAGGTAAGACTACGTTCATGGGCGTACCTAGCTTTTAATTTTTATATCTATATATTGTTACGAGCTACAGGACTCGAATTAAAATAAATGCCGTTGGAATTACTATACAGTTTATTAGAACTGTACAAACACGTATAAAACATGTACAAATAAAACTGGATGCAACCAGTTTACACTGCCCGATTCAATGCAATTCAACACGCGCAAAGTCCATCACTATATCGCTAATCGAAAGTACTACACACGTCTTACTCGTATCGTAGTCGTCGCTTGACTGCTTGACTGCCCCAACCCTCTGATTGGGCATTGTTTTATACCAAATTGTATAATAGAACAAAGGATCGCGTTCGCCGAGTTAATCCCGCACACCTGGAAAGCTTCGACGGCCATAAACAAGTTCAATAACAATAGCATGTTTTTCTGTATTAAAAATTCTAAACACAAAGTAAACAACAGAATTTCTAAATCAAAGAAGGCAATAAACTGCGTTTTACGATATGCAAGTGTACGTTCTTTATCGGTATGTAACAATATATAAAACAAAGTCGTGTTAGTTACACCATTTATAACTCAAGAATGGCTGAACAAATTTTTATGATTTTTAATTTTTGGAATTGTCTTAGTCCGGAATAGGATAATAGGTATTAAAATATGATATTAATTATTAAAAAAACATCAGTCACAACATCAGTCTAGCCATTCATTTGTTATGATCTCTCCCGGGTGATTTCGGCAATGGTGACTGCATTTAAACTCATTTTCATTTGTCTGATTTAGGTGAAATTATTTTTATCTATGTTCAAGTGTATCCCGGGATGGTTTAGATTCATGATTGGACCCGGTAGGTGGTGCCGCTGAACACCACTTTAACGATAAGACCGATTTTTATGATTTTTTTTGTGTTTTTTTCGAATAGATTCGAGTGGTTTAGATTAACAATTGGTCCCGGTTGATGGCGCTGCAATAGGTATCAGGATTTTAATTTTTTGAGGGCAAGACAACATCTGCCGGGTACAGCTAGTTTAATATAAGAGTACGCAGGTACGAGCCCGGCCCAAAAGTACGCATCACTTAGGCAGTTTTTTAGCTAATGTGCTTAATATTACTCACGTGCTCACGGTGAAAGTAAACATCATGAAATCTGCACATCGAGATAATCAGTGTCTGACCCACCATTCTGCCTTAGATAAGGGTGACGGAGATAATGTCCGTTTCCTTATGAATGGGAGGCTCGAGTCCAGCAGTGGGACGTTTATGGGCTATTATCTATACTCTATACAGATAAATAAAATTGAAGTGTCTGTTTGTAATGTCACAATAAAAAAACTTCAACGGACAAGTGGAAAAACGAATCGCAACAAAGTTTTACGCTTGTCCAATTTGAAAACCTGCCCGTAAAACTTCAAGTTTAAATTTTGTTGGGATTCGTTTTTCCACTTGTCCGTTGAAGTTTCACTCCTACTATGTGTCCCAGCACACATTTCGATTTTTCGCAGGTTTACTGCAAATTATGATTTGGTTTGGTTAGGTACATTTTAATTAATGCATTTTTTATTTAAACATTTTATTTTATCAAACAAAAAACTGAATTCGATCCGGAACCAATAAAAACATCGATAGTCTATATAGAACCCCGTCTATATAGAAGTTTCACTTCAAAAATGTGAAAAAAATCAGGGGACAAAATTCGGACCAGGAGATTCCGAATGTTCCGATGTTCCGGCTAATCTCTAAACGGTTGGACCGATTTTGACGGGACTTTCGCTGGCAGATAGCTGATGTTACAAGGAGTAACTTAGGCTACTTTAAAAAAAATTTTTTTGGGCTCCGCGAAAACAAAAACTACGCAGATAAAGTCTTGGGCACAACTAGTTAAATATATGTTTGCTGATTTATACTGTTTGTGTTTTTCCAGGACCCTGACGGATCCTTGATGAGGTCTCTGGGACAGAACGAAGAAATACTTTCCGAAATCGATATTTTTAAGATAAATAATGTTTTTGGGACTGATTGCTTTGAGAAGCAAAATATATATTAGTTTATGCTTAGTTTGTGTTATTTCTCTCTTCCCTACAAGGCTAAAAAATTGTTTGTCGAAAATTAGGAATATAGAACTCTTGTTTCTTTAACGGTGAATCCCTTTACGGAAACCTGAGTACTTGACTTGCAACACTACAGATCCCACATCCGTACGCATAGGCGAAGATACGGTCGAGCGCACGGATCAGTTTAAGTACTTGGGATCTGTACTTAGTGCATCCAGGGATATCGACCACGACGTCAAGGCCCGTATCACAGCAGCTTGGGCTAAGTGGCGTGAGGTGACAGGTGTCATTTGTGACCCCAAAATGCCGGTTAAATTAAAAGGACAGGTCTATAAATCCATCATTAGATCTGTCCTTTTGTATGGCAGTGAAGCGTGGCCTATATTTGAGCGACACAAGCAAGAACTGTGTGTCACGGAGATGAATATGCTGCAATGGATGTGTGGAGTGACGCGGAAAGACCGGGTCAGGAACTCCTGCATCCGCGGCAGTCTTCATGTCCGTGACATAGCAAACAAACTGCAAGAGTGTCGCTTACGTTGGTACGGCCACGTTTTACGGAGACCGGCTAATTATGTGGGGAACAAATGTCTAGCCATGCCGCCTCCACCAGGTCCCGGTCGAAGGGGAAGGCCCAAGAAATGTTGGCTTGACGTTGTGAAGGATGACATGCGTACCAATGGTCTCAAAACGGGGGATGCTGAAGACCGCGCGAAGTGGACTAGAAAAAGTAGGAAAGCGGACCCTGGACGTCGGAGTGAACGCTCCGAACGCAACCGGAAATTAACGCTCGCGCTCTGGGCACGAGCCACTAGTGCCCCTAATGTAAATCCATCACTGCGAACACCACCCTTATCGGGAATATGCCAGTGGGGTAGTGTGAAAATCACCGGCTGCCTCCCGTCGTCATATGCCGGGGCTACGGGAACTAGCTGTGCCTGTGTGCCGAATACTTTTGGCTCAACGACTGTTTGACCATAAAAGTCTGCGTACTTATTACTCGACGACTAGGGACGCGTTCCATTAGTAGCTCACAACGCCCAAAATGCTTAGTTAGCCGTTCCACAAGGCGACCGCGGTCGTTGTGGTCGTGGCGAAAACGTCACTAATGACGTCATCATTTTCGATCACACAGCGCTCACAACGACCCATGTCAAGAGGTGGGTCGAAGTGGGAGTTGACCACAGAGCATTAATTCGCGCCTTTTTCAATATCTCTTGATATTGAAAAAGGCGCGATTTTCAAATCAACAAATGACATTTGTGTATTTCGACGTTTATGACATTAACGTCCCAAAATCCATTCAACTAGAGTTTATAATTGTAACGTCCGCAAGCAAGTGGAATGGGACAAATAGCGTACGTGAACGTGGTCGTTGTGAGTTCCTTCTGGAATGTAGCCTATGTTCGATCATAAAAGTCCGAGTTCTTATTGCTAGGTCGTTATGTTAGATCATAAAAGTTTGCGTATTTATGGCTTAGCGGCTATGTTAATATAGCCGTCGAGACAAAAGTACGCGGAATTTTATCATCGAACATAAACGCTTAGCAATAAGTATGCGGACTTTTACGTTCAAACATAGATAGTTAAAGAGCCATTAGTACGTGGACTTTTATTATCGAACATAAACGCCGAGCAATAAATACGCAGAGTTTAAGATCGAACATAAACGTTAAGCAATAAATTAGCGGGTTTTTATGATCAAACATAAATGCCGAGCAATAAGTACGCAGACTTCCATGATCGATGTAGTCACCGAGCCATTTACAGTACATTAAAAATCGATGCATTACAGCACATAAGCCAGTATTGGCTATGTTTTTCTTCTTTTGCGTCCTACTATTAAATTTTCAACTAATATTGTGATGCAAGACTCAAAAACATATAAAAAAAATTGTTATGCGTTTTCTCAATATTTACCAATTATAATATGTCCCATTCATTTATTCATAATCTTTCTTATTCAATAACATAAAAAAATCTTACAAAATAAAAGTGTAGGTATGTGCTAATGATATTCAGTCCTGCTGATGCTTATGTCGCTCTTGTCGATCACATTGTAGAAATATATTTTGTCGGCGTACTCTCGTCTACTTGTCGGTGTACATACTCATCACACTGCTGTTGGAATCAAATAGTTATCAACGACATACCTATAGGACTTCAGACATAAGGACAAAATAACCTTGATACGGTCTCCAATTATAAAATATTCCCTTCATCTATTTATAATATCTTTTTTAGTCAATAACATAAAAAATATTAAAAAATAAAATTATATAGGTATGCACGAATGATATTCAGTCCTCTTGAGGCTTATATCGCTCTTGTCGATCACGTTGTGGACATATATTTTGTCGGCGTACTCTCGGCGGCACATTACACACTTGTCGGTTTATATCATCATGCACACTGCTGTTGGGAGAAGATAGTTATTCCTAGTTATCTGCGACATATCTAGCGGATTTTGCACATAAGGACAAAACAACCTTGATACGGTCTCAGACTATAAAATGTTGCCTTCATCTATTCATATTATCTTTTTTATTCAATAATATAACAAATCTTACAAAATAAAGCTATATAGGTATGCACGAATGATATTCAGTCCTGTTGAGGCTTATGTCGCTCTTGTCGATCACGTTGTAGACATATATTTTGTCGGCGTACTCACGGCGGCACATCACACACTGTCGGTGTATATCATCATGCACACTGCTGTTGGGAGAAGATAGTTATTCCTAGTTATCTGCGACATATGTATAGGACTTCGGACATAAGGACAAAACAACCTTGATACGGTCTCCGACTATAAAATGATGCCTTCGTCTATTCGTAATATCTTTTTTATTCAATAATATAACAAATCTTACAAAATAAAGCTATATAGGTATGTACTAATGATATTCAGTCCTGTTGAGGCTTATGTCGCTCTTGTCGATTACGTTGTAGATATATATCTTGTCGGCGTACTCTCGGCGGCACATCACACACTTGTCGGTGTATATCATCATGCACACTGCTGTTGGGAGAAGATAGTTATTCCTAGTTATCTGCGACATATCTATAGGACTTCGGACATAAGGACAAAACAACCTTGATACGGTCTCCGACTATAAAATGATGCCTTCATCTATTCATAATATCTTTTTTATTCAATAATATAACAAATCTTATAAAATAAAGGTATATAAGTATGCACTAATGATATTCAGTCCTGTTGAGGCTTATGTCGCTCTTATCGATCACGTTGTAGACATATATTTTGTCGGCGTACTCTCGGCGGCACATCCCACCCTTGTCGGTATATATCATCATGCACACTGCTGTTGGGAGGAGATAGTTATTTCTAGTTATCAGCAACATACCTATAGGATAATAACACTACGTTTAAACGGTTTTAAGCGCGGTAATTAAAAATAAAACTAAATTATTAAAATGAACCAGTTGGCAGTAGGCTAAATAAAACTTTAACAATACTCATTAACACTTTACATCTTTGTCTTCCGTGATGGTTACTGAAAAGTGGCCGAAACGTCGGAATAATGAAAATCAAATAAATTGCCGCGCTTAAAACCGTTAGACCGAGAGAGCGGTACAGTGGTGAACATGTCGTGTTGGCACCAGGTCAAAGAGTTCTTCTGAACACTCCCCATTGTAGAGACGGTAGAATACGCAGAGATGCTGTCTCTGAGTAGACTAAGCGATTCTAAACAATCTGTCAGTATGAGTATGATAAAAGTGCAAGCATAGAAGCATAGCGTTTCGTTCGTTTTGTTGGTATTTCCATCGGTAAATCTATAGACGTTTGATGCACGAATTTTAAGTAGTGGGGTGGAGGAATGGGGAGGGGGGAGGCATACTTACCTCTACTACAACCCCTATGGTTCGGAGATCTTCACTTTTTTTAATAAACATAACCTTACTTATTTTTTCACTAATATTGCATTTATAAAGTTGAACAATCCTTTTAAAGTCAAAAAGAAAGCCAGTTATAAACAGAAAAAGAACCAATAAAATAGCGTATGTCGTCAAAAATGAAGAAAAAACACAACAGAGCACATTTACATACACTACAAGAGTAACCATGAAAATAATCAAAATGGCGGCCAATAAAGATGAAATTAGAAATCGTGTTTATAAAATAAATAGTAAATGGTTACAGTTGGTTCTGGCACTCGTCGGCCGCTACCGCGGCACGCTCGGTTCGCTCGCTCAGCTCGTGTGTTTTGGTTTGAAACTAAGCTAACCTAAATCACTGTTCTAGTCACTGGTTGCGACCTTTCATCGCCCATCACATTAATGGTAATGAAAGAATAGATAAGGTTATGTTTACTAAAAATAAATATTTCAAGAACTCCGCATCCTAGGGGTTGCAGAAAGGGTAAGCATACCTTCCCCCTACCCACTACGCCCACCCCTACTTAAAATTTGTGCACCGGATATCTGAGTAGCAGCCTTTCCGTCATATATCGGTGGCGTGCGCTCATACGTCTGCATGTCCGGTGGTAATATACAGATAGAAGGACATGAGGATTTAAGAGGTTCGTATTTGCCGATATAGCTGTGGAATCCTAACAAGCGACGTATTAATTATATACCTGGTCTTTCTACAGCACTTTGCACCATTCTCTCGATCTTGTGGTCCCTCTTCCAGCGAAAATACATCTTCTTTATTACAGCCATTACCATTACTATCATAAAGAGGCTGATACCAAATAATATCGTATATAAAGCCATGTGAATTCACTGTAAATAGTTTCAAAATTATGTTGAGTGTAAGTATTTTGGCATTTTATATGGAAATTGACAATGTTATCTTGTCAATAACGGTGTGGCAAATAGCATCCTTACTGTCACCTACTGGTCGGCAGGTCACATTATATAGATATTTTTTTTTATGTCAATGGCTTGGCAACTAGACCTTTAAGCCAGGCGCAGTTGTATTGTAGGCTACAATCCACACCATTCAACGGAGTTCTTGTGACAACTCGAAAGGCCACATTTGACTATGCAGCTCACATTTCTCACAAAACACATAATTACTACTCAAAAACTATCAGTATCCTACAACTATTGTTCATTTTAGAGTAATTTTACACATTTTTAGAAAATAAAACTGCACAGCACAACGTCCCCTTTCAGTTCCCGCCAAAAACTCCTATAGATATTTTTTTTTTTTTTTTTGGTTTTGAGGCGAGGGAAAATGCTTAACCGATTTACGCACAAACTGGGTCGTTGCTAGGGGAACGACACGCGTCGGTCGGGGGCGATAACACTGCAGCAATAGTATGCTCTTGGCAGCGCTCCGTCCGCGATCGACGTCACAGAATAGTGTGGAAGACTCCGAGCGTTGCTGCACGGGCGAGCAACCCCAATACCCACTAAAAACCCCCTCCTCCCTGACGACCCTGCGCTTTGAATGTGTTGGAAAGGCTGAGATTTAGAACGTAGTTACGCCCAGCCGATCCAGCGCAATAAAGTGCCTGGAGTGTGCCCTGGGAGAACACACCCCACTTCGTTGTGCGGGGGTAGAAGGTCCTTTGCTCTTCCTAGCAAGCTAAAGGCCCCCCGCGGTAAACGGAACCTAACTCAGGGAGGGAAGTAATGCGCGTACCTGCCTCTCCGGGTGCCAGCTGAAGGCCGGCGACCTCGAGAAGACGCATTGGCACGCGCTGCAGGACTTCTCTCCCTGTCTCGTTCTGCGGCCTCCTTGAGTGACATTACTGTCTCGCAAAAAGTAACCGCAGCCCCCCAATTGTCGCTGCTCTGCAGCATGGCCTTGACCAAGTCTGTGGCGGTGAAGTGCATTGGACCAGACGGGTGCACCGTACAGTGCCATACTCCTCAGGATATCAGCCCTACCCCGGGTAGGACCGGAACCCGAAGGATCCAGTCATAACCTACGTTCCAAAGAATCGGCCCGAGGACCGACCCCTGTGGAACGCCGCACGCGACGCGTCGACGACCTACCTCGGGATTGCCGGACTCACCGCCCTCCCAAAGGATATGTCGATCCTGCAGGTACGCGCCCAACAGCCTCGTGAGGTACGGGGGGACTCCATGCGCGCGGAGCCCCTCCCTGATCGTCTCATGAGGGAGGCTGTTAAAGGCGTTCGCTATGTCTAGCGACACCGCAAGAACGACATCCTTCGCTTGGACGGCTTCGTCCGTTGACGTTCGCAGCGTCTCGAAGGCGTCCATCGTGGAGCGCCTCCGCCGAAACCCGAACTGCGTTTCTGAAAGCCCCGGCTCCACAGTGTCGAGATGCTTCACGAGCCGCTCCGCCAAGATCTTTTCGAAGACCTTAGCGACCTCGTTCAGCAGCACTATGGGCCTGAAGGCGGACGGATCGTTGGGAGGCCGACCTCCCTTGGGAATCAGGCACAAACGACCCTCCTTCCATTGCGACGGGAGCCGACCTGCGCGAATACAGGCTTCGAACAGTTCCCGCAGCTGGCCGCGTAGATGTTTAGCGGCCAGGAAGAGGAGTCGACCTGGAACCCCGTCGGGTCCCGGTGCCGTCTTCCTGCCCCGGAGCCGGTCCAGGGCAACGTCTAGTTCCCCCTCGGAGATGGAGTGAGGCTCCTCGTCCGTGGGAGTGTCGGGAACGGGTGGACCCATACTGGGGGGAGTGAAGTTTCCCGGATCCGGGAAGAGCCCGTCGATAACCGACCGGAGCACCTCGGGTTCGAGCGTTTCCGTGACCGTGGATGTGCAAGGCCGCAACGTGTTGCGAGCCCCACGGTACGGACGCCCCCAAGGGTCCCGATCGAGCGTCTCGAGGAGCTCGGCCCGAGCCCGGGCTTTCGCTTGCAGTATTGCAATCGAAAGGGCCTTTCTGGCCTCCCTAAACTCTCCCACGAGTCCATTTTCCGCGACGTAGTCCGGAGGACGGCGCGCCCTGCAGCGTTTGAGCCTGTGGCTGATGATGCGAACTGCCTTTCGCATCTCGCCCAGCTCCTCGGTCCACCAGTGGACCTGCTTGCACGGAGGCTGCCGCTTGGAGACGCGAGGCATCGCCGCGTCGCAAACCCTCGTCAGGGTCTTGCGCATGTGCTCTGCCTGCGACTCCAGGTTCTCGAATTCGACTGGGTAGGCCCAGCTTTCCGTGAGTGCCCACTCCTCGGCCTGCTCCGGATCGAGCTTGGTAAGGGCCCAACGCGGGAAGAGAGGGGGGCGATGAACAGGGCTCGGACCGGAGGAGGGGGTAAGCTCAAATCTGATGTACCGATGATCAGAGAGCGACTCCACCTCCTCCAGCACCCTCCATCCGACAACTCTGCGGGCGGCCGCATGAGTGGCGAATGACAGGTCGATGACCGATCCACCCCGCGCGCGCACGCAGGTCTGGACCGATCCCTGGTTCAATATGGTCAGGCCGGATTGAAGAGCCCATTCCTCAACCGTCCGGCCCCTAGGTTCCGTGAACGTATTTCCCCAGGAACAGTGTTTTGCGTTAAAGTCGCCCATCACGAAGATCGTTTTAGGCGACAATCTGTCTATGGCAGCCCTGATGGCGTCCAAGTGAAGCTCGAACTCCGCCAGGGGGCGGCTGCGCGAAAAGTAAACGCCTATGACGACGATACTCCCGCTCTCCGCCACCGCATAGCCCTTTCCTCTTTCAAGACATGTAAGCGGTGTGCCAGAACCGGCTCTGGCCACCACCGCTACCACGTCGTCGAGGTCGCCCACCCAATTGCCGCAAGGCGGCACGTAATAAGGTTCGCTTATTACGGCCAAGTTCGCTTGCCACTCCGCCATCGCCTGCAGGCACAAATCCTGAGCGGTGGGGGAGTGGTTTACGTTCGCCTGAAATAGTATTGTTACGGGCGTACTAGGCATTGGAGGTGTCCATTGCGCGTACTCCCGTAACACCCGTGCGTTGTTTCGTCCTCGGATGGACGAATTTGCCCTTCACGTAGGGAGGCTGGCAGAACCTCGCCAACGTGGGGTGGGCAGCGTTGAGTCCCCCCGCCGCACACGCCGCGCAGTGGGGGTTCCGGGCCGTGCAGTCCGGCATCTTGTGTCCGCTCTTACCGCAGCGGAGACACAAGTTAGTCCGGTCCGGGCACGTGTCCGGACAGGTCTGGGCGCCATGGCCGACGTTGTAACACCGGTAACAACGTATCGGTCTGGCTTCCAGTGCCTCTACCCTCGCCGAGGTGAAGCCTACCACGAGGTAGCCCATCTCGACGATGACTTTGGCAGCAGCGACGGGGCACATCACGTACGATGCGCCCAAACCGCCCGGTCCTGCACCGATGTGCTTCGTGCGCACGTCGTCGCGCCGGCAGTTGCCGGCGCGCGCGATCGCGTCACGCAGCCCATCGACCGTGACCGATTCGTCCAGCCCAGAGACGTAAAGCTCCCCACGCTTTACGGGGCGGACGACCTCGGCCATCCCTGCAAGGGCTCCGCGCAGAGCCTCGGCGACGCGGTCCGCCTTGGCCGCGCTCTCGGGTCCCGGCTGGAACTCGAGAAGGCGCGCGTCCCTGACGGTCCGCACCACCTTCAGCCCCTCGCGGAGGCCCATGGCCGCGATGTCGACCACCGTCGAGGCCTTCGCGAAGACCTCGCGATAACCGACACCCTTCGCGGCCGCTGCCGGCAGCAGTTTGATGATAACTGCGGCCGACTTCGGCTCACGGAATACTACCGCAGGCTTCGCAGCCTGTTTCCGTTGTTGCTGCCCCCGCCCCGACGGCAGGGGAGCAGCTTGCGCCTGGGTGGGGGGAGGGGGCCCGTCGGCCCTCGCCCCCTTACCCTTTTTCCGCTTGACGACCGTCGTCCACGCCCCCCCCTCCGGGGCGGGGGCGGGGGGCACGGGCGCGGGGGGCGGCGCGCCGTGCGCGAGGCGAGCGGGGCCGGCGGGCGCCGCGACGACCGATGTCGCGGCCGCGGGCGCCGTCCGTTGCCTAGGGGCCGGCCTAGGAGCCGACACCACAGGCACGGGTGCCGTGGCGGGGGCCGTTAATGCAACGGCGGCATCGCGTGCCGCTCTCCGCTGCATTTTCAGCCTCCACTTCACCCCCCCTCTATTCGTCTTTTTTGTATGGGGGGGGGGCCGGTGACGGTGGGGAGTCCGTCACCCCGACAGCCGGGGTCGCCACCACCTCCATCGGAACCGGGGTACTTACTTCCCCCGCATTCCGCCGGACGGCGGCGGCAGCCGTGGCCGCTTTCGGCCTAACGGCCACTTTTGGTGCCGGTTTGATTGCCGGCGCCTTGCCTCGGTCGGCCGCTAGCGGTGGACGGAGGGTCGGCGCGGCATTCAGCCGGTCCTCGATTCCGGCGAACCGGGCATCGAGTATGGGGGCGACAACGTCGATCACGGCCCGCACAAACGCGTCGTGATCGATGCCGCCGGGCCCCGTTGGAGCGGGTGTCGGCGCCACCCCGTTGGCGGCCGCCGGAGCTCGCTCCGTCCCGACGACGGGAGCCGGTGTCGGCCCTGCTACCGCAGCACGGGCCGGACGCGATTTTTTAACCGCAGCGGGTGCGGCGGGCGGTTCCGGTACCGCCGCCGCCTCCGCCGTGGCGGCTTGGGCCTTTCGCTTGACGGGTACGGGGGTCGGCGCCGCCATTACAGCAGGCGCCGGCTCCGCAACCGAAGCGGAGGCCTTTAGGGCCTTACGCATGTCTTCAAACTCCCTGCGGTAGGAGCGGTTTTCCTCCCGCAGCGAGCTTAACTCCATGCGTAGCCTGGCGTTCTCGTTACCGAGCTTCCAGGCCTCGGATTCCGGATTTCGCGTGACCAGTGTGTCGACGATGTCCGACACCCTGGACGCGGCCTCCTTCAGCCGGCGCACGTAAACCCCCTTCAAATTGCCCGACGTTTGGGCAATTTGAATTATCTCGGCGACCTGGGCGCACGCCGCTAGGCGGAGCTCCCCAGGGCCGAGAGCCGATATATTCCCGACGAGGGCGGCGCACTGGCTAGCCGCGGCCACTTTGGCGGCGGTTGCCTTGCGCGCCTTGCGCCCCTTTTCACCCCCCTCGGTGCGGAGGTAGGCCTCCGCACCCGCGAGAATGCTAGTAGTCGCCGCGGGTGCGCCCCCCGTGGGGCGCAGAGGCGAGCGCGCGCGCGCTGGGGAAGAAGCACCCGACGTGCCGTCCGAATCGGCGCCGCTGCTCTGGGACCGGTCCCAGAAGCGCGACCTCGATCCGGGAACGAGCATCGGGGCACACGAAATCGGCACCGTTGCCGTTGAAGACGTTGACGGCGCCGCCGAACCCGATGCCGAAGACGATGAGGCTGTGAACGAACATGACGACGTCGTCGTGCCCGCCGCCGCTGCCGCTGAAGACGAGGACGTGGACACCGCCGCAGCCGAAGACGCAGGCGCCGACATCGCAACAGCGGCTCCCATCCCATTAGGGAAGGAAGACGAGGGGGTCGCCGCTGCCGCGCCTACGAGGTCCCTATTCACGACCCCGGCCGAGGGCGCGAGTGAGGCTCGCGCGACAACCGGTGTCGTGGGACGGCTGCTCTCGACGTTGCAGCCCGAAAGGTTGCAAGTCGATGTCGTAGGCACAGGTGAAGCCCGTGCGCTATACGACACCGTCGTCGTAGGGCACCCATCCCCTGCCGTCGCTGAACCGGCCGCCGTGTATACCGGACTACAGGCAGGCGCTTCAGGGCGGGAATAACTATGGTCGCGAATCGCACCGTAGAGCGCGTGCTCCAGCGAGTCTGGGACGCTGCCGGACGGTGGGATGTGATCATGCTCTACGTAGGCGCCGCTCCCTTGCACGAGTGAGGCTCGCGCAGAGGTGGGTGGCGCCATGTAGGCATATTGAACTATGGTGCTTGCAGCGCTCACGGCCAGGCAAACGGCCGAGTTCGCTGCAAGCAGTACGTTCCTATCTATCTCCGGGTGTGCTGCGCTCCTGCGCGCGGCACGCCCGGATGGGGCCCTAGGCGCCATGGGAACCGGAGGCGGTCCCATCGCGCCGCACCTATCCTCATGCGTGGCGGCGGTGAGGTCTACCACCGCCGACGCATCCCCTACCGAGCCGGGCATATCGGCAGCCGTGAAAACGGCACTATCCGCATGCCCGTGACGCGGCCCGGCAACCGACCTGCTGCGACGGGCCGATGAAGAAGACGCCTTTTTCACCCGCGTCTCCCCGATCTCAGGCATTAACCAGCCATCCTTGGCCTTCGCGTGGTCCCGCTTTCGCGGGACACTCGAAGGCCTCGGGGCCTTCTGGGGGCCTGGGCCATCCATTACTGGAGGCCCGTTCCTTTGCCGAGACCAGTCGACGCGTGTGAATAACTATCGACACAAACGACCGTTATTGCGTAATGCGCTTAGACGCGCCGAAATAAACAAGCGAATAGAGCTTAACAACTCACCCCAGTCGAAAAACAACTGATTCGCGCCGGAATCAAACTAAATAACACTGTACACTATCACTACACAACTGTTGTCGCAATTTGTCGCTTTTTGAGAGCGAAAAAGCGTAAAAAATTGCAATTTTCCGCAAAGAGCACGGGCATTTGCGACTGCTTCGCACGGATGCCGTCCGGGAATGCGTGATCGTTATCCCCAATTTCAAGGTTCAAAGATATCGTTCTAGTACGTATTATATGTGCTGGGAGTTTGTCCTCATTTCCTTAATACGTTCACTAATACGTGTAGCAAAAGCTTTGTACCTCTTTTTACGAAAATTGCGCAGACGGAGGAGTATGAAATTTCGCACACTTATAGTTTATATATCGAAGGAGTGCAGAATGCTAATATTTAAAAAAAAATGTATAAAATATACATTAAATATACCATGTATTTGACACTCACATGCATATATACTCTTTTGTTTATTGTTAAAGTCAAATTGACAGTGTAGCTTTAGCGAAATCTGTGATTATAGAATTGTGATTGTAGAATGGTATATATTGTTACGAGTGTGGGACTCGAATTAAAATCCCGTTGGAATTACTATAGATTTAATTATTTAAACTGTAAAAACACGTATAAAACAGGTATAAATATATTGGATACAACCAGTAACACTATTTCTCTTTAGTTTCCTTACACTAGTTTTATTTGTACCTGTTTTATACGTCTTTGTATAGTTCTAATATGTTGCGATTCGTTTTGCTACTTATCCAATGCCATTCGTTTTTCCACTTTCCGTTGAAGTTTCACTTCTACTATGTGTCCCAGCACACATTTCGATTTTTCGCAGGTTTACTGCAAATTATGATTTGGTTAGGTTAGGTACATTTTAATTAATGAATTTTTTATTTAAAAATATTTTATTTTGTCAAACAAAAAAACTGAATTCGATCCGGAACCAAAAAACGCATCCACAGTATATTCTAACATTATGCCGTCTCTCACCACGTCTAGTCTAAATTTATGCCGCTCCTCCACGCGGCCGTAACGATTTTTCGTGACAGAAAAATCCTAAGACCCCCGTTTATATAGAAGTTTCACTTCAATAAATTGTTCTAAAAAACTTACAATAATATTTTCAAAAGAAAATGCCCTTCGTTAGATTTTCTCCGTTTCCTTCTCTAATCCGATGACATCTGTACACAAGTAAGCCGGGTAAGCCACCCTCTATTTGCGTCCCCTTTTCTCGGGCAAATGCCTTATAAAAGTACAATGTGATGAGTGTGTGTAAAGAAAATAGCTCCCCTATTCTTTAGTTCTGTCATTTGTTTTTTTAATTTCAAAAAGGAGGTTCTTAATTCGACTATGTTTTTTACGTCTGTTACACGATTTCTCCGGCAATTGTGGATTTTTTATTCGCAGAAGCATACTCCTGAAGCAGTCCCATTGTCACCAAGACAGGATCTGATGAGTGAATCTCAGGGAAATCGAGAGTATACCTCGAACAAAGACGTACAACGGGTTTCTTATATTTTTTTCTAAAGAAAAAAGAAGAAGAACGAAAGACTTTATTTGACGACAGCCTGTACTGTAAGAGTGGTTTTGTGCGACTAGTAAAAAATAATAAACAATAATATCAACCCATAAATGTCCAATGCTGGGCTCGGGCTTCTCATTATAGGGGAAACGGACAGTATACCCACCACGCTTGTCCAAGGCGGCTTGGCAGGTTTGATACATCGGCTATCTCGACGTGCAGGTTGCATCACGATATTTTCCTTCACCGTCGTTAGCACGTGGTAATTGTAACAATGTGCACATTAGGTCAGAAAACTGCCTAAGTGGTGCATGCGTTCCGGCCAGGATCGAACCCGCGCCCTTTAAGCCTGAGACGCGTGCGCTAGCCATTACGCTACCACGACTGTTTCGAGACTAGTAATACATAATTAAAACCTTAGATCATAGACATGTTATATCTCAATGATTAAAACATTATATAAGCCGCGCGCAGAAGGTTTTCCAATGACTACTTACTATTATTATTGTATTGGATTACTTACTATTATTGTGTATAGTTATGTAAAGTATATACGATAATAAATTTATTGCAACAACTAATTATGTAACCTTTTTTTGTCAACTCTACTGATCATCGACACGTGACATTATGAGGAGGCTATCGGCAAACCTTCTGCGCACGGGTAGTATACACAAATACATAAATAAGTAAATAATAAATCAGAATGAACAAGTTGGCGGTAGGCAAAAAAAAACTTTAACGATACTCATTGACATTCGACATATTTGTCTGCCGTGATCACGGCTACTGAAAAGTGGCCGAAATGTCGGAAAAATAAAAATCAAGTAAATTACCACGGTTAAAATCGTTAAATTGTAGTTATATTACGTGGAAAGAATGCATGATAAAAGAATGACTAAACAGATATATAATGCAAAAATGGATGGATGCAGAAGCCGTGGAAGGCCACGACACACCTTCCATGATCAAATGGATCGTGTACTAGCAGAAGGTGATGTCAGGAGCCTTAAGAACAGACGAGCGTGCATGACAAGAGTTATGAATGTCAAAGAAGCAAGTGAGGTGTGTAAGAATAAGCCTGAATGGCGCTCTGTTATTCGTGCCTACCCCGCAAGGGAACTGGCGTGAAGTTATGTATGTATGTATATTATGTGAAAGAGTTGTCATTATAAGGATGGAGTGTGTGCAGGTGTCAGGAGTCTACGATACGTATCTGGGCGCAAATTGATAGAAGTGGAGAGGCGAAGGAATTAAAAACGTTCCAAGTAATGAAAGAAAGAAAGAAAATAATTTTATTCAGGACAACTTACAGCAGATATAGTAAAACTAGAATATGTATGTGGATATGTATATTATGTATATATATACACTAGAGTTTACCCTTCGGCTGCGCCGCGGGTCAAGCTCTAGTGCGTGCCTCTTGTTTAAAGAGCAGGTGTTGATACAGGTTACATTGTATTAAATTTTTATGTTAGTGCTATTTGCACCCGGAAGATTAATTTCATTTTATATCGCAAACTATCCAATCTCCTGGGATGAAAAGTATTTTTGTCCATTTTCGGTATTAAAACTACATTTAAACAAAATTATAGCAATACCGATCCAGTACTCCTAGTAGTTATTCCGTGAAGGCTTAAATGACCAAATTGACCAAAATAACCGAAATGACCAAAATAATGAAAACGACCCAAATGACCAAATTGACCAAAATTACCAAAACTTAAATTGAACACTCCTGCACATAGCTCAACTTTTTACCACAATTCTTTTACTGTTAAGGCTATACAACTTTGGAACACGTTTCCTGTTACTATCAGACAAGTAAAATCGCTAGTGATATTTAAAACTATAATCAAAAAATACTACCTGCCGTTGGAATATGATATCTAAATTCATCAATAAACATTTATATATTTTGTAGATATGTATATTAAGTATATATCTATGGAGGAAATTGGAAGGTGAATCGACTCTGCCGCCTGCTATTGTATCAATTTTTAAATATTGGTACAATAATCAGAAAAATATTGTAAGATGGGCAGAGTCGTACTCGGACATGTATAGGCTGGAATGCGGGGTGAGGCAGGGGGGGGTTAAGCTCTCCTCGCCTTTTCAACTTTTACATGAATCAGCTGATAAATGAACTCAGCAGAGCACATGTCGGATGTCATATAGATGGGGTGTGTATGAACAACATTAGTTACGCTGATGACATGGTTCTGCTGAGCCCATCTATCGGCGGTCTGAGGCGGCTCTTGTCAATATGTGAATCGTACGCGGTGAACCATGGCCTTAGATATAATGTTAAGAAGAGCGAGGTTATGATATTTAAATCAGGCGCTAAATCTTACGATATAATTCCTGAAGTATACCTCTGTGGCAAACCGATATCAAGGGTTTCCAAGTTTAAGTATCTGGGACACTGGGTAACCGAAGACTTAAAGGATGATTATGATATAGACCGGGAACGTAGGTCGCTGGCTGTCCGATGTAACATGCTGGCCCGCAGGTTCGCACGCTGTACTCAAGAGGTAAAGAAGACGCTTTTCCGAGCATACTGTCAGTCCTTCTACACGTGCAGCCTGTGGGTCAGTTATGCGCAGCGGGCATACAGCGACCTACGTGTCCAGTATAATAATGGACTGAGGGTGTTGTTGGGGCTGCCATGGCGGTGCAGTGCGTCAGGGATGTTTACAGACGCGCGAATCGGTGGCTTTGCGGCCATCATTAGAAAGAGATGCGCATCCCTTCTGGCCCGCGTTCGCGGCAGCACCAACAGCATGCTCACTCTTTTTGTAGATCGATGGGACTCGCCACTGCTACGTAAATGAGAGCAACTGCACACCCAGTTAAATGTATGAGTTTGTTTGTTTTCTGCCGCCTCGCGGCCCGGTGGTAGAGTCCATACTTGACATTATTTGGTATACATGTCCCTTTTTACCGCGGGGGGCTTTTAGCTTGCTAGGAAGAGCAAAGGACCTTCTACCCCCGCAGAACGAAGTGGGGTGTGTTCTCCTAGGGCACACTCCAGGCACTTTATTGCGCTGGATCGACTGGGCGTAACTATGTTCTAAATCTCAGCCTTTCCAACACAAACAAAAGCGCAGGGTCGACAGGGAGGAGGGGGTTTTTAGTGGGTATTGGGGTTGCTCGCTCGTGTAGCAACGCTCGGAGTCTTCCACACTATTCTGTGATGTCGATCGCGGACGGAGCACCGCCAAGAGCATACTATTGCTGCAATGTTATCGCCCCCGACCGACGCGTGTCGTTCCCCTAGCAACGACCCAGTTTGTGCGTAAATCGGTTAAGCATTTTCCCTCGCCTCAAAAAAAAAAAAATCGGGATCGGGAATAAATATATTAGTGTTATATAAATACGTTTTTCAAATATTAAAATAGGTAGACACAGACATAGACAAACAACACTTTATTGTTCACCAAAACAAAAATTACAAAATAAATGCACAACAAGACAATAGTTATTTTGTAAAACAAAACGCGGCCTTATCGCTAAAAGCGATCTCTTCCAGGCAACCTGACTCAAAGGAAATTCTTAAAATATCTGTAATTATTATGCAACAAAAAGGAAAAAAAAATTACATACATGGACAGCAGATTACAGTCTATTGTAAACTAGCACATACATTATTGCGTAAGACTTACATAATGATTCCTAAGTGAATTTTTAAATATAGCAAAAGATTTAGCTTTTCTGGCATCAGTGGGCAAAGAGTTCCAAAGTAAGACAGCCTGCATGGCGAAGGAGTTGGAATAAAACGTTGAAGAGTGTGCAGGTGCCATCAACAGGAGCGCAAATTGAGTGTATGTGACGTATGAAGGAAGTTGAAACATTCCTTAAGATAAGGAGGGGTATAAGGTATAAACAGTATACGATATATGATATAGTGAGTTGAGAAGTTGGGCATTCCGGCGAAGTGAGATAGGCAACCACTCGAGCTTTTTGCGATATTCAGAAACGTGGTCATATAAGTAATACTCCCTATCCCTCCAAAAAAATGGTATTATCAAATGGCGTAATCTGAAATGAATTGAAAAAGTTGAAAAGGTACTAAAATTACAAATATTTATTTCGAGAATATTCTTTGACTTCCCTGTTTTCAACTTTGCAATACGAAGAAAAGTTCAGTTTTATAATAAACTTCCTAAAACCGGAGACTGTCTTGCCTTTTCATTTAATTATATTACTCGCCATTGCTCCAAACTGAATTACGTTTAGTCGTAGTCATTATATAATGTAAACAATTTTTAAAAACAAAACATAAGATATCCTCTCTATATTTAGGAAGAATCCATCTCACTTACACGTTACAAAAAGCTGTACATCTATCTCTTTCACTCTAATTATATTGGATATATCGCTATCCTTCTTTATGTAGGCGTACATTTGTTCCATTATCGATTTTCCCGCCAGTTTCCGCGACACGCGTGGTGACGTCGTGTGCTTGTAATGAAAAAAATATAAATAAACCATATTCGTCGTAAATAATAATTAAAAACATACAAATATATTCATTTTGAGAGCAAATGCTTACAATTTACGTATATATTTAAATTTTAATCTTTAGACTGTGTAGTGAAAATAATAATTATCATTTTGGTGTACATAAATAGAATAGTTATACGGATTTCTTAGTGAAAAGATCGCAATAATTTTGTAGGCTTTATGGTCTATCTATCTTTGCCTGTTATTTATGTGAATAAGATTGAATTGCACCATAAATAAATTTATAACTTTTATATCTGTGTAACATACTTTTTCTGAAATAAATAGAAAAGTAATTTGTTGCTCACTAAGCATATCAGAAGAGGTAATTTATTTGGATTTTTGTAATAAGTGGGTAAGTTGATTAGTTTGAAAAAGGTTATTAATATTACAATCTATAGTAGTAAAATAAATTAAACTCTTTCTGTCTATGACTTCCAAATAAATCACAAAATTTAAATAGTGTAAACTGCATTTTTTTGTTAATATAGTTTTTATTTATTATATCATATTTACGATTGAAATTTATATTCACCTAATAAAATTATTTAAAATACAGATACTAATAATATATTTCACATCTTAATTTAAAAAAAAATACTTGACTTGACTTTTTAAATTGAATGGCAATTGGCTCGTTCTTTATCGAACCACCATTACTGCCAGTGTCAGGTGTGAAAAAAAAACAATGTCTACTAAATAGCGATTACGTGATAAGTAATAAGGAAAAAACAAGTGTGAAAAAATAATTTAAAAAAATAAAAAACTTGTTCAGATGTGCAGATAACCACCACCTGTAAGCAACACAAATAATTGTAAAATAAAAGGCAAATACAAATACAGAAACATGGATAATTATAGTACGGACATCACAATGTTATACTATTTAAAGATATATATTTATATATAAGATTGAAAATAAATGGTTTGGAGATGTTGACCAGTAAGGTTTTGAAATTAGTAGGTTTTGGAACATTAATAGGTAGTATATCATAAAGGGAGGTAGGGTATAATGGGCAGTTGAAGAAAATATGGTCAATAGTACCTTCCTCTGTATCACAATCACAAATAGGAGTGTTTCTCACACCAATCCTGTACAGATGCACCGGAGTGCACGCGTGACCCAGTCGCAACCTACAGATCACAGATGTAGCTCGTTTATCAGCTGTACGATATTTGCTGAACCATGTCTTAACTGGGATCTCGGGAGAGATATCGCTATAAAATTTGCCTTTAAACTGACTTGACCTTTTCCAATCCGCTAACCAATCGGTCCTTAGATCTAAATAGGCTTTAGAACAGAGATCTTGGGACAGAACGTCTGTATAATCGGGGCATCCTGTCGACACAGCAGACTTAGCCAAGCTGTCTACTGTTTCATTCCCAGATATGCCAGAATGGCTAGGAATCCATGCTAGTATGACTTCTAAATTGTAGGATTGACATAAAAGGAGCTGTTCTTTAATTTTGAGAAGTAGAGGAAAGCGCATACTAATTGATATGTCTTCTGAAACGATTGAATTAAGACAACTTAATGAGTCAGAAAAAATAAGTACCTTGCTAAATTTATTTTTATTAGATATAATAAACTTAACAGCTTCCAACAAAGCTATTGATTCTCCCGTGAATATAGAGGTCAAAGGGGGACACTTGAAAGTAAGTGCCAGCTTGTATGAAGGGCACCACACTGCAGCACCAACAGAACCATCTTGAGCTAGCTTAGAAGCATCAGTGTAAATTGGGGGCCAGTCAGACCATTCTAACAAAAGCTTCTGATTAAAAAGTTGATTTGCATTGTGATCGTTTTTGGAGATATTAAAATTTAAAATAATTTTTGGTTGATATATTAGGATTTCATATGAGGAATCAAACGGGGCAGGTTTAGGTATTTGGAAAACTGAATTATTTAAGTGAGATACTTTTCTAAGAGACTTAATTAGACATGGTGGTTCCTTAACATGCCAGTACGGGTTATTAGGCATGAGTGTAGAAAGGGTCTCAAGTTTCAGGATTAGGGGGTGGGAAGCATATTGAATGGTTTTGAATAAAAATCGATCACATAAAAATTGACGGCGAAGGGGGAGAGGGAGATCTAGAGCTTCAACTTGTAGAGCATTTGTAGGGGATGATTTTATGCCTCCCAAAAATACTCTGAGGCATCTAAACTGGAGTTTATCTAATTTTATTAAGGCTGTTTTTAGACAGGGTTCAAGAACAAAAACACCATAATCTATGACACTGCGGATTAAAGCATTGTATAAGAGCTTCTGCGTATAAGCTCCCCACCAGACACCTGACAGGCATCTTAAGATGTTTAAATTAGTTTCTGCCTTTTTGGTAATATGCTGCAGATAGCAAAGTCCTGACATCTTGGAATCCAAAATAATTCCAAGGAATTTAACAGAATCATAAGCAGGAATTAAAAGTTCATTACAGGATATTTTGATTGTTGGAGGACTGCGATTTCGTGAAAATACTATTGCTTTGCTCTTTTCTGGAGATAGTTCTAATCCATTTTCCAGCAACCAATTGGAAAGATAATATAATGCTTTATTCAACATAGATTCAGCTTGTGACGTTGGCTCAGCTGATGCATAGAGAACTATGTCATCAGCGTGTTGAAGAATACTACAGAAGGATGTTACTGTCCGATCTAAGTCGAATGTGTAGACGTTATACAAAAGAGGGCTCAACACAGAACCTTGAGGGAGACCTTTCCATACACGGCGAGTGGAGTGAATAGAACCATCAAGTCTAGTAACGACCGTTCTGTCCATTAAGAAGTTACATATATAATGTGTCAACCTCACGGGGACACTCAGCTGTTGCAATTTCTGCCTGAGGTGGTGAAGTAAGACACTATCATAAGCAGCTGAAATGTCCAAGAAGACAGCTGCCAGAACTTGCTTTTTAGACAGGGCGATCCTAATGTCCGTGGTCAGTATCGAGAGGTTATGCAGAGTACTTGAACCTTTACGAAAACCAAATTGGGTTTGTGCAAGAACGGAGTTAGATTCAAGGAACCACTCAAGACGGTTCTTGAGAAGGTGTTCCATTAACTTTGCTAAAGTGCAAAATAGAGCTATAGGACGATAAGAGGATGGGTTAGAAGGATTTTTGCCTGATTTGAGAATGGGAATGATTAGTTGGGTCTTCCATGAGTCAGGGATTACACCCAACTCAAAGGATTTATTAAGAAGTTTGAGAATTATATTTTTAGTGAAGCAACCAGACTTGGAAAGAAAAGAATATGGGATACCATCTAGGCCAGGTGACGAATCTTTCAGACGATGTAGTACCCGAGAAAGCTCGGGCATGGTAAAAGGATCATTAAATTTATGGGAAGCGAATAATAAAGGATAAGGTGATGGAAGAGAGGAATGAGAGGGAACCGAAGGAGGTGCTAGTTTATTAATAAAAGAGTTAATCCATACTGAGTGATCATTAGACGTGAAGTTAGATGGAAGGCAAGAGCCACGGAACCGTTTTATTGCTTTCCATACCAAAGGAGATGGGGTTTGGGGAGAAAGGTTTTCAGTAAATCTAACCCAGGATAATTTCTTTTTCTTTTTGAATAGTCTTTTTGAAGCCGCCATGATTTGCCTAAAGTTTATGTAATTTGAAATAGTCATGTCTGACTTATATTGTTTTTCTGCTGCCTTGTGTTTTTTATAGATTTCAGTACACTCAACATCCCACCATGGAGGAGAGTAACGCTTGTTTGGATCATTTTTCTTCATGGGGATGCAAGAGTGAGCAGCAGAGTGTAACGCTTCTACGAGTTTATCATAGGCATGCAAAAAGTTAGTGTTAGTTAACTCTGGGATACATTTGGTTTGTTTGTCAGTTTCGATGCTATAAGTATCCCAATTAGCTTTATTGGTGTTATACTTCAGAAGCGGAGAGAATTGTCGCGTAGGGATTGTGAGATGAGGCAAGGAAATGAGGATTGGAAAATGATCACTGCCATGAGAATCCTCTAGTACCGTCCAGGAAGCGATAGAGCGGAGATTTGGAGAACAGAAGGAAAGGTCTGGAATACTGGGAGGAGCATTTGGAGCTGTCCTACGGGTTGACGAACCATCATTCAAGCAGCAAATATTGATGCGATCTAAAATATCAACTAGGTCACAACCAAATGAATCATAGTGCGAACTACCCCACATCAAGTGTGAGCAATTAATATCACCTAAGATCAAGAATGAGCCCGAAAGCGAAGAAAAAATAGATTCTAGAATAGGAATTAAATTTGGAGTAGGATGAGCGATATATATAGATAAAATAGACAAGTTGTAATTTTGAATTTTTAATCCTACAATATTAATAGAATCTGGAAGAGACGGGAGAGGGAGAAGAGAGTAAGTAAGAGAGGATTTAACCAAAATGGCCGAGCCAGCATAACCATCACCCCGGTCAATTCGCAAACAGGCATATCCAGGTATCCGAAAATGATTACCAGGAATAAGCCATGTTTCCGAAATGGCAAAGATACTAGGGTCATGGGCACGAATCATTTGGCTAATCTCATGTTTTTTGGGATATAAACTACGACTATTCCATTGGATAAGGTTGAATTTTATTAATGATATTGAAAAGATGGGTCAATTTAGAGGCAACGTTGGACGGTGCTTGATGATCATCAAATTTTGAAATTATGTTAATAAGCATAGTAAGTAGGCCATCCAAAAGATTATCATTACCATCACCGTTGTTTTGATTGTTTAGGAAAGCGGCACCATTTTGTGGGGGAGGAGGATTATAGTGGTTAATTAAGGCCTGATGGGCAAACCTATCATAGCCCGTAGCTAGAGGAGCACGAGGCTTAGGAGAAGAGTAGACAGTGCGTCTATAACTAGTTGATTGAGGTGACCTGGAAGAGGTAGGGGAAGTTAGATCTTTGGAGGGTCTAGAAGTAATAATATGAGGAGTAAAGGTTTGAGCAGGGGAGAACATTGTACGAGTAATATCAGAAAAAGAGCGGGCGCAGGGAGGGAAGAGGGTTGCAGCTTCTGAATAAGAAACATTGTCGTCAGACATTTTCTTTTTAATACATTTCTGTCTGTGGAATTCAGGACAGCTTTTGTCAGTAGCAAAATGTTGTCCAGTACAAAGCTGACAGCGATCTCTTCCATACAACCTTGGGATGGGATGGATAGAGAAATATGGCACAAAAGCTAGGGCAGGGTTTGCTGCACAATATGTTTAAAAATGTTACATATTAATATTATTATATAAATACACATATAGATTTATATACACATGATTAAGTACATAGAATATAGTAATATAAACATACATATATATATAAATATATCCATATGCACACATATATATGTCGTCTATTAAAAGGAATACATATTAGAAGATACGTACAACAGTGGCAACACAAATTATACTTTGAGGTAGTGATCCTTAACAAGTCTATTAAAGGCGGATACGGATTGGACTTGCCTTGCTTCCAGTGGAAGCATGTTCCATAATTGGACAGCTTGAACGCTGAAAGAGTGATTATAAAACCTGGTTGTATTGAGCGGTGTCTCTAGTCTCATATTCACTGATGACCTGAGGAATTTCTCCTGATTCACATTGAAAAATTGGAAACGTTCCTTAAGATAAGGAGGAGACTTATGACTAAACAATACATTGTATAATAGAGACAGGATATGCGTATTCCGGCGAAGGCGGATAGGGAGCCACTTGAGCTTAGTGCGAAATTCAGATATATGATCATATTTGCGCAAACCAAATATGAAACGGATACAAAAATTCTGGAGTCGCTCAAGTTTATCTAACTGGTATTCTGCGAGATCGAGATAGCTAGCATCGGCATAGTCTAGAATGGGTAAAAGAAGGGATTGTGCCAGTGCAATTTTTGTGGTATGTGGCAAGAAATTCCGCAGTCTCCGCAAGGAAGCTGCGGAAGCGAATACTTTGCGACTAACCTCTTTAAGTTGGAATTCCCAGGATAACGTTTTGTCGATATGAACCCCTAGGTTTTTTACTGAATCAGCTATTGGGATTTGGATTCCGTCAAATGTGATAGGGGGTAACGCGGGCCAGTGAATTTTTGCAACCATCCTCGAACTCCCAACAACAATACTTTGAGTTTTCTTTGGATTCACTGCTAGTCCATGAGATCTACTCCAATCTACGATCGATGATAAATCCTCATTTATGATCTTAATAGCATCTGAGAGTTCTTCAATAGAAGCATGTGTATAAATTTGGAGATCATCTGCGTAAAGGTGGTAGGAGCATCGAAGTTTGTTGGATATAGAATTAATAAAAATTGCGAAAAGTAGAGGAGATAAGACGCCACCCTGTGGTACGCCGGCATACGTATCGCACCAGGATGAATGGGATTCATCAATACGAATCCGCTGCCGCCGGCCAAACAGGTAATTTCGAAACCACTCAATTACCTTTGGAGATATGTTAAGAGAGTAGAGTATACCAAGCAGGATATCGAAGTCAACAGCGTTGAAAGCATTGCTGAAATCTAGCAAGGTAAGCATTGTCACTTTGCCTTCATCCATAGCGAATCTTATGTCGTCGGTGATTTTGACTAAGGCAGTGACAGTGCTGTAACCAGGGCGGAAACCGGACTGAAAAGGGTTAAGGAGATCGTTTTTATTTAAGAAAATGCTTAGCTGGTTATGAACAAGTCGTTCTAGGACTTTGGATAAAAATGAAAGTATGGAAATGGGACGAAAGTCAGAAAAGGAACTAGGATTGGATTTCTTTGGGATAGGGGTGACAAGTGCTTCTTTCCAAATTTTTGGAAACGAGCCGTTAGAAATAGAGAAATTTAAAATGTGGGTAATAATAGGAAGAACAATATCTAGGATAGGAAGAATCATGTTACGGCTAACACTGTCGCTGCCCACCGCCTTTGATGTAATTGATACAATACTTTTCTTAACATCACAGTCGGTGAACTGAGTAAAGACAAATTGAGAATAATCAGGGGTTGGAAGTGAAGAGAAAAGTTTAAGTGTGTTATCTTTACATGTCTTATCAATATGAGACGATGAAACAAAATGGCTATTCAGAGAATCAACATTTAAGTCTGAAGGAATAGAGTTATTTTGCGGCGTTCCAACTCCCAGTGATTTGAGGAATTTCCAGATTTTAGCTGGATCTCCGTTTTGAACTGAATCGTGAATGTGGCGACGTTGTGCATCTCTACACACCTTATTGCAGTGATTACGGATCAAAACATATTTTTCCCAATTCGAAGGAGTTGGTCGACGGTTATGTCGAGTTTTTGCAGTAGCTTTCTTCGATAGTACCAACTTGATTTCTTCAGTAAGCCAAGGCGCAGGTAAATGTTTAATTTTAATAGCTCGAACTGGTGCGTGCTTGTCATACAATTTTACTATGTTTTTATTTAGAATACTGACTTTTTCGTCGATACAACCGCTGCCGGTAAGAAGCGTCCAATCAATATTTAAAGCGTCTGCTTTAAGATTCTCAATGTTCATACCACAAAAATTACGTTGCAACAGTAGTTTGGGGTTCACTTTAGGAGCTCGAATTTCAAACGACAAGAAGATAAGATCATGGCATGAAAATGCGTCAGCAGGGTATTGTCCATGATTTAATACTAAATTAGGGGATGATACTAGGATAAGGTCAAGTAGAGAAGGAGTGGAGTGGAGTTGGGAAAATTATGGGTAGCATTTAAAGGTAGAATTGACAGGCCACATGACTCAGAAACAGATTTGAAGAATGAGCAACGTGTGTCTTGTTTTAAGAGGCACGTGTTAAAGTCACCCATAATAATGGTGCGATTGTATGAGGGCATAAAATTTTCTAAAATAGTCTCAAAAGATGAGAAAAAGTTTATATTAGATGAGGGGCAGTAGTATACGCCAAGTAATAGCTTAGTGTGTTGTAAATTGAGTTCGATAAAAATATGTTCACCTGCATTTGGAGGGGGCGGTTGTGTTGAGTGAGATACTAGTTTAAAAGGAATATAGTTGCGTAAATATATGGCAACACCACCACCACGTGAGCCAAGGCGGTCGTTACGTATCAAATGGTACCCTGGTAAAGTGTAGGCAACAGTCGAGAGACAGGGCTTCAGCCATGATTCTGATATCAAAATAGCATGTATGTTTTTACAATTAAAAGTCGCCAGCATATCTGGGAAATGAGCCGGAATACTTTGAGCATTTATGTGAACAGCATTGAAATTCCTCGGAAAGTCTGAATTGAGAAACTAGATTATCACTCAACGACGGTAAACTGCGAAAACTATCATCGCTACAGACGGATAAAAAGTCATCACAAGTACTACTTGAGATACTCGAAATAGACATACAACAAAATATATTTATTACCTAATGATCAATATTACTAGAATATAGTACCAATTTATCAATATATAATATAATAATAATTTATTAATAATATATACGTATATATGTTTACCAATAATAATACCAAATAAGTTTAAATACCAAAAAAGAAGTTAAAAAAATAATAATAATAATATATACACTATAATTTTAAGTTTTAATTCAACAGGTAATATATTTTCTAAAAATTCTCCACCCGCCAGTTGAGTGTACAACAAATTAAACATTATAATAAACACAATAAAAGATAATAACAACAAGAGTCTATAAGAAATGATCTAATACGATAACTTTAAAACCGTGTCAATTTCAATTGTAAATATGTAGAAGGTACTTTTTATAAACACGTTATATTTTTATAAACTGTTTCACCACAGGAATTCATTATTACGTGTATTTGTATTAAATGTAAGTAGTAAATTTTGTCAAGAAGCAAGTGAGGTGTGTAAGAATAAGCCTGAATGGCGCTCTGTTGTTCGTGCCTACCCCGCAAGGGAACTGGCTTGAAGTTATGTATGTATGTAAATTTTATTTCACCAGATACGAGAGAGAAAAAGAAAAGAAATAAAATAATCGTGTGCGGTCAACAAGTGTATCAGAAACAAATTTATATAATACTATAATAAGCACCACTAGATGTGAAACTTACATTTATTAAATTATAAACATAACAGCAGACACGCACATCGTATATTCCCAAGCAAAGCAAGTCGCGCCTATGTAAAGAGTGTAACATTCATATGGCGGGCATTATCTGGAGTTATAAAACAGGAGTTGCCTGTGTGCATTTGACCACACTTAAAACAACGTGGCTTAGATCTGCATTTGTCTTTCACATGACCGAAACGACAACAGGAAAAACATTGTATAGTTGGGAGGACGTAAGGATCAATGAGGAGAGATGTATAGCAGCAATATATATATTTTGGTAAAGCTTGCCCATAAAAAGTTAAAACAACTGTTGTGGATGGGCACCATTCGGTAGAACCATCCTGATTCCGGACCTTCCTATTAAATCTCCTGGCCTTAAGTATGTGTCCGAATCCCAGGGGAATATCAGACTGCAACAAAAACTCCTCCATAGACCAATCTACTGGGACGTCGCGAACAACCCCCATTCTTGTGACGTTGAAAGTCGGAATACTTAGTTTGTAATTAGCGGTCAATAGTACCGGGCTGTTAACAAAATTGTTAGCATCCTGAGGAGATGTGAATTCGACTGAAATTCTGTTTCTGCCTACATTTTTTACACCTTGTTGGGTAATTTTGCCTACATTGGAATTCAATAAAAATTTACCAAATTGCATTTTGTTTATAGAAGTTCCTGAATTGCGACAATGTTCTGTCCTATGTACGTGGACGATGAATGGACCTTTATCATCCTCCGTGTATTTATAAGGTACATCTAAACAAGGATGAATCCAGATATTTTTATCGATATTGGAGTCAGACGTAGATTTTTTAGCAGGGTCGTTAAAAATTTCTACCTTTGCAGCTCATTTTCTAATATCTGCAGGTCGCGAACTGAGTTCCACGAGTCTCAATAATGTGCGATTTATTAGATTCAATTTGAATACAAGCGTCAGGTGGAGGATCTGGTGGAGGATCTGGTGGAGGATCCGGCGGATCCGGAGGGATCTTCGACATGGTCGAAGACCCCACCCCGGGGAAAGGTAGTGATAAAAAGACTTACCCTGAGAGGTTATGTATAACAAGTCTGACCAAAAGAAATAGCATACAGAAAGCAGATTCTATTAAATAATATATACGTCACATTAACACAGAATAAGAAGCACATAAAAGAACAAGGAGAAATTTAAATATATTAAGTTAATTAATAGTTTTATGTCGTCAAAATCGCTAGCACGTGTTTTCTCCACGGTCCCAACTTTGACAGTCAAAAAAAAAATAAAAAAAATACAGATAATAAATAGCTATGTCACAAATCACTGTCACCAATTTATAATCATGCCTAATAGTAAACAGCCTACAGTTTCAAAAATTTGTCTGTCTGAAAGAAAGTTGGAGGACATACCGAAACCGCTCAAGTAATTTAAATAAAAATTTAAAGGGGTAAAATTATAATCAATTGTACCTAGGGCAGCGCATCAGTGTTGCGATCTAACGTAGTAATGTGGCCGGAATTTTGGGAACGCGACACAGTGATTTGAGATCAATTTTTTACTTATAGAGGCTAAACTTTTGCACAGAGTGTCATCAAATTAACGGAAATTAAGTTTAGCCTTTGCCTCTCGTGATGATCTGGTGTTGTAACATCCCCCCCCCCCCCCTCTAGAAAGAACTTTAAACTATTACCCGCATTACAAGTAATAATAAACATATGAACAACACATATGATACATGATGTGTGTGTAACCATCAATAAGAATATTACATGAGATTATATCTTAACCCATACATGCCACATATATGGAGTAATCTACCAATCTGCATCACTACACATGAGTAAAGCAGATCACGTATATCACTCCACATACTCTTACACATAGGCTTCTGATATACACTCATGAGTATAGAATTAACTTTATATTATTTGGCGTGAATCGTCAGAGTAGGACTCTTTGTTGTGTATTGTAGTAACCCTTAGTCTTTTATGGAGGTCTATCGAACAGGACTGCTTAGCCAATCGAAATGTCTTGAAATGAAACCAATGAATCACAAGTTTAATTAAATTTATTTACTTAAAACCTTACTATAATTAACTTCATTTAACAACCAATCTAGAGAATAATTATTATACATCCATATATTAATTTGCTCATTAATATTTTCTACATGTGATATAAGATACTGATGAAAACTTATTACATAAGAACTTTGGCCCTACACTACAATATTAGATATAAACTATATTCTACATAAAGACAAAATAATATAGTATAATACTCACATAACATAAATTCATTACTTTACTCATGATCTATTTTTATAAAGGAACTATGACATAAATTTTAACAATATCCTAAAACTCAGTGTTACTGCTGCAAGAACAGTATATTAAATTATAAATAATAAAATAGAATTGTGTTGTTACGGGTCGCGCATATAATATTATTAAATATATATTCTTTTCCCTCATACATATAAATAATTGGTGAATAGTATATGGATAATAATGTTATATAGAAGGTCGTTACATAGTTGATATAGTATAATGAATAAAAGTATATTTTGGATGAACAATTGTGAGGTACTGTTTCTCTCTTCATATTTTATATAAAATATATAAAAATATGGTGAGAGGTCTCCCAAGAAACCACCGCCCGAACAGCTTAGGGCTGTCCACTACAAACAGGGCATCACCATTGTTTAGGACGGATACAAGGCTAAGGTTCGAAACCCTCGTCCAAAATATTATATTACTGCTAATAATTGCTTTAGTAATTCTACGTTCGGATTCGTATATCATAAAGGCAGTTTGGTATATTCTCGAGGCTGCAAGCAGACCTGAGAGCGAAGCTTTCGATGATCCGTCTAGGAGTGCCAGCTTGTCAACGTACATCAGTAGATGAGTCTACAATATTTGTGACTTACGTGACTAAAGAAGCTGATATATGCAACTCAGCGGTGTAACAGCTCGCATATGTGTATTTGAAGCCTGATAAAATGGAAGTCATAAGACAACCACTCGAACGTTTCATTTACTTCAAGCATAAATCAACTGTGTATGATAATACTTCATACATCATTAAATTTATTCATTATAAGATCTCGAACCCATAAGGACGGATCAGACAGGTAATTTGGGGAATTTCACCACCACCTGTGTATATTATGATATATGTAAATATATAATATATATCAAACCAATAATGGATAGATCAACAGGTAAATTCGGGGATTTTCACCACCACCTGGTATAGTTTATATATATAAAAATATAGGACAGGTATATTGGAGGATTTTACCACCACCTGTTTAGTTATAATATATGTAAGAATATGATCTTAAATCAATAGTAGTTAAATCAACAGGTAAACTGGGGAATTTCACCACCACCTGGTATAGTTTATTATATAAAAATATCGGACAGGTATATTGGAGGATTTTACCACCACCTGTTTAGTCTGTAATATATGTGTTTCAGCTCATAAGAACCGATCGTTGATTATACAATCGTTTTTAGGCCAACATTGGGCCCTCAGTGGATACCAACACAAAGAGGATATACCTAGACTATCAGTACAAGCTGACAGTTCTGTCTGGTTGAAAGATTCGACCCCTGTCTCGCAACACGTTAAACTGACATAGGACATGAAGTCTAAACCAGACATAACATAGGAAGGCCTAGTTATCCTACGACTGGTTAGGCTTCTAACCAAGTCATTGTTTAACAATGCTGGAACGATACGAAATCAAAGCAATTCACTAAGAAGCCAACGACTTTGATGACGTCCAACGGTAGATGTACTAACATCTCGTTATCGCTCGCCTAGGGCCGATTCAGATCAACTCACAGACCTGGGAACCCTATAGTAAAACGCCTTTTATGAGAGTCGAACGTTGGACTACGATTGGCATCGATGTCTTAAAACCCTCAACACATACTTCACCAGAAGCACAACCAGTGAATCTAGTTTATTTGTTGAGTGTAATGTGTCAAAGAAAATATATATTGTGAATACATATAAAATATACCATAGATTATTGTATGTTATTGTAAATAGTTTTACATGCAAGTAGTATATACATAATAAACCATTAGATATTAAATCCAATAGTATTATGGAGTATGAATGGATGTAGCATTTATCCACACATATATAAATACTTATAAAGTAGGATATCAATAGATATGTAATTATATACATAGTATCCCATTAACGCATATAAGTTCAATAGTATTATAGAATATGTATGCATGCAGCATATATCCCCAAGTACATAAATACTTATAAAGTGGGGTATCAATAGATATGTAATTATATACATAGCAATCTATTAATACAGAATTATGGGACTTGGATACATGTAGTATATGTTCATACATAAATAACTAAATATGTATGTAGTAGTAGAGTATATATATATATATATATATATATATATATATATATATATATATATATATATATATACATATACATACATATATATATATATATATATATACACTAAAACTCTTTATTATTCAAATTAATAAATTTAAGGAATAAAAACGATGTGTTTCTCTGAAACAAAGTTTTATTTATGTTAGTACTTACAATTAAGTACCTAAACATACGATAAGTAACTAAACATTATATACACTAGGCTTACCTGAAACAAAGAAACGACATTCAAAGTCCATTCACTTAAATTCTAATTGAAATAATAATTAAAACTTATTTAAAACTGAACACTTATCAAAAACTATATTTGTTTCCACCGTCTTTCGTAATTTTTAAGTGTGACTTAGGTCGCGTTCCACTTAAATTGTGATATACTGTGTATTTAACGTTTATACATGCGTTCCTTTGGTAACATTTTCATTACATATATATCTATCTATCTATCTATATCTATCTATCTATATCTATCTATCTATATCTATCTATCTATATCTATCTATCTATATATCTATATATCTTAGAGTTTGGTATATATGTCATCATATAAATATTTCATTAATGCAGAGTGCGAGTGCATATATAATACATACATAAATCTTGGTATCTCGATTCGTTACTGATATTGGATCCAACATGTATAGATATTTTATGGAATGGGGCTTTAGATACATGTAATAAATACATAACTCTTGAACTATAATAACACATGAATGCTAGGATATTTAAATATTGTTTGTACTTCAAACTTTAGCATTATGTATAGATATTTAGTAATATAAGTATTGAACTTATATAATAGTATCTAACCATTGGACTATGATAACACCAATGTTATAATATTTAAATTTGTTTATATCACATACATAACAAACTATTTAACAAGTCCTTGAGATGAACCATTTTAAGCCTGTACCATTTTGAATAACCTTCTGCGAAGGAGGCTCGGCTTATTTCATATGTAATGAAACATAGTTTAAGGGTAGACAAACCGTTAAGGTAGCACTAAAATTTATTTAAAATTCATTTCGAATTAGCCAGTAGAAGGAAGACGAGCTTCAGGTTATTTATGATAATTCTTAGTTAATTGATTTAGTTATTTATACAAGTTCCTATAGATATCATTTAATGCTCCTACCGCCTATTCGATATTTTACAACGCACTATTAATAATGTATTGGCCAGTTCCTATATATATATTATATCTAATGAACGCTTAAATACTTCTAATTAATGATTCATCATCGCATTAATAATAACGTCTTGCCGGTTCCTATAGTAGTGCCTAACGAACGTTTCGGCCGCCTACCTACTTATAAATAACGCCTAAACCAACGCACTAGCAATAACATTTTAGCCGTTCCTATCGGTATCTGATAGACTTAATTCGCTTACAACTAACGTAACCCTGTACGCTTAACCTAAACGTTCCGCTATTTTCCGTTTATATCCATTTATAATTGCCGCACTTAAATCTAAAGCCGTTCGTATCACTTACAAACTAACGCGCCGCGAATTATAGTAACGCCTTAAAGTTATACCGTAATTTCTACTTACTTATTACATTGACTTATAACCGCCTACCTACCTATAAGTAACACCTAACTCAACGCACTAGAAATGACGTTATAGCCGTTTCTATCAGTATCTGATAGACAATTAGCTTACAAATTACGCTAACCCTATACGCTTAGCCTAAACGTTCCGCTATTTTCCGTTTATAATCATTTATAATTGCCGCACTTAAATCTAAAGCCGTTCGTATCACTTACAAACTAATACTCCGCAAATTATCATAACGACTTAACACTATACGCAATCCTACTTATTACATTGACTTATAACCGCCTACCTACCTATAAGTAACGCCTTAAAATTACACATCTTATCCGCCCTACCTACATTACAACCGACTCTGATATATATAATATTGATCACGTTTTAATTCCGAATAACATGTATTTTGGTCATAGGTATATACATAGTGCACATTATAAAACCCTTCATTAAAACAATAAATGCATAATTTAAATATAACTTGAGAATCCCTGTCAATTTGTTCAAAAACTCACTGAAGTCGGGAGCTCCTGTCCCGACTTACCTTAGTCCTTGGAGATTCTAACACAAAATAGCCTATTAGACCCACGGCACTGGTCTCCTACACTAAGATACCTCCCGGCACTAGGTATTCTACCATCTATACGCAGATCACAAATTACTAATTTACAGATTCAATCAAGCCTACAATACCAGGATTAATTTACACGTAACGGCTCCACTAATATATCATTGTTCTAACGTAATTTAACAATATTTAAAACAAATCAATACCCCTTTTATTCTACATTTGTTACACTAAATTTGTTGCATCAGACGCGTCTTGCAGGAAATAATTTATTCGTTTATGTTATACAGATCCGAATTAATTTTACTTAAAATTTTATTATAACTATTGGATTTTATATCGTTTAATTTCTTGTATAAATTTTATTTTCTCATTTTTTTTATATCAAATTAAGAAGGTAGATTTATTTTGAATATTTTTAATAAATTCATCGTCGTTTCATTTAGCGAATTGATGTATTTATTTTTCGATGTTTTAAAAGAAGGTAGACTTTATTTAACGCGACGTCTTATGATTATATTAAAATATTACATCATTTCCCGTATTAATTTGGTAACGAAGAAGAATTTAGAAATAATATTACACGAGCCGTTTATATGATTTTAAATCAAATTAAACCATAATCTATTAATTAAAATCGCACGATCTCACGTAATTTCTTACATTTAAAAATTTATTTAACCACGACTATAAATTACCCTTTTGATTTTGATTTAATTAGAACCTGATTGAATCACCTAGTTATTCTATTCTAAATCGAAATATAAATGATTTAACTTTACCGCAGGCCTCCTCGACGACGCAGCACTATTGAATTATTTAATTTTTTATTTAATTTAATAATTAATTACCGGCGCAGAGCGGCAGCGCTTCGCCCTAGGAATGGCCACTAGGGGGCGCTAGTATCCGACTAGCAGCACTACGTGGTAGAAGAATATCACGTCGACTGTCCCCATTCTTCTCCATCCCTTGGTATTTATATTTATTTCCACCAGTCCCCGTAACTTTCCTACTATTGCATCATCTTTCCCCCCCAATGCACCCCCCTCGTACTTGCACCACTTATTTTTAACCAATCATAAAACAGCATTGTTTTTTACATGTTATTTTGTAAAATTAGAAACTTCGAATCATTGTATTATAATAAAACCTTTTTAAACTATTTTGCTATCTTCTGATATAAATATTTTATACGTATTTCTAATAATTACCGAAATATTCCATATTAAATGATCCGACATCGCTAAAAGCGCCCCCTACTTAGCATTCGTATTTTGTATTTTCCTTACAATAATTTCTTGTTTTCCTACCTATGACATTTGTTACTTTATGCACTATTAATTACTTAAATTTTAACTATTTTATCTAATCAAAAAATAGGTATATTTCTTCAATAACGTAAATTAAATATAAAATTCTAATTTCTTATTTTTCAAAACTACCCTCTTTTATTTAATTATTTCCGACTTCACATATTTATTCATTTCCTAATTACATTCATCATAGAACTTTAAATACTTAATTACTAATTTGTGTACATAAATTTATATTTTTAATTGTAATAACTAATTGTATACTTATAAACCTATATTGATAATTTCCCATCTTTATTGTGAGGTGTTATTGGCTAAATTATTTTAGTTTATTCCTTTTATCTCTAAATTTCCAATTCTAATCGGTTTTTGCAAGTGATGTTACTTCTTCTACATTAATCTAGCATATCTATTCATAAGTTTCTTAACTCTTAGCTCCGTTTTAACAAGGTAAAATGACTTAAATCGTTTTTGTGAATTTTCCCTTCTAAATCACATTTCTGTTTTTTACCAATAACTTATTCATTCTCTAACATTTCTAAAATTTGTTAATTATACTATGATATACATGTTATCTAACGTCTGCAAATCACTAACTACTTACTCCAGTGTGTAACCTTTATGCATATTTTGATTTCATAACATAATTGTCTATTTTTTCAGAGATATGTTTTTGTTCCTTGAACTTGCTATCAAATGCAAAACACATACTTCTTTACGGAACCCAGGAACGACACGCTCCCCACAAACATATACTGAAGTGTATATTCAGCAAATGAAAGGAAAAATCCTAAGGTGTTAGCTATTTTTTTCAGAATGTGTTTTGACTGCTACACTAATCAATGAATCCTGCTTCCCAAAATAATTAAGGTAACATATTTTGTTAATTCATCATAGATTAGATGCTTGTGGTTATTTCTAATGCATTTTGCATGCCCTAATCTCTAAATTTCGGAAGAAAATCAGAATTTCAAAATGCAACGCCCCTATGTTAACATATTTTTGTTTCAGCGCCATCTATTATCGCACGCTGAAACTACATGAAAATGAAGAATGTTTGACAACGATTTATACGAATTAACCAAGCTAATGACGCCAGATGTCATCATTCTTGATTTAATTTTAATATATCTTATTAAAAGAATGTCATTATCATTTTTATTAATCAATATTCGATTGATTGAATATGTAATTTAATATATTCAATAAAATACACGCTTCTCACATGTAATCAATGTCTTTAATTGAAATTTTGATTATTTTATTTACATATATGGTTTTAATCGTATTTTTATATCAAACCCCACCTTTTGACAACGTTGGGTCCGTCACAGTGTGTATCGAGGTTCAATGGGGTGCTAGAAATCTATATTGATATTATTCAGGACATGTACTGTGATTCTGATTCCATGGTACCGCTGTTGGCGGCACTACATGCACCATTTTCGTTAAACGGTCGGAGTGCACCAGGGATCTGTCTTTAGTCCGTTTTTGTTCAACATGATATTAGATAAGTGTTAAACATCATGTATGTTGACGAAATCGCGCTGGCAGGAAGCATCCACTTTTTATACGATTATATTATAGAATTAATGTAACAATGTGTAATTTATCAAATTATTATCCGGACATAGATTATTCGGATATCGTTCCCAAATTGCCAATATCCGGAATATTAAAGCGGAAATTGCTTTTTGGATTCGCGTTGATTGGATTTGGCGGTGTTCATAAAAAGGGAATCTTATTTTTTTCTTTAATGTTTTTTTAGATTCCGTACGCTTTTAGCGCTGCTGCTTTTAGCATACAAGAAGAATAAATACCAATTGTCAATTGCCCAGAGAAAATTTAAAACCTGATTTATATTGATCCAGCGATTGACTTGGGCCAAAATATTCAATCAATTTACACGACTCCAATATGAAGTCAGCACTACCTTCTTTTGAATTTGAAGTTAGTAGCTGGGTCAACGTAAATCAGCTTTAACTCGTATTACGCTCTGCAATCACAGTTCACGCCATCAGGCCGTAAAACTTTCAGTCGACATTTTATTATTTAAAACATATTATTTAATCACAGCCATAAATTCAAATTTCTGTTTAGCTTGTTTTCAAATTTGTAAATTTCATACTTCACGTTGTGGCTCAATCTGACATTGGGTAATTATATATTAGGGAAGTAAATAAAAATAATGTAGACGATAACCCGCGTAACAATGTATATTACCCGTGCGCAGAAGGTTTGCCAATAGCCTCATGATGTCACTTCCTCCAGGGTCTTCATTCTCTTTATCTATAATGAGGAGGTTGGGGCCTCGAGGTTTTATCACTTTATCCCGACTGCAACTCAGTGGGAAACCCACCGGCGACGGCGACGGCTTCGCAGTAGCTCTCATTGACCTTCGGTAGCCTTCGCAGGCTTTCTGTTAGCTACTTCCGCGGCTTGGTTGGCCATTCATTGGCGTTCGGTGGCCATCTCAGGCTTCATGATGTCACGCGTCGATGGTCAGTAGGGTTAACAAAAAAGCTTACATAAATAGTTGTTGCAATAAATTTATTATTTATTATCGTATATACTTTACATAAATATATACAATAATAATATTTTCTTAAGTTATTATGTATACAATAATGGTAAGTAATCCAATACAATAATAGTAATAAGTCATTGGCAAACCTTCTGCGCGCGGCTTATACTTTACACTCTTCTGCTAAATTGCAACGATATGTCAAAAATTTGGAGTCCTTTCAGAATTACTTTTCCAATTTGGCCGCAATCTGAATGTTTATATATTACTAGGTATGCCAGCGAATTTCGTTTGTGTTTTCATGTGATGTTTGTTAGTAATTTGCAAAGGCAACACCAAGAAACGCGGCCGCAGTAGGGGAGACCGGGGCAAGAGTAACAGTTAGTACTTTTAGCTAGATTTCTGAAAAACCTTTCTTTTTGATAAAATACAAATAATTGTATGATATTACTTCTCCTCATCCTTATTCTACAAATGTACATTATTAGTTTATTTGATATCTTGCGTTTCTGAAAATTCAATTATTGCAAAGAGAAGTAGCGAATTTCTATCTCTTGTCCTGACCGTAAGGATAAAAGCAACAATATACAAGGTGGAAAGTAATTCTGTTAGGAATCTACGTTATATTATATGTATAATTAAAAATAAAATTAAATGAAGAATTAGATTATATAATAATAAAACCAAAAAAAACAAAAGTTTAAGTATTTGTCTCACAAATAAATAAAAAATTAAATATCTTGTTCTTAGAAACAACAATTTCCCTACTCTTAAGCAATAATCAGGCCAACTTTATAGACATTAATACAATTAAGTTTTTGCATGAATCCCTATATCGTGACATCACAAATGCTATATTTTATGTCAGATTATACAATTTCATATTTGTCCTTTCGTACTATGATATTTTTTTAGCCATCCAATTTTTTGTTACTTCGTGAGTCATATCCTTTAAAGTATCTATCCGTGCAGGAACGGAGAAAGAATACAATTTCCTGCGGCCGGGCGGCCTGTCGTAAGCGGCGACTTAACAACCTACATCTAGGTGGTAGGGAATTTGTCCGACTGGATGGCTACCACCCCTGGTCTAAAGTATGTCGCCATAACAACCTTGAGTTGTGTTCCAGCAGTAGTGACCAGGTTCTAGTCTCCCTTAAGAGAGCAGCAGCGCATTTGTAGCAACTTTGGTGTTGCAAATGTCCATAGGCGATGGTAACCGCTTTCCATCAAGTGGGCCGTCTGCCTGTCTGCTGATCTCCTGCAATAAAAAAAAAGTAATTGTTCTGCACAAAAATAATTAATAACACGTTATAGATAATCTTATCACATACAAGCCAAATTGTTTCACTCGTATCAATCATCATATTACTACAAAAAATTAAATGAATAATCATTAAAAATCTTACTTTTTGTGCTGAAAATTACATAACCTTATAAAAAAAAAACTAGCAGTACCCCACGGACGCAGTGATTAGATGCAAGCATGCCTAGGGACGTAAGCTAACATCCAACAGTCGGCCGCGTCATTTTGACTATTGGACAATTCTACAAAGCATTTGTTACTTTCGACTCACTGTTACTTTTGTCCCCGATCTCCTCACCTTCTTTTTGTTATAATCGTCTATTTCACGCAAAACGACGTCATTTTGCGGAGTATTCTAAACTTTGATCCGGGTTATAAGGTAGCGGCTCTGTTGAGTGTCATATAAATTAATTTAGTAGTTTTCGTGTTATGATCTATCTAAAATTCCAGAAACTACATTTTAGAAATCTGCTTGTCCAATTTATCACCGCTGATTTTCTGTCGTTTTTAAATTCATTGTACAAACTTAACTTCTCTACAGATTCATTATATTAAAGATATAAGACTGTCCATGATTACGTAGGAAAAGGTACATTACGAAGTCAATAGGGCAGCGGGGAACCGTGTTTATGAGACGGATGAATTGCACATTGTAAGTAAAAAGGATGGGAGAAGGGGGGAACAAGATAGGAGGAGGTAATGAGAACAACTAGGGTTGCCTCTCGAGTCTCCTGAAAAAACAGAGGCCCTCATGTTCCATAGACCACATAGACGTGCACCCCGGGACGCGCGCATCGTCGTCCAAGGTGTTGCGGTAGCGGTCAAGCCCCAGATGAAATATCTGGGGCTTGTACTAGATGATAAATGGAACTTCGGGGCCCATTTCACCCAGCTCGCCCCGAGGTTAATTAAATCCGCTGCCGCCCTGGCCAGGCTCCTTCCGAACGTGGGAGGGCCGGGCGCGGCAACAAGGAAGTTGTACGCTGGCATCCTCCGGAGTATGGCATTGTACGGGGCCCCCGTATGGATTCATGCACTTCACCGGCAAAACAGGACTCTGCTGAGGCGAGCTCAGAGGGTCTTGGCGGTGAGGTCCATTCGAGGGTACCGTACTGTGTCGTGGACGGCGGCAACACTGCTGGCGGGTGATCCACCTTGGAATCTCCAGGCGGAGGTGCTCGCAGCAGTGTACCGCTCCCGGCAGGATGCACGGGCGAGAGGAGAGGTGCCGTGCCCGGCAGAAACTAAAATGATCAGGGCCCAGGCGACCGAGGCCCTGATCCGCTCTTGGCAGAGGGACCTGGGGTCCCCAGAAGCTGGAATCGTGACGGTGGAGGCAATCCGGCCCCACCTGGCTCGTTGGGTCTCGCGGAAATGCGGGACCTTGACGTTCAGGATGGTGCAGATACTTACCGGGCACGGTTGCTTTGGCAAGTATCTGCACCAAATAGTTGGGCGGGAACCTTCCCCGTCTTGCCACGAGTGCGGCGCACTCCAAGACACGGCGTTTCACACGCTCGTGGAGTGCGCCGCTTGGGGACCTCAAAGGGCCCTCCTAGAGAACGTCGTTGGCCCTGTGAGCTCGCTTCGTAGCATGGTCGAAGCGATGCTCCAGGGTCAACAATCTTGGCTTGCGGTCTCCTCCTTCTACGAATCCGTCATGTCGCAGAAGGAGGCCGCCGAAAGAGCGAGGGAGGAGGACGCGTACGCGGACCCCATCCGCAGAAGGCGGACCGGAGGTCGCAGGCGCCGCTACGCGCATCTTCTTCTCCCATAATTACCGTCACAGGGGGCCGCTGTCACGGGGGCGACAGCGGACTTCCCCCCCCTGCTGTACGAAGTGGGTCACTCTGCTCCCCGGGGTGACCCAGTTACAGGGTGTAGGGGCGTCATGGTGCAGTTACTCTGTACAAGATCCCATGACGCCCCGTAAAAGCGCTATAAATGGGGCGCAGGTTTAGGTTTAGTGGGTAGTTTGGCGACCGTTTTTCGCGACAACTTCGTTTTAGAAGCCAGCGTGGAGGACCGGTCGCTGAGAGTCCCACACACCCTCGATGCAGGCCTTATGCCTGCATTTTGGCCCTTACCCCGAAGGACCCGAGGATGGTGTCCAAAGACATTCCCCCTGCGTTATCAAAAAAAAAAAAAAAAAAAGGGTTGCCTCTCGAGTATTTATTGAACACGTTCACTGCGAGGTGTCTAACTGGCCCTGAACGTGTCTCAGTTGCGGTGCGGCTAAGAAAAACTTAGACTTCTTTCTGGTGTGGAGAGTGCAACTTCAATTTGGTTCAAAGCAGAAAAAAGATGAATATATGTCTAAAATGGGTTTTTAGGGAATCGTATAGGGTGGGGGAGCGAAATGGAATGCTCCACCGTCTCAAGGGAAGTTCTTCCAGCGAGGTCATTGTAATACCTCGCAGGCTTAGGCCCATCTATTAATATGGAAATTTGTGTATATTCCCTGTACGTTTCGCGAATAGATTGCGACCTCAAATATTACACAGCGCCATCTATTGGCTTGTAAGTATTCTACTACAGGCTATTAAACTAGAATTTCGTGGTATATTAATACGGGGTTACCTTGATCTAGTACCACACAACAAAACACAAAACAAAAATACACAAACTAGTTTTATATATAAGACAAATTAAAAAGTCCGTGGGAACTTGGGCCCCACGGACCCAAAGTGTCCACCCCAAATAATATATGTAATTTATAATTTTTGTACATTTTGATGTAAATAAATGTAAGGTAGGTGACAGTGGCTTGGGACCAATTTTTAATCTATAATTGTACCCTCTTTTTTATTTAGTTCTAGTATTGAATTCTAGGTTTCTTTTTTATAGTGTAGTTTATTTTTTAGGATAGTTTAGAATCTAAGATACAGATAGATAAGATCTATTTATAACAGAACCTCATAAATAATCGAATGCAATGCAAGAAAACTTAATTTAATTGTATTGTATTCTACCCACAGTCCCTCAAGACTATAAGAAAAGTAAATAAATAAATAAATGTTAAATAAATTTTATTAAAAAACTAGCTGTACCCGCGACGCCGTCCGCGTCAATTTTGTTTTCAAAGCCCCCCCGATTTTGAAACACTTCATTGCTGCTCCGCTCCTATTGGTCTTAGCGTGATGTTATATAGCCTATAGCCTTCCTCGATAAATGGGCTATCCAGCACAGATTTTTTTTTTTCAAATCAGACCAATAGTTCCTAAGATTAGCGCGTTTAAACAAACAAACTGCTCAGCTTTATGTATTAGTATAAGATATAATAAATAAAAATAATAATAACCTTTGCTTGCCAACCCTACATATTAACCCGCCATTTACGCACCTCTTACCGTGTTTTTACGCTTTCCGCACTGTAATGGTAATCTCTAAGGGGGAGATGCAAAGACCTAAAAGAGTGTCTTAGTGCTTTGTTCTCGTTGATTGTTACGAAAACACTGGAAAATGTCGGTGAAGAAAGCTTTTAAGGCATTTTAGTTTACTCGTTTAAAAGAGCGAAAGAAACATTTATTTTCTTTTGAGACGGCTCCGCTAAATACCAACTTGAAGTGCTAGAGTCAATTGAGAGAAGAGCCTAGATTGGTAGCGACCAGCTTGTTAATACAAGGCTTCAAAGCCCGGAGAATCGACGCCGGGTTGCTAGTTTATCGGTTTTATATAGGACTAGCTGTGCCCGCGACGTCGTTCGCGTGGAATTTGTTTTCAAGATCCCCCGATTTTGAAACATTCTTCATTGGTGCTCCGCTCCTATTGGTATCAGCGTGATGATATATAACCTATAGCCTTCCTAGATAAATGGGCTATCTAAAACCGAAAGAATTTTTCAAATCAGACCAATAGTTTCTGAGATTAGCGCGTTCAAACAAACAATCTCTTCAGCTTTATATATTAGTATAAGAAAAGAAATAAGATAACAAAAAAAATAAAAAATTGTCTAGATTTTTTCGAACACATTTACCTATCTGTACCCTATCTGTACCACATGAGGTTTTTAATGTAATTTAGCCCGAAACATTTCATTTGAGTGCAGCGCGTCCTAGCTCCTGTATTATGCAAGCTTCTTTCTACTTTGTAATATCAGTTAGGATACTACCCTTTACGATAAAGAGTTTATTCTGATAAGCTATATTACTGTGAAGTTTCATTAGAATCGGTTTAGCAATTTTTGTGTGAAACAGTAATACCCATTTGTGCGTATAAACGACGTTATCAAGGCGACCGAAGCGAGCCCTAACACTATCCCATAATCTATGCATTTTGTGGTACACTTTACTGAGAAACTATCCCACTTTCAGATTTGGGCCTGGACATAGTAAATTCAATTTATTTCTAAATGTTTTATATATCATAAAAATATTATTTTATATACATAAAAAAAAATAGAAGAAATAACAATTTTTATTAATTAGAGTTTTATTGCATTCCTAACGCCATCTATCGAAAATTATAAAAACCAATAAGACATGTATAATATCGACTGGACAGTTGAAAACTTCGCAAGCCCTTTTGCCAGGTGGTAGGGTATTTGCCCGACTGGATGGCTACCACCTCTGGTCTAAAGTATGTGGCTATAACATCCTTGAGTTGTGTTCCGGCATCAGTGACCAGGTTCCAGTCTCCCTTAGGAGAGCAGCAGCACATTTGTAGCACCTTTGGTGTTGCAAATGTCCATAGGCGATGGTAACCGCTTTCCATCAAGTGGGCCGTCTGCCTGTCTGTTGAACTCCTGCAATAAAAATAAAAAAAGCCCTTCTAAAGCAACGCTTTTTGCTGGTAATATTAATATGGAGACGTTTTAACTTTCAGGCAACAGTCGGCATGCGGTGGTGTTCGTGAAATGGACGGCATACAGATGGAGCCGATCGGCAAGTATAAAGCCGACAGGAACGGCTCAGCGAAAGGTAACAAGCATCTTTTTAACCACCCTTAATTAATAAGCTTGTCCTTTTTTCAACAAGGGGATATCTGATTGAGGAATAACCGTCGCGGGAGACACACGATGGGAGCGTGTGGGATTCGCCATGTTGGAATGGTATTAGTGCCCCTGGAGAATTACAATTGCCACCCGAATGTGGGATACCCACTAAACACCTCGGTGTTCCTTCCTTCGCGTTATGTCAGGACAAAGCTCGACCAACTGTGCGTATCCTAGAAGGCACTTAGGGCTTAGGGCCACATCCACTGCTGGGAGGAAGCATAGCCTCCGGCATTGTCCCTCTCTGTCCAACGTGAGGCGACAGAACATGACGTGCCCTCCTCTCGACGGCATTATTGGCGGGTGGATTTCCTTCCCGGAATAGCTTACGGCGACAGACATGGGTTGAATGATGCCCTCAGGCGCCGGCGTGTCCTCCTTTGGTGGAAGTGGAGCTAGCTCGTAGACTCACGCTCCCGTTCCGCCTTCTCCTTGGTGAGCGTTACTCGTTTGCAGAAGGATTATTAGCTTGTCCTGTATGTACCTAGTATTGATTGTCTATATTAGTCTTCTTCTACGTTATTAAAGGTACATTTATTCTTCTAGCAGCTGCTTGGAGGAACATGGTGGACCAGGATCTAGATGATGTGGCTTTCTTGGCTGGTGAGTTTCAATTCTTTTCTTTATTGCAAAACTGGTAAACAAGTAAAGGGCCCATCTCATGGAAAATCTCTTATCGTAATAGTAAATAGTAATTCCAGCATGGCTTTACAACGACAAAAGTTATCTCTTAAGAATGGTAAACAGGCTGTTCGCACTTATGATTGAAAGTGAGCACTGTTCCCCTATCGACATTTGCAACACCAAAGGTGCCGCCAGTTGCCGGTTTCGAATTAAGTACTGGGACCTGGCCACTGATGCCAAAATACAACCAAGATTTTGCTAGCATGCACTTGACCAGGGGTGGTGGCCATCCAGATGGGCAAATGCCTTACCACCTTTTTTACCAGGAGATATCCGCTTGAGGACGAACTACCGTCGGGAAAATACTCTAGGGCGTGTGGGATTTGCCATGTCGTGGTGGCACTAGCATCTCCGCAGGAATATTATTGTCATGCGGTCGGGGATTCTCACTAAAACCTCTGGTCGTTCCTCGTTACGTCCCATTTCCGGGCTGTGGGCTCGCTTGCGTATTTACCTCCAGCCCGGACGGTGAATGCTCTACCACCTGACCGTGGTAGGTTTTGTCGCCTGTTAGGACCGGCAGCAGGAATTGATATTCTTTTTCGGTTTCTGCCATTGTCCACAGATGCAGGAAAGGCACGCGAAGCGCGTGAACTCCGGGAGGCGCCTGTGGCGGTTTGTTCACAGAGAAGAGCTCTATGCCTCGCTGTGCTAGTCTTTTCGGCGATCTTCGCGAGCGCTTTGCTCGTTGTCTATGCTACACCACAACCTGGTAAGCGCAACCCTATTATAAGTCCTTCACATTCTTGCGACGCTCCTACTTCCACGCCAGCTAGCAGGAAAGTAGCGAGAGAAACTGGACTTTTAGTGTCCCGATCAGGTGCAAATTGGGACGCATCCCTAGATTCCCTAGATTAAGCGGTCGTCCTATCTATCAAGGAATAGGTTTCGTCCGGCCTCTTGCCGTCGTGACTGAATGGACGGCTGGTACGCCGACGCTATCAAATTCATGTTTAATGTTTACACGTAAGAAGTAAGCTACGATATTTTGTTTCCACAGAATGCCCGTGTGCCGGGGAAGTAACCTTGATACCAGGACAACCGCCAACTGATTCTGAGGCCAATACTGCCTCATCTAACAAGTGAGTAAATGAACTCTATTTATTCGACCGAACCACTCGATAACAACCTCGGCTCCAAGTGATTCACTAACCACTGACAGACTATTCGGCAATTCATGGATGTTCACTGATTCAAGGTTCACTGGTTGATAACGCCTTGTCCACCCGTGGTAGGCGATGTTGAATCGAGAAAAAGATTCCAGTATGACCATTATTATTGCGGAGCTGGCAAACAGGTAGACGGCCCACCTGATGGAAAGTTGCTACGGTAGCCTATAGATATTTGCAACATCAGGAGCGAAGCCAACGCGTTGCCTGCTTTTAAGATGGGATAAAGAGAGAGAGAGAAAGAGGGATCAGACAAGGGGTCATCCACAAATTACGTCACACCATTGCCATTGCCAGGTAGTAGGGCATTTGCCCGACTGGATGGCTACCACCCCTGGACTAAGGTATGTCGCCATAACAACCTTGAGTTGCGTTCCGGCATTAGTGACCAGGTTCCAGTCTCCCTTAAGAGAGCAGCAGCGCATTTGTAGCACCTTTGTTGTTGCAAATGTTCATAGGCGATGGTAACCGCTTTCCATCAAGTGGGCCGTCTGCATGTCTGCTGAACTCCTGCAATAAAAAAAAAACAAATTTCGTGATTGTTTCACCCCTCCCCGTCCTTGTTACAGCTAGTCACATTCGTGAGACGCCTCGCTCCCTAGTGTGACATCACATATTTTGCAATTATACATAAAGAAATTATTAAATTAAAACAGCAGTTCCGTAGTTAGTTTTATTTCCATTAAAATTATTTTTAATAATTTAAACACTGTTCATAGAGATAGAGTTGGAAATATTGTGAAGTTTTTTGGTAATCGTTCAAATTTCGTGTTTTAAAGCTTAAATAATATATTAGATTCCGAAATTTTACGTCACGAATACACCTGGTCACAGAATGTCACACTTTGTCAACCCCATTAACGTGTGATATAATTTATGGATGGCTCCCAAGAGAAATGAGGTAGAAGGGACGAGATATGGGATTGTAATAGGGCAATGGGATAGGGGAAACACGAATAGCACAGGGCTAACCGATTCACGCCGATATTCTATGAGAGCATGGCACCAGACCGATCTTGTAATGAAGATAACGATTTCAGCATAGCTCTGACACATCACAAAATTTACATTCCTTTGAATTACAGGGAACGTCTAGCAAGTAACGGTGCGGTTTTCCCATGGCGTGGCGCTCGTCTTCCTACCTTCGTCATCCCAAGGCACTACAGCTTATGGCTGCATCCGAATTTGACCACTGGTGAACTTAGAGGTGAGTTATTTATGTTCAAACGTTTGATCTGAAGTTTATTAAAAATCAAAACCTAAAAAAACCTACTTCGGAAAAATGTTGTATTTTTATGACATCAACGCCTCATAATCCGTTCCACTAGAGTTTATGATTGTAAGGTCCACAAACAAGTGGAACGGGAACAATCGCGGTCGTTGTGAGTCCCTTTTGGAACATAGCCGATATCAACACTTTTGTTTCATTTTCAACCTCTAAACACAATTTCAATCATCAACATTTACACTTCACTTTAACCTTTACAGGTACACAAATCAAGGTCGAATAAATCGTTTCCAACAAACACTAGTCGTTTTTATATTTTTGTGCTAAAACCACCATCGACTTTGACAGGCGGTATAATCCCCGGCATGCAACTTCGCCAAAGTCATAATATGCGCAAAAGTCGTTTTTTAGATCTCTGGTTGTCAATATGGAGGGTAGAGGTAAGAAGAATCATCTGTGTATATGAAAAAGTGTCCGTCGAAACGCATTAAATTAGGGTGGCGCCATTTTTGCATCAGGGTGAATTATAAAAAGAACGCCAAAAGTTATTAGAGTAGTGTTATAATGTTTTAGTTTTATAAAATTAAATATTACAAAATCACTAAGCGTATTATTCAAAATTCACGAAATAAAATCCCTATTCATGTTTTCACATGACAATTCTTTGAGGTTATATTTAGTAAATTACATTGTACTACGTAAATAGTTGGCGTTTTATAACAGTGTACTGTCACCAACTACTCTAGTCGCCAAAGATACTAATTTTTTAAATCGGCATACTTCGATTCGTCTACAACAGCTACATTCATACCATACCCTTTGTTCACATCAGCGCCATTGTGGACGGTTTTTGAACTGTTATTTACAGCTTACGACTGGACACTTCTTCAACTATTTTCCTATATGAGATGATTCTCCTTACCTCTACCCTCCATAGTTGACAAGCGGGCCGCGGGGAATGAGTCTATTCAACTGTCTCCTTCAGACTCATAAGCTTGGCCGTGCCCGAGAGAGATGAACAGACTTTTCATGATGCGAATGCAGCGCGACGTCACATCACACCACGCGTTTAATCACAGACACTACACAAGCACAACGTGTATACGTGTGTTGAACGTGCAATGCGCGAACTTACCCCCACTACGCCGAAACGTGCCAAGTTGCGTGCCGCGTACTATTTTTTTTATTATTTAGGCGTGGGAAATGCATTTCGCACACTACCCGACCCTTTACTAGGGATTAGATCAAAGCGACGAGAGATTACACCACGAATGGGCACCAGAGTCAAATCGCCGGCTTGTGTGGAGACTCGAAAAATCAATACTCCACTAAAACCACCCTCCTCCCATGTGTCCCGCGCTTATGGCAGGAAGAGCGTGATACTTAGAACGTAGTCACGCCCACGCTGATCCTAGCGCATCAGTGCTTGAGAATGCCTCGGGAAAGGCAAACTCACTTCATCAACAGGGGTAAGGACTCCTCTGCTCCCTAGATGCTAGAGGGCCCCTGCAGCGGTATTACGGGAGGAGATGTTGCGCATATCTGCGCCTCCGGGACCCCGACTAACGTCGGAACCCGCGAGACGCATGCGCACCTCTCTCCCCTTTCTCGTTACGCGGCCTCCTTTTGAGACATGACAATCTCGCAGAAATACCGCGTACTATGAATATCTGAACTGGCACCATCTTAAAACAACGAATGTTCGCGGGAACAAGGTTTTTTTATAATTGTTATTTCCATCGTTTCATATGATCTAATAAATTATGGTATTATTATAGAAGTAATTACTACAACTATACTTTCATGACGTCTATAAATACATATTAGCTGTCATATATTTTAGGATGCCAACACGTCAAAGTAAGGGGAAAGTTTTTAAATGATGAATAAAATTTCAGGTGAGGTATCCATCGACTTCCGAGTTGACCGGGACACGTCGTTCCTGGTCATCAATGTCCGGGACATGAATGTTACGGAGCGAGCTCTTTTTAAGTCCGGAGGTTCCCTGGGACCTAAAGTGGCGAAGACGTTAGAGTATCCTCCAGCAGACCAGAGCTACATCGAATTCAAGGTAAGATCTCTAATGCTTGTATGCGAGCTCTGCAATCTATCTTTCTTCTAATATATAAAATTCTCGTGTCACAGTGTTAGTTACCATACTCCTCCGAAACGGCTTGACCGATTCTCATGAAATTTTGTGTGCATATTGGGTAGATCTGAGAATCGGACAACATCTATTTTTCATCCCCCTAAATGTTAAGGGTACTCCACCCCTAAATTTTTTATTTTAATTTTTGTAGGATACAACATTAAAAAATACATACAACCCTAAATTTTCACCCCTCTACGATCAACCCCTATTTTTTATTTGTTAATTATAAATTTTAATTTTTTGGCAAGATTTTTGATCTTGTTTTGTCATGACTTAGAATAAAAAAAAATCTATTACTCTTTTAGATTCACAATTAGAACCGGTACGTGGCTCTGGGATCGGGTTCTAGAATTTTATTTTTAAAAGGCAGGACAACGTCTGCCGGGGCCGCTAGTAATATTATAAAATTCTAAAAATGCCGTGTCTGTACATTGAAGCTATTGAAAAAAAAACAAGTGGAAATATAAACGATGGAGAACACGATGCATTTTTTTTATATTTCTTGTCTGTTTGTTCGGGATTTAGGTAAAAACTACTGGGTCGATTTCGATGCAGTTTTAAAATCTGTGCTACTTTATCCTTTGAATCGCGCGAGAATTTTACTGGTAATTATTTTAAATAGTCAGATTTAAAAAAAATGAAATTCCAATGCGATTTTTTCACTGGTCGATAGAAAATTGTATGTAAGAAAACGTGTGATACTTTTGTCTCGGGAATCCCGCTGGAATTTAATTTAAATTTATATGTAATATCATTTCAAATCAGACCTGTGTTTTTTGTTTAAGTCACTTGTAAGAAAATTTTCTAAAGGCAAGTCAATATAATATATCAAGAAGCGAATTATTATTTTATTTTCGTTAGATTTTGCTATATAACATTAAAATCCGTAACATCTGGCGACCGTGACAATTATGGAATCATTACACATTACATAAATTATCAACCACTGATGGATCTCAGGACTTGTGTGATGTGAACGGGACCATCTTTTCGATGTATCTTTACATATCTAGTGGATGCCGTTTGCTACACAATTAAGAGTTTTCTGAAAGATCGAAAAGATAAGAACACAACAATTATATTTAACCAGATGTTGAGGTCAGAAGATTTCGATCAAATTGAGAAGGTAGGAAGGCTTTACAGAGAACCATACAGTGAGGTGACAAAAAAAAACATTTCTGAAATGGAAACAGAACCTATACAGGTATAGTTGAAGAAAAAATATCAGAAGGTGAAACATAATAGAACATATTAAATAACACTGCAATTTTTTCCTTGGTGGGGAGGATTTTGGAGAACAACTCACACAAAATTATACCTATTGAGATATATATGATCTAAGGTTATACCATTTTGTATGTGAAATTTTACGGATTCTTTGTTCATTTTAAGAAAATAAAACAGGGACACATTGGCTTGCACTGAGTTGCATATGAACGAGTAGAATGATGAACATGTTAGAGCAATCCAAAGCCTGGAGTTCGAGAGGATCCATATGAATGATGCTCCAAAGTCAGTGGACGCGCTCGGGTTGAACAGTGCAAATGATGCTGCGCACACGCATCGCCAGGCCCGGAGTGTGTTGGAACTTTTTAGAATGTATTATTTTTATGAGTATAGATTAGCCGATGTAATATCATTTCTAAATGCTGTTTTTTGTTTATGTCACTTGTAAGTTGAATTTGTAGCAGCGAGAGGTGGAGGTTGAATGATACTTCAGATGGTAGAGAGTAGTATTCACTGTCGAGTGCTGATGTGAACTGAAGTGAACTCATTTATTCTGGAAACGGTTACCTTAAGTACAAATATTAACAAGTTGTACACCTAGCACAATGTGTGAGCGGGACAGATGGTGTGCGAGCGGGATACAGCAACAATTAATATGTGCTGTGCACTCTCGCGTTGCGCTAGCCAGTAGTGCGTTGTGCACTGCGATGACTAGACGTATGCAACTCTCATAAATTCTTCGCGCTTATAATGTTTGTGAAATCTGCTATCAACAAACAATCCATCCTTAATCTTAATTTATGAATCTGAAAGTAACTCTGTTTAGCTTTTATGAAAAACCTGCGTTACTGATTTAGTTGAAATTTGGTATATAAATGTGACTCATTGTCCTTTTCTCCGTGCGAACGGAGAAATAATACAATTTCCTGTGGCCGGGCGTAAGAGGCGACAAAAAAAACCCACAGCCAGGTGGTAGGGCATTTACTCAACTGAATGGCTACCACCCCTGGTCTAGAGTATGCCGCCATAACAACCTTGAGTTGTGTTCCGGAATTAGTGACCAGGTTCCAGTTTCCATTAGAGAGCAGCAGCGCATTTGTATGACCTTTGGTGTTGCAAATGTCCATAGGCGACGGTAACGGCTTGCCATCAGATGGACCGTCTGCCTGTCTGTTGAACTCAAGCTATATAAAAAAAGTAGTTTTTATCTCGGAAAATGGTATAATTTCCGGGATAAGATCAAGTAATATTTTCGGTGGTGAATAGCGCCTGAACAAAATTTAATGCAATGTCACCTATGTGTTGTTTGCTAGCTTTAAAAATAAACTAGGATCTAATAAAATATATCTTCCAGTCGTTGTGCAGTCTCGAGGTTTTGGTTGGCACACGCTCGTTCAGCGTTCCCTTGCCTCGATGAGCCTAACTTTAGAGCGACCTTCAAGCTGACCATCGTGAGGGACAGGTAAGAAATTTATACATCTCTACAGATAAATAAAATTGAAGTGTCTATTTGTAATGTTAAAATAATAATGTGAAAAAAATCAGGGGGGATAATTTGTACCAGGAGATTCCATAAGTGCAATTTTTAGAATTTTTGTCTGTGGGATGTTCCGGCTAATCTTTGAAACGGTTGAACTGATTTTGACGGGACTTTCGCTGGCAGATAGTTGATGTTACAAAGAGTAACTTGGCTACTTTCAAAATTAGGGCTCCGCGAAAAAAATTCCACGCGGACATAGTCGCGGGCAAGGCTAGTAAACAATATGCGTGTATTATCTGTATATTTTTGATCTATTATTTATAATAGCAAATAGCCTTATAATTAAAATTTTGAAAAATCAAATACAAACACAAAACCAACTTCAAACAAAGCAAATAATAAATAATATTTTCTACAACATCTTGAAGTCGGTGCTAAGTAAAACATAAAAAACAAAAACAAAAACGCACTTTGCTTGAATAGCTTTAGAAATAATATTTTAAGCGCCTGTAAAAATTGTATTACTGACACACGCATATACGTTTCGTTTTCGTCGAGTACAGGCGCTCTTCAAGAAAAGATGCTCTCGATTTCCCTAAGATCTACTCATCAGGTCGTAACTCAGTTATATTAGAACTCCCTCCGAAGTATAATCTTTGGAACATGGAAAAAAATTTGAAAATCGGTCCACAATTGACGGAGAAATCGTGTAACAAACATACAGAAATTCCTCCTTTTGGAATTCGGTTAATAATTGAAAACATCCATTGAATATTTGAAAACTGTAAACAGATTAGGGTAGATTTATAAAAAAAATATCACACAAAACATATACACTGTAAATCCATAAACTAAAGAAGTTACGCTTGGTTTATGAATAAATAGCGGTTCCGGCAGACGTGTCCTGCCCTGAAAAAATTAAAAATGTAGAACTTGATTCCAGCGCCACCTACCGGGTCTAATTGTGAATCTAAACCATCCCCGGACCCACTGAAACATTAATTTCTTTACACCTTGGGTTACATTATTGAAGTTTTAGTAGGGATTCCTATTTTTTTTATTAATAAACATAACCTATATTAATCTGGGATAATGTAGCATCTTAATGGTGAAAGAATTTTTGAAATCGGTCTCGTAGTTTTGGAGTTTATTCGTTACAAAATTAAAAAATACAAATCTTTCCTCTATAATGTTAGTATGCAACAGACCACTCTGGAGTCGATCAAAGACACCCAGACCAATAAAGGAAAGCTCGTATTTGCTATGTCAGGAATCAAAATGTCCTACAAACACTCAACGTATAAATACTTAAGATATGACACTCTAAGGCTTACATTGGCTACATTCCATCAAGGACTCACAACAACCACGTTCACGACCGCGATTTATCCCGTTCCACTTGCTTGCCGGCGTTACAATCGTAAACCCAAGTCGAACGGTTATTCGACCCACCTCTTGGCTCATTGTGAGCGTTGTGTGATCGTAAATGATGACGTCATTAGTGACGTTTTCGCCACGACCGCAACGACCGTGGTCGCCTTGTGGAACGGCTAACGGAGCATTTTGTGCGTTGTGAGCTACTAATGGAACGCGCTGATTAATGTGATTGAGTAATGTGTTTCTAAGGCTGGCTTCATTTATGGCAATGCTGCTTCGCTATAGGAAATATGCCTTCTGATGAAACCCTTCAAACAATTTGACATTTTTCAGGTTCCACGTATCATTGACAAACATGCCTATCGTTGCAACAGAAGAGGCTGGATTCTATTTGGGACATAGATTGGTGAGTAGGTTGATTAATAGTAGATTGTTACACGAGAGGTGAAGGTGACCTATTTAGGTATGAGATGGTTTGTGATAGTTCGAGTGCCTAAATAGACCTTTTGAAAGACGAAGAAAGAAAGACTTCATTTGAAGAAATAGCGACGTAATTGCCTTCCTTATATATTATTATACACAGAGCATATTTTGAGAATGTGTACGCCGCGTTCTCAGCAAAGTTTGTGCTCAGCATATTGCTGTGCCGGAATTATATCCGACACAACGCTGATTTTCAGTGCAAACCTTCCTTTTGGCGTAAGACCGAAACGACCCAATTTTGTTAAACTAATTCTACTTGTGTAATAGTAAATCGAATAAATATATTTAAATAAGACGTAACTAAAATACTTTGTTACTTATATTTCGAATATGAGGAAAGTAAATAAAAACTGATTAGTTAAACAAAAAACTACTTCTTTAATGAAATCAGGCGTTAAATCCATATCTAAATCTGATGAACTCATCTTCAATTCATCTTGTAAATTATTGCGCTATTTGCATTTTTATTTTATCCGTGCAGGAATGGAGAAAGAATACAATTTTCCGCAGCCGGGCGGCCTGTCGTAAGAGGCGACAAAATAACCCACAGCCAGGTGGGTAGGGTATTTGCTCGACTGGATGGTTACCACCCCTGGTCTAGAGTATGCCGCCATAACAACCTTGAGCTGTGTTCCGGCATTAGTGACCAGGTTCCAGTCTCCCTTAAGAGAGCAGCAGCGCATTTGTAGCACTTTTGGTGTTGCAAATGTACATAGGCGTCGCCGGGCCGTCTGCCTGTCTGCTGAACTCATGCAATAAAAAAAAATAAAAAAAAATTGCCAGTGGATGATAACCTACTGGTAACTCATTTTTTTTTGAGATGACGCTATATGACATGCGCATAAAGTACAATACTGTTACGAGTTGCAGGACTCGAATTAAAATGCCGTTGGAATTATTATAGAGTTTATTAGAACTATACAAACACGTATAACTCAGGTACAAATATAACTGGACACAACCAGTCCAAACGTAATGCACGATTCAATAACACGCGCAAAGTCAGTCACTAAATAGATTGCCGAATGTACACAAGTCTCGCTTCGCTCGTGGTTATCGCTTGACTGCCGATCTCTCCATTGGGCCATTGCTTTATACTGCACAGTTAGAATATGTCTGCCCGACCGCGTGATCGAATTTCTTAGAATCAGCAATAGGCTGTTTTCTAATCACTAATATTAAACACAAAGTAAACAAAAGTAGTCCAAATGCCGAAAGGTAATAAAGTGTGTTTTTACGGTATGCAGGTGTGAATTCTCTTTTGTCGGCGTGTAGGTCGTAACAATAAATAATAATTAATCTATCTATTTTCTAACATTTAGATAGATAAATAGTTATATAACACTTTATTGCTCGCGAAATATACAATTTCAAAAATACACAATTACAATATTGTCATGGTAGAAACAATAGGCGGCTTTATCGCTTTGTAGTAGCGAGAGGTAGAGGTTAAATAATACTTCAGATGGCAGAGTGCTGATGTGAACTGAAGTGAACTGGTTTATTTTAGAAACGGTAACCTTAAGTACAAATATTAACAGGTCGTACTGCTAGTACAGTGTATACTAGTGTATAGCATAGTGTGTGAGCGGGACGGATGATGTGCGAGGGACATAGAGCAACTATTAATATGTGCGGTCCCATACTACGCTAGTCAGTCCCCGCCCTATAGGAACAGCCGCACTGTTTCTAGACGTAGCAAAAGCCTTCGACAAGGTCTGGCACAACGGCTTGATTTACAAGCTGTGCCAGTTCGGTGTGCCAGACAGACTCGTGCTCATCTTGCGAGACTTCCTCCTAGGTCGTAGCTTCCGTTTTCGAGTGGAGGGAACGCGCTCGTCCCCTCACCCATTCACAGCCGGTGTACCACAGGGCTCGGCCCTGTCGCCACTACTCTTGACGCTGTACACCAGCGACATCCCAAAAACTCCAGATGTGGAGTTGGCCCTCTTCGCGGATGACACCGCACTCTATACATCAGATCACAACCGACAAATGGCTTGCGTCCGGCTGCAGGCAGCTGTCACAGAGCTAGGCGAATGGTTTCGCAAATGGAGGATAGAGGTAAATCCGGAGAAAAGCGCAGCAATGTTCTTTTCCCCGGGCACGCTTCGCTCCCCCAAACGCGCTAGCCTTCGCCTAAAAACCATTTCGCTCTACGACCAACAAATCCCCTGGGCAAAGTACACCAAATACCTTGGTGTCACCCTAGATCAGAACTTGCGCTCCAACGAGCATATCACTATAGTCCGAAATAGAGCGCGATTTGTGATGGGTCGTTTAGCACCCATGATAGACAAACGAAGCAAAATGTCCCTCAGACACAAGCTTACTCTGTATAAAACATGCATCCGCCCGATCATGACATACGCGAGTGTGGTATTCGGCCATGCCAAGCCTGCCCTTTTAGATAAACTGCAAATCGTGCAGAATAAATTCATGCGCAGAGCCGTCGGTGCTCCCCTCTATATGCGTAACGTCGACCTCCACCGCGATCTGGAGCTTCCCTCCATCAAAAACTACATTACGTCGCTCTCGCGTAAGTATTTCGATCTCGCGCCGCACCATCGAAATCCGCTCGTCGTGTCCGCGTCCGATTATAAGCCTCGTCGAAAGGTTCTTGTGCGACGACCGCGTAACGTTCTGACGGACAGAGTCGACGTTATTACGAAACGGCTGGCCCGGGTCAGTCCGCCCACGGTTAGGACGGTAGGCTGGCAGGCACCGACAGACAGACACAGACGGCGGCGTCTCAGACGCCGCCAATCAAGATCTCTCCACGTCCCCGCGAGGGACGCTAGGAGATGAGCGGGATAAGCCTTTGTCGGCGTACCTCACTGCAACGCAGAGGTTCCGGGTTCGATTCCTGGTATAGTAAATTTCGGAAACGTATTTTCTCCGTTATTTACTATGGTCTGGGTGTCTGGGATCGGCCCCAGAGTAATCCGTTGTATATTACACATAACACAAGCGTCGTGGGGCTATGGGGAGGCCAACACGTAGAGGCCCCTTGAAAAATTTAATCTAAATGTGGCATGACACTGACTGGCGATTATCCCTGTCTACACCATATCATAATGCACCCAAGGACAAGACTCGGCCAGTGTAGGACTATTGTAGGAAATGGGGATAAAAAGTACCGGGCTATTGGGGTGAACTGCTAGTGGTACTAGTGGTCTGGGAATATGGGTATTATGGCGTCTGCCCGTCGCAATGTTCAGGGATCATGGAAGAATGATATGGACTCGCCACTCCTTGCATGGGCCCCAAAAAATGCCATAGAAGACAGGGGCAACATGGGTGTGAGTGGCTAAGGGGTGTTGAGAGGTGGGCTGCAAGTTCAACGAAGCTACTTCTGACGTGATGCCATTTAGCACTTCCACCCCTGGAGCTTGAATCTTAGCTCTAGCGATCTTCATTCCGTGCCGGCTGGCTAAAGCAAGCACGGAGGTGGGGGCCTTGTCTTGGCCCCGGAGTCGGATCCGAGGTATCGCTACTCACCTAAGGCTTCACCACAAAGCCCCCTGCGTGTTTATTTTTTTTAATTATTATTATTTTCAGTTACAAGACGAATTCGCGACCTCACCACCGATGTCAACACACATGATGGCATTGGCCGTGTGTCGTTTACAACGGCGAGCGGCGCCACCTGTTGTTGTGGAAACGAATTACACCGATCCGAACTCCACCGAGGTCGCGACGGAAACGCCCGAAGAGGAAACGCCGGAGATCAGCCTTTATAGCGATCGGCAGGTCATCTTGGACGAGAGTGGGTGAGTATGTTATGTCGAGTCCATGGATTAATGTACTGCTATATAATTAGCAAGGTTCAAACTTTGTCTAGTCTATGTAGGCAACAAAATCTGCCAACATGGAAAGCAAATTTCACTTGAAGTTTTACCGGCAGATTGTTAATGTACTTGTCCAATTTGAAAACCTGCCCGTAACACTTCAAGTTAAAATTTTGTTGCGATTCGTTTTGCTACTTGTCCGTTGAAGTTTCACTTCTACTATGAATCCCAACCCACATATCGATTATTTTCTGGTGATCAGGGGGAATGTCTCTGAACACTATCCTCGGGCCTGGGAGGAGGACATCGAGGGTAGTGTGGAACTCCTGAACTCCTGATCTTAAAGATTTGTTTTCTTTTTTAGACCATTGCTTGAATGGGTGCAGAAAACAATTCAGTTATTCTCTTACGAATTGAACACGTCGTATCCACTTCCAAAGTTCGGTAAGACTTGTTTAACTTTGGTATATTTTGGGTCTCATATTTTTTGACGGTTGACAATTTTGACCACTGTTGTGCATAATAAAACTACGTTTTAACGGTTTTAAACGAAAAAGGTTTTAAGCTAAAACTAAATAATTAAAATTAACAAGTAGGCTAAATAAAACTTTAACAATACTCGTTGACACTTGACATCTTTGTCTTCCGTGATCACGGCCACTGAAAAGTGGCCGAAACGTTGGAAATACCAAAATCAAATAAAATTACCGTGCTTAAAACCGTTAAAACGTAGTTTTATTATTATTTATACAAGTCGCGAAAAAAATTTATCACTGTTGTGTATTTACGATAACTTGACGCCAAAGTTACCAACTCCTAAAATTTTACTTAAGCCTGATGTACATTTGCATTAGTTAAGTATTTAGCCAAGTCGTGGATTGTGGATAAGTCCTTATCCACATTTGCACAAACATTTACCTAAATATTTATCACTTAACATTTAATATAATTTATGTTCAAACGATGACAAGGAACGGGTAGTTGACAGTCAAATCATATACTGATCTACTCCATTCCCAGTTTCGCAATTTAACTAATTACTTATCTGATCTATGTTTAAATCAAGCTTTAGTTACATATTCGCTATACAACCGGTCTTTGTAATTATTATTTTGTGTGGTATTTCTTTATTTATCTCAGTATTTTACATTTGTTTAGCAAATATTTACATAGGAAATACAAAATAAACATTTTTTTTTTAATATATTACTATCACATTATTTTATTTACTGGGTTAATTTTGGTTAGCAAGCGAATTTCTACATCTTTGAACTTATATATTCATCAGATTTACGTGCTTACCTTGATACAAACAAATTACAACAAGAAAACGATACCATACATTTTGATCCGGCACGAAGGACCAAATTTTTTTTATTGCTGAAGCACAGCAGACAGGCTGACGGCCCAACTGTGATGGAAAGTGGTTACCGTCGCAGCACATTAGCAATACCAGAGGTGCTGCCAATGTGCTGCTGGCCTTGAATGAGAAACTGGAACCTGGCCACTGATGCCGGAACACAACTCAGTTGTTATGACAGCATACTTTAGACCAGGGGTGGTCGCCATCCAGTCGGGCAAATACCCTACCACCTGGCTGTGGCTTGTTTTGTCGCCTCTTACGGCAGGTCGCCCCAACGCCACCGGATGGGACGCCGTCTCTTCCTTCTGCGAGCAAGTCATATTTGCGAAGGAGGAGGCGGAACGGGAGCGTGAGCGTAATTCCCTGCTCCGCTCCCGCCAAAGGAGGACGCGCCGGCGCCGGAGGTCAGATAGTGACCTTCGGCCGCCGTAAGCGGGCGGCGCGGGTGGGGCCCCTAAGGGTGTAGGGGTTCTCACTCACCCGCACAGGCCGTCGAGATGAGAGCGCGAGTGTTCCGCGCGCGCTCATCTCTCTTCCCGTGGGGCGCGTTACAGACCGCCCCACGCACGGATAAGAACTAGAAGTAGCCAGGGGCCACGTCCCCTGGCATAGGAAGAGGCCCAGTGAGGGGGGCCCACGCCTGCCAGGGAACGCGGAGTTGGGAAGCCCGCATTCACGTAGCCCTGCCATAAGGCGCAGGACGGAACACCCAGGGGTTTTAGTGGGTATCCCTAATTGGGGCGTGGCAATAGCGTGGCACCGGTTCTGACCGGGCACGCTAGTGCCACCCCCGATCTGGCGAATCCCACACACTCACACGGGTCGCGAACATCCCCCCAGGCTTCTGTGCCTGTCGCGGCTTAGTCCTCAAACGGATTTCCCCTGGCTAAATAAAAAAAAAAAAAGGTCGCCCCAACGCAGAAATTTGTATTCTTTTTCCGTTCCTGCACGAAATAAAAAACATGGATGTATGGCGACTATCTCTGATTGGTAATTGTCTGACGGTTTTACTACACCATTGTATAGTACCATATAGACTAAATCTTGCCGATAGATTTCATCTATACAGACCCAGTAGTTTCTGAGAAAAATGATTGTGACATATACAGCGCGTTCCATTGGTAGCTCAAAACGCCCAAAATGCTCTGTTAGCCGTTCCACAAGGCGACCGCGGTCGTTGTGGTAGTGGCGAAAACGTCATTAATGACGTCATCATTTTCGATCACAACGACCCATGTCAAAATGTGGGTCGAATAGCTGTTCCCCTTGGGTTTACGATTGTAACGCCGGCAAGCAAGTGGAACGCGCTGATAAAGATATATGGGTGTGACATATGTCTTCGTATGATTATTAAGCTGTATCATTTTGTCATTTCTGTAGATATAGTGGTGGTGGAAGGTGGCAACCCTTATTCAGAGGGTTGGGGGTTGATAACATTAGCACCATCATCTCTATCAGACACAAAGACCATTGCAAGACTATTGGCACAGCAGGTAAAGTAAATCTTTAAAAAACTACAGTCGCTTTTTGTTGTTTTGTGATTTACCGTGAAGGTTATATCGCAAGTATCAAGAGCGTAGCTAACGCCGTATCAGCCGTATCAATGATACGGGACCCCCAGTCTACAGGGGTCTCGAGAATGTGTAATCAAAAATTCCTAAAATGTTACCCACAATCTATTATAGGTTGATAACATTTTTGAGAATAATTGCTGGGCCAAAAGGTACGGCTATCAGACTTGTCATTATTGTCTATAGAAGCAGAAAATCTAGAAAAACTTAAATCGCCTTCAGCTATGGATGATTTGATAAATAAGTTTGGTAACTCACAACGACCAAAATGCTCAGTTAGCCGTTCCACAAGGCGACCGCGATCGTTGTGGTCGTGTCGAAAACGTCACTAATGACGTCATCATTTTCGATCACACGACGCCCACAACGACCCTTGTCAAAAGGTGGGTCGAAGTGGTCGTTGACCACAGAGCATTAATTCTCTCTTGTCAACACATTGAAAAAGGCGCGATTTTCATATCAGCCAATGACATTTGCGTAATGCGTATGACATTAATGACATCAACGCTCCATAACCCGTTCCACTAGCGTTTATGATTATAAAGTCCGCAAGCAAGTGAATGTTACATATATAAAATATATAAACATGATAAAAGAAAAATGCAATTTAGTCAATGACAGACACTGAGATTAACAATAGTTTTAATCATCAGAAACAAACGCTCATCATAAATATTAAATTTAAAACTAATAAAAAAGTTTTTCGTCTCTTAACAATCTTTTTAGACAAGATAGAAAATCAAACAACTTTGATCTAAGTAATTTTAAACTATTCTCAAACAATTAAACATAATTTTCTGTGGAACAGTCTGTGACTTAGTTTGTAAAGGAAACATGTGCTCGCGGCACGTTAAATGAATCAATTTGAAAACTGACGAAGCTTTTCATACCACGACTGTACTTACAAACAGCCACAATCATAAAAATGCCAAATCGTTAGCCTATAGAAACCGTACTTACACTTAGACATAACAAGATTCTCGTAGAGAATTTATTAAGTAATGCTTCATATCGCAACTGAGACTTAACTAAGTTCTTCTCTTCGAATCCAGACGCTTATATTCTAAAGCTGTAAAGAACAGCAACGATAATTATCTCAATGCTCGCAGTAACAATGGAATACACATTAATTATATCAACTTACAATCTTAAACCAACTGATTAGCCAATCGGCAGATATACCTATCAATAAATTATTTAACGATCCTACTTACTAGTTAACCAACTAACTTTTTATTTTATTTTTTTATTGCAGGAGTTCAGCAGACAGGCAGACGGCCCACTGGATGCAAAGCGGTTACCATCGCCTATGGACATTTGCAACACCAAAGGTGCTATAAATGCGCTGCTGCTCTCTTAAGGGAGACTGAAACCTGGTCACTAATGCCGGAACACAACTCAAAGTTGTTATGGCGGCATGCTTTAGACAAGGGATGGTAGCCATCCAGTCGGGTATATACCCTACCACCTGGAAAAACTAACTAACTAATCGCCAAACAAACTAACCAATAAGAAATTAAATAACCAGACAACTAACTAATAATCTCTGTAACAGTGGTTCGGTGGCTTAGTATCTCCACGTTGGTGGGGCTCCCAATGGCTGATGGAAGCTCTGACCTCTCTCATAGCTGAGAAGGCTCCAGGATTGCACGGAGAGGCAGCCAAACAACAGGACGCTCTATTACTAGACCACATCTTGCCAGCTTTGAGGTTAGTTGATGATATCGTTTTCATATGTCGGCCATTGTAATATATTGTGTCGTTGTTTTTAGTTAGTAAGTTTATTTTACATTGTTGTACAATAAAAACTAATTTCATAAAGTTCATACTGAATACAGCTTCATCAAATTTATTACTTAATTACAAGTGTTTATTTATCTTGTAATGGATGTACCTATATATGTATGTAAGTATGTATGTATGTAAGTATGTATGTAAGTTCGGGTGGTATCTTGTAAGTTAAATTTGACCAACTTCCCAATTTCTGATTGAGCTGAAATTTTGCACACATATATGTATCGCGTGATAATGCAATAATATGGTACCATTGAGCTTATCTGATGATGCAGTCGAAAGGTAGCCATAGGAACTCCTGTACTAAACAAGATAGACCCGTCCTGTTTGGGCTCGTTTTACTTGTCTTGGCTAGCACTCTGCTGCTATATGATATCCAGGTTCTCAAAAGTTTTTATTTAAAAACGTTTTTAAAAAAGCTTTTTCAGTATTAGCTCTACTGAATTGAAAAAAAAAATTCTCAACTTTGCTGACTTCCTCAGAATGGGAAATTCTTGCGGCAAAACAAAAAATCCATAATGCTTCTTTAAAAACAATCAATGTCCAACAAGTGTTGTCTATATTTAATCAACATTAAATACATGGTTTGAAATTTGTTTAAAATTAACCGGTTTTAATCTGTTATACCCGGTTTTTGTCAACTAACTTATTCCGAGTGTAAACTTTAAAGAGAATGTGAATAGAGAGAGAAATTTCGCGAGGAGAGTATTAGAGGATACTATCTCTCTCAATATGTGTCTGTGTGCGATTAAAACTTACTATACCACATGCTTGCTTTTTGAAGGAGTGCGCAACCGTTCGAAACCGGTTTATACAACAAAACATATTTAGCGAAATTTGTTACCAAAAACCGGTTGAATGAGTTTAAAGTGAGAACAAAACCGAAAAGAACGGTTCTCATGTTAAGCTTAACCGGTTTGACTTTTTTAACGGTTTCCAAGCCTTGAATATATACATTTTTTTAAAAATAAAACTACTTACTTAAAACATTCACGCTATGCGAGTAATGATCAATTTTTACTAACTAAAGTAAGACGATGGATAGTGAATTGTAGAAATGTTTTGCAGGTTGGATGTAAGCAGCTCAGTTCGAGCTGTCGCGTCACTGAGACTGGAAAGGACGGACATAGAGACAGCTACTGACGAGCTGTCTCTTCATAAAGTAAGCTAAATATAAAGTTATCGTTTTGGTTGTATTATTTATTTATCTTGCCAAATCTTAATGTAGTTAGTCATAGATTTAGTTAGTAGGTTATCGATTTACTTAGTTATTTATTTAGTTACTTATCGATTTTGTTACTAATTCTCGATTTATTTAGTTAGTTACGAACTCAATAAGTTATCGATTTAGCTAATTCGTTATCGAGTTAGTTAAATATTTATGTAGTTAGATTCAATTGTTAATCTAAACTATCCCGGGACCTACTCAAATACATACGAAACATTTCATCAAAATCCTGGAACCCAATTCCACTGCCACCTGCTGGTTCCAGTTGTGAATTTAAGCCACCCGAGGACCAACTCAAACACGCACAAACAATTTCATCAAAATTGGTCCAGAAGAAAGAAATAGAATAGAATATATGTATAGAGTTTTCAAACCCTAGTAAGTGACTCTATTTACTTTTTACAACCATTTAGACATTTTAGTCAGGGCGTTGTTTACGTCGTTAAAGTTCTGTTTATTTCTGCCAACTTTAAATATAAGTGACGTATCATCAGAAAACAATACTACCTCACATATATCATTAATAAAATATGGCATGTCATTTATCTAAACCAAAAATAAGAATGGACTTAGAATACGGCCCTGCGGCACACCCGTGAATATACCACGAGATTTGACGTTGTTAATTTCTACGCTCTGAGATTCACTAATAGGTTGAGGGAATTTCCATGAAGGTCGCGTGTTTACTTTCGCGATACACAGACGCGGAAAGTGACTTTGGTTTATACTATGTAAAGAAAATAAGATGTTTATGTGATGTAATTGTTAATGCAGGCGTACGCGCCCATGATGACCGACGAGATTTAGACTTTAGACGAGATTCTTCGTTTTGTATTTTATAGAGAAAACCTTTTTAAGTACGAGTCCAACTTAAAAGCGGCCCCTTTTTACCAGAGTGCCTAAAGCGGTCGATTTCACAGATTCATATAACGAACATGACTAGTATTAAGATAAAGTAGCACCTTATAGCATATCTTACGTTACCAGTATAGTTCGACACGTGTCAATATCGCTAACCGATTCCGCAAAGGCAGTTGCTTTAAGCCATCGGTCCTGTAGATAAGTGGCATTAGCGCTAAACGAATATAATAGAAAACATATGGAAATAATATATCTATATTCTATAGATATAGCTATTTTCGTTTAGCGCTAATGCCACTTGTCTAAAGGGCCATACTTAAAGTTTGCTTTTACAGTCGTGTCGGAATAGTCGGTAGTGGCACTATAATGGTTGCTTTTGTATACAATGACACGATTCTCATAGCAGACTTGGCCCCAGGATGTATGGCACTCTAGTAGTTTCTATATTTTTTTATATTTTCAGGGTGCAGCGATAGTGAGTATGGCGATCGAGGCAGCCGGCGAGGAGGCAGGTCGTGCTGCTCTTGCGAGACTGTTAAGACACCATCGGACTGCTAGCGCCGATGCCAGGTGTTTATAAGTTTCAATATTTTAAAGCTTCTTTTTGACTTTGTCAATATTTCTCACTTTATTTTAGATATTTATGGTTCATATTGGTACTCAACGTCATTGAACACTGAAAAGGTAACACGTGCTCCCGGAATGTTAAATAAATCAATTTGAAAACGAACATTTTCATTGCACGTGATCGTTTTTGTGTTGTTGTCTCACTCTGTTTATATAGGAGTTGTATGATTTGTATGAAATGGGTATATTTTCTTGGTATATTACGAGATAGCGATAGTGTTAGTCTAGCGGCTTTTGGAAGAGCTGATGGGTTAAAAAAATATTAAAAATATCTTCTCAATTCTGATATTCTGAAAGTACGCATGGAGTTACCTGCTCACAGGATGAAAACAGTACTTTTCGTCCCTGGGAAACGATTCTCCTGCTGTCAAAATTTTTTGAAAACTATGCGAACCATAGATAATACATGCGACTCATGTCCCAACCTTTTTTACAGCCACTGTTAAATCGCGACATAAATTGTAATAAAAAATATCAAGAATTTTGTAATATCATTACAAATTACTTTTCACTAAAGAGCTAAATCTTTACTATCATAATATATATAGATATTATGTATTATGGTGACAAAACAACTCATAGCCAGGTGGTAGGGCATTTGTCCTACTGAATGGCTACCACCCCTGGTGCAGAGTATGCCGCCATAACAACCTTGAGTTGTGTTCCGGAATTAGTGGCCAGGCTCCAGTCACCCTTTAGAGAGCAGCAGCGCACCTGTAGCACCTTTGGTGTTGCAAATGTCCATAGGTGATGGTAACCGCTTTCCATCAGGTGGGCCATCTGCCTGTGTGCTGAACTCATGCAATAAAAAAAATGATAAAGTAGGAAACTTAACTTATATTATAATCTACCTACCTATAATGTTTATTCTTTTTATCATTATTATAAGGATGCATCTTTAGCCAAATAACGAAAACCGAGGATTGTCATCTCTACGAACCGCTTCATATTTCGTGCTCTGCTACTATTTGCTCGACTTTTATTAAGTAGATTATTAATATCAAATGAATTATCACTAATCTTTTTAGAAAACTTCACCGAACCGATTGATGAATCAGACTTGAACTACACAACGACCCCTTACCCGACTTCGACCACCACCCGTCGACCTACCTCAAAACCAACGAAGGCTCCTCCCCCTACCAAATGGGTGATACCAGTCACATTCACCCCTGGACCGTTGGCTGAGGACAACAGTACCAGAGCTTGGAATATCACAGAGGGATCTAATGCTACTTGGTGAGTCTTAATTTTGGAGATGTGTTGGAATCTGATTTTTTTTGGCGCGTGATATCAGGTGGTAATGCAGTCTAAGATGGAGCATACTTACATAGGAGATACCTGTTCACGTAAGACTTGAGGATATCTAGATTGTATGTATAAGGAAAAACAGACGACGGTAAAGAGTTCCACTCTTCAGCGGTACGTATGATAAAAGTGGGAAGCATAGCGTTTCGTCCTGTTATGGGGGACCGGGTTAACCCCTTTTTAAAAAGGGATAATTGAAACAAAGTTATTATATTTAAGGGACGACCGTCTTGGTTGAGAGCTGGATGAAGACTGATGTGTGATGGATGGGCAAATGGGAAGCTAATATATGAATGTGATGACTTTGCATAAACGCGGAACCTGAAAATTATGCGTTTTTTGTATTTAAAGACTATAAATATGGTTTGCTATGGTGTAATAAGGACACTAAAATTATCGGAAACCCGTCATTTAGGTAAAAAATTAAAAAAGAATACAATTAATTACGTTAAAAACCTGCAGCCTGGGGGAATAATTCGCGACCCGTGTGTGGGATTCGCCAGATCGGGGGTGGCACTAGCGCGCCCAGTCAAAACTGGTGCCACGCTATTGCCACTCCCCAGTTAGGGATACCCACTAAAACCCCTGGGTGTTCCGTCCTGCGCCTTATGCCAGGGCTACGGGTAATTGGGATTCCCGGCTCCGCATGCCCTGGCAGGCGTGGGCCTCCCTCACGAGGCCTCTTCCATTGCCGGGGGATTAAATCCCCAGCGTCGTCCATGTCTAGTCCGGGCGTGGGGCGGTCTGTAACGCGCCCCACGGGAGGAGAAATGAGCGCGCGCGGAACACTTGCGCTCTCATCTCGACGGCGTGTGCGGGTGAGTGAGAACCCCTATGCCCCAAGGGGCCCCACCCGCGCCGCCCGCTTACGGTGGCCGAAGGTCGAAGTCCGCCCTCCGGCGTCGGCGCGTCCTCCTTTGGCGGGAGCGGAGCAATGACGTCCGCTCACGCTCCCGCTCCGCCTCCTCCTTCGCAAGCATGACGCGCTCACAGAAGAAAGAGACGGCGTCCCATCCGGGTTTGCTCCCGACCATGGTGCGAACCACGGCCGGGAGCGAGGTGTCAAATCCGGTAAAGGCGACGAGGTCTCGGCGCTGCTCTGTCCATGCTGGACAGTCCTGGAGTGTGTGCAGCGCCGTATCCTCGTCGCCTGTGTCACAGTGATGGCACCCTGACGTTAGCTCGCGGCCGAGGCGACACAGGTACCTCCCGAAGCAGCCGTGCCCCGAGAGGACCTGCGTCAGCCTGAACGTCAGGGTGCCGTGACGTCTATTAAGCCATTCGTGCAGGACGGGCCTCACCGCCTCGATGGTGGCGGGGCCCGCGCTGGGGCGTCGAAGGCGTTCTTCCCAGACCCCCACGGCAACCTGGCGGAGCTCCGACCGGCACGCCTCGATCTCGCGAGGCGCGGGTCTGGTGCCCCTGGCCAGGGCCTCTTTGCGCCACGTATACAGCGACGCTAGGACCCTGGCTTCCAGGTCCCATGGGGGGGATCCGGCGAGTAGCGAGGCCACTTCGAAGGACACCGTACGGTATCCTCTTATTGCTCTGACGGCCAATACACGCTGTGCCTGACGAAGCAGCGCAGCGTTTCGGGCCGTCAGGCGGTCCGCCCACACTGGGGCCCCATAGAGGGCCATGGAGCGTACGATGCCTTCGAAGAGTTTCCGACACGTGGCGTTCGGCCCCCCAATGTTGGGGAGCAAGCGCGATAGCGCACCCGCCGCCCCCTTGAGTCTGGGGAGCAGCTGCCGAAAGTGTGCCGAAAAATCCCACCGGCCATCGAGGACCAATCCCAGGTACTTCATGGTCTCGCCGATGCCGATGCGGATGCCTCCTACTATTATGCTGGTATCTGGAGGTGGGCGATTACGAGGGCCGTGAAACATCACGGCCTCGGTCTTCTGCAACGCCACCTCCAGTCCAAGACGCCGGATCCTGCCTACGATAGACGACACCCCAGCCGTGCCTAGAAGGCACGCCTGTCGATGGGTCCTCCCGCGTGCGGCGATCAGCGTGTCGTCTGCGTAACATACGACGCTGACGCCCGGGAGGACCCGACACCTCAATATCCAGTCGTATGCGATGTTCCACAGGAGGGGACCTAGAACCGACCCCTGTGGAACACCGCACACCATAGCTCGCCGATTCCATCCCTCGTGGACCGGGTAGATGACGGCTCTTTCACATAAATATGCCCCGACTATTCGGCGGAGGTAGGACGGCACCCGGAAGTACCGGAGTGCCTCCATGATGCACGGCCAGGGCAAGGAGTTGAAGGCGTTGGCGATGTCTAAGGACACCGCCAACAGGACCTCGCCCTGGGAAACTGCGTCCTCCGCCAGGCCTCTCAGGCGCATGACGGCGTCGATTGTGGAGCGCCCCGTGCGGAAACCGAACTGGTTGTCCGCCAGGTCCGGCCCCGTCGTCGATAGATGCTGGACGAGGCGGTCTACGATGATACGCTCAAAGAGCTTTCCGACTTCGTCCAGCAGCACAATGGGCCGGTAGGCGGATGGTGAATCCGCAGGGCGCCCCTCCTTACGCAGCAGGACGAGTTTTCCGGTCTTCCACCGTTGCGGAAACTGGCCCTGCTCCAGACATGCGCCGAAAAGCCTTATCAGTCGGGGCTCCAGGGCGTTGTAGGACAGAACCCACGCACGCCCTGGTATGCCATCGAGGCCGGGGGCGGTGTTCTTGGCCTTCAGCCGTAGCATGGCCACCCCCAGCTCTACCCGGTCCACGGTGGGCACAGGGTCTCCATCCGCGCTGGGCTCCGCCTCTGGCGGAACCATCGCAGGAGGCATATGCTCAGCCCGTGAAGGGAACAGAGCGCCAACTACTTCGCATACGACGTCCCTGGGGAGAGACTCGGTTAGTGGGGGCGCCCAGGCACGGAGCTTGTTGCGCGCCATTTTGAATGGACGCCCCCAAGGGTCTTGGTTTAGACTATCCAAGAGCTCCCCCCAGGCCGCGTTCTTCGCATCGCGAATTGCGAAGCGCAGTGCTTCTCTGGCGCTCCTGTACCCCTCGTACAGCTGAGCCTCTACGGTTGCTGCGTCCGCTGCGCGGCGACGCCGTCTTCTATGACGGGTGTACTGGCGGTGCGCACTATTGCACGCGCGCCTTAGCCCCTCGAGTACGGGGTTCCACCAGTACACCTTACGGGAGGGCCGGAATCGGCCCCTCCTCGGCATCGCCGCATCGCAGACACCAGTTATGAGCGACCGTAGGATTTCTGCCTCCTGCTCTACATTTAGATTTAGATCGGGAGGGTCCACCTCGCGCCCTGACGCCCAAGTGGCGACAATCAAGGCCTCTTTGAACGCCTCCCGATTCAACTTTTGCAATGCCCAGCGCGGACAGTCCCCTACTGGGGGCTCTCGGGACGGAGGGTCTGGTTGCCGGGCGGAGACGCTGAACCGTATATAACGGTGATCGGAGAGCGTCTCCACCCCTGTGACGACCCTCCAGTCCCGCACACGGCGCGCCAGTTCAGGGCTAGCAAACGTTATGTCGACTATTGAGCCGCCCCGCTGGCGCACACACGTGTATTCGGAGCCCCGGTTTAGGACTACGAGACCCTGTTCGATGGCCCATTCCTCCAACGACTCGCCACGCGCGCATGTGCTCGGGGAGCCCCAAGCCACGGATTTTGCATTAAAATCCCCGAGCACGAGCACGGGACGAGGTCGGCTGCGGGCCACCACTGTGCCCACTTCCTCGATCCATCCCTCGAAATCGGCGAGCCCTCTGTTCGGAGAGAAGTAGCCCCCCACGACCGCTATCTCCCCGATCGTTGCCACCACGTAGCCCCGTCCCTTTACCACGCCAGCTAGGGGGGGGCAGGCGGCGGCGGTCCGGATAATGATGGCCACCGAGCCATCAAGGTCCCCTGCCCAATCAGACCGGGCGGGGACGTAGTATGGCTCGGCGACCACAGCCAACTGGATGGCCCACTGCGCCATGCTTTGAACCAGCAGGTCTTGAGCAGCGGCGCAGTGGTTCAAATTGCCCTGGACCACTAGGATAGCCATTAGAACTACTTTTATTCCTCCATCCTAGTGGCCCCAGGCTCCGGTATCAGCGGCGACGGCGGCAGCGAGCGAGGTGCCGGCTGTGGCGGTTGCGACGGCAGTGGCGGATTGTTGTTTGTCACTGCTGCCTGCCTAGGTCCTTTTCCCTTTTTTTTCTTCCTTTTCTTCTTCGTCCTTTGGGGACCTTCTTTTGGCTTATTTTTAGCCTTAACGGGGGTGGTAGTGGTGGGGGGGCCCGCGCTTTTACGCGCGGCCGGCACTCCCCTGCACATCCAGTGCCCTGCCGCACGGCCTGCCGCACTACAAATGCTGCAATGCGGGGGGTTTTGACATGTGGCGGCAGGGTGACCAGCCTGACCGCAGCGGTAACAATCTTTGCTGCGGTCGACAGGGGAGGAGCAGGCGCAGGCGACGTGTCCTGCCACAAGGCAGCGCCAGCACCGCTCAGACCGGCTCGGCAGGATTTTGACGTCTGCTGAGGCCCACCCCACCATTATCTTCTTGCGTTCCTTCATTTTGATGGCCGCCGCCACGGGGCAGGCTAGGATAACGTATCCCAGCCTGTCCGGGCCCGAACGTATGTCGCTGGAGCTGAAACGCTCAGCCGAGACGTCCGTGACCCGGGCGACGGCGGCCACAACCTCTTCTTTGATGGTGAAGTCATCCAGACCCGAGATCCGCACGTTGAGACATCTCTCGGGCCTGGACACCTTCACTTCGTCCTCAGGGAGAACCATTTTGAGCCGCGCGGCGAGGGCATTAGCCTTCTCCCCACTATCCTTGCCGGGGAGAAGGAGCATACGAGCCCCCGTGCGCGCGGTCTTCAACTTCACTCCAGGAATCCCAAGGTCGCCGAGCTTTATGTTGGCCTTGGCCCTTTCCATGATATCCGCGTAGCTGATGCCTTTTTCCACCGCTGCGGGTAAAAGTGTGAGTATCACCGCAGTGGTGTTAGGCACTCGCATACGCGGACCTTTCTTCGCCTGAGGCATCGGCGGCCTTGGCTTTCTTTTAGCCTGGGTTTGGGCCTGGACAGCCCTACCGCTGCTAGATTGTTGAGTTGGTGGTTTCTTCTTCTTGCCCTTGCGGGCAACCACCGACCAACCTTCCTCTAGTCTTCTGGACGGCTCTGGGGCTGAGGTTTCGGCCCTGGCTTGCCTCGCTGGACGGGGGGTAGCTGCAGCTGACCCCCCAGCGTCATTCTCAACGGCCCCGCGCTTTCTTTTGGCGGGTAGTGGAGGGAAATCCTCGGGAGGGCGGCGGACCTGACTTCTCCCAGGTGCCGGGGATGGCAGCGCACCCTCCCGCCGGGCGTCTGTTGCCAATGGTGGGCGGACTCGCTTCTCCGAGAGAAGTCTGTCATCTAGGGCGGCCAGCTTCGCGTCCATCATCGCCCCCAAGGAAAGGGTTAGATGGCGCAGGAGTTCCTCCTGGTCTTTAAACCGCCCTCCCACTACAGATGTTGATGGTGGCGGGGGCGGTGGCTTCGACTGTGGTTCAAGGCTGGATTTAGATATTGCGGCCCGGAGGCTGGCCATTTCCGCCCGCAACTCTTTTACTTCTGCCTCCAGACGGCGGTTGGCCGCCTCGAGTCGCCGAACCTCCTCCGACTCGGTACGGCCACGCAGAACCTCAAAAGCGTCGTTAAGGATGCCGACCGAGTCGTTCAGCGACTTGACGAATGTCCCCTTTAGGCCCCGAGGAACTTTCGCCACGTGGCGTATCACCCCCAGGGCGTTACGGACATCCGTCTCTACGGCCAAAGCCGTCCTGGCTCCTACCTCGTCTATCATGGTACTGGAGTGACCCATGAGTTCGGGCGCCTGCCGAGCGATACGCGCCTCCTCGGCTGCTCTAATCAACTCGGTGGCACGTGACTCATGGTCGTCCAACTCTCGGTCTCTACTTCCGGCCTGGACGATAGCCTCTTTAGCTTTGGCTAGACTCGTGGCTGCATCCAAGGGTCCCGGAGTAGGAGGAGAAACTCTACGGGGAGCCTTGGGAATATTACCCTCCTCGCCACTGGATGCGGGGAGGTTATGCGAGCCACGATACGGAGCCGGCCTTAGCCTTTTTTTGCGCAACCTTTCGGACCTTCTTTCTTGGCGCGTGCCGGACCCGCAAGGGGAGCGTGAGCGCGATCGTGATCTTGAGCGGGAGCGAGAGCGAATGGAGAACACCGAAATGTTCGAGTCAGAATCTTCGGTGACTCCACCCGCAGTTCCGCTAACGGCGCAGCTCATAGCAGACGCAGCTCTGCTGCCACTGGCTCTGCTGCTGCTGCGCGTAAAAACTACTTCTCCGCCCATCTCGGGCAACTTCTCTTTGGACAACGTCCAGAATTGTGGTGAGCGCAAAGACGTCCCCCCCCCAGAATACGATGGGGGACAGCTGACTTTACCATAGGTGACGGCATCGGTGCGGGATTCGCCCTCCTTTTTTTTTTCAGCGGAAGATCGACCCGCCTGGGGTAGTACTTCTTGACTTTGAGCTTGCATTTTGGTTATTTGAACTCCGAGGAGTTACTAAAACTAAATTTGCCTCCACTATGGGAGACCATCTGAGTGCTTAAAACTAGACTGTGGGGGGCGTGCGAAGAGTCTGCAGGGTGCAGAAATCCCACACGTCGCCCACAGGGCGCTAGCAGCCGGGATGACCCGCCCGGCATGCAGCTACAGGCACGCCTAACCAAGCTTCGGGTGGGTGGGGGGTTCGATCTGCCCTAAGGGCGAGCAGACCGAGCAAACTCTCCACCCAGAGTCATCTGAGGGTCTTCAATTTCTACTTCCGCGGTGCAGGTGCGGTCGGGTAGAACCGCCGCCACCACACCCTACATCGCGCGACGGTGGTGAAGTCAGAAAAGGAGCGGACCGCCCTTAGGCCCACTCCGTCGCCGGCCCGGGGATCGGCAAAACGCCTGGCCACCGGACCCGTCGCCGCCACATCGCGAGGGACCTCTCCGCTGAACGGAGAGGTGCGAGTGGCCCGTCAAACTGGGAAAGGATGGGTAATTGTGAAGGAGCGACACAAGGGAGCCTTCTAGGGATTGGAACGAAGGTGGGACACCACTGTCACGGAGAGAAAGGGGGAAATGTGACAGTGGCCGCTCGGGGCCCCGGGGACGCTTCCCCTTGTGCCAACCACGGTCCGGGGGTGAGAACCGCAGGCACCCCCTGGGGGGGTCTAAAGATAACCTAACCTAACCCACTGTCCTTGCCATAACCTTCGAACACCCCTCACACCTATATATTGTTTGTCTAACATTAGTATTGCATGTTGTCGTTAATTATATATACAAACTACAAAAATATAATAATGATCTTAATCACAATAATGTGAAAAATCTAAAATTCCGTATTTTTATGTCATTCAAAGATGTTCAGTTTGATTGAATAATATTGATACTCATGCTGTACGGATTTAGTTCCTTTGCCTGACATTTAGCAAAGTGAGGTAAAAACTTTGTCTCTCAATATTATTAATCTGAGGTTTTACTTACATATTACAAAATGTCGTGATTTTTTAGTAATGCCGTAATATTTGATTTTATAATTATTAATTATTTTGATCATGTCATACATGTTACATTTGCAGATTAATCCCAAAATTAAAGTAATTGTGTTTTTATTATAATTAGTAGGTAAGTCGTCACGCTAAAATTGAACATTATTTCTATCGATATAATGCACGTATTTCGTAATTAATTGTAATGTGTATTAATTTTTTGTCTAAATGATGGCTTACCGATGATTTTAGTGTCGTTATTAAACCGTAGCAAACCATATGTAAAGTCTTTGAATACAAAAAAATGCGTAATTTTCAGGTTCCGCGTTTATGCAAATTTACCGTTTTTTTGCCAGCCAGCTGAATAACTGACTATATTTTTACACTAAAGAGACTTCGTGAAATTGTTTATTACACTAAGGAGACTACTAATAAGACTTGGTGAGATTTAATTTTGGAGGTGTGCGGGAGTCTGTTGTTTTACATTGTGGATGCTAATATTAATCGTTAAGTCCTAAATTTGAAAGTGTTTCGAAATCTGTGTTTTGTACTGAAAGGGATTTAATGCTACTTGGTGAGTCTTCATTTTGGAGGTGTATAGAAATCTATTTTTATACTGAAGGGGACTGATGCTACTAGGTGAGTCTTAATTTTGGATCTGTGTGGAAATCTGTTTTTTACACTGAGGGGTCTCTAATGCTACATGTTAGTCTTAATTTTAGAGGTGTGAAGGAATCTTTTTTTATACACTGAGGGGACTAATACTACTTGTTGGATCTTAATTTTGGAGGTGTGTGGGAATCTGTTTTTTACACTGAGTGGACTAATGCTACTTGACAAATTATTTTTGGAAGTATTTAGGAATCTAGATTTTAAAAGCTCTTTAGATATTTTGGTAAGAATAGAACATTTACAAAAATCGTATTGTCCTTTTCTTTGCACATTTGATCGTGTGGCTATATGTGTTACGGTTATATTTCTCAAAAATAATGTGCCTTATAAAGATGAAATTTGGCAGAAGGGTACTCTATATACTGCTTCACAATGGTGTGGTGGAATTGTATGAAAATCACCAAGAGGGGGTGGGGGTTGTTTGAATGGCGTAATCTTTAATAGATTGAATGTTTTGTAAAATTTTGCAGGAATGATGTGGGTAATGAGACACGTACTTTGAAACAGTCAAAATGGCCTGTGAACGTGTCGCAACTTATATGGTTCAACGATACTGACAGTAAGTATCATGAAGGAACAGAGTGGAAAACCAAGTAGTTATTTATGTTTGAAAGAGTTATAGGAAAATAGAATACGTTTAGAGAGAGTTGCTGAAAATGTTTGGGGAATTAAATATGAAAAGAAATGTTTTAGGAAATTAAGACTAGAATATTTTGTCAAAGGCGGAGATTTTTCTCCGTGCATCATGGTCCGTAACCACGTTTTATTTATAATTCGTACTAAATCTTTCACTTTTGGCTACAATGTCACTGATGAATGATCATTATTTTTATCAACAAGACTTGATTGAATGATAGAAATTCTTAAGAAGATATCTGTAGACGATATATTAGACTTTTAAAAAATGCTAGTTGCCGACAATGATGTGCTTAGAAGATTCTTCCAACTTCAATAGGGAAGTGGACAATAAATAAACTGAGATATAAATTTACAGAATGTCGCAGCCTCGTAGATTATTGTAGAAGCATTATGACGTCAAAAGTACGTACGTACGTACGTGACGTCAAGAGTCAAAGAGTGGACTCATTATTGCATCTATTGTATCTATCTATCTGTAAAATGGCAGAACATGTCAGATGCGGCACTTAAGTATTTACCGGTAGTTAGGCTCCTCCAGACATATAAATTTCCTCACAATTCGTGTCGAGTCCAGATACATACATATTGTCCCGCCTGTTTACCATTGGTGTAGGGGTAGACAGACGATGGATTTCCACCTGCTAAAATCCTGACAAACACTTTTCGTTTCATCAACTTTTATTAATCTCTTCATACATACACGCTTATTTAAAGTGCTTTTCACATGACCTTCCTTCAAAATATCTTCAATTTGATCATTGTGAGTACGTCGCGGTCGACCGCCACCGACTTTACCACTCACATTACTGTCATATACTTGTTTTGTGATTCTGCTTTCATTTATTCTCTCTACATGCCCAAACCACCTTAACATTCCTGTTTCAACTCGTGTCCTCCATCCTCTTTCAATCTACAAAGTTCTCTTATTATATCACTTACTTATACTTCTCAAAGCTCTTATTTCGTAGAAAGAATACTTACAAATTCTTTAAATCGGGCGGCTTGTCTTAAGAGGGGACAAAACAATCCACAGCCAGGTGGTAGGGCTTTTGCCCCTCTAGATAGTTACCACCCCTGATCTAGATAATGCCGCCATAACAAGCTTGAGTTGTGTTTCGGCTTTATTGATTCGGTTCGTCCCCTTTCGAGGGTGGCAGCATATTAATACCACCTTTGCTGTTGCTAATGTTTCTAGGCGTCGGTAACCTCTTTCCATCAGGCGGGTAGTCAACTTGTCTGCTGTCCTCTAGCAACATAAAAAAAATCTGTAACCTATCGAGAGCCTCTTAGATAGGTTGATAAGGTATGAATGTCTACTTAGCCGGAGCAAACGCTGATTCTCTGTTAGACCTGATGCCGCCTCGCAAATCGTAGTGAACCTAGTAGAAAAAAATGAACGCTTATCGTCACTAGAACCATGTAAGTAATGATGCAGGATTTCGGCCAGATTCGCGCGTTCTGGTCTTGTACAAATACTACACCAGATGTTCGGGAGACAGTTGATACTTCAAGGAACGGTTTTATGGCACAATACAGTAGTTATCCGACGTTTTTTGGACTATTTATCGGCAAGCGTGGCGTCGCGACGATATTTAGGCAGCAATTAAAGATTCGGCTCGGCCAATGAGACGCATGTGTGTGCGCAGCGCCCTCTGGTTAGAACCGGCCGAATTATGGTGGAAGAGGAAATGTTACCGGGAAAGGGGTGCTTTCCGGGAATGTGACGGGATTTCATAACATAACTTTAGATAATAATATTTACAATGTTTAATTTCTTTTGATAGTGGTGATACCAGACCTGGGGAAGCACAAGTGGGTACGCTTTAACGTGGGTGCAAGAGGTCTGTACCGGGTAGCAATCAGAGGTCCTTTTTATGACGACTCCTACGACCCAAGTGCTGTGGCAGCTGCCATGTACGACGCTGGTAGTCCAGCAGACAGAGCTTTGCTGTTGGATGATATATTCACTTTATCCAGGGCAGGGAGAGTCCAAGCTAGTAGTGCTATGGCTGCTGCAGGTAATGAAAGAAAGTAATTTTTAATATTACTATTATTTCGAAAAAACCGAACGCTTTATGTTTTCATTGCGTTTTATTGTGATGGTTCTAAGACATTATCTGGGATACACATCCGAGGATCTTTGAGGGTCTAAAGTCTAAACAAGTATCAAAATAAAATGAAACCTTATGCTATGTCTTACAACTACCAAAAGCAGCAGCTTTAGGCACCCAGAAAATTGTGCAGTCAAAGCTGTGTTTAAAGTACTAGTTGTATACAAAATTATATGTTAAACTAGCTTCTGACCGCAGCTTTGCTCGCGTTAGTGTTATCCCACGGGAACCGTACATTTTCCCGATAAAAAAGCAGCTCATGTGATATTCCTAATTATAATCTTATCTCTGCCAAATTTCATCCAGATCCGTTCTGCCGTGATTGAATAAGAAATAGCCGATCAAACTTTCACGTTTATAATATTAGTATATATAGACTGTGGCGACTTGGTTTTTATGATAAATTCAATAAGAAAATTTAATCAAATCTTTGGTGCTCTACTGCGGTCTACTATAGTCTATTACGGTCTGCTAAGGTCTACTGTAGTCTACTACGTTCTACTATGTTCTATTTAACCTTGATATTTTACTTAAATAAACAAATTCTAGCTCGTCTATCTTCCGAAGAGCATTGGGCTCCCTGGCGCGTAGTTCTATCTCATTTGTCGTGGTGGAGGGAACTACTACACTTGGGGACTTCGGGACCCAGAGTCCGGCAGGTCCTCAGCGAGCTTCACACCAGACCTTTGACTTTATATATCAAGCACCAAGCGCCAACTCCTGAAGAACTGTGAGTAATACTTTCTAAAAATATTTTTTTGCTATTAGATAAGAATAATATAACTCTTTATTTCCTCTCCAAATACACCGTGGGGACGCAATGAGGACGACAAAACCTTGTCCAATTTGACCCCACGCAGATACAAGTTTGCGCATTCTCTGCTAAAAACCCCCATTTGTCCCTACGGCACAATTCCAATACCCTTTACCATCTCCAATAGTATCAGGATCCTTGACATCGATATGACGAACGACGTGCAGTTTCGGGGTCATCCGGAAGGCAAGGCTAAACTTGCCTCCAAAAAGCTTGGTGTTCTAAACCGGTCAAAGTAGTGTTTCACCTTGCGCTTTACAAAGCGCAAATTAAGCCACATATTGAATACTACTCACACTTATGGGCTAGGACTTATCAGACTGAACCTCTCGACTCCATCCAGCGTCGTGTCGTTCGTATAGTCGACGATCCCATTCTAACAGGCAGCTTAGAATCGCTTAGCCTTCGGAGAGACTTTGCGCCCCTCTGCGTATTCTACCGCCTGTACTACGGAGAGTGTTCCGAAGAACTGTTTGAACTGGTGCCAACGCCTCATTTTTACAATCGCACCGCTCGCCATTGACGGGATGTTCACCCCAATTTTCTGGAGCTCCCAAGCTCAACTACGCAACGGTTCTCTAGAACGTTTGTTCCGCGTAGAACAATGATCTGGAGGGAACTTCCCGCTATGGTTTTAGAAGAGCGTTATAAAATTTCTTAGAGACCGGCAATGCGTTGGCAACGCCCCTGGTGTTGCACCTTCTATCAAATGGGCCGTCTGCCTGTTTGCCTGCTTCGGGCAATAAAAAAACTGTGAAATTTAAAACTGGTAACAACATTGAGTTGATGGCTGATGCCTGAATTAGATTAAGAAGACATCTGCACAGGTCACCAAGATCAATCCGTTGGCCATGATATTTGGCTAAGAAAAAAAAAATACTAATTTGTGTTAGTGTAAGCCCTTCAAGCGTGGCATCTCCAGGCGAACGTCCTGGCAGAGGTGCATCACACCCGGCAGGATGCCCTAGCCAGAGGCCTGACCTTCTGTCAGGTCGAAATCGAGGCGATCAGGAAGCGGAAAACCGCCTCCATGATCGCCGTCTGGTCTCAAGAGCTCGACAACCCTGCGGCCTATGACGGCTACACGGTGGATGCAATCAGGCCACAGCTGACCGAATGGGTCAACCGCACCAGCGGCACCCTGACCTTCAGAACGACGCAGATACTTACCGGACACGGATGTTTCGATAAGTATCTGTGTCGCACTGTGGGCTGTTTGCCTTCCCCGGACTGCCGCCAGTGCGGCGCGCCCGACACGGCGCTACACACGCTAGTCGAGTGCGCCGCATGGGCACCGCAGCGTTTCGAACTTGAGACGCACGTAGGTCCGGTCGATTCAGTCTGCGACCTGGTCAAGGCCATGCTGCAGAGCGGCGACAATTGGGGGGCTGCGGTTACTTTTTGCGAGACAGTAATGTCACTCAAGGAGGCCGCAGAACGCGATAGGGAGAGAAGTCCTGCAGCGCGTGCTAATGCGTCTTGTCGAGGTCGCCGGCCTTCAGCTGGCACCCGGAGAGGCAGGTACGCGCATTACTTCCCTCCCTGAGTTAGGTTCCGTTTACCGCGGGGGGCCTTTAGCTTGCTAGGAGAGCAAAGGACCTTCTACCCCCGCACAACGAAGTGGGGTGTGTTCTCCCAGGGCACACTCCAGGCACTTTATTGCGCTGGATCGGCTGGGCGTAACTATGTTCTAAATCTCAGCCTTTCCAACACAAACAAAAGCGCAGGGTCGACAGGGAGGAGGGGGTTTTTAGTGGGTATTGGGGTTGCACGCTCGGAGTCTTCCACACTATTCTGTGACGTCGATCGCGGACGGAGCACTGCCAAGAGCATACTATTGCTGCAGAGTTATCGCCCCCGACCGACGCGTGTCGTTCCCCTAGCAACGACCCAGTTTGTGCGTAAATCGGTTAAGCACTTTCCCTCGCCTCAAAAAAAAAAAAAAAGCCCTTCAAGCGTTTAGTTGTGCTGTGTTGTCTATCAATGCAAGATTATATATGTGTGTTATATTATACAATTTTAAACATGTCGTGTCTGTACATTGAAGCTATATAAAAAAACTAAAATAGACTATACAAACGATGGAGACAAGATTATTATTTTTTTAGATTTCTTGTCTGTTTGTTCGGGATTCACGTAAAAATTACTGGGCCCATTTCCATGCAGTTTTCACTGGTCGACAGACTATTCTTAGACATAAACTCTGCGCTACTTTTTATCCCGGGACTCCCGCGGGATGATTTAAAATTGCCAGATAAAAAAAAACAAATTCCAATTTGATTTTTTTACTGATCGATAGCAAATTTAATGTAATAAAATTGTAATACTTATTATGCCGGGAATCCCGAGGGAATTTTCCCGGAAGCGGTTTGTAGTTGTCCGGGTGCGTAAAAATGAGCTTATTCCGACACAGTTTTCACTAAAACGATAGCTGCGGACCTTTGCGTCCCGGGAATCCCGCGGGAATTTCGAGTTGCGGGCATATATATACTCGTACTGTTTCAGGTGGCTCAGTGGCGCCCTCCTCACGGCAGGCGTCAAATGGGGAAACGTTCGGGTCACGAAACAAGCTGTGAAACTCTTCGAACTTTGGTATAAAAAGAATGAATCTATACCAGAAATTTATCAAGAGGTAAGTTTGATAGTATCCATATAACGCATTGCTAGGGCGGATTATCGGGTTTCACACATCGGCTATCCGATGTACAGGTTTCATCACGATGTCCTCCTTCACCGTCAACACGTGGTAATTGTAACGATATCCAATATAGGTCAGAAAATTGCTTAACTCTTCAGCTCACTATTAGCACATATGTGTCCGCGATGAGAGTGCAGATCGCGTTTGTGCACGTGATCGTTAATTGTGTTGTTGTCTCACTCTGTTTATATAGGAGTTGTATGGTTTGTATGAAATGGGTATATTTCCTTGGTATATTACGAGATAGCGATAGTGTTAGTCTTGCGGCTTTTTGGTATAATCTTAATATATATAAATCTCGTGTCACAATGTTTGTCCTCAATGGACTCCTAAACTACTTGACCGATTTTAATCAAATTTGCACACCGTGTGCAGTTTGATCCGACTTGAAAGATAGGATAGCTAACATTTGGACCCGGTAGGTGGCGCTGGAATCGGGTTCTAAATTTTATTAGTTCAGGGCAGAACAACGTCTGCCGGGACAGCTAGTCGATAATAGTCTTAAGGGTTAAATGATTCTTCCAGGCAAGGATTCGAACGGCTTTTTATTTGAAACGCGTATTTGTGTGTAGAGAGCTTAACTCATTAACCTACTAATACTTTTGTACGTGGTAGAGCCGCGCCGGAATCATTATTACCACGAGCGACCTAAGCCTTTGTTGGCAAGCAAAGGTTCCGGGTTCGATTCCTGGGTAAATAAATTTCGAAAACGATTTCTCTCCGTTATTTACTATGGTCTGGGGGTCTGGGATGGGCTCCAGAGTAATCTGTTGTATATGGCTTCTACCTTATCTGGCTTAATTTGGGGATATACAATATGCGTTTTTGTCTGCCGATTATTATTATCATGCTTAAAAAAATATATCTTGATTACAGCTCTTAGGTCCGGCTAGATCGATGTGATACTACGCTCTCAAAGAATATCGTCGTGAAACGGTTAACCTTGAGCTAATTGTTTTGTGCTATAAGTGAGAGTTTCGATGGCCCATGTCCTGCTCCTTAATGTCCTATCCAATCTTTCCTATCCCACCCGCTTTCCAATTTCATATCTCATCCCCTCTATCCCATTTCTCATTGTCTCAACTCATCCCCACCCCATGCACTCTATCCCATTCTATCTAGTCTGATCCTTCTAACTCCTCCGCCTATCCCAATTCCCCACCCCATCACTTCTATCCATTCCTCCTTGTCTGATCCCTCTAACTCATCCTCCTATACCAATTCCTTACACCATGCTCTCTATCCCATTCCTCCTCGTCTGATGCCTCTAACTCATCCATCTATCCCATACTCTTTATCTCATCCTAAAGGCTGGCAACGCGTTGACTTCGCCCCTAGTGTTGCAAACGTCTATAGGCGATGGTAACCACTTTCTATCAGGTGGTCCGTCTCCTTGTTTGCCAGCTTTGCGATAAAAAACTTGTAAATGTCAAATTATGTTCTTTTTTATTTCAGGCAGCTTTCACAGCCGGCGTACGCAATTACGGCGAGCGAGCTTGGCAAGCTCTCTGGTCCTCTTTGATGGCGTCTTACGCAGCACCCAGGCCGCTGTACAGCCATAAGGCGTTGCTAACGGCGCTCGCTTCGCCCGAAGACGATTGGTTGTTTTATAGGTAGGTCGAAATATTATTTGGTTTTATTCGTATAACCTACAAAAATGATATTGTTACGAAATTGTGGGATGGAAATTAAAATGCCCTTGGAGTTATTGTGCAATTTTGGATCACAGATCCCACACAGCTTCGCTGGTTTGAGTAATTGTTAGTAAACTGTGAGTTATAATTAAGGGGATATATGGGAGTGAGAGGTATGCCAAATCCTGCACAAAAACCAATGGAGTAATAAGCACCACTAACCTCGGAATCCACCTCCAATGGGGCAGCTAGAAAGCTGAGAGTGTACGGCATTAAGGTACTTAGATCTTCGAATTATGGCACACTCACGCCAAAGAGCAAGTACGGCTTGTATATAAAGTTCAATGAGGTATTGAAGAATGGGATGTGAAAGATTCACTTGGTCTTAGCACGGAGAAAACAGAACGTTCGGACTGACCTCGCGTACGTTGGAGACTAGCTTTGCCATCACGTAATGGCGGCGAGACCGAAAGCCAGCGGCACTTACAAAACTACCCACATCAGTATAAATTGTGAGGATCCAACAGTTACCACAAAGTTTATTGAAAGTACATACACGTAATTCATAGTTCTCATAAATACTACGGAATAGAACAAGTCCAAACCGTAAAATAAAAATTTGTAATCACATAAATCGCGCAAAGTCCGTCATTATAAGATACTCGCTTCAAAAGTACACTAGGTAACGCCTCGATCGCAGTTGAAACACAACTGACTCATTCCCCGACTGACTGACTTTATATGTATTTTTATATTTGTAAAATAGCCTAGCAACGTGCCCATTGGTTCTTGGAATTCTTAACTTGTCAGCGTAATGGCTTCTAAGAATGCGCATTAAATCCAAACAATAGACAGAAGGATTTATGACATCTTTCCAGGCGTACATAGAGATTAGCGCGAACAATAGATGACTCAAATTCACAATGGGTAATAAAACACCTGCAATGGACCGGTTCGCAACAATATCAAATCAATCTTACTTATATTTTTAGAAATAAAGCTTGATTTGATATCATATTAACGTTAATAGGAATACTATTTATTTATTTGACTCTTATTCGTGCAGAAACGGAAAAGGATACAACTTCCTGCGGCCGAGCGGCCTATCTTAAGAGGCGACAAAATAACCCACAGCCAGGTGGTAGGGTATTTGCCCGACTGGATGGCTACCACCCCTGGTGTAGAGTATGTCGCCATAACAACGTGGAGTTGTGTTCCAGCATTAGTGGCCAAGTTCCAGTCTCCCTTAAGAGCAGCAGCGGCGCATTTGTAGCACCTTTGGTGTTGCAAATGTCCATAGGCGATGGTAACCGCTTTCCATCAGCCTGTCTGCTGAACTTCTGCAATAAAAAAATAAAAATTATTTAAAATAGAGTTAATTTTTCTAGTGTTATATTTTTGGATACTGTAGTTGAACACATTGACATCCCATCATATTCAGAGCGACAACTTTTTGAAGTGAAACTTCTATATAATCGGGGAGGAGCGGCATAAATTTAGACTAGACGTGGTGAGAGGCGGCATAATGTTAGAATATACTATGGATGCGTTTTTTGGTTCCGGATCGAATTCAGTTTTTTTGTTTGACAAAATAAAATATTTTTAAATAAAAAATGCATTAATTAAAATGTACCTAACCTAACCAATTCATAATTTGCAGTAAACCTGCGAAAAATCGAAATGTGTGCTGGGACCTTAGATCATATAAACGTCTAGATCACGCATCAATTGCACAAAAACGGCCCAAAACAAGTACACCAAAATTGGTGCACTGGCTTCAGTGGCTTCCCACGCTTGTTAGTGTCGTTTTGATTACTTTAGTGGTTAGAGCTCTCGCAAAAAAAATCATTATGCCGGCCTGCGCTATTAAAATGTGTCGGAACTATTTTAAAACGGGAAAGGATAAAGATAAGATGTCATTTAATCGGAAAACTTAACACTTTTCTCATGATTTCTTTGTAAAAACGTGAAATTTAATTTCGACATTTTCAAGGTTATCGAATTGATTGATGTTGTCAGGTGACAAGTGTGACTTATTTTCCAAAATTTGGGGACTTTTGTTACGATTTTTTTTTATTTATGAAATATGAATAATTGAAAAAATCTATAGAAAACAGACATGTAATGTTTGTGTATCCGGTTTTCTTAAACTAGTTTATATTACGTTTTAGACTTCCTACGGATCCAATTGTAGCATATTGTTGGACAAAGAGATGGATTTTGAAAGAAAATATTTTGAATCATTTTCGGAATTATTTTTGCACTATGTTTTTTTATATTTTCTTATCAACGGCACAGTTGTATTGAAATAAAGTACCTGAAATAATTATATATGATCGTGACCGATAAGATGTAAGTTGTGTGAAGGATAATTAGAAAATTTAAGAATACTTAACCACCATATAAAATTATTTCTAATCTAACCTTAGCGCTTTGGACAATATAAACTTTTTAATGTAACCTTATGACGTTTGACATAGAATTGACAGAATGCGTGCTGCAAATATCGTCAAAGAGGATGTAAAAAAAACTGAATATCGTTTAAAGCAGATGCTTCGGTCGGAGTTATCTGTACTAATATTATAAAGAGGTAAAGTTTGTAAGTTTGTGACGTTGTAGGGGATAATCTCGGGATCTACTAAACCGATTTTAAAAATTCTTTTACTGTTGGAAAGCTACGTTAACAGGGAGTGTCATAGGCTATATAACATGACGCTTTATACCACGGGAACGGGACAGACCGCGGGTGAATCCGCTCCGGGCCGCTAGTAATATTATAGATAACTCTTTATTGTCATAATTAAGATATTAAATTTTGTCTATATTCTGTTAGCTGCATCTCCATTAATTCCTAATAAAGAAATAATTTAATATATTAATATGATAAAAAACAAATTTTAGTTCATAAAATAATCAAACTAAACTAGTTTCAATAAAAACTTTTGGATATGAATATTTTTATTTTTATAATAGCCCTTTTCAAGTGGTTTAGTTGCTCTTAAGTCCCTGCATTAAACTATCCCGTGTACCTACCCCGTAGTTCCTACTACTGATATAAACTTTGGATTACACATAAAGCCTACTACCCAATATAAACCTATCGAATCGTTCCAAGTCTACTATTACAAATGATTTCACTGACTTTTAGCGCAGGATAATCTTTGGGTTATAAATAGTCATCTAATAACCTTCGTGAACATGATTTATAACACAAAAATAATTTGCCCTTATGAATATTTTTTTTTAGAATTATTACATTAGTATTGGTAATTAACAGACTTATAAATATGTACTAATTATCTGTACAAGCATTTTATTGCGAATTAAAATTACTACATGTGCTAAAATGTGTTATGAATTCATTTGTGCATGTATTTTTTATGGTTCGTTCCAAGACACACAACTTTTGTTGCTAATACTTTATTTAAAAAAAAACTAAAACCTCTGAGTAATATTAAATTATATCACATAAAATAAATATATCACATATCACATTAAATCATAACGATCATTTAAACTTTACACTTACATAAAAAAATATTAAATTATAAAAAATAGGGTAATATTTTTTTCCTGATATCCCGAAAACGCAGAGTGAACTTAGCAACGCTTCGCGTTTTTGATGCCGTTTTTGCCGATGTTGTTTGTTAGCAATGCTCTCTCTAGACATGTTATAACTCAATGGCTGGGACACATAGTAGAAGTGAAACTTCAACGGACAAGTGGCAAAACGAATCGCAACAAAATTTTAACTTGAAGTTTTATGGGAGGGAAGATGTTTTAAATTGGACAAGTACATTAAAAATCTGCCCGTAAAACTTCCAAGTTAAAATTTTGGTGCGATTCCTTTTGCCACTTGTCCGTTTTTTTTATAAATTTCGTTGACCTGGGTTATGGATTCTATAATAATTTCAGGTTCGCAGTGACAGTAATGAGTCAAGAAGCGCAACGTGGGAGAGAGTGGAAAATGTGGACGACGATACTCTGCGCGAGCGCATGCAAGTGAGTTGGATGTTGTTGTTCGCTATGTTTGAGCTTAAACACTGTCTTTCTACCAATTAATCAGACGCTACGCATCAGTATTTTTTGCAAGCTTTCATTTAACTTGCAATGGATGTACCTATGTATGTGTGTAAGTTCGGGTGGAATCTTGCAAATTAAATTTGACCAACGTCCCGGTTTCCGATTGAGCTGAAATTTTGCACGTATATATATCGCGTGACAATGCAATAATATGGTACCATGGAGCTGATCTGATGATGGAGTCGGAAGGTGGTCATAGGAACTCCTGTACTAAACAAGATAGACCCGTCGTGTTTGGGCTCGTTTTACTTGTCTTGGCTAGCACTCTGCTGCTACATGATATCCAGGATCTCAAAAGCTTGTATTTAAAACACTTAAAAAAAAGGATTATTGTAGTTTTATTAGTAATTATTTTGTGTACAATAAAGAATAGTAATGTCAAAATTGAACCGGTGGTAGGGCCAGTGAATGAATATAGGAACGATATAGGAACCATCCATAAATCTACTCATTACTTCAATAGACTTGGGACGTGAATGACGAATCACAAATCACAGTACAATCCGGTATTTGACGCGCCGGTCAACTCAGACACTTTTGGTCATCGCACAAACAGCGCGTTCCATTAGTAGCTCGCAACGCTCAAAATGCTCCGTCAGCCGTTCCATATGGCGACCACGGTTGTTATGGTCGTGGCGAAAACGTCACTAATGACGTCATCATTTTCGATCACTCAACGCTCACAACGACCCATGTCAAGAGTTGGGTTGAATAACCGTTCCACTTGGGTTTCACGATTGTAACGCCGGCAAGCAAGTGGAACGGGAAAAATCGCATTCGCGAACGTGGTCGTTGTGAGTCTGTAATGAACGTAGCCTTAGGACGTGTTCCTTTAGTATCCCACAACGCCCAAAATGCTCCGTCTGCCGTTCCACATGGCAATCACGTTCGTTACGGTCGTGGCGAAAACGTCACTAATGACGTCATCATTTTCGATCACTCAACGCTCACAACGACCCATGTCAAAAGTTGGGTTGAATAACCGTTCCACTTGGGTTTCACGATTGTAACGCCGGCAAGCAAGTGGAACGGGAAAAATCGCATTCGCGAACGTGGTCGTTGTGAGTCTGTAATGGAACGTAGCCTTAGGACGTGTTCCTTTAGTATCCCACAACGCCCAAAATGTTCCGTCTGCCGTTCCACATGGCAATCACGTTCGTTACGGTCGTGGCGAAAACGTCACTAATGACGTCATCATTTTCGATCACTCAACGCTCACACCGAGACCCATGTCAAGAGTTGGGTTGAATAACCGTTCCACTTGGGTTTCACGATTGTAACGCCGGCAAGCAAGTGGAACGGGAAAAATCGCATTCGCGAACGTGGTCGTTGTGAGTCTGTAATGAACGTAGCCTTAGGACGTGTTCCTTTAGTATCCCACAACGCCCAAAATGCTCCGTCTGCCGTTCCACATGGCAATCACGTTCGTTACGGTCGTGGCGAAAACGTCACTAATGACGTCATCATTTTCGATCACTCAACGCTCACACCGACCCATGTCAAGAGTTGGGTTGAATAACCGTTCCACTTGGGTTTCACGATTGTAACGCCGGCAAGCAAGTGGAACGGGAAAAATCGCATTCGCGAACGTGGTCGTTGTGAGTCTGTAATGAACGTAGCCTTAGGACGTGTTCCTTTAGTATCCCACAACGCCCAAAATGCTCCGTCTGCCGTTCCACATGGCAATCACGTTCGTTACGGTCGTGGCGAAAACGTCACTAATGACGTCATCATTTTCGATCACTCAACGCTCACAACGACCCATGTCAAGAGTTGGGTTGAATAACCGTTCCACTTGGGTTTCACGATTGTAACGCCGGCAAGCAAGTGGAACGGGAAAAATCGCATTCGCGAACGTGGTCGTTGTGAGTCTGTAATGGAACGTAGCCTTAGGACGTGTTCCTTTAGTATCCCACAACGCCCAAAATGTTCCGTCTGCCGTTCCACATGGCAATCACGTTCGTTACGGTCGTGGCGAAAACGTCACTAATGACGTCATCATTTTCGATCACTCAACGCTCACACCGAGACCCATGTCAAGAGTTGGGTTGAATAACCGTTCCACTTGGGTTTCACGATTGTAACGCCGGCAAGCAAGTGGAACGGGAAAAATCGCATTCGCGAACGTGGTCGTTGTGAGTCTGTAATGAACGTAGCCTTAGGACGTGTTCCTTTAGTATCCCACAACGCCCAAAATGCTCCGTCTGCCGTTCCACATGGCAATCACGTTCGTTACGGTCGTGGCGAAAACGTCACTAATGACGTCATCATTTTCGATCACTCAACGCTCACACCGACCCATGTCAAGAGTTGGGTTGAATAACCGTTCCACTTGGGTTTCACGATTGTAACGCCGGCAAGCAAGTGGAACGGGAAAAATCGCATTCGCGAACGTGGTCGTTGTGAGTCTGTAATGAACGTAGCCTTAGGACGTGTTCCTTTAGTATCCCACAACGCCCAAAATGCTCCGTCTGCCGTTCCACATGGCAATCACGTTCGTTACGGTCGTGGCGAAAACGTCACTAATGACGTCATCATTTTCGATCACTCAACGCTCACAACGACCCATGTCAAGAGTTGGGTTGAATAACCGTTCCACTTGGGTTTCACGATTGTAACGCCGGCAAGCAAGTGGAACGGGAAAAATCGCATTCGCGAACGTGGTCGTTGTGAGTCTGTAATGAACGTAGCCTTAGGACGTGTTCCTTTAGTATCCCACAACGCCCAAAATGCTCCGTCTGCCGTTCCACATGGCAATCACGTTCGTTACGGTCGTGGCGAAAACGTCACTAATGACGTCATCATTTTCGATCACTCAACGCTCACAACGACCCATGTCAAGAGTTGGGTTGAATAACCGTTCCACTTGGGTTTCACGATTGTAACGCCGGCAAGCAAGTGGAACGGGAAAAATCGCATTCGCGAACGTGGTCGTTGTGAGTCTGTAATGAACGTAGCCTTAGGACGTGTTCCTTTAGTATCCCACAACGCCCAAAATGCTCCGTCTGCCGTTCCACATGGCAATCACGTTCGTTACGGTCGTGGCGAAAACGTCACTAATGACGTCATCATTTTCGATCACTCAACGCTCACACCGACCCATGTCAAGAGTTGGGTTGAATAACCGTTCCACTTGGGTTTCACGATTGTAACGCCGGCAAGCAAGTGGAACGGGAAAAATCGCATTCGCGAACGTGGTCGTTGTGAGTCTGTATTGAACGTAGCCTTAGGACGTGTTCCTTTAGTATCCCACAACGCCCAAAATGCTCCGTCTGCCGTTCCACATGGCAATCACGTTCGTTACGGTCGTGGCGAAAACGTCACTAATGACGTCATCATTTTCGATCACTCAACGCTCACAACGACCCATGTCAAGAGTTGGGTTGAATAACCGTTCCACTTGGGTTTCACGATTGTAACGCCGGCAAGCAAGTGGAACGGGAAAAATCGCATTCGCGAACGTGGTCGTTGTGAGTCTGTAATGAACGTAGCCTTAGGACGTGTTCCTTTAGTATCCCACAACGCCCAAAATGCTCCGTCTGCCGTTCCACATGGCAATCACGTTCGTTACGGTCGTGGCGAAAACGTCACTAATGACGTCATCATTTTCGATCACTCAACGCTCACAACGACCCATGTCAAAAGTTGGGTTGAATAACCGTTCCACTTGGGTTTCACGATTGTAACGCCGGCAAGCAAGTGGAACGGGAAAAATCGCATTCGCGAACGTGGTCGTTGTGAGTCTGTAATGGAACGTAGCCTTAGGACGTGTTCCTTTAGTATCCCACAACGCCCAAAATGTTCCGTCTGCCGTTCCACATGGCAATCACGTTCGTTACGGTCGTGGCGAAAACGTCACTAATGACGTCATCATTTTCGATCACTCAACGCTCACAACGACCCATGTCAAGAGTTGGGTTGAATAACCGTTCCACTTGGGTTTCACGATTGTAACGCCGGCAAGCAAGTGGAACGGGAAAAATCGCATTCGCGAACGTGGTCGTTGTGAGTCTGTAATGAACGTAGCCTTAGGACGTGTTCCTTTAGTATCCCACAACGCCCAAAATGCTCCGTCTGCCGTTCCACATGGCAATCACGTTCGTTACGGTCGTGGCGAAAACGTCACTAATGACGTCATCATTTTCGATCACTCAACGCTCACACCGACCCATGTCAAGAGTTGGGTTGAATAACCGTTCCACTTGGGTTTCACGATTGTAACGCCGGCAAGCAAGTGGAACGGGAAAAATCGCATTCGCGAACGTGGTCGTTGTGAGTCTGTAATGAACGTAGCCTTAGGACGTGTTCCTTTAGTATCCCACAACGCCCAAAATGCTCCGTCTGCCGTTCCACATGGCAATCACGTTCGTTACGGTCGTGGCGAAAACGTCACTAATGACGTCATCATTTTCGATCACTCAACGCTCACAACGACCCATGTCAAGAGTTGGGTTGAATAACCGTTCCACTTGGGTTTCACGATTGTAACGCCGGCAAGCAAGTGGAACGGGAAAAATCGCATTCGCGAACGTGGTCGTTGTGAGTCTGTAATGAACGTAGCCTTAGGACGTGTTCCTTTAGTATCCCACAACGCCCAAAATGCTCCGTCTGCCGTTCCACATGGCAATCACGTTCGTTACGGTCGTGGCGAAAACGTCACTAATGACGTCATCATTTTCGATCACTCAACGCTCACAACGACCCATGTCAAAAGTTGGGTTGAATAACCGTTCCACTTGGGTTTCACGATTGTAACGCCGGCAAGCAAGTGGAACGGGAAAAATCGCATTCGCGAACGTGGTCGTTGTGAGTCTGTAATGGAACGTAGCCTTAGGACGTGTTCCTTTAGTATCCCACAACGCCCAAAATGTTCCGTCTGCCGTTCCACATGGCAATCACGTTCGTTACGGTCGTGGCGAAAACGTCACTAATGACGTCATCATTTTCGATCACTCAACGCTCACACCGACCCATGTCAAGAGTTGGGTTGAATAACCGTTCCACTTGGGTTTCACGATTGTAACGCCGGCAAGCAAGTGGATCGGGAAAAATCGCATTCGCGAACGTGGTCGTTGTGAGTCTGTAATGAACGTAGCCTTAGGACGTGTTCCTTTAGTATCCCACAACGCCCAAAATGCTCCGTCTGCCGTTCCACATGGCAATCACGTTCGTTACGGTCGTGGCGAAAACGTCACTAATGACGTCATCATTTTCGATCACTCAACGCTCACAACGACCCATGTCAAAAGTTGGGTTGAATAACCGTTCCACTTGGGTTTCACGATTGTAACGCCGGCAAGCAAGTGGAACGGGAAAAATCGCATTCGCGAACGTGGTCGTTGTGAGTCTGTAATGGAACGTAGCCTTAGGACGTGTTCCTTTAGTATCCCACAACGCCCAAAATGTTCCGTCTGCCGTTCCACATGGCAATCACGTTCGTTACGGTCGTGGCGAAAACGTCACTAATGACGTCATCATTTTCGATCACTCAACGCTCACAACGACCCATGTCAAGAGTTGGGTTGAATAACCGTTCCACTTGGGTTTCACGATTGTAACGCCGGCAAGCAAGTGGAACGGGAAAAATCGCATTCGCGAACGTGGTCGTTGTGAGTCTGTAATGAACGTAGCCTTAGGACGTGTTCCTTTAGTATTCCTCAACGCCCAAAATGCTCCGTCTGCCGTTCCACATGGCAATCACGTTCGTTACGGTCGTGGCGAAAACGTCACTAATGACGTCATCATTTTCGATCACTCAACGCTCACAACGACCCATGTCAAGAGTTGGGTTGAATAACCGTTCCACTTGGGTTTCACGATTGTAACGCCGGCAAGCAAGTGGAACGGGAAAAATCGCATTCGCGAACGTGGTCGTTGTGAGTCTGTAATGAACGTAGCCTTAGGACGTGTTCCTTTAGTATCCCACAACGCCCAAAATGCTCCGTCTGCCGTTCCACATGGCAATCACGTTCGTTACGGTCGTGGCGAAAACGTCACTAATGACGTCATCATTTTCGATCACTCAACGCTCACAACGACCCATGTCAAAAGTTGGGTTGAATAACCGTTCCACTTGGGTTTCACGATTGTAACGCCGGCAAGCAAGTGGAACGGGAAAAATCGCATTCGCGAACGTGGTCGTTGTGAGTCTGTAATGGAACGTAGCCTTAGGACGTGTTCCTTTAGTATCCCACAACGCCCAAAATGTTCCGTCTGCCGTTCCACATGGCAATCACGTTCGTTACGGTCGTGGCGAAAACGTCACTAATGACGTCATCATTTTCGATCACTCAACGCTCACACCGACCCATGTCAAGAGTTGGGTTGAATAACCGTTCCACTTGGGTTTCACGATTGTAACGCCGGCAAGCAAGTGGAACGGGAAAAATCGCATTCGCGAACGTGGTCGTTGTGAGTCTGTAATGAACGTAGCCTTAGGACGTGTTCCTTTAGTATTCCTCAACGCCCAAAATGCTCCGTCTGCCGTTCCACATGGCAATCACGTTCGTTACGGTCGTGGCGAAAACGTCACTAATGACGTCATCATTTTCGATCACTCAACGCTCACAACGACCCATGTCAAGAGTTGGGTTGAATAACCGTTCCACTTGGGTTTCACGATTGTAACGCCGGCAAGCAAGTGGAACGGGAAAAATCGCATTCGCGAACGTGGTCGTTGTGAGTCTGTAATGAACGTAGCCTTAGGACGTGTTCCTTTAGTATCCCACAACGCCCAAAATGCTCCGTCTGCCGTTCCACATGGCAATCACGTTCGTTACGGTCGTGGCGAAAACGTCACTAATGACGTCATCATTTTCGATCACTCAACGCTCACAACGACCCATGTCAAAAGTTGGGTTGAATAACCGTTCCACTTGGGTTTCACGATTGTAACGCCGGCAAGCAAGTGGAACGGGAAAAATCGCATTCGCGAACGTGGTCGTTGTGAGTCTGTAATGAACGTAGCCTTAGGACGTGTTCCTTTAGTATTCCTCAACGCCCAAAATGCTCCGTCTGCCGTTCCACATGGCAATCACGTTCGTTACGGTCGTGGCGAAAACGTCACTAATGACGTCATCATTTTCGATCACTCAACGCTCACAACGACCCATGTCAAGAGTTGGGTTGAATAACCGTTCCACTTGGGTTTCACGATTGTAACGCCGGCAAGCAAGTGGAACGGGAAAAATCGCATTCGCGAACGTGGTCGTTGTGAGTCTGTAATGGAACGTAGCCTTAGGACGTGTTCCTTTAGTATCCCACAACGCCCAAAATGTTCCGTCTGCCGTTCCACATGGCAATCACGTTCGTTACGGTCGTGGCGAAAACGTCACTAATGACGTCATCATTTTCGATCACTCAACGCTCACAACGACCCATGTCAAGAGTTGGGTTGAATAACCGTTCCACTTGGGTTTCACGATTGTAACGCCGGCAAGCAAGTGGAACGGGAAAAATCGCATTCGCGAACGTGGTCGTTGTGAGTCTGTAATGAACGTAGCCTTAGGACGTGTTCCTTTAGTATTCCTCAACGCCCAAAATGCTCCGTCTGCCGTTCCACATGGCAATCACGTTCGTTACGGTCGTGGCGAAAACGTCACTAATGACGTCATCATTTTCGATCACTCAACGCTCACAACGACCCATGTCAAGAGTTGGGTTGAATAACCGTTCCACTTGGGTTTCACGATTGTAACGCCGGCAAGCAAGTGGAACGGGAAAAATCGCATTCGCGAACGTGGTCGTTGTGAGTCTGTAATGAACGTAGCCTTAGGACGTGTTCCTTTAGTATCCCACAACGCCCAAAATGCTCCGTCTGCCGTTCCACATGGCAATCACGTTCGTTACGGTCGTGGCGAAAACGTCACTAATGACGTCATCATTTTCGATCACTCAACGCTCACAACGACCCATGTCAAAAGTTGGGTTGAATAACCGTTCCACTTGGGTTTCACGATTGTAACGCCGGCAAGCAAGTGGAACGGGAAAAATCGCATTCGCGAACGTGGTCGTTGTGAGTCTGTAATGGAACGTAGCCTTAGGACGTGTTCCTTTAGTATCCCACAACGCCCAAAATGTTCCGTCTGCCGTTCCACATGGCAATCACGTTCGTTACGGTCGTGGCGAAAACGTCACTAATGACGTCATCATTTTCGATCACTCAACGCTCACACCGACCCATGTCAAGAGTTGGGTTGAATAACCGTTCCACTTGGGTTTCACGATTGTAACGCCGGCAAGCAAGTGGAACGGGAAAAATCGCATTCGCGAACGTGGTCGTTGTGAGTCTGTAATGAACGTAGCCTTAGGACGTGTTCCTTTAGTATTCCTCAACGCCCAAAATGCTCCGTCTGCCGTTCCACATGGCAATCACGTTCGTTACGGTCGTGGCGAAAACGTCACTAATGACGTCATCATTTTCGATCACTCAACGCTCACAACGACCCATGTCAAGAGTTGGGTTGAATAACCGTTCCACTTGGGTTTCACGATTGTAACGCCGGCAAGCAAGTGGAACGGGAAAAATCGCATTCGCGAACGTGGTCGTTGTGAGTCTGTAATGAACGTAGCCTTAGGACGTGTTCCTTTAGTATCCCACAACGCCCAAAATGCTCCGTCTGCCGTTCCACATGGCAATCACGTTCGTTACGGTCGTGGCGAAAACGTCACTAATGACGTCATCATTTTCGATCACTCAACGCTCACAACGACCCATGTCAAAAGTTGGGTTGAATAACCGTTCCACTTGGGTTTCACGATTGTAACGCCGGCAAGCAAGTGGAACGGGAAAAATCGCATTCGCGAACGTGGTCGTTGTGAGTCTGTAATGAACGTAGCCTTAGGACGTGTTCCTTTAGTATTCCTCAACGCCCAAAATGCTCCGTCTGCCGTTCCACATGGCAATCACGTTCGTTACGGTCGTGGCGAAAACGTCACTAATGACGTCATCATTTTCGATCACTCAACGCTCACAACGACCCATGTCAAGAGTTGGGTTGAATAACCGTTCCACTTGGGTTTCACGATTGTAACGCCGGCAAGCAAGTGGAACGGGAAAAATCGCATTCGCGAACGTGGTCGTTGTGAGTCTGTAATGAACGTAGCCTTAGGACGTGTTCCTTTAGTATTCCTCAACGCCCAAAATGCTCCGTCTGCCGTTCCACATGGCAATCACGTTCGTTACGGTCGTGGCGAAAACGTCACTAATGACGTCATCATTTTCGATCACTCAACGCTCACAACGACCCATGTCAAGAGTTGGGTTGAATAACCGTTCCACTTGGGTTTCACGATTGTAACGCCGGCAAGCAAGTGGAACGGGAAAAATCGCATTCGCGAACGTGGTCGTTGTGAGTCTGTAATGAACGTAGCCTTAGGACGTGTTCCTTTAGTATTCCTCAACGCCCAAAATGCTCCGTCTGCCGTTCCACATGGCAATCACGTTCGTTACGGTCGTGGCGAAAACGTCACTAATGACGTCATCATTTTCGATCACTCAACGCTCACAACGACCCATGTCAAGAGTTGGGTTGAATAACCGTTCCACTTGGGTTTCACGATTGTAACGCCGGCAAGCAAGTGGAACGGGAAAAATCGCATTCGCGAACGTGGTCGTTGTGAGTCTGTAATGGAACGTAGCCTTAGGACGTGTTCCTTTAGTATCCCACAACGCCCAAAATGTTCCGTCTGCCGTTCCACATGGCAATCACGTTCGTTACGGTCGTGGCGAAAACGTCACTAATGACGTCAGCATTTTCGATCACACAGCGCTCACAACGAGCCACGTCAAGAGCTGGGTCGAAGTGGGCATTGACCACAGAGCATTAATTCTCTCTATCGATTGACATTGAAAAAGGCGCGATGTTCAAATCAACCAATGACATTTGTGTAGTTCGTCGTTTATGACATCAACGCCCCATAATCCGTTCGACTAGAGTTTATGAGTGTAACGTCCGCAAGCAAGTGGAACGGGAAAAATCGCATTCGCGAACGTGGTCGTTGTGAGTCTCTAATGGAACGTAGCCTTAGGACGTGTTCCTTTAGTATCCCATAACGCCCAAAATGCTTCGTCTGCCGTTGCACATGGCAATCACGTTCGTTACGGTCGTGGCAAAAACATGACTAATGACGTCATCATTTTCGATCACACAGCACTCATAACGAGCCATGTTAAGAGCTGGGTCGAAGTGGGCATTGACCACAGAGCATCAATTCTCTCTGTCTCTTGGCATTGAAAAAGGCGCGATTTTCAAATCAACCAAGGACATTTGAGTATTTTGTCGTCTATGACATCAAGGCCCCATAATCTGTTCCACTAGAGTTTATCAGTGTAACGTCCACAAGCAAGTGGAACGGGAAAAATGGCGGTCATGAACGTGGTTGTGGTGAGTCTCTCATGGAAAGTAGACAATGCCACACTTCGTCGACTACCCCCCTATTAAAGTGTGACGTAATTTGTGGATGCACCCTTAGGTGTGTCAAATATTAATGGACAGTAAGGCAAATGAACGTCGGCTAGATATAGGAGCCGGCCATCGGTCGACTAATAAGATTCACTTCGAAATTTCTAGATGGCGTGGAACTTCAGCGATATGGAGGATATTATACCCTCAGCCGGTTCTACCACCATCAGCGTTACAAGCTGCTGCGAACTGCATCCACTTACCATCAGACTATCGCAGGGTGAGGATCTTTACTTTATGGAGCGTTTTATTTTTTATGTTATCTTGTTTATTTAGCAGCTATCTATACAGAATTTAGTAGAATGTTCGGATTTCGGAAGCCATTATTATACGACTATTATTTATAATATGTTCTTAAAAACCTATTTCATATTTTTAGCGTGAAATAGTTATTTGACAACTCCATTAATTCTTCGAAGTATAATTGTATACATGCTTCTTTCTGTATCTCTATATAAATATTATAAACGCGAAAGTTTGTGAGTATGGATGTATGTTTGTTACTCTTTCACGCAAAAACTACTGAATGGATTTTGATGAAATTTCACAATAATGTAGCTTACACATCAGTATAACACATAGGCTATAATTTATAAAGATATAGTGTGAATTATCTAAAATATAACGATTTTCCATCACCACGCGGGTGAAACCGCGGGCGCAGCTAGTTTAGAATAAAAAAGAGCCTGAGATAGATTTGAAGTAAAAGACATCATAGGTAGACTACCTGTGCCCGCGACTTCGTCCACGTGTATTTTTTTCGCGGAACCCTAAAAACCAGTAAAAAAAAGCAGTAGCCTAAGTTACTTCTTATAACATCAGCTGTCTGCTAGTGAAAGTCCCGTTAAAATCGATCCCGCAGTTTCAGAGATTAGCCGGAACATCCAGACAGAATAATATGTAACGGAAATAGACAATAGTCAAATGTTGCATAAGAGTAAATAAGTGTAAATATAGCGAGCCTGTAATAAAACTAAGATAATATTTATTAAATTGCTCGTTATTAAATAAAGAAGTATGAGACTCGGGCATATCATGTTCGCCCGGGCTAAAAAAAGAAAAAAAATATATCCAGACAGGCAAATATTCTAAAAATTGCATTTTCGGATTATACCGTTCTGAATTATCCCCCTTATTTTTTTCACATATTTATTTTGACATTACAAACAGACACTTCAATTTTATTCATCTGTATAGATTGTTGAAAGTATAATAATAATAATCGGCAGACAAACACACATATTGAATATCCCCAAATTAAGCAAGTTACGCTTGTGTTATTGGTAATATACAACGTATTACTACTCTAGGGCCGATCCCAGGCACCCAGACCATAGTAAATAACGGAGAAAATACGTTTCCGAAATTTACTATACCAGGAATCGAACCCGAAGCCTCTACGTTGCAGTGAGGTAGGCCGGCAAAGGCTTAGCCCGCTCAACCACAGAGGTCGTCTCGAAATATTGCATATAATTGGCAAATTTATTTATTTATTGCTGAAGCATAATACACAGGCTGACAGCCCAACTGTGATGGAAAGTGGTTACCGTCGCCTATGGACATTAGCAATATCAGAGGTGCTGCCAATGCGCTGCCGGCCTTGAAGGAGAAACTGAAATCTAGCCTCTGATGCCGGAACATAACTCAAGATTGTTATGGCAGCATACTCTAGACCAGGGGTGGTAGCCATCCAGTCGGGCAAGTGCCCTACCACCTGGCTGTGGGTTGTTTTGTCGTCTCTTACGACAGGTCCCCCAGTCGCAGGAATTAGTATTCTTTTTCCGTTCCTGCACGGAGAAATTGAAATTGACAATTACTGATTTCAAATGATAGATAAGAATAAACCTGTGATTAAATAAATAAAACCATTTTAAATGTCTTATTCAAATGTGCAATTATTCCTGGAACCTCGGATTTTTTTTAAAACTTATATAGTTAACTAAATTTCTGAATCAATTTCGATAAGTTGGCAAATAAGTAAATTTATTATGTACTCAATATGCTGAAAAAGGGGTGGCTGGTACTTACTACATGGCCTGGGGCCTAGGGCGGCCAAGACTGCAAATCCGCCACTGTAGATTGACAACACTTTATTATACACCAATATAAAAATTAATATAAGAACTAAAATTATATCTAGTTATGTACAAAGGGCGGTCTCATCGCTAAAAAGCGGTCTCTTCCAGACAACCCCAGGAATGAATTGAGTTGATAATGGTGATAATAAAACTACGTTTTAACGGTTTTAAGCGCGGTATGTGTATGTCGGGTTCACGCCGGGAGCGAACGAATGACGCTCCGAGAATAACACAATAATAATCTGATTATAATCAAAGTTTATTACACTAAAATTATCACAATTATTACGATATTAAATATTGCACAATACACTGACATATTAGGACAAGTCCAAGAGTTGCATCCACGCTTGTCAGGTGTCGAGCAGCAATTTGCCCTCCAAGCATACTGCGATTATCAAGTAGTAATTATCGATCACAAATGTGCTCCTCGTCCAAGACTATCAATGCAGACTGTCGGTCGTAGACTTGGTTGTAGACTCATAGACTGTCGGTTTAAGACTGCCGGTTGAAGACTCGTAGACTGTCGGTTTAAGACTGCCGGTTCAAGACTGCCCTCCTCTGCCCGAACACCGCGTATTTAACAGGTCCTCGTAGCGCGCCGCAGTGACACCGGTCGGTAATGCTGTGGCGCCACTTCAGTTACACTTCCTTCATAAAACAACTTCGGCCATACGTATTAACTTCCAACATCCTGTTACTCCATTTCCGATATCCGTTAGCTTAATAATAAATGCTTCTACATTGACATCCGGTTAAACAACTTCCGAATACTACATGAAAAAATACTCTATCCGCTTATTGACTACTTTCGTCATATGGTTATTTTATAATAACAAATACGATTCCTACATATACAAGTCGCGAAAACTTAAGAAAATATTATGATAATGGTGATTTTTGTTTTCCAGTTCAAAAATCTGTTTTTGGACTACAAAGGCGCCTTAGCAGCTCTGGATATCATCGCTCAGAACTCAATGTGGGTAGGCAGGGCCGATGCTGACCTCCATCGGTACTTCACCAGCTTGGATAGGATAAGAAGTGGGAATCTAGACTAGGATATGGTGGTAGAAGTAATTATGGTGTAAGTATTGATGATGTACGCATATTGTAGGGTGGGTTTTTGATTGAATAAGGTTGAGTATTAAGAATATACAGTGTGTACACCATAGATAAAATACACTATATATAAAATAGATGAGCCTCTCTGGCATAAAATATCAAAAAATCATTTACCCTGTCCGATAGATAGCGCTACAATCAGTATTATATTTCTATATATACTAGCGATGAGCAGTACACGTGTGAGCCAGTACATTTGTCCCGCACAAAATACATTTGTACTGATACGGCTCAAAATTTGAAATGTACCATTTCAAACATTTTGTCGCGCTAAAAGTAAGAGGAAGGACGGAACGAGGCTTATGCTAAAACAGTACAATAACGCGTCTACGGATATTGACATGACAAAGAGGGACAACATGACAATGTCATAGTACGACTGTTAGTAAAATGAGGTGACCGAGGCCGAGCACATCCGATTCTCAACAAACATTTCTGTTCGTTGCTCACCGCCACACCGGCCTCATCGCTTATTTGATCCGGCAGCCAGCTACTGACTTGGGAAGCGGACTGACTTCAAAATATTAAATTGGGAATATTGAAGTCACACTTTGAATCAGTTTATACGATGTATGAAGTGAGCACCGGCTTCCTTCGAACTGGAAGTCAGCAGCGGATTAATGTTAATTAGCTTTTACGCTTGAAATATATTTTTTGAAACACGTTAAGTCGCGTATGTTTATAAAATTTTTAAATAAAATGTGGATAAATATTTTTTTATAATAATAATATGAAACAGGGAAGAAAAAGTTGAAAATTAAAAGATGAGAAATATCATTGAGTAAGGTATCAAAAAGGGTTTTATTAACAACTAGCTGTGCCCGCGACGTCGTCCGCGTGGAATTTGTTTTCAAAACCCCCCCGATTTTGAAACATTCTTCATTGGCGCTCCGCTCCTATTGGTCTTAGCGTGATGATATATAGCGTATAGCCTTCCTCGATAAATGGGCTATCTAACACTGAAAGAATTTTTCAAATCAGACAAGTAGTTCCTGAGATTAGCGCGTTCAATCAAACAAACAAATAATCTCTTGAACTTTATATATTAGTATAAGACTTACAATTTTCTAAATATTTTAAGTTTTAATCTGTGAGCTTCATTTATTACATTATTTACCATTCAGAAATTTAAGAAGTACAATATTTTAAATTATAATATTCGTATTCTATAGAAGTATAGAGGATCCATACACAAGTACGACTCGAACAAGGCCATTTATTTCTCAATACTCAACCAATTTCAAATTAAGTAAATATTTGTGTATAGTTGAGTAAGTGTATTCGTTTGTAGTAAGTACTAAAAAGCAGTACCAACTAGATTTATTATGTATTACTAGATAAGCTTTACACTCTTAGTATATCTTAAATCCATATATATCCCGTGGAAATGATCCTATAGTCAACTCCTACTTTCAATTTACATTAAAAGGGTTGAATGTAAATTGAAAGTAATAGATATAATATCTGTTTAGACTGAATTGTGCCGCGTATTATTGCGCGTCGGTAAAACAGTGCCCGGTCGTTTATAAAGCGTCAAAATAGTCGATAAAACAGTTGTCAATGTAATAGATAAATAATTGTAAGGTTAGCAGATATAGTATAAGACGTATTAATAAAAAATTGTTGTGTGTTCGTCTGTCTTTGTGTGAGTGCGCGTGTATGTATTATTTTAAATTGTTTGTTTGGCTGTTCTCTAAAAGATGATACATATAAACCACATTTACCTAATTATTGAAATACATATGTCTTAATATTTAGAGGAAAATCTTCGAACTGATATATAAAGTAAATAAAATAAGTTGAACCATATTATACTCATTGATCCAAATAAAGTCGAAATTAGTAGGTGTAAATACTTTTGTACAAATATACTTATATAATATTGATCTCATTAAATATAAAAATGAAATAAATATTATAATTGTTTAAGGGGGACAGTAGACGTCGCAACAAGTACGCGTACTTATGCTTCATTTACGGTCGACGAATGCTCGTGACGTTCAAAAGTATGATAGCTTTAGACGTATTCATTATCGACAGCGGGTGACGACCCGCGACGTCACTGGGCCGTCACGTACATTCAAGCCGCTGAGTAGTAGGCGCGTCGATGTTCCGCCAGCGACTCTCTCAATCACAGATTGAAGCAGTAGAGGCTTGCCCGCAAGGGTGGGCCCCCGTCAGTCGGGGTCGCGGCGAAAAGCTCGCGCACGTCCCGGGGCCCTGAGTTATGGCGACAGAAGGACACCAAGGAATTTTAGTGGATATTCCGGCAGCCCATCTGGCCGGTGAGTCCCACACTGCCCCGCCGTCGTCTCCGCGCGGCAAGTTATCGCAAACGGATTTCCGATGAGAAAAAAAGACCTATTCATTATAAATGATGATGAAGCTCAATGGAATGGTGTAATAACGGAACTTTGTGAATTGAAAGATGCTTGATTATTTATAGAGCGTAAAACGTTAAGGTCTTAGTAGAACATAATAGAATACAGTAGACCGTAGTAGACATGGTCTCCTGTAGAAGACTTCAGTAGACCGTAGTAGACTACAGTAGACTTCACTCGATCTTCATTACTTTATATGTAATAAAAGTGAAATTTATGAAAGAAATGAAAAGAGATGTAATAACAAGAGTTGCAAGAGGAATGTAGTTTGGGCATATAGAGAGAACGGATGAAAATATAATCACATAACAAGTGTATGATAGCATTGTGAATGTAGAGTTGTTGTAGGTAGACTACGACGTATACGCCATGATCAAATAGCAGAAAAATTAAAGGGAGATTAGGTAAAATGTACCTCAAATAAACACGTATGAAGAAGATAATGAAAGTAGATGGAGCAAAAGTTGTTTGTGAGGATCGTCGCAAGTGGACATCCATCGTCTCTGCCTCCTCTCTACACATAAACTCAGTGTTCGAAGCAATTTGATTGAAATATTTCTTGAAAAGTGTATACAGCACCGTCAACGAGCCTTTCGTCTGGAACGATGGTGTAGTGGAACACTCACAAACCAATAGAGTGCGCTGAGCAATAATTGAGGTCGCAAATGATTCCTGAAACGTACAAGTAATATATACAAATTTCCAACAATAATACATGGGCCTAGACCTGCGAGGAACAACAATAGCCTCGCTGGAAGATCTTCTTTTGAGACGGAAGAGCATTCCATCACCATCATTTCCATCTCGCTCCTCCAACCATTAGGATCATCCCTAATAGTTCATCGAACCACAAGTACGCGTATTTATTGCTCGTATATCTATAACCCCTTGTGTAGATGTAAAGGTTATATATTATAAAATATTGATATATTGCTTTAATTATTTAAAATTTTAAAATATTGCTTACAGTCACTTCAACACTACATGAAAATTTAAGAAGGGTTAATTACTGTCCACTATTGTTTCCAAACAGCGTATTTTTAATTTCGAAAAAGTTTCTGTACGTGTATATTTTCTATATCTATATGTGAAAATGACATGCACAATTTGTCTAACACACAAAATGTCTAGCCATGCCGCCTCCGCCAGGTCCCGGTCCAAGGGGAAGGCCCAAGAAATATTGGCTTGACGTTGTGCAGGATGACATGCGTGCCAATGGTCTCAAAACGGGGGATGCTGAAGGCCGCGCGAAGTGGACTAGAAAAAGTAAGAAAGCGGACCCTGGGCGTCGGAGTGAACGCTCCGAACCCAACCGGGATTTAACGCTCGGATGATGATGATGCCCAATTTGTAGTCAGTTGCTGGTATCTTCTTTTAAGGAAATTTAACTGAATATGTATGTTCTGACATAACTTCTCAGTTTATGAACCGATTTTAATGACTCTAATGAATAGGGGCCATCTCCAAATTACGTCACACGAATTTCATGAATTTTTTTGATCCTTCCGCCGTCCTTGTCACAGCTGGTCACATTCGTGAGACTCCCCCTTCCTAGTGTGACATCACATATTTCAATCTACTAATAAGAGTTTAGGATAAATAAATTAAATTCAGTTAAAAGAATGGCTCTTAAATAGAATGTTTTACTTGGTGGACAATTTTCTCAATTGTAAATAAATACCTTCCTTGACTTATTTATTTATTTATTTAATTTGTTTGGGAAACATACAATAATTAATATTCTTAAATATAAAACACAAAATTAATATCAATCAAGGTTCCACTAAAAAATAATTTATATAATAAAAATAAAAATTGGCTCAAATAGTTAATTACAAAAAAATAAATATACAATTATACGAAAATTACATAAATAAAATGTCAATTTGATTTACACTAGGTCAATATTGAATAAAAATGAAAAAAAATGTCACAATAATTACTAACAAAATAGAGATTAAAAAAATAAAATAAGTATTAAAAAAAAGGTTATTATTATTATTACTATTACTTTTTGGCATTTATTAGTATATTTTTTTCATAGGTATGTATCATTTAACATTTTATAAATTAATAAAATTTATTATAAATGTTTGTGTGGTTCTATGTGAGCAAAACTTGTATACACTATAATTATATATGCCAACTGTTTAACCATGTTTTGAACAATTCAATTTAATTTGATTTGATTTGCACCAGAAACACAAAACAGCAGTTCCACAATTAGTTTTATTTCCATTAAAATTATTTTTTAGTTATTCAAACACGATGTTCATACAGATAGTTTAAAATATTTTGAAGATTTTCGTTAATAATTATTCAAATTTCCTGTTTTAAAGCTTAATATAGATTTTGAAATGTGACATCACCACCACCTTGTCACACACAGGGCGTTCCACTAGTAGCTCACAACGCCCAAAACGCTCCGTTAGCCGTTCCACAAGGCGACCGCGGTGGTTGTGGTCGTGGCGAAAACGTCACTAATGACGTCATAATTTTCGATCACACAACGCTCACAACGACCTATGTTCAGAGGTGGGTCGAATGACCGTTCCACTTGGGTTTACAATTGTAACGCCGGCAAGCAAGTGGAAGGGGAAAAATCGCGGTCGTGAACGTGGTCGTTGTGAGTCGCTGATGGAACGTAGCTTTCGTCGCCCCCCTTAACGTGTGATATAATGTCTGGATGGTCCCTTACATTGGGTTCAGTATAGCTCCAAGATGGTCCTATAATAGTTTTATTGGTATTTGATCTTGGATATTGAAATTATAGAACTTGACATTTAATTTAATTTTCTCTTTGTTTTGTAATCTATGTTAAATTTTTTTCCATTATTTTTAATTATTTTTAATAATTGTAAAGGTGGTCTGGAAGATATCGCCGGCAGCGATAAGACCTCCTATTGTATATGTAACTTATCTATGCAATAAAGAACATTCGTTCATTCATTCACTTTATAGCGACATATAGATACTATGATAAATATAGAAGATAAATATAGTAGATAAGTATGGAAGATAGATATGGGTCAAATACAAAAACGGAAGATAAAGTGTTCAAGTTACATAAATTCCATATGTACATTATTTGTTCATGTATTTTTTTATTATTATATAAGGTTATGTTATGGCTATGTTAGATTTGACAGTCTTGTATTTTAACAAATAAATTATTTTTTATTGTTCTCGTTTAAACCAAAATGTCTCGTACTGTAGACTGTTTGGATACTGAATACCTGAATTTGGTAAACGTTTAAAAATAATCCAATAACAAAAAATAAACTTTTAAATAGAAAAATGTAAAAATTAAACAATTTTTATATAGTAATCCATGTTTGCGAATCAGAACATATAAACATATTGTTCCAACATTTGTAGTCTTCTCCTGTAGACATGTAATTTTTTTTTGTGATTGACCCATATAGTTCATAAGTATAGAAGATAAGTTAAGACAAACACTATCCAACAAAAATGTATAGAAGTAGCACAAACGTGTAAATTAAGTAATTATAGATTTTATGTTAATATACTTACTATATAAATTATCTTATATTATATATCTTATATCTAAACTGCTAATAAGGCATTTATTCATCGTTCTTTTAGTATTTCTATGAAGACTAGAGTCTGAGGAATGCTATTGTTATATGAGTGTTAAATTGAGCATTAATAAATAGTTCTAAATTCGATCAAATGGCGCTAGTGTACGTAAAAACCGCGGCTAAGTTCACTCCATTTATTATTCACTCCATTTATTATTTAGAGATGGAGAACACGAAGTGAAGTGTGGCGAGTTTGCGCTCTAGAAACATTGGCGCCACTGATTCAATTGCTTTTGAGACTTAATTTTGTAACATGGAGATTCGAATTCAACTCAATTTTTTTTATTCACAATAAGTTCCGCTAGAGTACATTTTAGGACGCGTTCCGTTAATAGCTCACAATGCCCAAAATGCTCAGTCTACCGTTCCATAAGACGACCGCGGTCGTTATGGTCGTGGCGAAAACGTCACTAATAACGTCGTCATGTTCGATCACAGCGCTCACCCATGTCAATTGGTGGGTCGAAGTGGGCGGTGATCGCAGAGCATTAATTCTCTCTATCTCTTGACATTGAAAAAGGTGCGATGTTCAAATCAACCAATGACATTTGTGTATTTCGTCGTTTATGACATCAACGCCCCATAATCCGTTCCACTAGAGTTTATGAGTGTAACGTCCGCAAGCAAGTGGAACGGGAAAAATGGCAGTCGTGAACGCGGTTGTTGTGGGTATCTTCTGGAACCTAGCCTTAGAAGGTCATACATATATGTTAAAATTTAAATCTACTTCTTATTCAAAATTACTTTGACGACTTGTACTTTATGTACACCGCTTGGAAATTTGTTACCAACCCGTCTAGCTAAACAATTTTTTTACTTCATATATATATTAGGCTTGCTGTACTTACCTCCTAAATATTTCTTTTCAAGTAGTATTTGATGAGTTTTACATTCATAATCCATCCTTAGTAGTTTAACTGTAAATTAAAATTGGAATATATCTATATGTTGTGAGGGGTTTCATAATTTTGAAAATTATATTACTAATTCTCTGTTGTAGCTATGATGATTTTGATTATGTACGTATCAGATTTTAGGTTTTGGTCCCAACTGAAATATATATTGAAATTACACTATAGCAATGAATTATTCTTATTTAATTATTGTAGAAAACACTAATTTCTTGCTTTATGGTTTTTGGAAGTGAGTTGTTTTTTGAAACTTATTTATAAAATTAATCGATGTAATATTTAAAAATACAAATTAAAAAAAAACCAATGACTTTTAGGATTATATTTGTAGTGTGTAGTCGAAGTATATCTTTTTACAATAAACTTTTTTACTCGAAAATTACTCCGACCAGTAGTGAATATATTATTATAACAAAGTTAAATAATCTATATTATTTACGAGTACGTAAGTACGTCTATTACGTACGAGTACTAGTAGTCTTAAGATTCAAATCCATTAGCTACACTATTAGATGCGTGCGCAGTAAAGTTTTTTCGGAGGGATAAATTGTGCTGCGCAAGCGCTTGGCTGTATTGAACTCGTGCTAAACACACATGTAGCGTGGAAATAGTGCTATAAATAATAATCGACCAGTCCAAATGTAACTGTGTAGCTCCTAAATATTATAATACGAACAAAAATTATATACGTCCTTGAAGTTAGTTCACGTCATTGTGCAGAACACGATGAGCTTTACAAACAAAACTGAGACAGTGTTACGTTCTCTCTTGCTCTCTATCGGGACTCGCATGCCATTTCTTTCGCACAACACACCGTTGTAATAAATGTTAACATTTCACTGGACCTGCGCAAATTTCCAGCTCTAATCACTCGAAGCGCATATAAATTTTGCGTGTACTGTAGTACGTGTACAGCTATGTACCTGGGCCTTCGTTACCCGGGGGTACTGTGGGCCCAATTCTGCTATTACTAAGTCGTCAAAATCACTGGACACTCGTTTCAACCGTAAGATTGCCTGATTTTTGTATTCTTTTAATCTCAATACCGTGCCCGTGGCACGCAACTCTTTCTTTATAAATATTATATGCGAAAACTCGCAATAATAAATGTTTAAAACTTTGGTAGCTTTCCAATATTAATTTCGCTTAACGGCATTTGTGCTAATGGTAATACCAATTTTTTCTACTATTATTCCGCCAAGACGATATCGAGAAGATATTGTGGATTTAGTAAAATACGATTTTTTGCTACTATTGCAATGGAATCCTTTTTTTATTTTTTATTGCAGGAGTTCAAACAGGCAGACGGCCCACGACAAAACAACCCACAGCCAGGTGGTAGGGCATTTGCCCGACTGGATGTCTACAACCCCTGGTCTAGAGCATGCCGCCATAACAACATTGAGTTGTGTTCCGGTATCAGTGGCCAGGCTCCAGTTTCTCCTTTGAGGCTGGTAGCACATTGGCAACACCTTTGGAATTACTAATGTCCATAGGCGACGGTAACCATTTTCCATTACAGTTCGACCGCTAGCCTGGCTGTGCTTCAGCAACAAAAAAAAACTAATTTTATTTTTTGTTATTGGAAGGAGGGAGGGGGGGCGCAGGCTGATTTTCCCATTCCATTTTCCTACATGGTTAAGACGACCCTACCTGTAGTGCCAACTAGTTTCTATTTATTGCTGGATTACAGACAGTGTGCTTACCGTCGCCTATGGATATTTGCAACACCAAAGGCTACCATTATACTGCTGCTCTTTAAGAGAACTGGAACGTGGCCACTAAACCTGAGACACAATTCAAGGTTGTTATGGTGGCATGCTTTAGAGAACTATAGACCAAAGGTGGTGGCCATCCAGACTGGCAAATGACTTATCTTGCTGCGGGTTGTTTTGATGCCTCATATATTAAATCACCTAACCCCAGGAATTTGGTTTTCTTAATCCGTTCTTCTACAAAAAAAGTCAAGTACGATGTAGGAGATCTTTAGAAATACATTTTTTACTGGGTGATTGTTCTTTTTCGTCTCTCATGATTATCATTATGTATTCTCAATAACCTAAGTATTTATACTGAAAGTAAAATGTAAGTCTTGGAATGTAAAGATTTTGTATCTGCTTTTGTAATAAACTTTTCCCAATGTAATAGTGTTTTATTTATTAAACGAAGTGTCTATAATAGTCGTCCACTAACCGGATGAATAATTATCGTCCGCTAACCGGACGACTAGATCTATCTAGAATCTTTTACGGATCGGATATAGATAATGTTTTAATTTTAGTGGACGATTAGTAAGATCTTAAGGATCTTGCTAATCCTGCACGCTTAAGATTTATCCGTGCAGGAGCTCAGAAAGAATACAATTTCCTGCGGCCGGGCGGCCTGTCGTAAGAGGCGACAAAACAACCCACAGCCAGGTGGTAGGGCATTTGCCCGACTGGATGGCTACCACCCCTGGTCTAAAGTATGTCGCCATAACAACCTTGAGTTGTGTTCCGGCATTAGTGACCAGGTTCCAGTCTCCCTTAAGAGAGCAGCAGCGCATTTGTCGCACCTTGGGTGTTGCAAATGTTTATAGGCGATGGTAACCGCTTTTCATCAAGTGGGCCGTCTGCCTGTCTGCTGTACTCCTCCAATAAAAAAAAATCCCTTTTAACGGTCTTATTCATAGAGAGTTAAAGTAAGTTTCAACGCTTCGTTAAGAACCTTAGAGAAGCGTTCAAACTCACTCTCACTATGAATAAGGCCGTGAGTGTCTAATCGTAAGCGGACGAATATTTTTCATGCTATGGAAGCTGCATACGTCTAGTCATTGTAGTGGACAACGAACTACTGACTAGCGCTTTTTTTTTCATTGGACTTGACTTTATGTTGTTGGTCCGAAGACCTCACAACTTTACCGGGGTTTTCGGGGCGAGCGACTTCGCCTCGTGAAGACGCTCGAGCCCGGGGGGCAGCTTGCTCGAGGAAGCTCCCTAGGGAGTTTTATCTCGGCTGGACTGTTGCCATGAGAGGGAGATGAATCTAATAATGCCCACCATAGAGCGACACAATTCCCTAATTGAGAACGAGCGACGGGGGTAATATACAGCCTGAGGGAAGGATCCCGGCGGACTGGGATCGGCGGTTCGCGACTAATCATCGTCAACTGAGCGTAAATCCCGATTGCGTACGGTGAGTTTGCTTCGAAGCTAAGGGTCCGTTTTCCTACTTTTTCTTCTTTACTTCGCGCGGTTTTCGGTATCCCCCGTTTTGGAATCATTGCTACGCATGTAATCTTTCACAACGCCAAGATAGTATTTCTTGGGCCTTCCCTTTCTACCGGGACCTGGTGGAGTTGGCAAAGCTATTCGATTTGTAGGTTTCATCACGATGTTTTCTTCCACCGTTAGCAAGTGGTAATTGTAACAATATGTACATTACATTAGGTCAGAAAACTGGTGGTGCATGTTGTCCAGCCAAGATTCGAACCAGCGCCTTTTGAGTTAAGGACGCGTGCGTACCACGGCCTATCTATGGAGATAAATAAAACTGAAGTGTCTGTTTGGAATGTCAAAAGTTATATGATTGTGCCGTTTGCTGTCGAGACGCTTGGACCGTGGGGTCCTGAGGCCATGAGCCTCTACCAAAATTTATCGAAACGACTCATTGACTCTTCGGGTGATCAGAGGGCTGGTGCTTACCTCGGCCAACGGATCAGTATGGCGATCCAGCGAGGAAACGTAGCCAGCCTTCTGGGCACCTTACCCATACAAGACGGTGATCTAGGCTCAGTAGTCTACTTATAGTTGTAGTGTAAATGCATCATTAATTTAAAAAAGAAATAAATTTTATATCTTTTGTATGTCCGGAGCGGACACGCGCATCGAATTTATTATTAGATACAGCGGTCACGTTGTCGCCGCGGAACCGCTAGCCGAGCGGGCGCGGGGAGTTTTGTTTGGCTTGCACTCGAAAGCGCGCGCGTCGGTAGGACGAAAAAAATTCGATGTACCGACTGGCTCCAAGATTCGATTGATAAAAATTGATAAGGAACTGTTTTATAACTATACTTGGCTTGTAGTTAAAATAGTAATTAAATTTTCTAAAGACAATTAGTAGTTGATCTTATTACTAAATAGTCTTGAGGGACTATGAGTAGAATACAATAGAAGTAAGTTAAGTTTTCTTGCATTGTATTCGATTATATGTAATTTAATATAGCTTTGTACCTAATAAAAACTTACGTTAGGTAAAAAAAAATAAAAAATGTCAAAATAAAAATGTGAAAAAAATCAGGGGGGATAATTCGGACCAGGAGATTAATGCAATTTTCAGAATTTTTGTCTGTCTGGGTGTTCCAGCTAATCTCTGACATGGCTGGACTGATGCTGACAGGACTTTCACTGGCAGATAGCTGATATTGTAAGGAGTAACTTAGGCTACTTCTTTTAGGGTGCCGCAAAAAAAAAAATCCACCCAGACGAAGTCACGGGCACAGCTAGTATAATATAAAGTCTATAATTAAATTTTAATTGAAACTTATTAGTTGTAATTTCAATTATACGAACCATGGAGTGGATATTTACAACATTCAATTATAAAATCAATCTGTTTTTACAAAAAATCGATTGCGTAACGAAAATAGCACTCTTGCTTTAAGTCATGAAATTGAAAAAGTATTTAAGTAAAGAAAAATTATGAGTTTAAAGATAATTTTTAATTTAATTCTAATTGGTAAGTTATTTTTGTTTTGAAACCTTAATTAATTGTTTACTTATAAAGTGGGGCTTCATCTGAAAGAAAGAAAATAATTTTATTTAGGACAAATTATATAAATACAGTAAGTATAATTGCTAACAAATTTAAAACCAGCGCTGATCTTCCGCTGTGCCCATGAGGTATCGTCACGGTAGACATTACATCATTGTAATAGTATAAAATTAGAATCTTAAACTATATACGTATAAATACATACATACTTATATATACATACACATACATACATAGTACATACACAATAGATAGAAATAGGGAAAGGTGTTATAGATACGATCTTAAAAGATTTAAAATAAATAAATTGAAACGATATTACAATTAAATTAAGTTAAATACCATTTGTATCGTGTTTTAAGTCGCGTTGTGAATCTTTTTTTTTTTTTTTTTATTGCAGAAGTTCAACAGACAGGCAGACGACCCACTTGATGGAAAGCGGTTACCATCGCCTATGGACATTAGCAACACCAAAGGTACTACAAATGCGCTGCTGCTTTCTTAAAGGAGACTGGAACCTGGTCACTAATGCCGGAACACAACACAAAGTTCTGCGTTAGTGTTACAGATTTAAGCCGTTTCACGAAAATATAGCGACGAGTGTAATTAAGATAGGACATTGTAAATGATATTAAATATTGACAGCGTATGTATATACATTGGCTATGCGTAAACGGCGTTATTTTTTAACATTTTAAATAAGTCCGTTTATCCGTGCAGGAACGGAGAAAGAATACAATTTACTGCGACCGGGTGGCCTTTCGTAAGAGGCGACAGAACAACCCACAGCCAGGTGTTAGGGTATTTGCCCGACTGGATGGCTTCCACCCCTGGTCTAGAATATGCCCCCATAACAACCTTAAGTTGTGTTCCGGCAATAGTGGCCAGGTTCCAGTTTCCCTTAAGAGAGCAGCAGCGCATTTGTAGCACCTTTGGTGTTGCAAATGTCCATAGGCGATGGTCCATAGGCGATGGGCCGTCTGCCTGTCTGCTGAACTCATGCAATAAAAAAAAGACGCATTTGGCCACCGCCCAAATCTTCAACACTAATGCAGATGAAGCTCAAGCATAAATATGCACTATGAAATATAATATCTATCATTGCAAGTGTATAGCTGTAACATACATTTATTTGCAGTCAACCTTACAAATTCAGCTACAGTTTACATCATTAATGTACCAGAAGATGGCGGCGTTGCCAAAAATACAATACCACAAGAAACAAAAGATGATCCATTGAAAGCACACGAACAAGTATTTTTGGACACACTAATAAAATACTTCGGTGATATTAAACATGATATGCGTCCAAAACACAAAAGTAGCTAGGAATAGGGGGTTCTGGCTCACACATGAAAAAGTGTATTCTCCATACAAAATGTATGGGGAAATGAGTTTACCAACCGCAAAAAGCGAGTTTAAGTTGGTAAAACTCATGACGTCACACATGTTCCTGTCGTGGTCCGTTTGTGCGCCGCCTGTTGTTGTTGTTGGTGGTAAAGATGATGTGTGTACGTTTTCTGCAGCTGTTGGTGTTGTTGGTGGGTGGTTGTTGCGTCTGTTGTCGGTGCGTGGAGGTTCTCTGCGCCTGTTGATGGTGAGGGTGTGTTAAGGTGTGGTGAAGGTGCTGCGGCGGTTGTCGGTGCGCGCGCCGGTGTTGTTGGTGGTAAAGGTGTGGGCGGTTGCTGCGGCGGTTGTCGGTGCGTGGACTCTACTAGCTAAGAATAGGGGGTTCTGGCTCACACATGAAAAAGTGTATTCTCCATACAAAATGTATGGGGAAATGAGTTTACCAACCGCAAAAAGCGAGTTTAAGTTGGTAAAACTCATGACGTCACACATGTTCCTGTCGTGGTCCGTTTGTGCGCCGCCTGTTGTTGTTGTTGGTGGTAAAGATGATGTGTGTACGTTTTCTGCAGCTGTTGGTGTTGTTGGTGGGTGGTTGTTGCGTCTGTTGTCGGTGCGTGGAGGTTCTCTGCGCCTGTTGATGGTGAGGGTGTGTTAAGGTGTGGTGAAGGTGCTGCGGCGGTTGTCGGTGCGTGCGCCGGTGTTGTTGGTGGTAAAGGTGTGGGCGGTTGCTGCGGCGGTTGTCGGTGCGTGGACTCTACTAGCTAAGAATAGGGGGTTCTGGCTCACACATGAAAAAGTGTATTCTCCATACAAAATGTATGGGGAAATGAGTTTACCAACCGCAAAAAGCGAGTTTAAGTTGGTAAAACTCATGACGTCACACATGTTCCTGTCGTGGTCCGTTTGTGCGCCGCCTGTTGTTGTTGTTGATGGTAAAAATGATGTGTGTACGTTTTCTGCAGTTGTTGGTGTTGTTGGTGGGTGTAGTATAAAATATGTATGTACATAAGTGGGTAGTTTCAAATAAATCAGTGTTCACCCAACTTGCGTGTGTTTCACTACATGGTGACAGCGGTGCTATTTTAAATACAATTTAAACTATTTAAACGGACTCCAACTTAGAAAATATTGTGTACAAGTGTATAAATAGACTGAAAATATTAAATTTTATATATAATTATGGAGCACGCGCGTCCTCCAGCGGAATTATCTCTCGAAGGCGGCCCTGCTGCGCGTTCAGAAGCGTGGCGGAAATGGCGGAAGCTTTTTGAGGTGTTTTTAAAGGCGTCTGGAGTGAGTAAACAGCCTAGGGAAGTTCAGGCTAGTCTGTTGGTGAACCTCATTGGCTCGGCCGGCTACGAGGTATATACTACTTTCACATTTGAAGAGGGTGAAAATGAAGATGATATCAGTTGCATATTAAAAAAGTTTGACGGTTACTTCGGAGCGAAACCCAATATAACAGTCAGGCGGTTTAAATTTTTTACTCGTAACCAAGAAGAAGGGGAAAATATCGATCAATATTTGACTGCTTTACGATTATTAAGCCAACAGTGCGAATTTGCTGAGCTACAAGAAAGCTTGCTACGAGATAAGGTCGTATGTGGCATTATTAACAACACTGTGAGAGATCGTTTACTTCGCACTGACGACTTGACATTACAGAAGGCAATGCAAATTTGTCAAGCGGCAGAAATTTCAAACGAGGAAGGCAATTGTATCGACGGCGGTGTGCAAGTGAACGCGGTTCACGATGACGGCGCAGGCGCAAGCGCTCATGGCGTAAGCGACGGACGGCGGCGGCGTAACGGCGTACGCAGCGGCGGCAGGGGCCGTCCGCGCGGCGCCCGCGGCGCTGATGGCAGCGGGTGGCCGCAGCCCCCAGCGCGCGCACCCTGTCCTACGTGTGGCGGGCGGTATTCGGGCGGCGTACGATGCCCCACTAATAATGCGTTGTGTTTTGTGTGTGAAAAGAAAGGTCATTTTTCGCGAGTGTGTGAGCAAAGGAAAGTTGTACGTAAAGTATTAAATTTAAGCGTAAATAGTGACAGTGAAAAAGATGAGGAAATGTTTTATATTAATACGATTAAACAACCCAATAAACCAAGTAAGTTTTTGAAAGAATGGATAGAAATTGTTAAATGCAATAGTAAACAATTTATTTTAAAAATAGATACCGGGTCTATGATCAATGTTATTTCTAAAATGGAATATTTAAATTTGGGTTTTTCAATTATGAACCTTATACCTTTCACAAAGCGAGTACATTCCTTTACAGGTAACCAACTGCCTATTTTGGAAATCGATAAGCTGTCTATTGTTTACAACAATAATCTCTATTTACTTTCATTCGTTGTTGCAGATTTAAATTGTCAGAATGTGCTAGGTTTGGATGGCTGCATCACTTTAGGTTTAATTAATCGTGTAAATACAATAAATATTGAAGAGTATTCTGATTTGTTTCATGGTTTAGGGAAATTGCCGGGCAAATATAGTATTGTGGTGGATAAAAATGTACAGCCGGTTATATGTCCTGCGCGAAAAAATCCATTGGGACTTAAGGACAAGTTATTAGACGAGTTGCGTAGAATGGAGGGGCTAGGTGTGGTCAGAAGAGTGACACACCCAACTGACTGGGTGAATGCAATAGTTTTAATACCGAAAAAAGATGGTAGTATTCGTGTTTGTTTGGATCCCAGACCGCTTAACCGGGCGGTGCGACGCGCGCAATACTCGCTGCCGACCGTGCCGGAGATGGCGGCACGTCTGCACGGAGCCACCGTCTACAGCGTGCTCGACGCGCGCTGCGGCTTTTGGATGGTGGAAATTGACGACGACAGTGCTGATCTTTGCACGTTTAGTACACCTTTTGGTCGGTATCAATTTTTACGTTTACCTTATGGGATTAATTGTGCGCCTGAAGTCTTTCACGCGAAACTACGACAGCATTTAGAAGATTTAGAGGGGGTCGAATCATTCGCGGATGACGTCATAGTTTGGGGAAGTACTAGGCAAGAACATGACCGTCGATTAAAAGATCTTTTACAACGTGCTAGGGAGATCGGCATAAAGTTTAATCGTGACAAGTGTCAATTTGGTGTACATGAAATTACGTACTTGGGTCACAAGTTTAATGCTAACGGCATGGGGGTAGATGACAGAAAGGTCAAGGCAATAATGGACATCCCTTACCCATGTGATAGGAAGGCCTTAGAAAGATTTCTAGGTATGGTGAACTATCTGGCAAAATTTATACACGGTTACTCAGAATGTGTGAACTGTTTAAGGACCTTATTGAAAAAGGAATCTGCGTGGTTATGGGAGCAACAACATTCTGATGCTGTAGACAAGCTAAAGAGGAAGCTGGCTACGGCACCTGTATTAGCGCTGTACTATGAGCGCACGCCCATAGTGCTGTCAGTGGACGCTTCGAGCGTGGCGTTGGGTGCTGTATTGTTGCAGGCAGGCCGTCCGGTGGAGTTTGCCTCACTCACACTCACGGAGGCACAAACTAGGTATGCTCAAATAGAAAAAGAAATGCTTGCTATTGTGTTTGCGGTTGAGCGGTTTAGGCAATACATTTATGGGTGGTCTGATGTTACAATTCACTCAGATCACAAACCTTTAGAAGCACTCTTTAGCAAGCCGCTAGTTTCAGTTCCAGCTCGTTTACAGAGAATGATGATGAGAGTGCAAGTGTTGGTGTTGCAGTGGACTGTAGGACTGTAGAGGGTTGGTCGCTGGTTCGGGTAACCGATTTTCCGAAATGAAAACAACCGAAAACGATGCTACGGGAGGCTTCAACTTCGTTGGCGTCGGCGGGAGGGAGCTTCTTCTTACGAACTACGAACTAAACTTAACGAACTACTGCGAACTATCACGAACTACAAAATGCGCCCCAAAGGCGTCCCATATTTATAGACGCTGCCTCCGCCGACCCCTCGCTTCGTCGTAACACCCCCTTTACTTTATTTCCTTAATTTTACATATATCAAGCCTTATCTTAACTTATCACTATCATACATTTTGGTACACCCTAGATCTTAGTCTATTTCGAGGGTCCTTACACAGTTGTGACCCATGGTTTTTGTTAGCGGGACGTCGTAATGGGCATTTACCTCGCCCCCCGCTTCATTAGTATAAATATAAAGTGCTGAGCGCCCTTACCGTTACCCGCGTCCGATTATAAGCCTCGTCGAAAGGCTCTTGTGCGACGACCGCGTAACGTCCTGACGGACAGAGTCGACGTTATTACGAAACGGCTGGCCCGGATCAGTCCGCCCACGGTTAGAACAGTAGGCTGGCAGGCACCGACAGACAGACACAGACGGCGGCGTCTCAGACGCCGCCAATCAAGATCTCTCCACGTCCCCGCGAGGGACGCTAGGAGACATAGCTCACCCCACAGGATAGACTAGGCGTGTTGCTGGGAAGTTTCTTTCGCCGTTTCTTCTCTCCCAGCCATAACACGTTGCGAAACGGCAGTAAGATAGCGTAGGCCACCGCAAACCACCGATCCCGGCCCGCCGTGATCCTTCCCTTCGGGATTTATATTACCCGTCGCCCGTTCTCAATTAGTATTTTGTGTCGCCCTATGGTGGGCATCATTAAATTCATTCCCCATTCATGGCAACAGTCCAGCCGAGGTAAAACTCCTTAGGGAGCTCCCTCGAGCAAGTTGCCCCCCCGGGCTCGAGCGCCTTCGCTTCGCGAAGGCACTCGCCCCAAAAACCCCGGTAAAGTTGTAAGGTCTTCGGACCAACAACATAAAGTCAAGTCCAATAAAAAAAAAACTTACCGTTACCTCATTACAAAAACGTGCGCTGTCGAGCGCGGACCTCTGCCTGCACTATCATTATGGCCTACTCGCGTTCGGAGTAGGCAGTAGTGCAGGCATACCTCACGGATCCCGGGCTCCGGTTGCGTTCTGCAGTCCCGTAGCCCGGTTTCCGCTACCCTTTTGGGTCCCGGGTTCCAGGCGGCGTTCTGCACGCCTGTAACCCGGTTCCCTTTACATGCTGAGTCCCGGGCTCCAGGCGGCGTTCTGCACGCCCGTAGCCCGGTCTCATTTACCAGGATCTAATAGGGGTCCTACTTTCAATAAAAGGCAAAACGCTACAACATTTATTCCCTAGTGAGTTAAGGCTTATTACATTTTATATATTTAATTATATAATTTATTTATTTAATTTCAAATTAATAACGGTTAAAATATAAAACTATATCTATCTCAGTCCGACCCGTCTCTTTCCTGCGCCTAACGGTCGCGTTTACATGATCTATGAGGCTTAGCAAATTATACCTATGTTCTTATCGCCTGTTTAGACGGGTCGGTGAGTTTCATACATTGTGTTCGTCGTCGTCAACATTCTCCCGCCGTCGCGTCTCGCGATTCTCCTATGGGCAGCACGACGACTCTCTTGGTAGGCCGCCTCAGCACTCGTCCGCTGGCCGTCGTCACGTCCAGGACTCGAACCTCGCCGTCTCTGCCGGGATGCACTGCAGTCACTCGTCCTCGGGGCCATGTGTTGCGGGGCAGATTTGGGTCGCAAATAATAACCAAATCGCCTACCTTAGGGTTGTCACCACTTGCGTAGGGCTCCCGCCGGTATTGTAGTAGCGGCAGGTACTCCCGCACCCACCGTCGCCAGAAGACATCGGCGAGGTACTGCGCGCGTCTCCAGTGCGCGCGCGCAGTCACGTCGCTGGCCTCGAAGTTCCCGGGGGTCGGCATGTGGCAGTTCGGCCCCAGGAGTAGCAGGTTCGGCGTGATGGCTGGGGGCTCGTCGGGACCCACGGCCACATGAGTGAGCGGCCGCGAGTTCACGGTGGCTTCGACTTCGGCGAGCAGTGTGGCGAGCGTCTCATCGCTCGGGCGCTGCTCGCGCAGGGTGACGCGCAACGCCTCTTTGACGGTGCGCACCATGCGCTCCCAGGCGCCGGCCATGAAGGGTGCCGCCGGCGGTAAGAACCGCCAGGCGATCTGCCGGCGCGACGCTTCCTCTTCGACGGCGCGCCCAGCCTCCGCGAGTTCGCGGTCGGCCGAGCGGAAACACGTAGCGTTGTCGCTCCAGAGTTCGGTGGGGACGCCGCGCCGCGCTATAAAGCGGCGCAGCGCGTTGATGGCTGAGTCAGCACTCAGCGACGCGACGACCTCGAGGTGACGTCATACATGTGAATAACGCCACATATCTCTTCTCCCGGTGACGGCCCACGGTCACCTCCAGTGGGCCAAAATAGTCTACGCCCGTGAAGGTGAAGGGGCGCGAGTGATGCGCCAGGCGAGCTGCAGGCAGGCTCCCCGTCGATGGACTCGCTGGCTGGGCCCTCCTCAGTCGGCATTGGAGGCAGTTCCTCAACACTGCTTTGACTGAGGGCCGTATCTTCATAACCCACAGCCGCTGTCGTAGCTCGTTGACCACCATCTCGACGCCACCATGGTGTAGTTTCTCGTGTACATGTTGTATGTACAACTTTGTGTATTTATGTTTCCCGTCTAAGATGGCAGGATTGGCCATCTCGTAGCTTATTTCTTGCGCCTCGTCGATTCTTCCTCGCAGTCGCAATATGTTATGTTCGTCGGTTTCTATAGTTAAACCGGCGAGCTCTCCCTTGTTATGACGTCGACGTATCGTATCGAGCGGTTTATCGCCGAACGATTCGCGTTGTGCGAGCGCAATGAGTTTACGCTTAGACAACATTAACATTTTCCCGTTGATTTTCTTGAATTTTCTTTCAACGTTATTTTCTTTTGGACACTTCGATTTTTCTTTGTTCTTCTTCTTTATGTTTTTCTTCCACTCTTCGTCTGGAGTAGGATTTTTCTTTGTTCTTTTACGGCGCGCGGCTGCCACCGTGTTCGTGGGTCGTTTACACAGTCTGATAAATTGAAGTACGCGTCCCATCGTTCTCACTATGGTAGTCCAACGTGAGAAACGTTTGAAGTCGATGACGATGACGTCATTGTCTTCAGTTAATGTCGCGCACTTTTCTTCTCCGGTGGTTGGCACCTCGGTCTTCGTTTCTTGCGGCCATTTTTCTATGTCAAGATACAGGAACTTGGGGCCCGTAAACCACCTGTGTTGTGGGTTGAAGTCGTTTGGTGTTTTACGCGTTGCGTCGTCTGCAACGTTCTGCGCCGAGGGTAACCATCGCCATTCATTCTTCTTAGTGAGGTCTTCTATTTCGGCGAGGCGATGGGCCACGAACGTTTTGTAAGTTCGCGGTTCCGCTCGAATCCATGCTAGCGTAGTGCGTGAGTCGCTCCAGTATGTGTGACGGTGTAATTCCCAGTCGTGTCCCTCTTGCACGGACTTGCTCAGGCGGGCTCCCAGGACGGCTGCTTGGAGTTCGAGTCGCGGAATGGAAACTGGTTTCGTTGGTGTCACGCGACTTTTAGCTGCCGCTATCATGACGTTGACCCGGCCGTCCGCCCGTGTCGTGCGTATGTACATAACCGCAGCGTATGCCTCTTCACTAGCATCGACGAATGTGTGCAACTCCCTGATCGCTGCCGGTGAATATTCGTAGCAGCGTGGAATACGTAAGTTAGGTAGAGATATCAAGTCTCTCAGCCAATTTTTCCATTTGTCTTGCAGTTCCTCCAGGATGACTTCGTCCCATGTTGTTTTATATTTCCATGTATCTTGCATGATGCGTTTCGCCGGTGTGGTGAGGGGGGAAATGAACCCCAGGGGGTCGAATATCGACATGATGAGTCCCAGTGCTTCTCTCTTCGTCGGCATTCGACTCCCCTCCAATACTTCTGCCGGAACTCTTCTTTGATTGACACGAAAGCCAAGCGTGTCTTCTCTCACGTGCCACATCAGACCCAATGTTTTTTCTATTTCGCTCCCGCCAATTTCAACGGTGGTTTGACCGGATGGCGCGAAGCTTGAAATCGCCTCCTTATAATTGGAGGTCCACCCTCGTAGTTGGAAACCCGCTCGCCGCTGTATGTTATCAACGGCAGCTGTCATTTTCCTGGCTTCTTCAACTGTTTGAAGGCTTTGCAGATAGTCGTCCATGTAATGATTGACCACTATCGCCCTCGCCGCTTCTCTGTCTTCATTTTCAAATTCCCTTGCGTTCCTGTTTTTCACGTACAAGGCTACGCAAGGCGAAGACGTTGCACCAAAGATGAGCGACGTCATTCTATATTCCTCTGGAGGCTCGCTATCGCGGCGGTTGCCACGCCACAGAAAGCGTAATGCATCCCTGTCGGCTTCTATGATCTTCACTTGCATGAACATTTCCTTTATGTCAGCAGACACTGCCACTGGATACTGCCGGTACTTCATGATGACTCCCGGTAGTGATCGAAGAAGGTCGGGTCCAGGTAGCAACATATCGTTCAGACTTCTGCCATGCTACTTGGCGGCTGCGTCGTGGACCACCCTTATTTTCTCTTTGTCTGGATTCACGACGGCGAAGTGGGGAAGGTACCACGTCCTCCCGCTGGTGGGGGGAGTGGAGGCGCGCTCGGCGTAGCCTGACAACATTAAATTTCCAATTCGCTCTTCATACTTCGCTTTAAGCTCTTCATCGCGATCCAATTTTTTTTCTAAGTTCTGAAGTCTCTTCAATGCATTTTCATAATTATTTGGCATAGGTGAACTTTCATCTTTCCATAAAAGTCCCGTTTCAAATTGTCCATTTTCCAAACGACGAGTTTTCTTTTCCAAAATTTCCAAGGCGCGTTGTTGTGGATCGCTAACCTGCGTTCTGGGTTCGATTCCCAGTGATTCTAACGCGAAATATTTTTTCATAATTTCTTCAAGCGGGTCGTGGTCTTCTTCCATCATGCTCAAGTGTGAGCAGAACACGACCGGCGATGTGGTTGAGGTGCGGCAGCCGTGCAGCACCCAACCCAGCTGCGTACGAGAGGCGACCGGTTGGTGACGCGCGCCTTTACGTACTTCATTTGAAATAATCAGCTCCCAATTATCTTGGCCGATTAGTATCTTCGGTGTAGCTCTTTCGTAGATAAGTACATTTTCTATCTCCTGCAGATGTGCACAGCCCTGCACATCGCTCCGATGAACAGTCTGGCTGAAGAAGCTCATGTTCTTTATTGTGCGAGCGTCCCTCAGTGTGTGTTCTTCTGTTTCATATGAGCCTCTTATCCTGGCGGACACTCGCATGCTGTAGTCGTGCGATGATTCTTCACCGTTGACTCCCTGCATCTTCATGGGGTCCCGTGGTCCGCTAAGTCCCAGTTGCTCGGCCAGTTGCGCATCAATAATGGTCACGGTGCTGCCTTCGTCCAATAGTGCGTAGGTGTGACGACTGCCCCTCGGTCCGGTTATAGCGACCGGGGCCACCTTCAGATAGGCACGTCGTTTGTTTCTTCCATCATTGATAACGCTGTTGATCGCGGACGCTAACACTTCTCCCGCCGGTTCTGACGTCACACTCACTGCACTTGGACTTACCTCGTTAACTTCAGGTCTCCTTTGGTGATGCAGCAAGCGGTGGTGGTGTAGCGTACACCTTTCCACTCCACACGGCGGGGCGCGGCACGAAGAACGTCGATGCCTACTTCGCAGGCAGCGGAAGCACACTTTACACTTTTTGGCTAAGTCCCACCGCGCGCTGACATCCGCACCGACGAACTTGCGGCATTCGCTAAGTTTATGATCGCGTTTGCAGACTGGGCACGGTTCACTTTTTCTCATATTCACGCGTTCACTGTCGTTGTTCACTATGTGTATGTGCTCCGTCCTCCTTTTCGATCGTGCCATCTCGCTCTCGCGTTCGATCGGTGCATACGCGGCGCACTTGTCTGCCTCTTCATTCAGGAAGCTCGCAAGTTTCTTAAGTTCCGGAACCCCTTCGGTCTTCACAGCTGCATAGTCGTACCACTTGTTCCTTACGATTGGAGTCAGCTTCTCCACTGCCGTGCGTAGCATCTCTGGGCTATGTAAATACTGCAGCTTGTTCAATACTTCAATTGTTGCTACTAGGTTTGCCATCTTGTTGGCAAATAAGCACAAGTCCCGAGGGCTGTCGGTGACTCGTGTCCATGTCTTCATTTTCTCCATTTCTCCCAGCACAAGGGCATCTGGACGGCCGAACCTTCTTTCCAATGCCTTCAAAATATCTTCAGGCCCCGTCTGGGTAATCAGCAGGGCACTGACGGCCTCCAGTGCGGCTCCCCTTAGGCTTCTACGCAGGCGCGCGACGTTCTCCCCTGCTGAGAAGCTCCCTCCCGATTCCCGAAAGGCTGCCTGGAAGGACAGCCATTCGCCACTATTTCCATTAAAAGTCGGGAGTTCTTGCATGTATCGCTGCGCCTGCCTTGTGCTCGTTCGCGCCGCTTCAGTGATCGCTTCAGCCAGTGACGTCACATCCATGACGTTTGAACGTGCAGGCGGGCCTCGTTCTGAGACCCGTTGTCCGCGTGCCATATTTCCGACGTGGACGCCCTGTCCCCGTTCATTCATTCTCCCTATATCGCTGGCTAACGTCGCTGGGGCGGGGGGGGGTTCTGTGGCATGTGGTTCCTGCGTTTGCGGCAGTCTTTCGAACCACATGTCCACTCTTCTTGATGGTAGTTCGCTTTCTTCGATGACGTCATCATCGTCCGATGATTCGGCTTGTAGCCTATTTATTCTCGCTTGTTCGAGTTCAACGGCTGCCTCCAACTGTTTCAATTTCAATGCGGCTAGTCTCTCTTTGGCTTCCAGCTCGGCAAGTCGTCTGCGGGAAGTCGTGGAGCGTAGTGACTGCGGTCTTGAAGTTTCTTCTAGAGCGTATTCTTTTCTGCGAAGTATTTCGCGTAAAACTGGCGGTGGTTGCGGCTGCAAATCCGTAACAGAGACCGGCATTGTTGCTTTTACTGTCGTTGCCGACGCCGTTGGCGTTGCTTTTACGGCAGTTGCTTTTACTGTCGTTGCTTTTACAGTCGTTGCTTTTACTGAGCTAGTCTCTGTTCCGGATTCCGCCGTGACACTGCCAGTTGTCGTTGAGGTTGTTGCTATCTCTGTCACACTCTTCTTGTTCGCCTGCGCAGCATCCTTTTCGATTCTGCTTCTCGTATTCGGCATACTTCAGTTCTTCCAATACGGCTCGAAGCTGATCAGACGATGTTGGTGTTGCAGTGGACTGTAGGACTGTAGAGGGTTGGTCGCTGGTTCGGGTAACCGATTTTCCGAAATGAAAACAACCGAAAACGATGCTACGGGAGGCTTCAACTTCGTTGGCGTCGGCGGGAGGGAGCTTCTTCTTACGAACTACGAACTAAACTTAACGAACTACTGCGAACTATCACGAACTACAAAATGCGCCCCAAAGGCGTCCCATATTTATAGACGCTGCCTCCGCCGACCCCTCGCTTCGTCGTAACACCCCCTTTACTTTATTTCCTTAATTTTACATATATCAAGCCTTATCTTAACTTATCACTATCATACATTTTGGTACACCCTAGATCTTAGTCTATTTCGAGGGTCCTTACACAGTTGTGACCCATGGTTTTTGTTAGCGGGACGTCGTAATGGGCATTTACCTCGCCCCCGCTTCATTAGTATAAATATAAAGCGCTGAGCGCCCTTACCGTTACCTCATTACAAAAACGTGCGCTGTCGAGCGCGGACTTCTGCCTGCACTATCATTATGGCCTACTCGCGTTCGGAGTAGGCAGTAGTGCAGGCATACCTCACGGATCCCGGGCTCCGGTTGCGTTCTGCAGTCCCGTAGCCCGGTTTCCGCTACCCTTTTGGGTCCCGGGTTCCAGGCGGCGTTCTGCACGCCTGTAACCCGGTTCCCTTTACATGCTGAGTCCCGGGCTCCAGGCGGCGTTCTGCACGCCCGTAGCCCGGTCTCATTTACCAGGATCTAATAGGGGTCCTACTTTCAATAAAAGGCAAAACGCTACAACATTTATTCCCTAGTGAGTTAAGGCTTATTACATTTTATATATTTAATTCTTATAATTTATTTATTTAATTTCAAATTAATAACGGTTAAAATATAAAACTATATCTATCTCAGTCCGACCCGTCTCTTTCCTGCGCCTAACGGTCGCGTTTACATGATCTATGAGGCTTAGCAAATTATACCTATGTTCTTATCGCCTGTTTAGACGGGTCGGTGAGTTTCATACATTGTGTTCGTCGTCGTCAACAGCAAGGATATGAGTTTAAAGTGATTTATACGCCTGGGAAATACATGTACATTGCGGACACTCTATCGAGAGCTCCCTTGAAAGAACTAATGCAGGACGGCGTTTCAGCAGAGGTCGAGACACAAACGTGTTTTATGTTACAAAACGTACCGTTTAGTTCTCAAAAATTAGAAAAAATACAAAATGAAGTAAAGAAGGACAGAGAATGCACATTGTTGTTAAATTATGTATTGAAAGGTTGGCCTAGAAATAGGCGTGATGTGAATGAAAACATCAAAGTATTCTGGCCATATCGCGAACAGCTTAATTACTTAGCGGGAATCATTTTCAAAGGGGATCGTGTCTTTATTCCATCTGCATTACGCGCGGAAATGTTGTCATGTGTGCATGAGGGGCATTTAGGCATAGAACGATGTAAAAGGCGAGCGCGTGAGGTAATGTTCTGGCCAGGGCTATCCGAAGATGTGGAGCGCATCGTGCGGCGCTTCACGGCTTGCGCGCTGCACGCGCCCCCTGCACGTCGTCAGCCGCTACTACAACATACCGTTCCAACTCTGCCTTGGCATAAATTAGCGTCGGACACTTTTGAGTACAAAAAGAAAAGTTACGTCGTTTTAGTGGACTATTTTTCCAATTATGTAGAAGTCGGACAATTAGTAAATGTAACATCAAGAAACATAATTAATTTTATGAAAGAACAATTTTCGCGCCATGGAATACCGGCAGAATTAGTGACGGACAATGGGCCAGCCTATAGCTCTCAGGAGTTTAAGAAGTTTATGCATGACTGGGAAATACGACATGAGACGTCATCTCCACATTACCCACAATCGAACGGGAAAAGCGAAAGAACTGTTCAGACGATAAAAAATTTGTTGAAAAAGAGTGTGGACTCGGGAGAAGACTTTTATTTATCATTGCTAAATTTTAGGACTACACCACGCAACGGCCTAGATTCTCCGGCACAAATTCTGATGGGTAGACGCCTAAATACAAAATTACCGGTCAGTGCGAAGCTCCTGGGGGAAAAAGTAAATAATTATCAAAACTATCAAGCGTTATTAAACTACCGGTTAACGATTAAAAAATACTATGATCGGTCGGCAAAGTCACTTGAACGTTTGTCCTTAGGTGATAAAGCAACAATGATAAATAATGGAACTAGAAAACCGGTTTCAGTGGTTGCACGGGCAACGCAGCCCAGGTCGTACATCGTAGAAGATGAGAGCGGAAATAGGTATCGACGAACTCGCAGTCACTTAGTAGTTCGAGCGCCTGGGGCTTCGGAGACTAAGGTGTATATGGGTGACAAAAAGACACAAAAGCCGGTGAAAACTCCAGCTGTGCCTAGGCGTAGAAAAAAATCACTGGATACAACGGGCTCGTCACCGCAAGCGAGTCGCGTTGTGCGGTCTGCATCGTCCGCGTTAGAAGGTGAAATCAAGGATTTAAACTCCTCGTTTCACAGCATCGCTGATGACTACAGCCCCAATAACACTACGGACTCGTCTAGTTACTTATCCTCCCCGTCCCCGAAATTAATTCCCGTAACAAGGTCAAAAGCGAGATTAGGACAAATGTCTAGAGATCATTAAATTCTATTCATTTGTTTGTTCATTATATTAATAAGAAAATATGTGTACTATACTAATCTAGAAAATATTGTGAATTATATTGTTGTGTATTTAGTTGCTTATTTATTAGGTTAATCTTTCTTATGTTTTAGTTTAATTAGTATTGTGTTATAATATTTTCTTAAGTTTTCGCGACTTGTATACATAATAAAACTACGTTTTAACGGTTTTAACGTCGGAAAAACCAAAATCAAATAAAATTACCGCGCTTAAAACCGTTAAAACGTAGTTTTATTAGTATTGTGTTGTATTTTTTTTCTCATTTTTTGTAAAAAGGAAAAGATGTAGTATAAAATATGTATGTACATAAGTGGGTAGTTTCAAATAAATCAGTGTTCAACCAACTTGCGTGTGTTTCACTACAGTGGGTGGTTGTTGCGTCTGTTGTCGGTGCGTGGAGGTTCTCTGCGCCTGTTGATGGTGAGGGTGTGTTAAGGTGTGGTGAAGGTGCTGCGGCGGTTGTCGGTGCGTGCGCCGGTGTTGTTTTGGTGGTAAAGGTGTGGGGCGGGTTGCTGCGACGGTTGTCGGTGCGTGCGCCGGTGTTGTTGGTGGTAAAGGTGTGGGGCGGGTTGCTGCGGCGGTTGTCGGTGCGTGGACTCTACGCCGCCTGTTGGTGGTAAAGGTGTGGACGGTGGTAAAGGTGGGTTAAGGTGCGGCGTCGGTGTTGTCGATGAGGTGGTGCCCCCGGTTATTTTGATGATGGCAGGGGTCATAGAGCTCTGGTGCTGGTCGCTGCGGTGTGGACCGGTCATATTCACTAATAGGGGGTAAAATGGTACCTATTGATAAGCAGGTACATGAGTATACAGAACAAAAGATTTTTGCACAACAATGTTTCATATCTATCTGGAACGGATATTAGATTTTTAAATTCTCTTTATAGAGAGGCTCTAAAGTCTAATATGATTTGATCGAGTATATAAGCGTGCAGAAAATGATAATTTTATGCATTCTGCAAAATGTTGTTAGCAAGTATTTTACCTTGGGTAACACTGCTTCACTTACAGCGTAATAATAATAATAGTAATGTGATAGTGAAAAACATAACAGGTTCAATCAATGAAGACTTGAGCCATTTATGTTTAACCGATTTGTGGTATTTAAAAAAGGTGCAGCTCTTAAATGAAGAAGGTGGTTTGATGAAAAATTGGCAAATGATTTTTTATATGAACGATGAAAATGATGTCATGTCAAGTAGTTTTAAATTATGAAGATGAAATTGATCTCTGTTTATGCAGTGCAACTAATAAATTATTATTGTACAAGCTGGAAATTATAAGATTTTTGAGTGAACGTGTAAAGCGAGACGGCTATGTTGTAAAGAACGCCATGCATCAGACTTGGTCATCTGAAATCTATGAGCAGACCTATAAAGATGAGAATGGTTTGATGATCTCAGTGAAATTACCTAGGAAGGATACAACATCCTACTTTTCAACGACAACTTCAACAACACCTTCAAGTACTACAATTTCAAGCTATCCTATAAGTAAGGAATGTGAGCGGTATAAACAGGGGATGAAAAGAGTTGTATCGTATGCTCAAAATCAAATCGATAATTTAATGAAAGGTAAAATTCCCGAAGAAGGATGCGATCCTCATTTATTTTCCACAGTTGTTTAAACCAATAAAAAATATTATTTAACCACAATATATATTTCCCACAGTGCACCCCATCACTAAGGTATGTGATAAGGACTATTATGTTTTTAATTACAACTAGTGTCATCATCCAGGATGTGGAATAGGCAATCATTGTTTGTTATGGTTAGGCGTGTTCCTTATCAATATGATAAAGACAAAGTTGTCTTTTATTTTCCCACAAAAGCTATGTGGGAATAAATAATTATTTTGTAATGTGTACCATATAAATACCGCGTGAACTGCCCTCCACACTCATACTTCATTTATTATAGTTAGAGAGACGAGACAAAGGTCTATAAAGTGCTTCAATATTAATTATATTACCTAAATATTCTTCGAAAAATAGTCATATTTGTAAGTGTAAAATTTTCATTCATTTTTTTAAAATGTCTTCAAAGGAGGCTTTGATTAAACTCAACTGTTGTGGGAGTAAATGTTGGGTAAAAATCGGTGAACTAGAAGTAAATAAGCCGTACAAAATTGTGGAAGTTCAAAGAAGTGCTTCAAAATACTATCCTAACAAAATGCAAACTATATTACAGTTACATAATGGTTATACTGTTGCATTACCCTCAAGATTTGATGATCTAAGTAAAGAAATGTTTGAGAAATTACAAACAGGGATTAATATAATCAATAAGGGTCCGAGTGGAAAATCATTTACGATTAATTTTGAAGAAGAGTTACAAGAATGATAAGGAAGAAAAATTTAACATATATATTTTTTTATTGCAGTTAAGATGAACAATGTAAATAACCTGAACGGTCTGCTTGATACATTCCAAGATGATTGCAAACGAGACTGGTTCAATTTCTTTAAAAGTAATGTAATGTTGCAGATGTGGAGACTTCCAATACCACTAAGTAAATTACACGGTGATGTTCATCGAGTTTTGATTTACATATACCAAGAAAGTCAATTTAATGATAATAACATTTTTACATTAATATCTTTGTGGGAAAATATACAAACTTATCAAGAAGACACTGTAGGAGATATCAATCTCGAATTTAAAGAGTGGTTAGATCTTTGGTATAACATCTCAAACGAATGTTTTGAAGATTATATGTTTACAGAGAAACTAGGAAACTTAATGGTGAACGTTTTACTAGCTTGTCTGAGTGAAGGTTTATGTTTTGTTTAGACAAAGGTGCTAAAGAATTAGCAGGTATTTTTTTTTTAAATTGTGTATTGTATTTGTGTAGAATGGATATTACAAACATGAAGTATGTTATAGATATAGATGGGTTCCCTGTAAAAGATAAAATCTATATTAAAGAAATTGCAATCTATAACTTAATAAACGGGGGAGTAATGCTATTTCACGTACGACTTCCTGATTGGTTATTATTATATAGAAAAAGTAGAACGATTCATTTTTGTGAAAAAAATATACATGGCTTACCATGTGAAAATAAAATGTCTGACATTACTTACAGTCAATTAATATATAAACTTAAAATGTTAAATGGAAATAATAATAATAAATATCAATGGTGTTATAAAGGAGGGACTGTAGAAAAAAAAACTTTTAGATTTCTTAAATTTTTCTTATTTTAATATAGAAGAACTAGGTTGTCCCAAAGTGGAAAAAATTATATCTGAATTAAATTTACAATATTTAAAAAATTGTGAAAGACATATTTTGTTTGATAATAAGACGCGAATGTGTCATTGCAGTGGTGTAGAGGTTATAGCTTTTGCTTTATGGTTAAAAAAATACTTAAATACTTGTTGAGAAATTATGTGAAAAAAAATACATTATACCATTAAGTAAATTACACGGAGATGTTCATCAAGTTTTAATTTATATATACTAAGAAAGCCAATTTAATGATAATAACATTTTTACATTTGGAAAAAATATACAAACTTATCAAGAAGACACTATAGGAGATATCAATCTCGAATTTAAAGAGTGCTTAGATTTTTGATGTGATGTTTTGAAGATTATAATATGTTTACAGATTAGGCGGTTCGGGGGCTCTTTGTTTTGTCTTGGAGTCGTTCAGAATGAGACAGTAGGCGGTTCGGGGGCTCTTTTTTTTGCCTTGGAGTCGTTTAGAATGAGACAGTAGGCGGTTCGGGGGCTCTTTGTTTTGCCTTGGAGTCGTTCAGAATGAGACAGTAGGCGGTTCGGGGGCTCTTTGTTTTGCCTTGGAGTCGTTCAGAATGAGACAGTAGGCGGTTCGGGGGCTCTTTGTTTGCCTTGGAGTCGTTCAGAATGAGACAGTAGGCGGTTCGGGGGCTCTTTGTTTGCCTTGGAGTCGTTCAGAATGAGACAGTAGGCGGTTCGGGGGCTCTTTGTTTTGCCTTGGAGTCGTTTAGAATGAGACAGTAGGCGGTTCGGGGGCTCTTTGTTTTGCCTTGGAGTCGTTCAGAATCAGACAGTAGGCGGTTCGGGGGCTCTTAGTTTTGCCTTGGAGTCGTTCAGAATGAGACAGTAGGCGGTTCGGGGGCTCTTTGTTTTGCCTTGGAGTCGTTCAGAATGAGACAGTAGGCGGTTCGAGGGCTCTTTGTTTTGCCTTGGAGTCGTTCAGAATGAGACAGTAGGCGGTTCGGGGGCTCTTTGTTTTGCCTTAGAGTAGTTCAGAATGAGACAGTAGGCGGTTCGGGGGCTCTTTGTTTTACCTTGGAGTCGTTCAGAATGAGACAGTAGGCGGTTCGACGGCTCTTTGTTTTGCCTTGGAGTCGTTCAGAATGAGACAGTAGGCGGTTCGGGGGCTCTTTGTTTTGTCTTGGAGTCGTTCAGAATGAGACAGTAGGCGGTTCGGGGGCTGTTTGTTTTGAACTGGTAGGGAAGCGATTTGCACATTGAAAGCTCTTGAATGTCTCCTCAAGTGCTATTGAGTTATTTTTCCAACTGATTTGGTCAACAGACTGTATTGAAACAGGGAGTCGTTCAGAATGAGACAGTAGGCGGTTGTACTATCTGCAACTGGTTTTTTAAACTCCAACTCTAATTTGATATCAATCACACCGTTGACACCCGAGTTAAGTGTATCTGTTTGTCGGGAACAGTCGATGACGATCAGGGGGCTCTTTGTTTTGAAGTGACTCGGAGCGATTTGCACATTCAAGCTCTTCGATCCATAGTATGATCAGTCGGATGATGGGAGAGAATTTTTCAATCAAAAGTTCCAGGATGTAATGAGAAAGTTTAACATAAATCATTATTCAACGTACAGTGTGATGAAGGCCTCTATTGCGGAAAGATTCATTAGAACGATAAAAACTTGGCTTTGGCAGCGCTTTACCTATAAAGGTTCATACAAATGGATTGGTCAAGAGCTTACTGATATAATGAATAAATATAATAAAAAAATACATCGCACTATCGGGGTTGCCCCAGCGAGTGTGAATCATGCTAACGCCGGCGCTCTCTTATCTACCGTTTACAACCATATCAAAGTGAGCTCTAAACCAAAGTACAAATGTGGTGATTATGTACGAATCAGTAAATATAAATCAACTTTTTCCAAAGGTTATACCGGAAATTGGAGTGCGGAAATATTTCGAATTGTTAAAGTTAATATCACCAATCCAATAACCTATCACCTACAAGATGAACAGAAGCATCCCATCTTGGGAGGATTCTACGAGCATGAATTGCAAAAAGTTAAATATCCCGATGTATACTTAGTGGAGAAAGTGTTGAAAAGAAAGGGTAATAAAGTTCTTGTAAAGTGGTTCGGTATAAATTCTACAAGTTGGATAAATAAAGATAACAACATACAATAAGCATGTTACGACATGCCATCACAGTCCTAGAAAGCATCCTTTCCTGGCAACATTTCCTCATTCACACCCTTATTCGGCCGGTCACCAGTAGAAGGCGCTGCGCATAAGCATGCGTCTCATTGGCCAAGCAAAATTTCTCATTGGCTGCCTAACGATCATAACGACGCCACGCTCGTCAATTAACATTAACAAAACGTTGGAAAACCGCTGAATTGTACCGCAAAACCATTTCTCAAAGTGCCATCGTCTCCCGCAAACTAGTGTAGTGTATGTGCAACGCAAGAAAGCTAATCCGGCCAAAATCCTGCATATCTCCTTACACAGCTCCAGTGACGGTAAGAGTTCAAATTTCTTTATGCTTGTTTCGCTAGGGTTTGAGAGGCGGCATCAGGTGTACAAAGAGTCAGGGTTTGCTCCGGCTGAGTAGCCATTCATATTCGTTCAAAGCAAGTGTTTTATTTCAATTTACTTAATTAACATACATATATATTACATTCGCTTTTATCAAATAAAGTATACACACACACACAATTCAATATATATTTTAAAGCTATAACCTGCGATGATGACACATTCGCATCTTTTTATCAAACATAATAATATGTCTTTCGAAATTTTTAATTCAGTTATATTTTTTCCACTTTAGGACAACCTATATTAAAAGAAGACAATTTTAAGAAATCTAAAAGTTTTTTTATTTTTCCCAAATGTAAAAATGTTATTATCATTAAATTGGCTTTCTTGGTATATGTAAATTAAAACTTGATGAACATCTCCATGTAATTTACCTAATGGTATAATGTATTTTTTTTTTCACATAATTTCTCAACAAGTATTTAAGTATTTTTTTAACCATAAAGCAAAAGCTATAACCTCTACACCACTGAAATGATACATTATCAAACATAATATGTCTTTCGAAATTTTTTAAATATTGTAAATTTAATTCAGTTCTAATTTTTTCCACTTTAGGACAACCTAGTTCTTCTATATTAATAGAAGAAAAATTTAAAGTTTTTTTCTACAGCCCCTCCTTTATAACACCATTGATATTTCCATTTAACATTTTAAGTTTATTTAATAATTGATTGTAAGTAATGTCAGACATTTTATTTTCAAATAGTAAGCCATGTATATTTTTTCACAAAAAATGAATCGTTCTACTTTTTCTAGATAATAAAACCAATCATAATATCCATTCTACACAAACATAATATACAATTAAAAAAAATCTTTAGCACCTTTGTCTAAATGGTGTAATGTAATTTCTCAACAAGTATTTAAGTAATTTTTTTTTAACCATAAAGCAAAAACTATAACCTCTACACCACTGCAATGACACATTCGCGTCTTATTATCAAACAAAATATGTCTTTCGCAATTTTTTAAATATTGTAAATTTAATTCAGTTATAATTTTTTCCACTTTGGGGCAACCTAGTTCTTCTATATTAAAATAAGAAAAATTTAAGAAATCTAAAAGTTTTTTTTTCTACAGTCCCTCCTTTATAACACCATTGATATTTATTATTATTATTTCCATTTAACATTTTAAGTTTATATATTAATTGACTGTAAGTAATGTCAGACATTTTATTTTCACATGGTAAGCCATGTATATTTTTTTCACAAAAATGAATCGTTCTACTTTTTCTATATAATAATAACCAATCAGGAAGTCGTACGTGAAATAGCATTACTCCCCCGTTTATTAAGTTATAGATTGCAATTTCTTTAATATAGATTTTATCTTTTACAGGGAACCCATCTATATCTATAACATACTTCATGTTTGTAATATCCATTCTACACAAATACAATACACAATTAAAAAAAAACCTGCTAATTCTTTAGCACCTTTGTCTAAACAAAACATAAACCTTCACTCAGACAAGCTAGTAAAACGTTCACCATTACGTTTCCTAATTTTTTTCTGTAAACATATTATAATCTTCAAAACATCACATCAAAAATCTAAGCACTCTTTAAATTCGAGATCGATATCTCCTATAGTGTCTTCTTGATAAGTTTGTATATTTTTCCCAAATGTAAAAATGTTATTATCATTAACTTGGAGAAAGTGTTGAAAAGAAAGGGTAATAAAGTTCTTGTAAAGTGGTTCGGTATAAATTCTACAAGTTGGATAAATAAAGATAACAACATACAATAAGCAAGTGTTTTATTTCAATTTACTTAATTAACATATATATATTACATTCGCTTTTATCAAATAAAGTATACACAGACACACAATTCAATTATATATTTTAAAGCAAAAGCTATAACCTGCGATGATGACACATTCGCATCTTATTGTTAAACATAATAATATGTCTTACGAAATTTTTAATTCAGTTATATTTTTTCCACTTTAGGACAACCTATATTAAAAGAAGACAATTTTAAGAAATCTAAAAGTTTTTCAACAGTCCCCCCCTTATAACACACCATTGATATTTATTACTTCCATTTAACATTTATTTCACACGATTCTACACAATTAAAACTTTTTTACCTGCTAATTATTTGTCTAAACTAAACATAAACCTTCACTCAGACAAGCTAGTAAAACGTTCACCATTACGTTTCCTAATTTTTTTCTGTAAACATATTATAATCTTCAAAACATCACATCAAAAATCTAAGCACTCTTTAAATTCGAGATTGATATCTCCTATAGTGTCTTCTTAATAAGTTTGTATATTTTTCCCAAATGTAAAAATGTTATTATCATTAAATTGGCTTTCTTAGTATATGTAAATTAAAACTTGATGAACATCTCCATGTAATTTACTTAATGGTATAATGTATTTTTTTTTCACATAATTTCTCAACAAGTATTTAAGTATTTTTTTAACCATAAAACAAAAGCTATAACCTCTACACCACTGAAATGATACATTATCAAACATAATATGTCTTTCGAAATTTTTTAAATATTGTAAATTTAATTCAGTTCTAATTTTTTCCACTTTAGGACAACCTAGTTCTTCTATATTAATAGAAGAAAAATTTAAAGTTTTTTTCTACAGTCCCTCCTTTATAACACCATTGATATTTCCATTTAACATTTTAAGTTTATTTAATAATTGATTGTAAGTAATGTCAGACATTTTATTTTCACATGGTAAGCCATGTATTTCACAGATTACGAAACATAAGGATTTTTTTTTTTGTGTGATAGCTGTCTAATGCATTTTTCAACTGAGTGTAAATTGAAACTTCATAAGACAAGAGGTTGTGAAAAATCGTTAATTACATTACCCACTATAGAAAATAAGTGTATAACTTTTAAAAACTTTCATAATCAATTACCCGCACCATTTGTTATTTATGCTGATTTTGAATCGTTGCTCTGCCCTCTTAACGACACACATAAAAATAATACGTATTTTAGTCATAAACATGTCCCTTGTAGCTTCGCTTATTATTTACATTGTAACTATGACTCGTCTCTGTCAAAATTCGTCACATATCGTGGTGAAGTTTGTGTAAAAAAGTTTATAGATAACATTTATTCAGATGCCAACCGCATTGCCAATATTTACTCGCAGATAGTACCGTATGACAAGAATAATTTAACTCCTAAAATCACATCATTACCCAACTGTCATATTTGCGAACAACCTTTTCAATCAACGGATGTTAAGGTGGTTGATCATTGTCACTTTACGGGAAAAATTAGAGGAATGACGCATAATAAATGTAATGTAAACTTTTCCAAACCAAATTATATCCCCATATTTTTCCATAATTTAAGCGGTTATGATAGTCACTTATTTATCAAAGAGCTGGCAGATAAGGACACTGAACGCATTGAATGTATCGCCAGCAACAAGGAAAAATACATAACATTTAGTAAAAAGTTATATTTTGAAGAAGATGATGGTAAAAGTGAAATCACTTTACGATTTGTTGACTCTTTTAAATTTATGTCCTCAAGCTTAGATAAACTAGTTAGAAATCTCTCTAAAAACAAATTAGAAATACTATATAATCACTTCCCTAACCCCGAACAACAGAGCTTATTGACTCGAAAGGGTGTCTTTCCCTATGAATATGTCGACTCTTGGGATAAACTTGAAGAAAAATCTTTACCCCCCAAAGAGGCATTCTTTAGTGAGCTAACCCAGACAGACATATCTGAGGACGATTATCTTCCCGCTCTTATGGTGTGGGAAAAATTTAACATAAAGACTTTGGGCGAATACTGTGATTTATATCTCAAAACTGATGTCCTATTGTTGGCGGCAGTCTTTGAAAATTTTCGCAGTATATGTATGAGTGCATACCAACTGGACCCTTGTAGATATCTTACAGCACCCTCCCTTTCTTGGGATGTTACGATGAAAAAAACTGGAGTGACTCTTGAGCTTCTCACCGACTATGAAATGATTCAATTCATACAATCTGGAATTCGGGGTGGAATCAGCCAAGTTTCCAAGAGACATTGTAAAGCCAATAATAAGTTTTTAGACACATACAACCCCACACACGACTCTACATTCATTATTTACTTGGATGTTAATAATTTGTATGGCGATCCATGAGTAAATATCTCCCACACGCTAACTTTGTATGGTTATCGCAAAGTGAAGTTGATGCGTTCAACATACTCACGTAACAACCTGACTCTAATATAGGTTATTTTTTAGAGGTCGATATTGAGTATCCCGAATCCCTACATAATTTACACAGTGACTATCCATTTTGTGCCGAATCTAAAGCGCCGCCTAATTCTAAAAGTAAAAAACTTTTACTCACTCTAAACGAAAAAAAAAATTATATTATACATTATATGAATTTAAAACAATGTGTGAAAAATGGATTAGTATGTAAAAAAATTCATAGGATTTTGTCTTTTAACCAATCACCTTGGCTCAAATCCTACATTGATTTAAATACTTCAATGAGAACCGAGGCAACGAGTGTATTTGAAAAAGATTTTTATAAATTAATAAATAACTCAATATTTGGTAAAACTATAGAAAATATAGCTAAACGAGTCGATGTAAAATTATGCAACACGTGGAGTGATAAAAGTAGTAAAACCAAGTGTAGGTACGGTGCTGAGAGATACATTGCTCGCCCCAACTTTCATAGTTGTAAGGTCTTTTCGGAAAATTTTGTAGCGATACAAATGAATAAAACCACTTTGTTATATGATAAACCTATATATGTAGGATTTACTGTACTAGAACTTTCAAAGTATGTTATGTATGATTTCCACTATTCATACATGCAGCCTAAATATAATACAAATATACAACTGCTCTACACCGACACCGATTCCTTTATATATGAAATTAAAACAGACAACTTTTATGAAGACATCAAATGCGACTTGATGGACAGATTCGATACCTCCGATTTTCCCCTAAACAATACCTATAATCTACCTCTAGCAAACAAGAAGGTTGTTGGTAAAATGAAAGATGAAACCAACGGGTGTATCGTTAAGGAGTTCATAGGGCTTCGATCTAAAATGTATGCATATATTTTCCAAAACGATCTACTCGTTAAAAAAGATAAAGGAACGTCTGCAGCAATTGTTAGAAAGTTGAATTTTGAAAATTATAGAAAAGCTCTAGGGCAAGATTATGAGTTATATGACAATATGGTTACTTTTACTAGCGATAAGCATAATATTTATACACAAGTGAAAAGAAAAAAAGTCATATCAGGGAATGATGATAAAAGGTATATTTGTAATGACAATATAAACACATTGGCATGGGGGCATTTTGAAATAAATTCTAATAGTTCTAAGTAAATAAAAAAATGCATTCTTTGTATTTAAACTTGTTTTATTTCCTCTGTTTTACATAAACACACTGGTTAAACCATTGCACATGTTGTTGCCATGGATCATCTTCAGGCTCCCAATCCTTTAATCCTCCACCACACTGGAAACATAGCACCTTATCACCTTGCCCGGTGTAGAAGAAACCTGCCGCGGCAAGATCAACAGGCCGCTGTCTCATACATCGAGGCCAATCGATAAAACTATTTAAACGCATGATTTTGCAGCTGTACTTTGGATGTGTTGTTTCCAATAATTCAGTTTTAAATGGTCCACACTCGTCAACACCCCCTGTTTGCATTGTTTCAGAATTGTAGAAATTAATACACTCGATGAGAAAGGTAATCAACGATCTCTAACACTCTGCTTCACAACACATTATGCTTAATAATACTCAATACCCGCTAATATATATATATATACAAAATCATCATGCTTTAAAAGCTAGCCGACAATGTTTTAACCGTTACAACGCTTCTTACGTAATATTCTTATCTCCCCACGAAGATTTATCCGGAAATCGTTACAATATAATACAATAGATTGCATTAACACATACTCACTCTTATCAACGGAACATATCCGGTCCACACCGCAGCGACCAGCACCAGAGCTCTATGACCCCTGCCATCATCAAAATAACCGGGGGCACCACCTCATCGACAACACCGACGCCGCACCTTAACCCACCTTTACCACCCTCCACACACCTTTACCACCAACAGGCGGCGTAGAGTCCACGCACCGACAACCGCCGCAGCAACCCACACCTTTACCACCAAAACAACACCGGCGCACGCACCGACAACCGTCGCAGCAACCCGCCCCACACCTTTACCACCAAAACAACACCGGCGCACGCACCGACAACCGCCGCAGCACCTTCACCACACCTTAACACACCCTCACCATCAACAGGCGCAGAGAACCTCCACGCACCGACAACAGACGCAACAACTACCCACCAACAACACCAACAGCTGCAGAAAACGTACACACATCATCTTTACCACCAACAACAACAACAGGCGGCGCACAAACGGACCACGACACCGACAACCGTGACGTCATGAGTTTTACCAACTTAAACTCGCTTTTTGCGGTTGGTAAACTAATTTCCCCATACATTTTGTATGGAGAATACACTTTTTCATGTGTGAGCCAGAACCCCCTATTCTTAGCTAGTAGAGTCCACGCACCGACAACCGCCGCAGCAACCGCCCACACCTTTACCACCAACAACACCGCGCACGCACCGACAACCGCCGCAGCACCTTCACCACACCTTAACACACCCTCACCATCAACAGGCGCAGAGAACCTCCACGCACCGACAACAGACGCAACAACCACCCACCAACAACACCAACAGCTGCAGAAAACGTACACACATCATCTTTACCACCAACAACAACAACAGGCGGCGCACAAACGGACCACGACAGGAACATGTGTGACGTCATGAGTTTTACCAACTTAAACTCGCTTTTTGCGGTTGGTAAACTCATTTCCCCATACATTTTGTATGGAGAATACACTTTTTCAGGTGTGAGCCAGAACCCCCTATTCTTAGCTAGTAGAGTCCACGCACCGACAACCGCCGCAGCAACCGCCCACACCTTTACCACCAACTACACCGACGCACGCACCGACAACCGCCGCAGCACCTTCACCACACCTTAACACACCCTCACCATCAACAGGCGCAGAGAACCTCCACGCACCGACAACAGACGCAACAACCACCCACCAACAACACCAACAGCTGCAGAAAACGTACACACATCATCTTTACCACCAACAACAACAACAGGCGGCGCACAAACGGACCACGACAGGAACATGTGTGACGTCATGAGTTTTACCAACTTAAACTCGCTTTTTGCGGTTGGTAAACTCATTTCCCCATACATTTTGTATGGAGAATACACTTTTTCATGTGTGAGCCAGAACCCCCTATTCTTAGCTAGTAGAGTCCACGCACCGACAACCGCCGCAGCAACCGCCCACACCTTTACCACCAACAACACCGGCGCACGCACCGACAACCGCCGCAGCACCTTCACCGCACCTTAACACACCCTCACCATCAACAGGCGCAGAGAACCTCCACGCACCGACAACAGACGCAACAACCACCCACCAACAACACCAACAGCTGCAGAAAACGTACACACATCATCTTTACCACCAACAACAACAACAGGCGGCGCACAAACGGACCACGACAGGAACATGTGTGACGTCATGAGTTTTACCAACTTAAACTCGCTTTTTGCGGTTGGTAAACTCATTTCCCCATACATTTTGTATGGAGAATACACTTTTTCATGTGTGAGCCAGAACCCCCTATTCCTAGCTACTCACAAATGCGACAGACGATTCGGGAGTATATACGGTACTAACGAACAGAAACTGAAATGTCTATCAAGGAGAGAAAGATCAACACAGCCTGCAAACGTCATGCCATCATTTAGACACATGTTCAAAACACGGCTAAGATATCCTTTATTTGATTTACCACATCGTCCCCAGATGAAACCGTTTTATCGTCAAGATAAACAAATTTCCTTAGATTATCTAGACTTGACAGATCTCTCCCGGAGTCTACGTAGTCCTGAATTCTCTCAAGATTATTTAGATGTAAGCGATTTAAGATCGGGAAGGTCGATTCCATTTGATTACGTGGATGTAAGTGTCGATTTGAATTTGAATTTTGATAGTCGAGTACCAGAAGCGAGACGTTCAGGTGGCGCAAAAGCTAGAGCATCAATTTACTCCAGCGATACAGATATCGTAAAAGATATATTCAAGGAAACACCGAAGCGCTTCAAAGTTGTTCCTAGCGACTCATCTGATAAAAGTAGCAAATCTGATTCCTCAGTTGATAGCAAGAGCAACGAAAAATTAAACGACGAGAAGAAATTTGCTACTGATAACACTGATTCCGAAGATAATATGAAAGATGAAAAAGATTCTGATAATAGCAACAATGAGTCTGAAGAAAAGATTACCAGTTCTAAAAAAGTTAGAACTCCTAAAAGTAGTCATGGAGCGAAAGTAACTGACAAAAATAGAGTAGTCTACATGCAAAGTTTAAATAAAGTAATAGACGCAGACGGAAGAAGACGTTTAACACATTTTCTTCCAAAAAGATTTCACTGGAAGGAAGAAGAGTTTGATAATTTAGGATATTTCTGGTTCAATGGACACAGAGGCAAGTATGCAGAACCGTGGAGAGTGGATTAGTAAGGAGAATGAAGTTTGTAATTCTTTTTGTGGTCTTTATTTTCATTGGTTTTTGTTGAAATAGTTGTTTGTGGTCCATAATTAATCTTCGTATTATATTATATTATATAAAACAGGTCAAATAAATTGAAACAATTTGATTGAAAGACACGACGTCATTCTATGACATTGAATGATTCAAGTTATGTTTATTGGCTACGTTCCATTAGAGTCTGACAACGACCACGTTCACGACCGCGATTTTTCCCGTACCACTTGCTTGCCCGCGTTACAATCGTAAACCCAAGTGGAACGGTTATTCAACCCACCTCTTGACATGGGTCGTTGTGAGCGTTGTGTGATCAAAAATGATGTCGTCATTAGTAGTTGTATGAGCAACAAATATCTACTAGCTATGCCGCATTCGCCAGATGGCAGTAGAAGGATAGAAGGAAGAAGGAAGGAAGGCAGTAGACCCAGGAAATACTGGCTTGATGTCATAACCGATGAAATACGTGCCTGTGGTTTAACCTAACGAATGCCGAAAACCATCCTAGCATCCACTTTCCTGATGCAGCGCAAAAACGTCACTACGTTTTTGCCACGACCACAACGACCGCGGTCGCATCGTGGAACGGCAGACTGAGGATTTTGGGCGTTGTGAGCTACTAGTGGAACGCCCTGTTAATAGATCACTGGTTGATTCATCCAAACTGAAATACAGAAATGAATCTTCTAAAATCGGCTTATGCTTCATTTTGTTTTATTGTTAGATTTGATCACTACATAATTATTTCGATTGAATTATTGTATACAATAATATTTTGAGACGATAGTTTCTTTTGGTGATTAAATCGACACCTCCAAGGAATACTACCTCAGCTTAATTTTACGTATTTTCTGTTTTTAAGAGAACACTCGTTAATGTCTTAACATTATATTCCTACAATTTCATAACAAAAACATGAAGAACTAAACAGTTTTAGATTCTCAACGAATAAATGCAAACACTTTATTGTTCACTAAAAATTAAAACTACGTTCTTCAAAACTAGGTACAATATATGTTGAACAAAAGGCGAAGCGATCTCTTCCAAGGAATCCCTTCAAGTAAGGAAAATATTAAAACATAACAGTGGCTGTAAAGACAATAAATAATATTTTTTTATCAAGCTTTAGGAACATAATATTAAAGCATTAATGAGTGCTCTTCCCTTAAAAACAGAAAATACATAAAATTAAGTACAAATGAACTGGCTCATAAGTGTACTAATCATCACTAATTCTATCCATTTTATCCTATCCTTGGCATTAGCTGAAATCAAGTAGAACATTCCAGCGAATTTTGTGATGAGGCAGCCACCAATGTTCGTAGTACCATACGGCAGGACCAACTTGATTATTATGGCGCCGATAACACAGTTAAACAAGATCTGTCAACAAATTGACATTTCTATTTGTACTGTAACTAAATTCACAAGTGCATATTATATGTTATGACGATTGAATATGTAAATATAAAGTATTATGTGTACCACGCTATCGTATTGGTGACAAGTGTAATGATAGCGATGTTTGTAAGTTAATAAATAAATAATTCCTAAAGGCTTCCACTTATATGGGCAGTCTGCGTGTTTTGCAGCTTCGCCATAAAAATTAGGACCGACATGCAGGGCGTTCCATTAGTAGCTCACAACGCCCAAAATGCTTAGTTAGCCCTTCCACAAGGCGACCGCGGTCTTTGTGGTCGTGGTGAAAACATCACTAATGACGTCATCATTTTCGATCACACAACGCTCACAACGACCCATGTCAAGAGGTGGGTCGAATAGCCGTTCCACTTGGGTTTACGATTGTAATACCGGCAAGCAACTAGAACGGGAGAAATCACGGTCGTGAACGTGGTCGTTGTGAGTCCCTAATGGAACGTAGCCATTCAGGAATTAAAAAAGATTGGTGGTGACGCCATCTAGCGCTGTTGGGTAGTTTACAGATAACTTAACTTCATACGTCACTGCTGCGGCCCACTTGCCAGGGAATGGTGCCTGGACTTTTTGATTTTCGTTCGTTACATACTTACTCGTCGTTGTTGATCGTTGCTGTACTCGTTAAGCAGGCGCACGTCACTAAATAATAATATTCATAAACTTGTCGAATAAATTACTATCTAGTGATATTTTCTTAAGTATTCGCGACTTTTATTTTTCCTTCCACCAATTTTAATTTTAATATTATATAAAATTATTAGAGTTAGGTATGTTTGCTGAAGTTTCATGCGCCGCTTCTTCTCTTCATGCCATAACATGATGCGCAGCGGTGGTAAATTAGATTAGGCTCCCATAGAGTAAATATAACTATAAACAAAATAAAACTAAATAATTAAAACGAACAAGTTGTCACTTGACATCTCTGTCTTCCGTGATCACGGCTACTGAAAAGTGACCGAAACGTCGGAATAACAAAAATGAAATGAATTACCGCTCTTAAAACTGTTAAAACGTAGTTTTATTATACTATCTATATACTAAATACATAAGATTAATAAGTGTTGCATCTAGTGAAAGGACTGCGAATAGATTATAAGCCGGCCGGCTTCCCCTTGTGTCTGGTGTCGTGAACTCATGGTGATCTGACAACGTACTGTGATAAGATGAGTGGGCTCCTTAGCCGCTCCAGTGGTTGTCGTATGAGTTTGTCTTGCTCGCCCGGCATTGCATACTTTTGGTTTAGATTATCATAATTAATTTTGGGCTCGAACGTCGGTTCATCATAGCCACTGTAGTACAAAATTGCTGAAACTTTGGCGAGTAACTGTCAACAGTTGAGGTCGGAAACTTTTCAGACCACCCTCGTACGTGTTATGGCTATTTACACGCATTAACAATTGGAAAATACGGTTTAATCTATATATATATAAATCAATTGCTGTTCGTTAGTCTCGCTAAAACTCGAGAACGGCTGGACTGATTTGGCTAATTTTGGTTTTGAATTATTTGTGGAAGTCCAGGGAAGGTTTAAAAGGTGAGTAAATATGAAAAAAATGCTTGGAATATAGTAAAAACAACAATTTCGCTTTCCCTTAGAAACTATTCCTACCTGTCAAACATTTGATGTTCGTCCCGTCGTTTAGAAATCAATTAAATTTAAAAGTCGTTCAGAAATCAAATTAAATTTAAAAGTGAAGTTTTTTTTTCATTTTTTTGGTTTTGAATGTCAAACGTTTGATGTTCGTTCCGGTTAAGTTTTGACCACATTTTTTACTAAAGTTGAAACATTCTGCAATTATCATTCAGATTTATTATTTATTGATTCTGAGCCGGAACGAAGTTTGCCGGGTCAGCTAGTTTTGAAATAAAACTTACATAAATGTTCAAAATAATAATATATTCACTGGATAAAACAAGACAAAAAAATATCAACAGCCTACATTTTACCTAAAACCGACACGATGCATCAATACAATCTATTATAATTAATATAATAATTTAATCAAAAATAATTATTCGAAAAATTCCATCTTCCACACTGCAAAGTTATTACACCAACATGAAAGAGTTTCTAACGTTGAAATAAAGCATCTCAGTTATGGCCAGTTCCTAATACTACTATTTAGGGGAAACAGGGGTAATCCTGCTCACACTAGTATGATTTCGCAAAACTTAGGGCGTTGGATTGCTGGACACAGGTTAAATTAACAAATCCGCTAGCAGCTAGAGAAAAAGAAGTACATCTGTTTGTTTGCGATTCCGAAAACAAAACTATTGGCTGAACGTTTTTACTGGTAAATTCAATATTTGATTTTTTTATTGTTACTACTCTAATTTAGAATATTTTTTATATTTTTTTATTGCAAGAGTACAGCAGACAGGCAGACGGCCCACTTGATGGAAAGCGGTTACCATCGCCTATGGACATTTGCAACACCAAAGGTGCTACAAATGCGCTGCTGCTCTCTTAAAGGAGACTGGAACCTGGGCACTAATGCCGGAACACAACACAAGGTTGTTATGGCGGCATACTCTAGACCAGGGGTGGTCGCCATCCAGTCGAGCAAATACCCTACCACCTGGCTGTGGGTTGTTTAGTCGCCTATTACGACAGGCCGCCAGGCTGCAGGAAATTGTATTCTTTCTCCGTTCTTGCACGGATAAAATAATAGAATATATATTTTTTTTTTTTTTATTGCAGGAGATCAACAGACAGGCAGACGGCCCACTTGATGGAAAGCGGTTACCATCGCCCATGGACATTTGCAACAGCAAAGTTGCTACAAATGCACTGCTGCTCTCTTAAGGGAGACTGGAACCTGGTCACTAATGCCGGAACACAACTCAAGGTTGTTATGGCGACATGCTTTAGACCAGGGGTGGTAGCCATCCAGTCGGGCAAATGCCCTACCACCTGGCAAAATATTATATAATATATATATATATATATATATATTATATATAACGAATATAATAGAATAGAATATACTTTATTGTACAAAAATGCTACATAAAACCAAGAACATTATAATATGCAAGTACAATCGGCGGTCTTATCGCCCATGGCGATTCCTTCCAGACAACCTTTGGATAGAGTATAGGAAGGACAACAAAAGTTGGTAGTTGCTAAACAAGCAATTGTACAATAATTTAGTTTATTAGTTAATAATTTAATTATTATAAACAATAATACATAATGTACTAGCAGAAGGTGATGTCAGAAGCCTTAAGAACAGACGAGCGTGCATGACAAGAGTTATGAATGTCAAAGAAGCTAGTGAGGTGTGTAAGAATAAGCTTGAATGGCGCTCTGTTGCTCGTGCCTACCCCGCAAGGGAACTGGCGTGAAGTTATATATGTATGTACATAATCGATGTAATTGTGTAATTTAGGTAAGCATTTGTTGTATTTAGCAATAATTAATTAACAAATTAGTGTAAACTTCATTCGTTTTTTCATATACGTAGGTTCTGGCGTTAAAATGATTTAATATGACCGATATTACCCATTGTCGGGTAATAGCTCCCAATGACGCCTTTCTTTTTTAATGTTGTGATTACTGACTAAATGAATAATTGTATTATTTTGTCCAACTTTAATATAATATTATCTACATAAATTCGGTTCGGGCATGTGGAAAGAATGCATGATGAAAGAATGACTAAACAGATATACAATGCCAAAGTGGATGGATGCAGAAGTCGTGGAAGGCCACGACAGACCTTCCATGATCAAATTGATCGTGTACTAGCAGAAGGTGATGTCAGGAGCTTTAAGAACAGACGAGCGTGCATGACAAGAGCTATGAATGTCAAAGAAGCAAGTGGGGTGTGTAAGAATGGGCCTAAATGGTGCTCTGTTGTTCGTGCCTACCCCGCAAGGGAACTGGCGTGAAGTTATGTATGTATGTAGAAATGTACGCGCATAACTTGAGAACGAATTTACTGATTTTGATGAATTTTTTTATGTGTGTTTGAGTGGGTCCCCGGACGATTTTGATTCACAATTGGAACCGGTAGTTGGCGTTGGGACCGCGACCTCGATTTTTTTGTTTAAAGGCACATTTCACCGAACTGTGCCTTTCGAATGTCGAACACTTAAGACACGAAACTCTTTCAAATAGTGCAATAAACTTCACATAAAAAAAAAAACAAATAAAATTTTCGACCGAAAATCTACGCGACCAAACATTTTAAATATTTGCCCTACAAATACAGGCAAATAAATAATTTTACTGGAGTTAATTATCGACCGATAACGCTTCATCTGAATTAACACTTCATCACTGTCTAAAGTCTGTTTAAATAAAAAAAACGAAATCAGATCGTTTTTCGTACAATTATAAAGAAGACGAGATCAACTGTACAATTTAAAAACCCAGCAACTGCTTCCCTAATAATAATTTCACTATACATCACAAAAAAGTCATAAACTTCAACGACATATATTTCAGAATTATATACTAGCTTATTGGGAGCAATACCATATTTTGGCATAGCTTTCACTTGTTTTGACATATACAATACATTAAGCACATGCCTAGGAAGACAATGAATGCATACATTTACATTCAGTAAAAAACCATATCAGTTGCTAGGTTTTTAAATTGTACAGTTGAGGTGTCAAGTTAACTTTGCACCCAAGCTTGCTTGCTACTGAATATCAACTCAGTAAAATCACTTGCTTTTTTGCATCATATTTGGGCAAGTAGTTTCACAGTCAAAATGCGTGTCTAGAAAGAAATATCATTACAATAATATTAACATATATTTTAAAATTATCTACAGTACAAACCAACTTACATTTTCAATAGTGCTAGTCAGTACTTGATTATAATATTTTAATCAAAAAGCGCTGGTCAAGTGAAACCCGCTTATCAAAGTCGTCGAGGAAATCAGCTATTCGATGTTACCAAAGACAACCGTTATTCGATGTTGCCAAGGAAAACCGCTATTCAATGTTACCTAGGAAAACCGCTAATCGATGATACCGGGAAAAAGCGTTAGTTTATGTTGTCGAGGAAAGCTGCTATTTGATATTGTTGTGGAAACCACTAATCAAAGATGTCAAGGAAAAAGCTTTTATATAAAATCAGTTTTAGAATAACAACAGGTTGTGTTTCTGTCAGACCGATTAAAAGGTACGAATATTTTGTTTCTTTTTTTAATATTTTGTATTGTAAAGGACATGACCTTTTCACAATTTTAGATAATTATAAACCAGTTATTCAGAAAGACACCGTTGTTTCATATTAAAGATTAACATAGAAAAAAATTATACCGAAAATTGAGACAACATTAACAAAACTACGACTACTATTGGCCACTTCCTATATCGGTTATAGTTTGATATAGGGCTCCATACAAATAATGCCAAATTTCTACCGATGGTAAGGCGGGTGCATGATTAGTAAGGTATAAGAACTGGCCGTTAGGTCTTTAATGTCAAAAATAGCTAGCACTAAAGAAAATGTACATTAGACAATAATACTTCAACAATGGCAATTTTATACAACTAATCGTTCATTTATATTGGCAGTATATTTTATATTTTAGAATTTTTTAAAAAGTTGGGATTTTTTTTTATACCGGCATCACTCCTTAATAAGTTTTTTTTTTGTATATTAAAAGCTTAGTGGGTCCAGTGAAATTTATTTTCTTTTTGCAAAAATGTTTTAATTATTATTTCTTAATTATCGCTCAAAAGATTATTAATAATATAATAGAACTTTGTGTAGAAAAACTGCAGCAGTAAGTTCTCAGAACAAGTAAAATTATAAAAGCCGTATTAAAAGTTGAATAACACCTCTTTTATTCATATAATAATTAAATTATAATAATTTAAACATCAACAATATTAAATAAAATATAATTTAATTAATCTAATTATTAACAATAATTATTAATAACAATATAAATTATTTACGAACGAGTCACAAGTATAAATTAATATGCTGTAACTCGTAAAATTTTCTTCTGATTATGTTGCTAAATTAAAATTACGCACATCTTCAATATTTGTTCGTAAAGTAATACCATCTCAATATAGTTGGCCCTCGTTTTAACGCAAGACATAGACGTATCACTGTCTCGCTTCAAACTAATAATAATGTCGTAAATAACGAATGCGCGACTATATATGCATCCTTATCCCACATGCTGTAAGTTATATATTTTATAACTATTTTAATACGGCTTCTATAACTTTAGTTAGCATTCTGAGTGTAAGCTTGACACATTTGCACAGACAATAAAGCGTTGTGTTGCCATATAAAACTATGAAGTTTCACCGCTATTACAAAATATTATCAATACAATTTTATTTATAAACTTCGTTGATACTAAAAATACATAATTGTCTTTTTACAATTTATACACTTTATATGGAATATTTTAAAATATATTTTTAATACAAATTACGCGTCATCCACGTAAATACATTGCACCGATGTTTTAAACAACAACAAAATAATAATATAACATAATAATATTCGCGTCATTATCACACAATTTAAAAATAATTACGTTACACAACTCTTAATTAGCAGAAACTGTATATTATGTAATTTAAATGTATAGCACGAGCGAAACTTAGGTGCATACTTGAAGTTTGTATACGACGAACTGAGCAGAATGTTGCGGTCTCGCTCTCTCGCTATTCATACTTGCTTGCCGTCTCCTCCGCACTACACTGTTAACTAGTTACTGTAGTGGAACATTTACAAGGCAATAGATGGCGCTGTGCAATAATTGAGATCGCAAACGTTACCCGACACGTACAAAGAATATATGTATACAAATTTCCAACAATAATAGATGGGCCTAGGCCTACGAGGAACAACTAGACTTGAGTAGGACATGATTTTAATATGAGTTTGTAAGAGTAACATGACATTTGTACTGAATCAATATGGTTTGTACCGCGGCAGTAAATTTGAAGCGATTTGGCCGGTGAGGCGGTGAGCGTCATTCCCTCATTTGTCCCATACAAAACTTCTAGTTCGGAAATGTTCGTTAAGAATCGGATGTGATCGGCCACGGTCACTTCATTTTACTAGCAGTCGTACGTGTCATGTTGTCCCTCTTTGTCATGTGAATATCCGTAGACTCGTTATTGTATAGTTGTTCTCGTTCCCTCCTTCCTCTTACGTTTGAGGCGCGAGTAGCAAGTATACTGAGTAGTAGCGCGACAAAATATTTGGAGCATATTTTTTAGATTTTGTACCGTTTCGTCGCGCGCGCACGTCTCCCGTTCCGCCTCGGCAGTCCGTTATTCGTGTTCGTTGTGTTCGTTCGCTCACACGGTCGATTTGTGTTTTTTCTGTGACAGTGCAGTGAAAAGTGCGTCATCAGGTGGTTTTTCCACCAAATCGTTCGTCCCCTTTAGGGACAATGGACGGCGTGGAGTCTTCTCCATCGCCGTTGGAGGGTTTGCTGTCGTTTTTACGGCAGCAATTCCCTCACGTACTATATCAATTTTTGGGGACTGCGGAGTCCCAATCAATCGCGTCCGCTATCTCGGAACTTAATTCCGAGAAACCGATACACCTGCAAGGGGCCCCCGGGCAGGCCCCCCCTCCCCGCGCCCGCGTCTGCCGCGACCATCGCACCCCCCGCGACCCCCGCCGCCGCGCTTACCGCGGACTACCTGCGCTCCGCCATAGCGCTCGCCCCCCCCGCGTCCGTACCCGCTACGTTACCGGTTCGCCCGCCGCCCGCACCCCCGCTCAGCGATACGCACCGCGTGGCACCAAAATCGCGCGCCTCGTATTCCCGCGGTTCCGCGTCGGGACAACCGCGTTCGAGCTCCGCGAGTTCAGCGACATCACGTTCGCGATCTCCTATCCACCGAGCAATCGATTCTCGTCGAGAAATCGACTTGTCCCCTGAAGGTCCGCAATACCTCAGGGATGCCCCTCTCTCACTGACTGATGAATTAACCCCCATGGATGTCGCGCCTCCCGCGAACATCCCCCTTGACCGCGAAGACGATGACGGTTTTATAACCGTCAATCGCTCGAAAAAGCGTAAGACCCAGAGGGAGGTCCCCCCCAACCCCGCACCCACTGCGGGCAGCAAACCGACAGCGGCACCCTCCAGCCGCCCTGGGCCACCTTCCCAGCGCCCACCGCCACCCCTAGTTATCCGCGAAAAAGCCCACTGGCTCCAACTCGCTTCGGAACTGCCAGGTAAGGCAATTTCTATTAAAGAAGCCCGTGATACCCAACATGGCATCAAAGTTATGGTCACGTCTTCAAGTGACCACCGCGCTCTAACATCTCTATTATGTGACCGTAAAATCGGTTACTACACTTATGCCTTGCCGGAAGAAAAACGCCTTCGGGCTGTAATCCGCGGACTCCCACAGGAAATCGAGTGTTCCTACATTCTCGAGGACCTTAAATCTCAAGCGCTACCGGTGCACGAAGTGCACCGTATGCACAGAGGCGACGCCACAAAGTCGCCTCTAAACCTAGTATTGGTTGTCCTCGACCTCTCCCCAGAGGGGAAACAGATCTTCGAACTTGAGAAGGTCTGTGGCCTCTCTGGCCTTCGTGTGGAACGTCCACACGAAAAACATACACTACGGCAGTGTCATCGCTGCCAACTTTATGGGCACTCTGCCCTTCATTGTCAATCCCGTCCCAGGTGCGTCAAGTGCCTGGGGGACCACGGGACCCCGGAGTGCACTCGCACCCGGGACTCCCCGGAGCCACCGAGCTGCATCCTCTGCGGCAAAGCGGGTCACCCCGCAAACTACAGAGGCTGCCCTGCCGCCCCCCGACCCAAACGTAAGGTCGGAAAGGACAATGCCCAAAAAGGCACTAAGAAAGTGCCGAACAAACCCGCATTCGTGGCGGCCCCCCTTCCAGTGGTAAACCACTGGACGGGTCTTCCCGCGATGGAAGCGTTCCCACCGTTAAGGGCGCGCGCCCCAGCTACGGCCGGCTTACTCCCGGCCACCCCCGCCCCCGCCCCCATTTCGAAGGCACCTTCTGGGCCGTCAGCACACCACTCTATAGCGGAGGACTTAGCCTTGGCGACTAAATTCGCCAAGAACTTGCCCTTCGACCTAGAAGAGGTCCAACTCTTGGCTCGGAAACTGAGACAAGTTTCAGAGTCAAGTCAACCCTCCCTCCGGGATCAACTCGTGATTGAAATGGATCACGCGTACCTCCTCCAGATACTTAGGTCGTTATAACTAAACAACCTAGTTAAAATTTTGTTACCGGTAACAAATGGCGCATGTAGGTAGGAATAAACCACGCTCATTGACTCTGGCGACTTATAACGCCAACGGCCTTCGAAACCAGCGCGACTTGGTCCATGACTTCCTGGTTACCAATCAAGTAGATATACTACTAGTGCAGGAGACCTTCCTGAAACCGAGTGATAGAGATCCAAAGATCTCTAACTATCGGGTCACTAGACATGACAGGATAGGCCGTGGTGGCGGCACCCTGATCTATTTCAGAAGATCTCTACATTGCATGCCCCTAGTCACCCCCCCACTAGAAGGTATGGAGGTATCCGCCTGCAGACTAGCAATGACTGGCCACCAACCCCTAGTCATAGTCTCAGCATACCTCGCATGCCAAAAACCCCTTAATAAGAAAGACCTAGAAGCCCTATTCAACTTAGGCCCGGCTGTTATAATAGCCGGGGATCTGAATTGCAAACACGAGCAGTGGAACTGCAATACCACTAACCCCAATGGCAGAGCACTCATAAATATATCAGACAGTCTTTTGTTTGATATACTAACTCCCTTGACCCCCACAAGATACCCCCCCAACCGCGACTGGGGGACCCCAAACATTCTCGACCTAGCATTACTGAGGGGCGTAACCCTTCAGTTCCATTCGATCGAAACGATGGACGATATAGACTCGGACCATCGTCCGGTTATACTCAGATTAGGACCACAGACAGACCAGACATCTGAAACTAGGACCTCTGTGGACTGGTTGAGACTTGAGACCCTCCTCAAGGCAACCAGCACAGAAGACCTGGACCGCATCCCGGACCATATCGAGTCCCGCCAAGACACGGAGACGGCAATCGAGGCTCTCACCAGCCACCTTCAATCCGCAGTGCGGAACTCGTCCAGGCAGGTGCCAGTGGAGGATGACCGCCACTTATGCCTGCCGGACGAGGTGAGGGTACTGCTGAGGGAAAAGAGAGCCGCCTCCAGAGCTCACGACAGATATCCCACCGAGGATAACAGAGTCCGACTCCGCGAACTAGAGCGCGAGGTTAAACTACGTATCCGGGAAGTCAGGGAACAACGTTGGGACAGAACGTTGAGAGATATCGAACCAACTCACCAGGCGTACTGGAAGCTGGCTAGAGCTCTCAGATCAGACACCCTTACTGTCATACCCGCGCTAGAAAGAGCCGACAACACCGAGGCGTTCGATGACGAGGAGAAGGCCGAGTGCCTTGCTCAGAGTCTAGAGCTTCAATGCTCCCCCACTACGCAAAACGTCGACCAGTCACACCTGACGGAGGTGGACTCCGAGGTCGAACGTAGATCCTCCTTACCAGCGGAAACCACACTCGACCCGGTCACAGTCGAAGAAGTGCAAGATCTGATCAAGTCTCTCAAACCGCGAAAGGCCCCAGGGACCGATGGCATCAACAATCGCGTTTTAAAACTTCTACCCGCCCATCTAATTATAATCCTGGTGAGCATCTTCAATGCCGCCATAACAAACTGCTCCTTTCCCGCGATCTGGAAGGAGGCAGATGTCATCGGTATTCACAAGCCGGGAAAACCGGCTAATAAACCGTCCAGCTACCGTCCAATCAGCCTACTGAGCGCACTCAGCAAGCTTTACGAAAGGGTCATCCTCTCTCGACTTAGAGATTTTGCCTTCAGCAAACATCTAATACCCGATGAGCAATTTGGCTTCCGTGCCAGACACTCATGCGTCCAACAGGTGCACCGCATCACGGAGCACATATTATCTCACTTTGCCCATCGCCCCCGCCCTATAGGAACAGCCGCACTGTTCCTAGACGTAGCAAAAGCCTTCGACAAGGTCTGGCACAACGGCTTGATTTACAAGCTGTACCAGTTCGGTGTGCCAGACAGACTCGTGCTCATCTTGCGAGACTTCCTCCTAGGTCGTAGCTTCCGTTTTCGAGTGGAGGGAACGCGCTCGTCCCCTCACCCACTCACAGCCGGTGTACCACAGGGCTCGGCCCTGTCGCCACTACTCTTCACGCTGTACACCAGCGACATCCCAAAAACTCCAGATGTGGAGTTGGCCCTCTTCGCGGATGACACCGCACTCTATACATCAGATCGCAACCGACAAATGGCTTGCGTCCGGCTGCAGGCAGCTGTCACAGAGCTAGGCGAATGGTTTCGCAAATGGAGGATAGAGGTAAACCCGGAGAAAAGCGCAGCAATGTTCTTTTCCCCGGGCACGCTTCGCTCCCCCAAACGCGCTAGCCTTCGCCTAAAAACCATTTCGCTCTACGACCAACAAATCCCCTGGGCAAAGTACACCAAATATCTTGGTGTCACCCTAGATCGGAACTTGCGCTTCAACGAGCATATCACTATAGTCCGAAATAGAGCGCGATTTGTGATGGGTCGTTTAGCACCCATGATAGACAAACGAAGCAAAATGTCCCTCAGACACAAGCTTACTCTGTATAAAACATGCATCCGCCCGATCATGACATACGCGAGTGTGGTATTCGGCCATGCCAAGCCTGCCCTATTAGATAAACTGCAAATTGTGCAGAATAAATTCATGCGCAGAGCCGTCGGTGCTCCCCTCTATATGCGTAACGTCGACCTCCACCGCGATCTGGAGCTTCCCTCCATCAAAAACTACATTACGTCGCTCTCGCGTAAGTATTTCGATCTCGCGCCGCATCATCGAAATCCGCTCGTCGTGTCCGCGTCCGATTATAAGCCTCGGCGAAAGGCTCTCGTACGACGACCGCGTAACGTCCTCACGGACAGGGTCGACGTTATCACAAAACGGCTGGCCCGGATCAGCCCGCCCGCGGTTAGGACGGCAGGCTGGCAGGCACGGACAGACAGACACAGACGGCGGCGTCTCAGGCGCCGCCAATCAAGATCTCTCCACGTCCCTGCGAGGGACGTTAGGAGACATAGCCCCCCCACAGGATAGACTAGGCGTGTTGCTGGGAAGTTTCTTTCGCCGTTTCTTCTCTCCCAGCCATAACACGTTACGAAACGGCAGTAAGATAGCGTAGGCCGCCGCGAACCGCCGATCCCGGCCCGCCGGGATCCTTCCCCTCGGGCTTTATATTACCCGTCGCCCGTTCTCAATTAGTGCTTTGTGTCGCCCTATGGTGGGCATCATTAAATTCATCCCCCTCTCATGGCAACAGTCCAGCTGAGGTAAAACTCCTTAGGGAGCTCCCTCGAAACTGTAATTGTTTCGTTACTTTAATAAGGGTTGTTTGTTTGTAATTAAACTATTAGTTTTGTTCTAAAATTAAATAATTATTTACGATTATATTTTTTTATTATTTTCCACTTCTGGTCGCTAAAATCAGAAGTGGGATTGGACTTATTTGCTCACAAATATTAGACGAGATACCTACACAAACAACCGTTAAATATTAATTAGGAATGCCACGTTCGTCAAGACCACGTGATGGGTCGGTTAGGACGCCACCTCGCTCGGAGTCTAGGCGTGTCATGCCGCGTTCGTCAAGATCACGTGACGGGTCGGTTAGAACGCCGCCTCGCTCTGAGTCTAGGCGTGTCATGCCGCGTTCGTCAAGACCACATGATAGGTCAGTTAGGACGCCACCTCGGTCTGGGTCTAGGTGTAGCCGTCGCAGCGAATCGCAACTAGACCATAGGCATAATTCACGATCGCCTCACGATCGAATGCGTTCGCGCTGTTATAAAACTCGCTGTTCAAATTCACGTCGTGACAAGATTCATACGCGTTCGCGTAACGATAGCACTCGTTCACAATCTCGTCGCTGTCGCTCGCGTAGCGGTGACCATCTTGGTTCGCGTGAAGGGTCCAGGTCACGAACGCTCAACTCGCATCAACGTCGTAGTAAATCTCGGTCCTATCATGACGTTTTCGTGAAAAACGTACTAGTGACTATTGTGACGACTGACTGCCATTAAAAAAAAAATACTACTAGTGGTTCACACGTTACGCCGTCGGTTCGGAACAGCACACCTCCATTAAATACAAATATTTCCGTAACCCAATCGATTGTTTACGCGTTAACGTAAACGTTACAAATTTTGATCCGGCTATAAATAATTTTGAGGTGTGGTGTGCCGAAGTGGACAGGGCTAGGCATGTGCACCGTTGGGAGGATCTCGAATGTTTCTCACGTGTGGCTCATTGTTTGGAAGGTGACTCAAAAACCTGGTTAAATGAATGGGCTACGAATGATCGCTCGTGGTCCAATTTTCTTAGCGATTTAAAATCGTTGTGTCCGCAAAAGATTAACTTCGCTCAAATTCTACATGAGATCATAAATACCACGTCCGAGAAGTTTTCGTCATACGCAGAGTATGCACGTAGTTCTTAAGATTACGAGTAATAGGAGGTTTAAGCAAAGACCTTATGGTTCAAATAGTGATTTACGGCATCAATGTACAGGTGCGCGCAGCGGCTACCAATGCCGATCTAATAACCGAAAACCTAGTTTCCTTTTTAACTACTTATCTAAAGCCTACTCGTCAAGTTTGATAATCGTGAATGTTTCTGTTGTGGCCGAGCAGTGCATAGCAGAGCAGTGCCCCAAGAATCGTAATGTTAATAACATGCGCGACGCGCATGATAGTGTTAAACCAGTCGTCTGCTCTTAATAGGGCATAAAGAGATTAAGTGTTTTGCCAAGGCCCGATCTGGGTCCCAAGCTAATATCAACTAACGCAAACTTAACTTGTGTAATATAGATAGTGGAACACTCAATGTATGCTTAATATCGTCAACGGTAGTAACTTACTTCTCTGGTCCGCGTAAACAAATTAAATGTTCTTTGAAAGAAATAAGCGATAGAGATTGTTGCTTGCGAGTATATCACTTTAACTACTGAATTTAGGAATATAGCGCTTGAAGTAGATTTTGTCATAGTACCCGCCTCGTGCATGAATACGCCCATTACCATAGCGATTGACGTACTTAGTCGCGATGGCGTCACGTTTATTCGCACTGTTAGGACGGCGCTCCGTGGGTCCTTTTTAAAAAAAACGAACTTATTTGCTGTAAGAGTTTAATTAAAAAATATACGTCTGCACTATATGACGGTTAATAATGCTCTCTCATTTTTAGAGAAAATCGAATTGGTTTTATATAATGTACAATTGCACAGGTAAGCAATTGTACATACAATACAATGTCATAACAGCACGAAACACGGACAGTACTTAACTCATCGCCAAACAGCGTATTAAAAATAAACTCTGTAAGTGTTAGCAACCCCAACAAGATAAATACACCTCTAGAAGGAGCGGAACTTGTAAAGTTGATGGCAGTGGTAGATGAATTCTCTCCGTTCTTGATATCCGGTACAGCCACCACTACCGTGAATACTAGTAGAATGCACATCAAGTGACGTCCCTGTGTTATACCATCCGTATAGTTTGTCGTACCAAGAGAAGCTAAAGGTCCGTGAGATATGTCGGGATCTGTTAGACAAAAAAATTATTAGGGAGTCTGATTCCGAATACGCAAGCCCGGTCATTTTGGTCAAGAAAAAAGATGGTTCTGACAGAATGTGTGTGTGTGTGTGTGTGTGTAGACTTTCGAGCTCTAAATCACATTATTGTCAGGGATAGATACCCCCTACACCTGATTGATGATCACATTGATCGGCTTGGAGGCTAGAAATTCTTCATATCTTTAGATATGGCGTCGGGTTTTCATCAAATCCCTATTGATGAGGACTCGATCCATAAGATGGGCTTTGTAAATTTAAAAATACCGTATGGGTTATGCAATTCTCCCACTGTGTACCAACGTATCATCAACAATACCTTGCGTAAATTTATAGAAGCAGGGAATGTCCTAGTATATATTGACGATGTACTGATCCTAAGTTCAACGGTCGATGATGGCATACCTTATTACATAATGTCCTGAGGACATTGACAGAAGCCGGGTTCTCGGTTAACTTACGCAAGTGTTTCTTCCTTACTACCGAAATAGAGTACCTCGGTCGCGTTATTAGTCATGGTCAGGTTAGGCCGAGCCCGCACAAAATCAAGGCGCTAGTTAACGCACCTATTCCTAGTAGCCTCCAACAAGTACGCCAGTTTTTAGGTCTTGCGGGTTACTTTTGGCGTTACATCGAAGGTTATGCGACAAAAACCCCATGTATCCCGCGTCTCGCAAAGAAAGACGTAAAATTTCAATGGGGCCCTGATCAAGTCCGGCAAGATCTTGTCAAACGTTTAATTAGCGAATCCATACTTGCGATTTTTTGACCCGAACCTTCCTACAAAACTGCACACTGGTGCTAACAGTGTAGGATACGGTGCGGTTCTTATGCAGGTATACGCAGATGGTGTTAATCGAGTAATAGCCTATTTTAGTAAGTCACTCGGGGCGCGGAGGCAAAATACCATTCGTATGAACTGGGAAACCTTGGCGGTCATCAAAGCATTGCAATACTTTCGTCACTATTTGACCGGGATAACTTTTAAAATCATAACAGATTGCAGTGCATTGAAGGCCACCGCACGTAAAAAAGATCTTCTTCCACGCGTTGCACGCTGGTGGATTTATCTGCAGGATTTCAATTTTGAAATTGAATATCGAAAGGGCGTGATTATGGGTCACGCGGATTATCCGAGCAGAAACCCACCAGCATTGCAGTCAATAACATTGACAGACCATTGAATTGAGCACAAATAGCTCAGTCGGCTGATTCCGAGACTAGCGATCTCATCCAAAACTAAGGGATGGTCTCTTGGACTCCAAGAGGTACGTTTGTCAGAATGATGTGCTCTGTTATCGCTATACACCTGTTGGCGTGGAATCGCGCTTACTATGTTACATCCGACACAGACTCAGTTTTTACGTGTTTTTCATGACTAGCACAAGCACATCGGGGCTGATAAAACTTATGACCTAATCTTAAAATGTTTCTGGTTCCCTGGCCTTAGTATTTATACGAAAGTATACCTCCCATTTTATTTTTTTACAAAAATAACGTGTCCACAGAGCTCCCCGTCAGCCTATTACGTCATGGGAAAAATCAGACATCCCCTCTAATACGATTCATGTTGATGTATTGGGTCCTTTACCTGAATGCAACGGGTATGAAGTTGTATTTGTCTTGGTCGACTACTTTACAAAATTTTGTTTACTCTCTACCCTAATTTAAAGACAAGATGCAAGCGAATTAAAACGGGTTTTTAATAGCGCTCTATATTTTGTTCGGGGTCCCCCAAATTGATAGTTTGTGACCATAGCCGCATGTTTGAGGCGTCAGCTTTTACCAGATGGATGTGAAATCCATTACATAATGCCAGAAATGCATCACTCTAATGGACTAGTCGAGCGTTAAGAACCGTCCTTAATATGATTCGCATCAAGAGTAATGATAAAAATTCCACATGGTCTAATAGTGTGTGTAAAATTCAGTTAGTTTTAAATATGACAAAGCAAAAAACCACGCAGTACTTGTTGATTGGTACTAACGCGACCAGTCCTGTGATTCAGGCACTGATCCGTGACGTTGCCATTGAAAGCTCCAGTCCAAATCGAGAAGCCATGAGGGAACTCGGTAGGAGCTCCGTTAAAGCATCTCTTGACAAAAATCAGGATAGTCAAGACACTCGGGTAAATCGTTAAAGGCACCCCGCCAAGAGTTTTTCATGTTAACGATAAAGTCTTCGTAGTAAAGTATTCTCAGTGCGCTGGGAAGCTGGACCCTGGCATGAGAGGCCCATACCGCGTGACTAAAGTATTACCGAGCGGTCGTTACGAGCTGAAATTATTAAGTGGAGCTAAAGGCAAGACAACCCAGGCCGCAGCTCAGTACATGGTACCCTGGAAAGGCAAGTGGTGTCCTGAGAGTTGTGCTGCATTCTTTGAAAGTGAATTTTAACCGAATATTTTTATGATTTTTGTTATGTTCCAGTACCACGTATGTAGTGTATGCGTGCGTATGAGCGCAAGACAAATGATTGTGTTGTGGTTGGAACGGATGGTTGGTGCGGCCCGAGTGCAGCGCGTTCCGGGTGCGGCCCGAGTGAGCGCGTTCCGGTGCGGCGCGCAGTCGGCGCGATCCGGTGCGGCGCGCAGTCGGCGCGTTCCGGTGCGGCGCGCAGTCGGCGCGTTCGGGTGCGGCGCGCAATCGGCGCGTTCCGGTGTGGCCCGCGTACAGCGCGACTGGCGTCCGGGAGTACCTGGTTCCGGAAGTCGCATGTGTATGCGCGGTGGAGCATTGTCCCGGTTGGGCGTGGTCCCGGAAGTCGCATGTATATGCGCGGTGGGCGTTGTCCCGGGATTCGTGTACTGTGTATGCGCATCGGGCGGTTGTCCCGGAAGGCATGTTCTTTGAACATGCATCAGGAGTTGTCCTGGCAGGCGCAGTCCTGGTAACGCGTTTTTAACGTGTGAACTTGTACGTACAAGTTCGAGTATGAGTGACATATGTTGTATGAAGATGTATGCACACATTTCTAAGTGAAATGTCCTTAATCTGAGTAACGAAAGTGTCGTCTTTGTATGAGGGCCTTGTATGTGGGATGAGTGACAGAATAGGCACAGGTGTATGTCGTCACGTATAATTAACCACTTGTTTCATCATTCAGGTAACAATGATGACGATGCTGGTGAGCTTTCAGTCCTTGGTGCAGCCGAGGACGGTGCAAGATCAGGAGAGGCCGTAAAAGCCATAATAGCGGTAGTTGACTTTTTTTTGCAAGTACGGCGGTAGCGTTCGCTGGCGGCACGTGCCCTGTACACGTGCGCGGCATCGTCGCCCCGCCCACCTTTCACTACGCGTAGAGTATAAAAACGGACCGCTCCGTTGTATTGGCACGCATTTCCAACGAATGCGTCTGCGAGTAAGGACCATTGTCTTTCGACAATCAGTACTGCTCTAATACTAGACATGGAACGCTGTCTTTGACGGTTAGTGCTGTCTAGGTAGTAGACATGGAACACCGTCCCTGGCGGTCAGTACTGTCTAAATTGCGGTGGTGCGTGGAACGCTGTGTATAACAGTCAGTACAGCCCTAAGTGACCGCCCTCGCTCTCATAACTGTAATTGTTTCGTTACTTTAATAAGGGTTGTTTGTTTGTAATTAAATTATTAGTTTTGTTCTAAAACTAAATAATTATTTACGATTATATTTTTTTATTATTTTCCACTTCTGGTCGCTAAAAATACAATATTCTAAATGTTTTTTTCCAAAATATAGACATATTTTTTTGTACGCAAAATTTTAATAAAAACTGCTTTTTCTCAAAACTGTCAGTATGTGGGTTGGTTCCATTTTGCATAAGTAGGTCCAATTTATAACCAATAAATCAAAGTAGGCATTTTTTTATGTTAGCTATATCATTAAAACTGAAGAGTGATTTCAAAATAAATCATATAGAAATGCGAACTACATATTATACAATCTGTACTATAGTCAGTGCACAAGAGCTGGTCACCGTGTGTGAGAGGCAAGAGGGGGGAGCGTGGCAAGCAGCGCACTTTGCCAGTCTGCAGGATTTCATAGTTACAGACGCTCTTTTTAAAGGCCGATGCCTATATCTTACCGACCATTCATTCGCCTTACTATCGGTTACAATTTGACATAAGCTCCATACAAGTAATGCACAAATTTCTACCGATGGTAAGGCAAGAAAATGAATAGTAAGATATAATGAGTTGCACATGATATAAGAATCTCAAGATGATTTCACTAATAACTTAAGTTGCGAAAGATATTAATTATATTGGATAAAAGCTTCTACTTAAATGAAATAAGACTATTGAAATATAAATATGTAATTATTAGCAGAGGTAGTTAGTAGATCGCAAGATAAGGCGCAATTTATACATATAATAAAATTGTAGAGGTCGAATTTCTGTACAATGAAAAAAAATGCTAAAAACCGAGTCAGGAGGATGTAAGAAGTGAAATAGAACTAATTTAGATTTTTTTTAATTTTTTTGTTTCTCTGTTTGTACCGGCTAATCTCCGAAACGACTGGACCGATTTAAATGAAATTTTGTATGGTGGTAGCTTATATCCCTGGTCAACATATAGGATACTTTTGATCCCGAAAAATTAAAGAGTTCCCGTGGGATAGTTAAAAAAACCGCACCACGCGGACGAAGTCGCCGGCATCAGCTAGTATCGAATAATGGTACGAATTAAAGGAGAAAGAATTTCAATAGGGTAGTTGATAATAAAATTAAATGAGATAATTTCAATTCTCTTACAAAACGCCCAAGCGTTGCAAACTATAATATAATTTCTATAACGAGTCAAATACCTGAGTGTATTAATTATAGTTTTAACAGTAGTTAAAATTATTTTCTGTTATCATAACTTTAAAACATCATGAGAGAAATTTAAAATAAAATAAAATTTATCTCATATTTTAAAGCTATGACAATGACATGGTATTTGAACGCTGGCTCATTTATATGAACATTGTTCTAGAATTTATATGTGTCAACTACCCCATTTTGCAAAGTTTGCGATATACCCCAAACTAAACGCAAATCCAAAAGGACTGCAACCATAACCATTATAAAATACATTTATCCTATTATGTTGTTCAAACTGTTTTCAAAATCTAATCTCATGATTTGTACTAGTCACCGCCTGAGGTATGTGAGCGGCAGGGCGGGGGAGGTAGACAAACGTCAAGCTAACTCAGTCTGCCGTCGACCACCGCGACGATTACACGATTTAGTTATTCTCGCTAGTTTGTTCCAAACATACACGACATAAAATATCCTAAGATGGGTCCACCAATTACACGACCAGTGAAAAACATTTGTGAAATTTTTTTTTGAAGTCGGTTTGATTTTTTTTTTATAATGTACTAAAAGCCATAATGGCGGTAGTTGACTTTTTTTTTTTTTTGCAAGTACGGCGGTAGCGTTTGCTGGCGGCACGTGCCCTGTACACGTGCGCGGCATCGTCGCCCCGCCCACCTTTCACTACGCTTAGAGTATAAAAACTGACCACTCCGTTGTATTGGCACGCATTTCCAACGAATGCGTCTGCGAGTAAGGACCATTGTCTTTCGACAATCAGTACTGCTCTAATACTAGACATGGAACGCTGTCTTTGACGGTTAGTACTGTCTAGGTAGTAGACATGGAACACCGTCCCTGACGGTCAGTACTGTCTAAATTGCGGTGGTGCGTGGAACGCTGTGTATAACAGTCAGTACAGCCCTAAGTGACCGCCCTCGCTCTCATAACTAACTGTAGTTGTTTCGTTACTTTAATAGCGGTTGTTTGATTGTAATTAAACTATTAATGTTGTTCTAAAATTAAATAATTATTGACGATTATATTTTTTATTATTTTCCACTTCTGGTCGCTAAAATCAGAAGTGGGATTGGACTTACTTGCTCACAAATATTAGACGTGATACCTACACAAACAACCGTTAAAAATTAATTAGGAATGCCACGTTCGTCAAGATCACGTGATGGGTCGGTTAGAACGCCACCTCGGTCTGAATTTAGGCGTGTCATACCGCGTTCGTCAAGATCACGCGACAGGTCGGTTAGAACGCCGCCTCGCTCTGAGTCTAGGCGTGTCATGCCGCGTTCGTCAAGATCACATGATGGGTCGGTTGGGACGCCACCTCGGTCTGGGTCTAGATGTAGCAGTCGCAGCGGATCGCGACTAGACCATAGGCGTAATTCACGATTGCCTCACGACCAAATGCGTTCGCATTGTTATAAAACTCGCTCACGGTCCCGTCATGACGTGAACCTGTTCCAATTCACGTCGTGACAAGATTCTTACGCGTTCGCGTAACGATAGCACTCGTTCACATGTCGTCGCAGTCGCTCGCGTAGCGGTGACCATCATGGTTCACGTGAAGGGTCCAGGTCACGAACGCTCAATTCGCATCACCGTCGTAGTAAATCTTATTCCACTCCATTCGGTAAGTTGTTGCGAAAAACTTGCTAGGCACTATTATGTGACGACTGACTGCCATTGAAAAAAAAAAATACTACTAGTGGATCACACGTTACGCCGTCAGTTCGGAACAGCACACCTCCATTAAATACAAATATTTCCGTAACCCAATCGTAGTTGACGCGTTAACTATTAAGTTTCAAATTTTGATCCGGCTATAAATAATTTTGAGGTGTGGTGTGGCGAAGTGGACAGGGCCAGGCATGTGAACCGCTGGGATGATCTCGAATGTTTCTCGCGTGTGGCTCCTTGTTTGGAAGGTGACTCAAAAACCTGGTTAAATGAATGGCCTACGAATGAGCACTCGTGGTCCAATTTTCTTAGCGATTTAAAGTCGTTGTGTCCGCAAAAGATTAACTTCGCTCAAATTCTACATGAGATCATAAATACCACGTCCGAGAAGTTTCCGTCATACGCAGAGTATGCACGTAGTTCTTAAGATTACGAGTAATAGGAGGTTTAAGCAAAGACCTTATGGTTCAAATAGTGATTTACGGCATCAATGTACAGGTGCGCGCAGCGGCTACCAATGCCGATCTAATAACCGAAAACCTAGTTTCCTTTTTAACTACTTATCTAAAGCCTACTCGTAAGTTTGATAATCGTAACTGCGCTAAATTTGTGCCATCCGGTTATATGGCTAAAAGGCTTTAATGGTCCTACTAAGTCCGAATTCAAATGTTTCTGTTGTGGCCGAGCAGTGCATAGCAGAGCAGTGCCCCAAGAATCCTAATGTTAATAACAAGCGCGACGCGCATGATAGTGTTAAACCAGTCGTCTGCTCTTAATAGAGCATAAAGAGATTAACTGTTTTGCTAAGGCCCGATCTGGGTCCCAAGCTAATATCAACCAACGCATATTTAACTTGTGTAGTATAGATAGTGTAGCACTCGATGTATCCTGAATATCATCAGCGGTAGTAACTTACTTCTCCAGTTAGCGTAAACAAATTAAATGTTCTTTGAAAGAAATAAGCGATAAAGAAATTATTGCTTGCGAGTATATCACTTTAACTATCGATTTTAGGAATATAGCGCTTGAAGTAGATTTTGTCATAGTACCCGCCTTGTGCATGAATACGCCCATTACCATAGCGACTGAGTTACTTAGTCGCGATGGCGTCATGTTTATTCGCACGAAACGCGGACAATACTTAACTCATAGGTGTTAACAACCCCCAATAAGATAAATTCCCTCTCGAAGGAGCGGAACTTGTGAAGTTGATGGCAGTAGTAGATGAATTCTCTCCGTTTTTGATATCCGGTACAGCCACCACTACCGTGAACACTGGTAAAATGCTCATCAGCTTGACAAGTGACGTCCTTGTGTCATACCATCCATGTCGTTTATCGTTTGTCGTACCAAGATGGTTCGGACAGAATGAGTGTAGACTTCCGAGCTCTAAATCTCATTACAGTCCGGGATAGATACCCCTTACCCCTGGTTGATGATTACATTGATCGGCTTGGGGGCTCGAAATTCTTCGTATCTTTAGATACGGCGTCGGCTTTTCATCAAATCCCTATTAATGAGGACTCGATCCATAAAACGGGCTTTGTAACTACGGAAGCTTATTATGAGTATTTAAAAATGCCATATGGGTTATACAATTCCCCCACTGTGTACCAACTTATCATCAACAATACCTTGCGTAAATTTATAGAAACAGGGAATGTCCTAGTATATATTGACGATGTACTGATCCTAAATTCAACGCTCGATGATGGCATCACCTTATTACACAATGTCCTGAGGACATTGACAGAAGCAATGTTCTCGGTTAACGTACGCAAATGTTTCTTCCTACCGAAATCAGTACCTTGGTCGCGTTATTAGTCATGGTCAGGTTAGGCCGAGCCCACACAAAATCAAGACACTAGTTAACGCACCTATTCCTAGTAGCGTCAAACAAGTACGCCAGTTTTTAGGCCTTGCGGGTTACATTCGGTGCTACATCAAAGGTTACGCGACGAACACCGCATGTATCTCGCGTCTCGCAAAGAAAGACGTAAAATTTCGATGGGGGTCTGATCAAGATCAAGTCCGGCAAGATCTTGTCAAACGTTTAACTAGCGAATCCATACTTGCTATTTTTGACCCGAAGCTTCCTACAAAAATGCACACTGGTGCTAACAGTGTAGGATACGGTGCGGTACTTATGCAGGTATACGTAGATGGTGGTAATCGAGTAATAGCCTATTTTAGTGAAGTCACTCGGGGCGCGGAGGCAAAATACCATTCGTATGAACTGGAAACCTTGGCGTTCGTCAAAGCATTGCAAAACTTTCGTGACTATTTCATCCGGATAACTTTTAAAATCATAACCGTAACGTAAAAAAAGATCTTCCACGCGTTGCACGCTGGTGGATTTATCTGCAGGATTTCAATTTTGAAATTGAATATCGAAAAGGCGTGATGATGGGTCACACGGATTATCTGAGCAGAAACCCACCAGCATTGCAAGTCAATAACATTGACAGACCATTGAATTGCGCACAAATAGCTCAGTCGGCTGATTCCGAGACTAGCGATCTCATCCAAAAACTAAGGAATGGTCTCTTGGACTCCAAAATGTACGTTTGTCAGACTGATGTGCTCTATTATCGCTATACACCTGTTGGCGAGGAATCGCGCTTACTATGTTACATCCGACACCGATTCAGTTTATTACGTGTTTTTCATGAGTAGCACAAGCACATCGGGGCTGACAAAACTTATGACCTAATCTTAAAACACTTTGGTTCCCTGGCCTTAAAGTATTTGTACGAAAGTATACCTCCCATTTTCTTCTTTTTTACCAAAAAGATTGTGTCCCCAGAGCTCCCCGTCAGCCTATTACGTCTTGGGAAAATCGGACATCCCCTTTAATACGATTCATGTTGATGTATTGGGTCCTTTACCCGAATGTTAACGGGTATGAATTTGTATTTGTCTTGGTCGACTCTTTTAAAAAATTTTGTTTACTCTCTTCCCTAATCTATAGACAAGATGTAAGCGAATTAAAACTGATTCTTAATAGCGCTATATCTTTATTCGGGGCTCCCAAATTGATAGTTTGTGACCTTAGCTGCATGTTTGAGGCGTCAGCTTTTACCAGATGGATGTGAAATCCATTACATAATGCCAGAAATGCATCACTCTAATGGACTAGTCGAGCGTTAAGAACCGTCCTTAATATGATTCGCATCAAGAGTAATAATAAAAATTCCACATGGTCTGATAGTTTGTGTAAAATTCAGTTTGTTTTAAATATGACAAAGCAAAAAACCACGCAGTACTTGTTGATTGGTACTAACGCGACCAGTCCTGTGATTCAGGCACTGATCCGTGACGTTGCCATTGATAGCTCCAGTCTAAATCGAGAAGCCATGAGGGAACTCGGCAGGAGCTCCGTTAAAGCATCTCTTGACAAAAGCAGGATAGTCAAGACACTCGGGTAAATCGTTAAAGGCACCCCGCCAAGAGTTTTTCATGTTAACGATAAAGTCTTCGTAGTAAAGTATTCTCAGTGCGCTGGGAAGCTGGACCCTGGCATGAGAGGCCCATACCGCGTGACTAAAGTATTACCGAGCGGTCGTTACGAGCTGAAATTATTAAGTGGAGCTAAAGGCAAGACAACCCAGGCCGCAGCTCAGTACATGGTACCCTGGAAAGGCAAGTGGTGTCCTGAGAGTTGTGCTGCATTCTTTGAAAGTGAATTTTAACCGAATATTTTTATGATTTTTGTTATGTTCCAGTACCACGTATGTAGTGTATGCGTGCGTATGAGCGCAAGACAAATGATTGTGTTGTGGTTGGAACGGATGGTTGGTGCGGATGGTTGGTGCGGCCCGAGTGCAGCGCGTTCCGGGTGCGGCCCGAGTGCAGCGCGTTCCGGGTGCGGCCCGAGTGCAGCGCGTTCCGGTGCGGCGCGCAGTCGGCGCGTTCCGGTGCGGCGCGCAGTCGGCGCGTTCGAGTGCGGCGCGCAGTCGACGCGTTCGGGTGCGGCGCGCAGTCGGCGCGTTCCGGTGTGGCCCGCGTACAGCGCGACTGGCGTCCAGGAGTACCTGGTTCCGGAAGTCGCATGTGTATGCGCGGTGGGCATTGTCCCGGTTGGGCGTGGTCCCGGAAGTCGCATGTATATGCGCGGTGGGCGTTGTCCCGGAAGTCGTGTACTGTGTATGCGCATCGGGCGGTTGTCCCGGAAGGCATATTCTTTGAACATGCATCAGGAGTTGTCCTGGCAGGCGCAGTCCTGGTAACGTTTTTAACGTGTGAACTTGTACGTACAAGTTCGAGTATGAGTGACATATGTTGTATGAAGATGTATGCACACATTTCTAAGTGAAATGTCTTTAATTTGAGTTACGAAAGTGTCATTTTTGTATGAGGGCCTTGTATGTGGGATGAGTGACAGAATAGGCACAGGTGTATGTCGTCACGTATGATTAACCACTTGTTTCATCATTCAGGTAACAATGATGACGATGCTGGTGAGCTTTCAGTCCTTGGTGCAGCCGAGGACGGTGCAAGATCAGGAGAGGCCGTAAAAGCCATAATGGCGGTAGTTGACTTTTTTTTTTTTTTTTTGCAAGTACGGCGGTAGCGTTCGCTGGCGGCACGTGCCCTGTACACGTGCGCGGCATCGTCGCCCCGCCCACCTTTCACTACGCGTAGAGTATAAAAACGGACCGCTCCGTTGTATTGGCACGCATTTCCAAGGAATGCGTCTGCGAGTGAGGACCATTGTCTTTCGACAATCAGTATTGCTCTAATACTAGACATGGAACGCTGTCTTTGACGGTTAGTACTGTCTAGGTAGTAGACATGGAACACCGTCCCTGACGGTCAGTACTGTCTAAATTGCGGTGGTGCGTGGAACGCTGTGTATAACAGTCGGTACAGCCCTAAGTGACCGCCCTCGCTCTCATAACTAACTGTAGTTGTTTCGTTACTTTAATAACGGTTGTTTGATTGTAATTAAACTATTAGTGTTGTTCTAAAATTAAATAATTATTGACGATTATATTTTTTATTATTTTCCACTTCTGGTCGCTAAAAGTACTATAACGGTGATAGTGTTTTTTTTATTTACTTATTGAGAAATGTTAATTTGCTTATAAAATTGTTTTGTATCGTAAATAATAAAATATATTAAACACTTTTGAATATGCATTTTTTTTGTTTAACCAGGAAATAGAAAAATACAATATTACAATTAGGTACCCATTACATTAATTCTAACATGTTATTATGAGATTTATCTGCACGTAAATATATCGTGTGTATCTTGTCAATCGCGCCCTCCCCCCCCCCCCCCCCACACCTTAGAAGGTGACTAGCGCTTCCGCGCGCACTATTCATAAATGAATACAGATCGCTATAATGAAATTTTTGAGTATAGGTCTTATCTGAAGATATATCCGACGCTGAATATCTCATGTGCGTCTTGCTAATTGCAAGCTCGCCTCCGCTTGCCACCCGGATACTTCAGACGGTGACTGTCAACTGCACGTGAGACAAACATAAATACATAAAAACAGGCAAGTAGCGATACTACGTCATATTGTTGAATGGACTCCATTATATACATGTTCTTATATATGAAAGAAAAATTTAATTCATTAGAGGGCACAACAAGTATCTTATATTATGGGTTTTGATGTAAAAAACACCGATAAGAGCTAAATTCGCCAATTACTCAAGATAACTCGCTTCTTATACTATTTGCGCTGTAACATGGTGCGGGTGACATTTCTGAGTGACAATACTGGGGGGCGCGGACTATGTTTTCTTCTCGGCAGTGTACGCGGACCTTAGGGCCCCCGCCTGCCAGGGCACGCTAAGTTGGTCTAGCTTCCGCTTTTCCCTTAGCCCTGGAATAAAGCAAAGGAAGTAACACAGAGAGGTTTTAGTGGGTATCCCAGACTCGGGTGGCAATAGTCTTCCTAGTGCCTACCTCACATGGGGAAAACTACACGACCTGCCGCGTTTCCCCCGCGGAGGTTTGTCTTCAGATTTCCCCTGGCTAAAATAAAAATGGTGCGGGTGACATTCCTGAGAGGGACGATTCTAGGGGAAAGACTGTTACCTGCTCTGCAGTGGACGCGGACCATAGTAGGGCCCCCGCCTGCCAGGGCACGTTAACTTGGTCTAGCTTCCGCATTTTCCCTACCCCTGGCATAAGGAGTAAGAAGGACCACTGAGGGATTTTAGTCGGTATCCCCGACTCGAGTGGCAATAGTACTCCTTGGGGGATACTAGTGCCACCCCACATTGGGATTTCCACTCGCCCCGCCGCGTTACCCCTACGGAGGTTTGTCCGCTGTACCATTGATAGCTGTCATCCGTTCCATGTTACAGTGTAAATAATACATATGTAAATCAAGTATAAGGACCAGACTTTTTTACACCTTTTCGGCCAATCACATAAAGGAAAACATTTACTCCATTAGAATAATTTTAAAATTATATATACTAACATTATATAGGAATTCATATCAAAATATATTTTCGTAAATGGAAGCCATTTTATTGCGGTATTGTTTGTTTTATGATGGAATATATCATACAGAAGATCACCTAGAAAAACTAAAATGGTGTCATGACATTTTTGAAAAATCAAATGCCCTTGTCAGGAGTCCAATCGGCTGATTTTTAAAAAATAAACACCTGTACAGATAAATTAGCTCAGAGACGTTTTTGCGTTTGTAGTGCTCTGTCAGAACATAAATAAACTTGTAGAAGCGACCGGTAGAGGTTAAATGACACTTCAGATGGCAGAGAGTAATATTCACTGTCGAGTTCTGATGTGAACTGAAGTGAACTAATTACAGCTAATACAATATATAGTACAGTATGTGAGTGAGACGGATGATGTGTGAGCGAGATAGAGCAACTATTAATATGTGCGCTCCCGCGTTCCGCTAGCCAGTAGTTCGTTGTCCGCTGCGACGACAAGACGTATGCGGCTCCCATAAATAAACTAATACTTTTTATATATTTTTAAAGACGGGTACTTCATATGAACCTTTTTTTTTTTTTTATTGCCTGAAGCAGGCAAACAGGCGGACGGCCCACTTGATGGAAAGCGGTTACCGTCGCCTATGGACGTTTGCAACACCAGGGGCGTTGCCAACGCGTTGCCGGCCTCAAACCGAACCTAATAATATTAAACGATATTAAAATAATATTAAACATAATTTCAAGTTTAGAAGTCTTGTAATTTACAAATACTACTACTATAAACACAGAAAAGTCTCGAAACTATTTTACCTGTATTATTATATCAAAAAATGGTGTAGCTTATAAGAATCAATTTCAGTGAAGAAATGTCACACGACTAACCGAGGGAAAGGGTATTTTTTGAACAAAATGTTCTATATTTCATATTGTACGAGCCAATATCGGTCGTATAGCGTATTTTACATATCGAGCTTTTATCGCCATTTTGTCGTAAGCGACATTTCGACCTAAATGTATTTTTTTGTTAAAAATGGCAATTTAAACTATTATTTTGTTGTAAGACTTTCAGTTTTAGTTAGGTTAAACCCTATTGAATCAAAAACTGAAAGTCTTATAAGAAAATCATGGTTTAAAATGTCTTTTAGAACCAAAAAATGTAGTTAGATCCAAATGGCGGTAAAGGTTCGATGAAAATACGCAACAAACAATATACCGAAACAGACGTATTAACATCACTATCACGTGCGGCATTTGTGCACTGCAAGTTGTGCGTCTCAGGTCATCAAACGACGTTAATAAACAATGTTAGCGACGCAAAGAGCCAAGGAATAATTATTTAATGTTTAATTATATTTTAAACTAGCTTCTGCCCGCGACTTCGTCCGCGTGGAATAGTCTAAAAAAAAGTAAGTTAAAAAAACCCCCCCGATTTTGAAACATTCTTCATTGGTGCTCTGCTCCTATTGGTGTTAGCGTGATTATATATAGCCTTCCTCGATAAATGGGCTATCTAACACTGAAAGATTTTTTTAAATCAGACCAGTAGTTCCTGAGATTAGCGCGTTCAAGCAAATAAACAAACTCTTCAGCTTTATATATTAGTATAAGATAAATGGCGAAGACGAGCGGCAGAGGGCGCGCGTAGGACAACAGAGGGGGTTTGGCGGGGTGCGGGGCTTGTCTTATGTCGATTGTCGCCCGCGCACCCCAAAACATTCGTCGGTCCGCGTCGCCCCCGCGATGTATGTGTCTGGTTGCCTACGAACGTCCGCGTGCCGCTTCTTTTCGATTAAAAAAAAACTCTTTGTTTTATTTGATGGAGTTACAAACAACATCAACAACTCAATGTGGTTTGGCTTGGCGGCACGCTTCAAACCGGGGTCCATCGTTAATGACGATTAAGCCCAGCAGTTTACAAACCGTACATTTAATGGTCCTTCGAGCCGGATTTGAACCAGCGACCTATGGATGTACAAACCGTACACAAACATTAATTAAAGATCAAATTGCACCGGTCGTTTGTTCACACTTGATTTGAATGCAATCAATGTTTACCCATTGACTAATTTGTTTGGTTAGGGTAAAGTAACGTACGTTTCGAATATTAAATTATATATGCCTATTGAAAATAGAGCTCGTGGTAGCGTAATGGCTAGCGCACGCGTCCCAGTCAAAGGGCGCGGGTTCGATCCTGGCCGAAACGCATGCACCACGTAGGCAGTTTTCTGACCTAATGTGCATATCGTTACAATTACCGCGTGCTAACAATGCAACATACATATCGAAGTAACCGATGTGTCAAATCTGCCAAACCGCCTTGAACAACGTGGTGGGTATACTGTCCGTTCCCCATTTATGGGCTGTTATTATATATTAAAAATAGAACAATTTTCATCACTTCCATATTGAATAAAATGATGTGAAGTTATTATTTTGAACATAGAACATTTTGTTCAAAAACAACTCTTTCCCTTGGTTTTCCGTTGTGAGATTTCTTCACAGAAATTGACCCTTGCAAGCGACACTATGATTAGTATACTAATATAGAAGTTTATTTTTTTCAAAATCAACCGATTCTATTCATAACTGGGATAACTGATATTTAATAAATCTAATAATACCACTTTAGTTTTCATCAAAATCGGCCTCGGGATTCCTTTGTATAAAAAGGTTTCACATGTCTAAACAATCTTCTTAGACAAGATAGAAAATCAAACAACTTTGATTTAAGTAATTTTAAACTTTATTGTCAAATAGTTAAACATAATTTTCTGTGGAACAGTCTGTTCTGTGACTTAGTTTGAAAAGGTAACATGTGCTCGCGGAACTTGAAATGAATTAATTTGAAAACCGGCAAACATTTTCATACGACTATAAAAAAAGCCTGAGATAGACAAATATGAAGTGAAACAAATTTAGCTAGACTTGGTGGCGAGTTTCTTGCTGCTGCTTCTCATTAAACAGCGACATCACGTTGCAAAGTGATTTACAGAGAACAGGAAGTAGATTTAATTATCACTTATGTCCTTCAAACAATAACCTCTTGGCTTATTTTGAATAAATTTTTTGAATTTGAATAAAAATGGCATCCATTATACGCATAAAGCACAAAAGTAGAATATTCTAAACACTATTGCATAACTCTAGAATTTGGTCAAAGTACATTACATGCACTGTAAGGAAAAATCAACCCGAACACCCGAAACAATCTCCCAGAGAACATGGCAACACTGAATAAAAAATATTTCTCTGGCACAAGGACGCGTGCCCAGAACATACACATTCCGAAGACATCTTTATAATTTTCTGTGTTGCTATTTACCTCTGGGTGGTCTTTTCACAACTGTTTTTTTTTCTTAATTTTAAAATTATTTTATTTATTAATTTATAATAATTATAGTGGGGGAAGAAAAAACATTAGCGTTTTCATATTTAATAGCAAAAATTTTAATTATTATTTTAATCTATGAAATATGTGTGATTAAAACAATTGTACTGCAATAACGACTATAGCACAAAAATTATTAAGTAACCCATAGACAACTTTATATGGAAAAACGGCTTTTGAGTAAACTTTAAAGTTCAAAGTATTCCATATTTAAATCAATTTATTAAGTGACCATTGACGACCATAATATATTGCATTTGAATAGAATACAAAACTCAAAAGTATTCGATATTCAAATCAATTCCATTTTTAAAATATCATTCGAAATCGATTGACTATAAACAACCAAAATTACAAATTATTTGTTTTGTAAACAAGCAGTTATATATATGTGTGTATTGTAATATTTAGTGTATAAATGACACTTACTTTCAAAAAAAGTGAGCGAATAGTATATTTATTTATATATACTACTACTACAAACGGTTTGACATCGTGATGGAAATAAGTAGCAACGGACTACAATAAGAGATACCGTAGACCTGTATAAATAAAGATAGAGAAGCGGACACCACGCTCCAAAGCGGCTACTTATAATATAGCTGGGTTTTAAGTAGTTTTAACACTAGAATGAAGGTAATGTCTAAAAGAGATATAAGAGCCACATAAAATTATGGAAATAAAGAGAATAGCACAGTAGTAATCATAGATGAATTTAAGTTATTGAAAAAACAATTCAAAGGTAGTTGAAAGTTATTTTATCATTACCAATTAATACCTGACACTCGAGTCATTCTATAAACACATTAATTGATTTGTTAAAAAAGGTGATCAAAGCTGAAAGTTAAAAAATCAGTCACATCAAAACATTTTTTTATTGCAAGAGTTCAGAAGGCAGGCAGAGATGGCAAACTTAATGGAAAGCGGTTACCATCGCCTATGGACATTGGCAACACCAAAGGTGCTACAAATGCGCTACTATTCTCTTAAGGGAGATTGGAACCTGGTCACTAACGCCGTAACACAACTCAACGTTGTTATCACGACATACTTTAGACCAGGGGTAGTAGCCATCCAGTCGGGCTTATGTCCTACCACCTGGCTGTGGGTTGTTTTGTGGTCTTTAAGCAGTAGTAAGTAAGTTTACATTCAAACTATACAAATTAATAATTTTTATTATATCCACAAAGCCGTCACGATTTCAATGAATAATATAATCAAATATACTAAAGTGCTCGTTTTTTTTATAGTCAATGTATCATACATCTATATAAACATATTAAAATACGTGACAACCTGAATAAACCCAAACTGTTGATACATGTAAATGTAAGCCAAAACCGGACATTTAATACCATAGACAACTTTTTCATCACACATACTCATAGACAATCACAAAGCGTTTTCATACCACAGCGGCGAAACTATCACACTCAGTCTTTTTGATAAAAAATCCAATTCAACAACGCCTGCAATATCATGGCCAATACGAAACCACCGAACATGTCCCAGCTGTGGGAGTTCGTGGGCACTCTGCCCACGTTCTGTGGCCTGAATTGGATTCGTTGGCTCTCGTTCATGGCTTCGACTGCCTTTATTAGGCGTTCTATTGCCACTGTCTGTTCTCTTAACGAGGTGTCCATTGCGTATAGAGTTTGCTTTATGGTCCTCCTGAAACAAGAATATAGAATATCATATTGTTACAACTTAGGTTCCAACAAAAATAAATTCCACCTGCATATCTTTAGACGGCCTCTGTGGCTGAGCGGGCTAAGCCTTTGCCGGCGTACTTCACTGCAACGCAGAGGTTCCGGGTTCGATTTCTGGTATAGTAAATTTGGGAAAACGTATTTTCTCCGTTATTTACTATGGTCTGGGTGTCTGGGATCGGCCCCAAAGTAGTCCGTTGTATATTACCCATAACACAAGCGTAACTTGCTTAATTTGGGGATATACAATGTGTGTGTTTGTCTGCCGATTATTATTATTATTATTATATCTGTAAAAACACATTTTATTACTTGTCGGCATTTGAACTAATTGTAATTGTTTTATGATCGTCTTCTTTTGTTGACTTATTTATTGGCATACGTTTCTATAGAACAGCCTATTGTTCTAATGTAATCCTTTACGGCCGCTGCGGCCGAATCATTAGCCAGGTGTTACGGATTAAGTCGACTATGATACGGGCACATTTGTGTCTGTGAAGTATAAAACGACGGCCTGATGGAGAGAGACGGCAGTTCAGCGACAACTCCGATCAAGGCGTGACGTGTGTACAATCGGGAACCATAGTGACGGACTTTGCGCGTTTTATTAACTTCTGAATTACGTTTGGATTTGTTGCGTTCGGTTATATTTGCACCTGTGTTATACGTGTCTGTATAGTTCTAATAAACTCTATAATAACTCCAATACCATTTTAATTCGAGTCCCGCTAAACTCGTAACAATATTATACAACCTGATCATAACGTCTAGAACGAGAAATAGATAGATAGATAACACATTATCGCTCAACAAAATAAACAAATACAAAAACAAAACGCATAATTACAATACTTTATTTGCAAAACAACAAGCGGCCTTATCGCTAAAAGCGAAAGTTTGTATGTATGTTTCTTACTCTTTCACGCAAAATCTACTGAATGGATTTTGATGAACCTTTACATTGATATAGCTTACACATCAGAATAACACATAGGCTATAATTTATAAAGATATAGCGGAATTATCAAAAATATATCGATTTTCCATCACCACGCGGGAGAAACCGCGAGCGCAGCTGGTATAGAATATTTTCAGATTATATTTTATAACCGGGATTAACGGAAAACTTCGAAACGTGATTACCTAAAGAAAAACAGTCTTACAACTGGGATTAATAATATGATACATACGTGGAGGTCTTACTCCTCCTGGCGAGCTCGTCGCGGCTGTCCGAGTCGGAGCCCCGTCGCGGGGTGTCCAGGGGCCTCAGGTCCACGGAAGGCTTTGAGCGGGGAGTGGGGTGGCCACTCTTCGCGGAGATTATCACGAAGTCCTCCTCGAACTCTATTATCTCCTCTTCTTGCCATGGACTGTAAATGTAAAAAAAATGTGTGTCAGCTCCGACACCCGACTGGAGTTTACTCCTTAAGTACGATTGTCTTTGAGTATGAATAATTTATTGCTAAAATGTATTTTTTTTATTGCTGAAGCACAGCAGACAGACTGACGGCCCGACTGTGACGGAAAGAAAAGAAAGAAAAATATAGATTACATGTGTCCGAATCCATATTCAAGAAAGTATACTCAATAGTCAAGTACCTCGTATTCGTGTGATTATATTTCCATCCTTGATCGACCAGACCTGGAAGAAAACAAAGAAACATATTAAAATACAATGCCTTCCTTAAACTCTGTGTGTGTCTCTGTCTGTCTCTGTCTGTCTCTGTCTGTCTGTCTCTGTCTGTCTCTGTCTGTCTGTCTCTGTCTGTCTGTCTGTCTCTCTGTCTCTCTGTCTGTCTCTCTGTCTGTCTCTCTGTCTCTCTGTCTGTCTCTCTGTCTGTCTCTCTGTCTGTCTCTCTGTCTCTCCGTCTGTCTCTCTGTCTGTCTGTCTGTCTCTCTGTCTGTCTCTCTGTCTCTGTCTGTCTCTCTGTCTGTCTCTCTCTGTCCGTCTGTCTCTGTCCGTCTCTCTCTGTCCGTCTGTCTCTGTCCGTCTCTCTCTGTCCGTCTGTCTCTGTCCGTCTCTCTCTGTCCGTCTGTCTCTGTCTGTCTCTCTCTGTCCGTCTGTCTCTCTGTCTGTCTCTCTCTGTCCGTCTGTCTCTCTCTGTCCGTCTGTCTCTCTCTGTCCGTCTGTCTCTCTCTGTCCGTCTGTCTCTCTGTCCGTCTGTCTCTCTGTCCGTCTGTCTCTCTGTCCGTCTGTCTCTCTGTCCGTCTGTCTCTCTGTCCGTCTGTCTCTCTGTCCGTCTGTCTCTCTGTCCGTCTGTCTCTCTGTCCGTCTGTCTCTCTGTCCGTCTGTCTCTCTGTCCGTCTGTCTCTCTGTCCGTCTGTCTCTCTGTCCGTCTGTCTCTCTGTCCGTCTGTCTCTCTGTCCGTCTGTCTCTCTGTCCGTCTGTCTCTCTGTCCGTCTGTCTCTCTGTCCGTCTGTCTCTCTGTCCGTCTGTCTCTCTGTCCGTCTGTCTCTCTGTCCGTCTGTCTCTCTGTCCGTCTGTCTCTCTGTCCGTCTGTCTCTCTGTCCGTCTGTCTCTCTGTCCGTCTGTCTCTCTGTCCGTCTGTCTCTCTGTCCGTCTGTCTCTCTGTCCGTCTGTCCGTCCGTCCGTCCGTCCGTCCGTCCGTCCGTCTGTCTGTGTCTGTCTGTGTCTGTCTGTGTATGAATGGATGTGTTTTATCAATAATAAAGTTCAGTTCATCTCTATCGTTTGTGTTTAATTGACGTACCACCCGACAGCGAGACACGAATTAAAATGCCGTTAGAATTACTATAGAGTTTATTAGAACTATACAAACACGTATAACATAGGTACAAATTTAACCGAACACAATAAGTCCAAACGTAATGCAGAAGGTCGTAATTCAATAAGCCGCGCAAAGTCCGTCACTTATTAGATTCCCGATTGTAGTACACACGTCTCGCTTCGCTGGTGGTTCTCGCTCGATTGACTCCCCCCTTAATCGGGCCATTGCTTTATACTGCACAAATGCAATATTTCCGCCCGGCAGCGTCGACCGAATTTCCTAGAATCAGCTTTTACTTTAAAATCCGTAACACCTGGCTAATGATTACAATACAACAATAGGCCGTATTCCAATAAGTAAACAAAAGAAGACGACCATAAAAGAATTTCAATGTTATTAGTTCAAATGCCGACGGGTAATAAATGTGCTTTGTTTCAGATATGCAGGTGGATTTTATGTCTGTCGGGACCTGAGTTGTGTAACAATATGGCAAATGTTCTTGGCATGGCCAGCAATTACAATGAATTGAGAAAATCCTATCCAAGACGTTCATCGTCAAAACGTTGACTGCGAATCACCAAAAAATGACCTCCCCTACCCTGCTCAGTATTGGCCGTCGTCTCACACAGAAAGAGGGAAGACAGGAAAATCAATGGAGCGATGTTCTACCTACTTCATACTAAGCAAGGACCGAACAGTGCTTTTTTACCTTCTGGCGGTGACACGTGAAGGTCCCTATGGAAGAACCTCGGCACCCATGGAATAATAAGATTCCTAGCCCTCGCCCTTTGCGCCTCTTCTATTATCGTCTTCTGTTCCGTCGCTGCAATCTGTAAAGATTTTCGTCTAATCATTTCTCTCCTCTCACCTTGCAATCATTTAGGATCGGTATAAGGCTAATTCTGGATCTAAGCTCAAATCGAGTTAAATAAATTCTAGCAAGGTAACACGGTTTCAAATAAACACAACACATTTATTCGACGTAATCTATACTAATATATAACGCTGAAGAGTTTGTTTGTTTGCTTGAACGCACCAATCTCAGGAACTATTGGTCTGATTTGAAAAATTCTTTCAGTGTTTGATAGCCCATTTATCAAGGAAGGCTATAGGCCATATATCATCACGCTAAGACCAATAAGAGCGGAGCACCAATGAAGAATGTTTCAAAATCGGGTTTTTTTTCCTTTTGTTTCTTTCTACCTTCTACGTAAACAAAGTTAGCGTTAGCCTAAAGTAACTATTCCATGCGGACGAAGTCGTGGGCAGAAGCTAGTTAAATATATTTGAAACGCTATACAACCCGTTCATCCACTAATGTATTAATTTTGTTCTGCGTAGTGTAATGTGCTAGCTATTAATAAAGAACACACGAACAAAGTGTCTTCGCCTTAATAGAGACAATAAAAGCGTTAATACCTTATTCATACAAAAAAAAAAACTCTATATAGAGACACATTCTTAGTAAAAATACTTTTAGTTAATTTAGGTTCTCGTACTCCTGTTGCAGGTGGAGCTGCATCATATACCGTGGGAGGCGCTGCTCCTTCAATATCGCCACGTCTAGGAGGGTGGTTTCCTCCTAAAAGACAGGTGCAACAGGTTAGAATAAAATATAGATAACCTACAATAGGAAATAAATAACTTACCAAGAGAAAATAAATAACTTACAATGGAAAACAAAAACTATGTCTGTTCCCCCCTTAATTAATTACGTAACGATGATTTTTAAATATATATATATATATATATATATAGAGAGAGAGAGAGAGAGAGAGAGAAATTTATTGCACACCAAAATATTCAATTACAAAAACAGACCAGATTTACAATATTTTTCTAGGCAATACAATAGGCGGCCTTATCGCTCATAGCGATCTCTTCCAGGCAACCTGCCATATCGATCCAGTAGTTTTTCCGTCAAAGCATAGCAGACAAACAGACACATAGAATTACTTTCGCATTCATAATATTAACAGGGATGAAACCTTCCTGTCAAATTGTATCCAGTCGTTTCCGAGAAAAGTAACTGTGACATACAAAGTCAGATAGATAACAACGATCCCTTGATTATTTTCTTGTAGCTAAGGCATGGTAAGGAACCCTAAAACATACTCACCCCACTCCGTTTGTCTTTAATATCGATCTTTCCATCCCAGAAACCTTCCACAGTGGCGACAGTCTCCTTTCCCTTCTTGATACGACCCGATATCGCGTTTGTCTCGGAACTGCCCAAGAACGACTGAAATTAACAATAAAAAATTATGTCATTTACATTGTTCTATACTACAACAAATCGTGTGTGCTGCTAAGTTTAAATATAGATATCATGTGTAGGCATTCTCTTGAAAGTCGGTAAAACAGTTCCCTTTTATAAAGCACCGAAGCTGTCGGTAAAACAGTTTCAATATGATAAACTTTCAAATACACATACTTACTCTTAATTTAAACTCTACATCAGCTTGATATCCCGTATCTGCGCATATTATATGTACCTGAAATTCAAAAAAGAAATTAATATTGAAAATAATAATATTAAAAAAAAAGAAAATTGCGACGGGCAGACGCCATAGTCCCCATACTCCCAGACCCCTAGTACCACTAGCAGTTCACCCCAATAGCCCCGTACTTTTTGTTCTCATTTCTCACAATAGTCCTACACTGGCCCGGGCTTGTCCTTGGGTGCATTATTATATGGTGTAGACAGGGATAATCGCCGGTCAGTGTCACGCGACATTTAAATTAAATCTGTCAAGGGGCCTCTACGTGTTGGCTTTCCGATGGCCCCACGCAAGCCCTCCAAAAGTCCGGGTCATTTTCATGCCCGTGGTCTTTAAAGACATACAAATTAATAATAATAAAAAATCTTTTTTAAAAACGAGGTTTCATTTAAATGCTCTAAAAACTAAAATATAAACTTGACGTGCCTCAAAACCATAATTTTGTTACATTATACTATTACATATACTACTAGGATATGCTTGCGACTTCGCCCACACTTGCCTCGAAATTCCCGCGGGATTCCCGGGGCACAAAGTACTGCAGCATTTGAAAAAGAATGCAAGCCATCGTTTCAGTGAAAACTGTATCGGAATAAGGTAATGCACCCGAGCAACTACAAACCGCTCCCGAGAAACATCCTGCGGGATTCCCAGGATTAAAAATCACACATTTTGTTACATGATTTGTTGTCGATCAGTGAAAAAAATCGCATTGGAATTCGATTATTTTTCCAATCTGGCCATTTTTAATTATTCCCAGAAAAATTCCCGGGATAGCGTAGATTTTAAATCTAAGAATGTTTCGTCGCTTAGTGAAAACTGCATCGAAATCGGCCTAGTCGTTTTAACGTGAAAACGGAACAGACAGATAGAGTTATTTTCACATTTATAATATTAATAGGGATAGGGACATTAGTTTTTAAGAAAATGTGTATAAGCCGCGCGTAGAAGGTTTGCAATTTTCGTTATTTTGGTAGTTTTGGTAATTTTGATAGTTTGGTAGTATCATATACTTTCATTTAATACTAGTTTATTATGATAATATATTATAGAAGATTATTAAAATTTGTTTCACAATTTTGTCACCTTTATGTCACAGTTTAATACAATTATATACTTGATGCACGTCAACTTTATTAATAATAATTAAATGTCGAATATTTCGAATCATGGGCGCATGTTGTTTATAAAAAATGCGTTTTAAGAGCATTTAAAACAATGCTTGTGAAAAATAATAATTTTTGAAAAGTAAGTACTACTGGTATATGTTTCTGCAAGTAGACTGTGTTGTGCTATTTAAAAAATGAAGGATTTAAGACCAAGAAACGTAAAGGACCAACCTTCCCGCCCAATTCCATACTGAGTGTTCCTATGACGATGCCTTTGCAATGGGCATACGGCGCGGTCGTGATGTAAGTCTCGCCCCAATCGAGAAGGTGGATCCTTGCGCAACCCTCGAGGATTGCCGAAGTAGAATTTCCTGTTTAAAAAAAACCCATCATCACAAACTTTGTCCGGTTTTTTTTTTATTTTATTTTATTGCAGGAGATCAGCAGACAGGCAGACGGCCCACTTGATGGAAAGCGGTTACCATCGCCTATGGGCATTTGCAACACCAAAGTCGCTACAAATGCGCTGCTGCTCTCTTAAGGGAGACTGGAACCTGGTCACTAATGCCGGAACGCAACTCAAAGTTATTATGGCGGCATGCTCTAGACCAGGGGTGGTAGCCAACCAGTCGGGCAAAGGCCCTCCACCTGGCTGTGGGTTGTTAAGTCGCCTCTTACAACAGGCCACCCGGCCGCAGGTAATTGTATTCTTTCTCCATTCCTGCACGGATAAAACCACTACCACCGTTTTGGTGGTATAGATGTATGATGGAAGAGAAACGAGTTGTTTGTACAGAGGAGAATAGTGCCTCTTGGTCTTTCGCAATGGCAATAGTATCTTTGGTTTCCCCGGTACTCCGACGTATATTTGAAAAGTTTTTCTCGTATTAGCATCATTTTCGTTGCAAATTTCCACGTAGAGTAATCATCTAGCCCGCAGAGGTTTTCGATGGTAAAATTCGCGGAAAGGGCCGTAATCTTTTGGTGGTATAGATGTATGATGGAAGAGAAACGAGTTGTTTGTACAGAGAAGAATATATAATTTAAATTTTTGTAATACAGTTCTACTGACACAGTTGTAAACAGACAATTCGATATTTAACACAAACCAGCCGGCGATGAACTAAAAAGTTCTCAACAATCCGCCATTTTTCTAAGTGAACCCCCCAGTTATTTAACCCTTAAGACGGAATCACCACAGATTTGTTGCCCGAACTGTCACACACGGTTAATTGGGAAGGACCACAAATTTGTGGTCAACTACAGATAATTGAAATGAACGTTGAACTGATGCTTTCTCCCTCTAAACTACATAGAATTTGTATTAGTATAAAAGAGACGACATAGGTCTCTTCACTTTGGCACGGCAATTTTGATGGCGGAAAGTATCCTATATGTTTACCAGGGATATAAGCTACCACCATACAATATTTCATTTAAATCGGTTCAGTCGTCTTAAGAGAGCAGCAGCGCATTTGTAGCACCTTTGGTGTTGCAAATGTCCATAGGCGATGGTAACCGCTTTCCATCAAGTGGGCCGTCTGCCTTTCTGCTGAACTCCTGCAATAAAAAAAAAAAATTTGGTACACAATTAATAAAGGAAGTCCAATAGAAAATAAGGACATACCGTAAAACTTCGATCTGGCGAGCAAACTGCCCTCTATCACATAGCCTTCTTTTCTGTTGGACACGTAGAAAGCAGATACCGGTGGATGATGGGATACCTTCAAGAGAAAAATGTATGTAAATACAGTTGGTTAGTTACAAATCAATTAATGATTGGGTGAGTTTTTCGTAAGGATTTAAATTTATTTATCATTATTTTTTTTAGACCAGTCGTAAATAATTATATTTAGCGAAGTAAGTGAGAATCGTATTTGGATAATTTTGACCTATTAAAAATATCCAAAAAAAATTTAAGATTTCCAATTTATTTTTTTCATTTACTTCAGTTTTTATGGCAATTTTTCGAGTTTTTTTTTTAAATTCCCTTTAAAGGCACTCTGCGTGCCCCCACAAAAAAGCTCTGCATATCGAGGGCTTCATAACATATAGGCGTATACGCAAAAATACATTTTTTTTGTTTGTTTATTAAAATCTATGCATGTTACAATTTAGAAAGTCTTACCAGTATGCAAGTGTGCCTAAAAAGAAGGGTATTCCAAATTTCAGCCTTATAAAATATTACTAACTACTACTACAACTAGTTTTGTTTTATTCACAATTTTGTCCCTTATGTAAAACTGCACTTTTGTCTGTACGTTCATTTGTTATTAAGCCCTCGATATATGTAATAATTTTGGCAAAAAAATATGTCCTAAATTATATAACTATAATTTGACCATAACGTCTAGAACGAGAACTAATTATTTTTCCTTCTGGCAATATTCTATGGGAGCTGCATACGTCTGGTCATCGCAGCGGACAACGAACAACTGGCACGCGCTTTTTTTTATTGGACTTGACTTTATGTTGTTGGTCCGAAGACATCACAACTTTACCGGGATATTCTGGGAGCCCGGGGGGCAACTTCCTTAAGGGAGCTCCCTAGGGGACTTTACCTCGGCTGGACTGTTGTCATAAGGGGATGAATCTAACGATGCCGACTAGAGGGCGACACAATGTACTAATTGAGATAATATAAAGCCCGAGGGCGGGCACGCGCAACGCGGGAGCGCACATATTAATAGTTGCTCTATCTCGCTCGCACATCAGCCGTCCCGCTCACACCTTGTGCTATATATTGTTCTTGCTGTACGACTTGTTAATATTTGTACTTAAGGTTACCGTTTCCAAAATAAATGAGTTCACTTCAGTTCACATCAGTAGCAGTACTCGACAGTGAATACTACTCCCTGCCATCTGAAGTATCATTTAATCTCTACCTCTCGCTCTTACAATTCTATTGTATCTGTAGTCAATGTCAGTGAATCATAAACAAAGCGAATTTATCCATGTTATATTAATTTTAACGTTGATCCGAGTCTAAATATAACTAAATACGCATGTAACAATACTGAGTTCCACGTGAACAGTGATTTTTAAAGTTTACCAAGGATGGCTAGTGGAATTTGAAGCAAAGATCTCTTTGTTATAATTCGACAATATTTACCAAAAAAACAGCCAAACACGATAGGTGTGTAATGGTTAGTTTAGCTTCTTTTGATCAAACAATTGTACTGTTAACTCTCACTAGGTGTTAAAGCTCTTACTTACAAAATTATAGTTATTATTATTTAACTAAACATCATAAGGCTATCTTGACAAAATGCGTACTTCGTAACTAAAGCAACTTGACACTTGCACGATGTTTGACGTCGTACTAAATATCTCTAGTAAGTATCGAAATTATTCTCGATCAAATTTGCGAGTGGCGCCTTTATTAATTTCTACTTAATTTGGCAACCTGTATATATGTACTTATAAGGTCCTGTACAGAAGGCTACGATAGAAAAAATGTTTTTAAGAAAAGGTAATATAAGACAGTAAGGTATCTTATATATATAATAATGATAACAGCCCATAAATGTCCCACTGCTGGGCTCAGGCCTATGTATAATGGGTTATAGGGGGAACGGCTTGTCCAAGGCGGCTTGGCAGGTTTGACACATCGGTAGTCTCGATGTGTAGGGTTGCATCACGATGTTTTCCTTCGCCGTTATTAGCACGTGGTAATTGTAACAATATGCACATTAGGTCAGAAAACTGACTAAGTGGTGCATGAGTTCTGGCCAGGATCGAACCGGCGCCCTTTGAGCCTGAGACGCGTGCCTAAGCCATTACGCTACCACGACTTATTAACTAAGGTATACTAAAAGCACGTACCTGTTCAGCGACGTAGTATGTATAAGTATCGCTCTGCCGGTGCTTCCAGCAGCATCTGAAGGTCTCCCCGAGCACCGGATTGTAGGGCTTCTTTAGACCCTTGGGTTTGCGATACAATCCAGAGAGATACCATCGTAGTACGCATTTAAATCTTTGGTACGGATCGTCTATACTTTGGGCCCTGGTGGAGGAAATGTTAGTTATTGTATGACGGCCAATTAATGTTTTTGTGGGTATTTCGGCAAAAACCTTAATAAAATCGTCGTGTCCGCAATGCCGTAAATAGGGTGGTGCCACCATTGCCCAGGCACAGGGCGTAGACTCCGGGGGCGCAAGAATGGCCAAATCAGGCAGGACTATTATTTTTTTCGGTTTGCTCCTGATAAGTTCCCGCTGCGCCCCTAGTGCTCGATTCCAACACATACGTACCTACATGCCAGTATCATCAAAAACGTCTGTTCAATTAGACAAAATATCACGCTCATTTTTTGTTCCAGTTCTTTAGAAAAAATTGATTTTTCTTCCAAAATATTGGATAATTGGTCCACCAACACCAAGGTCCTTGTGCGTTATTTCATCACCCTGAATGAAATAAAGTAGGCCTATACATAGCATTGCTCTAGCTAGGGTATCTATAATATCTAAATGTTACGACCGACAAAGACCAATTCATACCTGCAGTTTATTGCCTTTTCGCATTTGGACTTCTTTTGTTTACTTTGTGTTTCAAATTTGTAATTTGAAAAACAGCCTATTGTGTATTTGAATCTTTTATGGCAGTCATTAGCCAGGTGTGTCGAACTGATTCGAAGAGATTCGGTCGGGCAGACATATTGTATCGGTGCAGTATAAAGCAATGGCGCAATGGAGAGATCGGCAGTCAAGCACTAACCACAAGCGTGGCAAGACGTGTGTACATTCGATAATCTATATAATGACGGACGGACCATCTCGGGAGTGAAAAAGAATAATTTGAAAATCGGTCTACAATTGACGGAGAAATCGAGTAACGAACATACAAAAAAATATACAGGCGAATTGAGAACTATATTTTTAAAGTCGGTTAAAAAGCGGCAGAAGCGTAGGAATATAAATCAAATAAAATACCCCGCTGACAACCGTTACAACGTAGTTTTTTTAAATAAATTTATAAGACCTGCACACAATCGAGTCATCACAGCGTACAATGAAAAACTGGCTAGCCTATCTCGCCCTTATTTTGACGATCAATCCCTATTATTAATATTATAAATGCGAAAATAACTCTGTCTGTCTGTCTGTCCGTCCGTCCGTCTGTTCCGTTTTCACGTAAAAACTACTGGACCGATTTGGCTGAAACTCAGTATGTATATATATATATATATATATATATATATATATATGTATATATATATGTATATATATATATATATATATATATGTATATATATATATATATATATATATATATATATATATATATATATATATATATATATTCGATGCCGAGAATGAACATAGGATACTTTTTATCCCGGAAAATGGGATAGTTTCCGGGATAAAAGTATATTTGTCTCTCTGTTTGTTATCCTTTTATGGAAAGACTATTGGACCGATTTGGCTGATACTCGGTACATATGTAATTTGAATACCGAGGTTGGCCAAGGGATACTTTTCATCCCGGATACTGGGGTAGATTTTGGGATAGATTTATGTAAAGTTTATCCCGGAAACTAGGATAGGTTTTTTATTTGTGGTTTGCCATTTTCGTCATTTTGTTTATTTTGGTCAATTTGGTCGTTTATGTAGTTTTGGTAGTTTCGGTAGATTTGGTAGTTGTGGTAGTTTTGTTTTGTAGATTTGGTCGTTTCGGTAGATTTGGTAGTTGTGGTAGTTTTGGTTTGTAGATTTGGTAGTTTCAGTAGTTGTGATAGTTTTGGTAGTAGTGGTAGTATTGGTAGTTGTGGTAGTTTTAGTTTGTAGATTTGGTAGATTCGGTTATTTTGGTAGTTGTGGTAGTTTTGATAGTTTTGGTAGTTGTGGTAGTTTTGGTAGTTGCGGTAGTTTTAATAGTTGTGGTAGTTTTGGTAGTTTTGGTAGTTGTGGTAGTTTTGGTTGGTGGATTTGGTAGTTTCGGTAGATTTGGTAGTTGTGGTAGTTTTGGTAGTTGTGGTAGTTTTGGTTTGTAGATTTGGTAGTTTCGGTAGTTGTGGTAGTAGTGGTAGTATTGGTAGTTGTGGTAGTTTTGGTTTGTAGATTTGGTAGTTATGGTAGTTTTCGTTGGTAGATTTGGTAGATTCGGTTATTTTGGTAGTTGTGGTAGTTTTGATAGTTGTGGTAGTTTTGGTTGGTCGATTTGGTATATTCGGTTGTTTTGGTAGTTGCGGTAGTTTTGATAGTTGTGGTAGTTTTGGTAGTTGTGGTAGTTTTGATTGGTGGATTTGGTAATTGTGGTAGTTTTGGTAGTTGTGGTAGTTTTGATTGGTAGATTTGGTAATCGTGGTAGTTTAGGTAGTTGAAGTAGTTTTGGTTGGTGGATTTGGTAGTTTTGGTTGGTAGATTTGATAGTTTCAGCAGTTTTAGTACGTTTGGTAGTTTTGGTCGTTTGTGTAGTTTACACAATATTTATTTGTATAAATAAAACTAGAACGGGTTGAAATAGGGTATTAAGTTTGTATGGGGGACCAATCATTTATCAAGTTTATAGATATAAAAATTTACAATCTTTAAAAAAATGCGACTTTCACTCGATCTGTCGATCTGTCAGTCTGAATACCGAAAATCGACATAGATACTATTCATCCCGGTAGATGGGATAGTTTGCGATATAAAATAAAGTAAATCTTCCGAGGGCAAATAGCACCAACATAAAAATACAATACAATATATCTTGTATTAACGCCTGCTCTTAAAACAAGAGGTACGCACTAGAGTGTGACGCGCGGCTGAGCCGCGGGGTAAACTCTAGTAAATAAATAATCGGCAGACAAACACATATATAGTATATACCCAAATTAAGCAAGTTACGCTTGTGTTGCGGCTAATATACAACGGACTACTCTGGGGCCGATCTCAGACACCCAGACCATAGTAAATAACGGAGAAAATTCCTTTCGGAAATTTAGAACCACAGAGGCCGTCGCGATGAGTTAAATAAAAATGGCACTTACTGAGCCAATATATCGGCATGGTAATAATTATCCGATAACTTGTCGAGGAAAGATCGAGGCTCCAATATGAAGGTCGGCAACACCACCTTGCTCAGGTCCATGCCAGGCCTGACCTGCTTCACGAGGAACCACAGAAGAGACTTGTTCTCCTCTGCTACTTCTTCTACCAACTCCCCTGCCTGGAAAGATAACAAATATTATTTTTAAAATGCACTGCACGCAATTTATTCTTATAGGCTGACGTCCGGTAAAAGAAAAGTCTCCCGAAATGAAAATAATTATACAAATCGACAATCAAATATACGTTCGGCTTTACTTATAATAATCTCGTTAAGAAACGATTAGCCATCTCTTAAGTAAGAGAATCAGAATCAGACCCTAATCAATTAATATCTTTTTTTTTCACTTATAAACGTGTATTACCTGTTATATACCTAAGAGGAACGTAGATAAACGAAATTTGAATGATTAACGTAGGGTGTACCCAAAATTTTCGACTAAAGAGGAGTTTATGGGTAAGACTTTCACTAATCAATTGGTGAGCAGTTTCTTTAAATTTAAGAAACTATTATAAGTAAGGCCCATAATCTATCGAATCAAAACAAATTTATTTGTTCAAAACATAGTTAAACAGTTGACATATATGTTATAGTGTTCACATATTTTGCTCACATAGCCCAGCAATGGGACACTTATGGGCTGTTATTATAAGAGAGAAATGTGAAATACGTTAGACAGATAGACAGAACAAATATAAATAAATGTAAATAAAAGACAAAAAAACATTAAAACCAGATAAATAAATAAAGACACAAATATTGTATTAGAAGTAAGCAAAATGTAATAGTTGTTAAGATTTGTTTGTTGATTAAAGAAAGAAAACAAAAAATAAAATAAAAATCTAAAGATTTACCCCCCCCCCCCCCATATATATAATAAATGTATTAGCATGATTATAATTATTATAGTAGTAGTAGTAGTAAGTTAATAAATAAATAAATAAAAGAAAAATAAAAATCTCCCTTTTGACTTATAATGGAGGAGAAGGCGATAAAAAAATCCAATATCCCAGCCCTCCTGTCTGATCTCTTTATCTCATCCCCAAGGCTAGAAACACTTTGACTTTGCCCCCGGTGTAGCAACCGTCTATAGCAGGGCTTGAAACACAGGTAAAAATGTGGTATCGTTATTTATGCTAATTTCAGATAACGGTAAAAAAATAATATCATTATAAAACTTACCGTTATATCTAGCAATTTTAACGGTAAAAATATATAACGTTAATACAAATTTTACCGGTAATTTTACCGTAATACTATATTTTGTTACCATTGTCGCTCTCTTTCACTCACAAAGATTGTCAAACAACACTGTGCTAAGAGAGCGCATAATATTTAGAGTTGTGTTTGCCGCTTGTTTCGGTAACATGCAGTCGTAATAAAGCCATAATTAAGCCATAATTCTTAAAGTTGGCAACGTCGCTTGTAATAACGTAAAAATTACCGATACGTATAACATTATACATACGGTATTTTTAACGTTATATTATAACGCTAAAATCATAAAAGTTACCAAGTAACTTTTCAAGCCCTGGTCTATAGGCTATGGTAACCACTTTCCATGAGACGGGGCCGTCTGTCTGTTTGCCGGCTTCACAATAAAAATATCCAGGGCTGGTGGTCATATAGACGGACAAATGCTCTACCACCTGGCTGTGGGTTGTTTTGCAGCAGGCCTCGCGGCTGCGCGAAGGAGCCTACTTTCCTCGTTTTTGCATGGATGAACTATAAGGTATTAAAAGGCACTCACCACCCCGCACTCTCTATCAGGATCTTCGATATACGTGTCCTGTATCCTCTGCAGCTCCTTAAGCCTCCTGTCCTGGGGCTCGTCCCTCTGACCCTCGGGCATGCCGCTTCGCGACGGCTCACTGTCGGTGTCTGACGCTGCGCCTGCTAACTCTGCGGGGATATCGAGAGGCGTGTGGTAACACTAGCAGGTGCTCATACCCTAGCCAATTTTAACACTACTAGATACGCTAGCATCAAGAATAGGGTTATACTATACCTTACCGACCGTTCATTTGCCTACAAGTAATATCAACATTCAACCGATGGTGAAGGCGAATGAATGAATAGTAAGATACAGCAACCGGCTATAAGAGCTTTGAACATCCAAAAGTTATTTGTTACAAGCGACATTTGGACAGTGTTTGGAGAAAAGGTTTGAAAGCAAGTTTTAAATGACCCAAAAACGCATCATTAATAAACTATGTTACTTGTACCTATCATATTAAAAAAATGGGGTGTCGGCTTATTTGGAAGAAATCGTTTTTTAGCGATAAGACCGCCTATTGTGCACATTTAGAATATTTCTAGGCCATAATTTTTCCGTAATGGTGTACAATAAAAAGTTATCTATCAATCTAACGTCTATAGATTTTAAATAGGAACAGGTATTTCCTTAAGTTGAGACATTAGGATGAAAAAAACCCATTATGTTTTAGTTTGTCACAAAATGTCGCTTTAAACATATAACTTTTCACCATTCGATATTCAAACAGTCGAATGCCCTCTGTTGCAACTTGAGACTAGTCATAAAATACAGCTTGATCTAGAATTCTAGATAGTAAAGAGTTCAAGTAGGTCAAAAATTACCATCAATATATTATTAGCACAATGAATATAGCCTATTTAACACTTTATATTTCCGAGGTATTTTCAAAGAAACAATTCGACCAATAATTTGGAATTAGATAAATTAATCTCATCAATAATTTGGATTTAGATAAATCAATTTGATCATAATTTGGAATTAGACAAATTAAGTTGATTATAAATGGGAATGAAACATCAATTTTATAACAATTTAGAATTAGACAAATATAAATTTGATTATAATTTGGAATTAGACAAATCAGGTTGATCTTAATTTGGAATTAGAAAGTTGATCATAATTTGGAATGATATACGAGTAAAACAATTTCATCATAATTTCAAATGAGACAAATCAAGTTCATCATAATTTAGAATCAGATATGAGTAAAACAATTTCATCACAATTTGGAAAGAGACAACAATTTTATTACAATTTGGAATTAGACAAAAATCAATTTGATTATAATTTGGAATTAGACAAATCAGGTTGATCATAATTTGGAATTAGAAGGTTGAGCATAATTTGAAATTAGACAAATCATAATTTGGAATGAGACATTAATTATATTAGTTTGGAAGATGGGACGGCCGCTTGTTTGGGACGCTACATGTGTAGACACTCTGGCGCTCTCTGAAAGAAGAGAATAGACGATGAATGGACGACGTACGCACGACGCATAAAGAGAGGGGGCCGTGATCTCTCTGATCACAGCTCATTTATGGGAGGTCCCCCTGAAGTAAATGAAGTCTGTTACGGCGCGAAAAGCGAGCACAGTCGATAGACAAACGCTATCGGTGACCACGGCGATGCAGCAAGGTGATGTGATGTGACTATAGGGCATCAGCTAGGAGCCGCTTAGTAGCTGATGGCCATATCACTGCATCCTTTTATCTACCGGTTGTACCGGGCCATCGGACTCTGATGATAATGGCCGAAAGAGTGGGTTTGTACCAGCGCAATTGCTTACTCACTTAAATCTATTCACGTGTACATGAACCTTGGTATAGTTTCTGGATAACGAGCAAATAGACTTATGGCGATGGAGTAATGGTGGTGGGAGTTGGGACTACCGGTGTGTTCTGCTCCTAGCTATCTCTCTGCACATTAGGCGGTCAAATGTAAGGGGTCGCTTCTGGATTCGACTGAAACGGAAATACGGGTTCGGCAGCACAATTGAAATTGTAAACCCGTAGTGTTGTTTTTCTTGCCAGCCACCATCCTCACATATGTACACAATTACACTATATGTACACAAAACTTATTAACATACCTCAAAAATACCTACAACGTTAAAAATACCTCGGAAATAGCGATATCGTAGTGTGAGAATGCCAATAAAATCAATAGTAACCATTGCACCCCGTTACCTACCACCATCGCACAGATCATCCCGACTGTGTTCAATATAAGCCCCGCAATTGCCATTCTTCTTGAAATCCGACAAAATCGCGGAGTCCACAGAGTACTTTCTTACTAAACCCGCTCCGTGATAGTTCGACACCGGTTCTGAATACTGCCGGGTTAACTTCTTCTGACGTCTCAGCAATGAGAATATGCTTGAGCGGCGTCTTTCCACCTTTTCTTTGGGTTTTTGGGCAATGCCATTGTCTTGATCCATCGTGAAGACTCCGGAGTTAAAAAAGCTTTTTGGTCATTTTAAAAATGTTATTGGTCTGTTTTGATCACGTTGCGAGTGTTTAAACTTTCTTATAGTTTGATAACATGTTTTACAAGTCTGTGATGTCGAAGTTTGATTGGAAATTATTCCTTTCCTAATAGTAGATAGGTAAGTAATGTTATGTGTTACGTCACGTATATGGAATGATTTATGGCTAAATAATTAGCAAGTTTATGACTGAGTAGTCCATGTACGTGCCAAAATCTGTCAATACAGAAAACCTTCGGAGATGCATCCACGAATATATTTAGGTTTTACATAGTTTCACGTAGTAGTTAAAATTTCTGTATATATAGTCGTCTTAAGTTGAATGAAGAAAGAATACAATTTCGTGCGTTGGGGCGGCCTGTCGTATGAGGCGACAAAACAACCTACAACCAGGTGGTAGGGCATTTGCCCGACTGGATCGCTACCACCCCTGGTCTAGAGTATGCCGTCATAACAACCTTAAGTTGTGTTCTGGCATTAGTGACAAGTCTCCCTTAGAGAGCAGCAGCGCATTTGTGGCACCTTTGGTGTTGCAAATGTCCATAGGCGATGGTAACCGCTTTCCATCAAGTGGGCCGTCTGCCTGCTGAGCTCATGTAATTAAAAAAATTACCGGATCGGCAAAGGAGCCATATTGTTGTTTCTACTATAGTGTAAGGTTAGGAACTGAGTCATTATAGATTAGCTGCTATTTTCAAAAACAAAATAATACGACCAAAAAATTACACAAACATTATGTTGAAAACATAATATTATCTAATCGCGTATAGAGAATTAACTGATAATAATGTTAAACCTTTGTTTACTGATCATATCTAACGTCTGTCTGCATATTATGAGAAGGAAAATTTTTTAAAAGACAAAACGGCCGCTAGCGAGTTCGTCTCGAACAAATTCTCAAGGAAATTCAATATTATTATTAAGCCTTATTCAGTCCGAGTATGAATTATATTGTTACGTATTTGCTTGATACCAAATAAAAATGCCGTTAGGTTAGTTAGTGTTCTGGCAGTAACTAATTTACATGGCTGTATGGATGAGTTCCTTTGCCTGCCTATTGTGACCTTGGTGGTCGCCCTTTGTGTAATCTGTCACTTTTTAACTCTCTGATTTTTTATGTCTCTCGGAATAAACCACGTATTTAACAAGTTTTGCTTTTAATTCAGTTTTCCATCTCTATAATCTCATACATTGTTTTGGCGACCGTCACAGGACATAAAATACCTATAATAAATATAAATTGTCAAGATCGGAACAAGGATATACGAAAATATCGAAATTATATTGCCATCAAGAAAAGGCACGCCTACCTACGTGAGTACGAAATGGCGTCGCTGTGAACTTCGTTTCAATTATTTTAGCTATGAAGGTATGGTGATAAATCAATTATATTTAAATCAATCAACCAAAACGAATTGTGGGCCAACGCACTGCCGCTTTAACAAGGGTTTGTGCAATTTTATCATACTTTTACAATGCCTGTTACCGAAGATGTGAGGGAGCTAAAGGCCAAAAGGTCTTCCATTAAAGGCAGATTAACCACATTTGAAAAATTTCTAGATGATTTAAAACCATAATCTAGCATTAACAAACTAAAATGTCACGAGACTAAGGCCCGTTTGAAAAAAATAGAATCTCTTTTTGAAGAATATGACTCCATACAGTCTGTTTTTGAAACTAAGTTCGAGAATCCCGAGAACGAAAGCGAACGAGAGTCTACCGAGGATAGATTTTATCAGGCGTTTGCAGAGGCCCAGCAAATAATTGAAAAATATAACAATTCAGCTACAACTGTCCAAACCACAAACATCAAACTACCGCAAATCAATATTTTGATGGTGACGGGTCAAAGTGGCTAGAATTTCATGATACATTTTCATCACTTATTCATAATAATGAATCAATTGCCAGCATCAATAAATACCAATATTTAAAGGGGGCGCTTACAGGAACAGCAGCATCAGTAATAGCAGCCTTAGACATATCTAGCCGCAACTATGAAATAGCCTGGAAACTATTATGTGATCGCTTCAATGACAAGAAGAAATTAGTCAATACACATGTTAAATTGTTGTTAGAAGTTCAAAGGGGTATTCCTTTACGGTCCTTAGTAGACCATATCTCAAAACACTTAAGAGCCTTAAACACTTTAGGAGAAAAACTGAAAATTGGGATACTCTAATAATATATTTATTTTCAGCAAACTTAGAGATGGAAACACATATGAAATGGGAAGAGTACAAAGGCTCCTTGAGCGATTTACCAAATTTAGAACATTTTTATACTTTTCTACGTTTAAGAGCGGATGTCTTTGAGGCGAGTTGCTCTAGACAGCCGAGATTACCACAACAATTACAGACTCAGCATATACAACATGTACAATATAAAAGGTTTAATGTTAAAGGTTTAATAAATAAAAGGTTTTCTGTGGTTTTGTGGATCTAGAGAAAGCATTTGACAGGGTTGTGCGGAAGGACCTCTGGGACATATTGCCCGGATATGGGATTAATGGCCAATTGATGCGTGCTGTGCAGTCCACTTACGAGGGCTGTATGGCATGCGTGCGGGTGGAAGGCAGCCTGTCGCCCTGGTTTGACGTCAATATTGGCGTCCGCCAGGGCTGCGTGCTGTCGGCTTTGCTGTTCATCCTATATCTGGACGATTGTCTCCAGAGAATAAGATTGATGGATGTTGGGGTGCGGATGAGTGATCTAGTTATAAGCACCTTGCTTTATGCGGATGATGCCGTGCTTTTAGCCGAATCGCCATCAGAACTGCAAACACTAGTCACAATGATGAAAGATGACTGTCAGGCGAGAGGCTTACATTTGAATGCGAAGAAAACAAAGGTTATGGTGTTTGAAAGAGAAGAAACCAGAACGAATGCAAGGATAATGGTCGATGATGTTATGCTAGAGCAAGTGAATGAGTTTGTATATCTTGGATGTGCTTTTAGCAGGGATGGAAGGTACACCGCTGATATAGAAAGAAGAGTGAATTTGGGGAATAGTGTGAATGGAGCGTTAGGTAAACTTCTAGGCGCTAAGAACCTCAGCCAGAAGGCCCAGCTCGCCGTACACAACGCGGTGCTGGTACCTACGCTCACGTATGGATGCGAGAGTTGGGTATGGAAGAGAGAGCATGAAAGTAGAGTAAACGCGGTCGAGATGCGAGCACTGCGCAAAATCTGCGGAGTGACGCTCGCGGACCGCGTTCGTAATACCGAAGTAAGAAAGAGAGTTGGTCTGAAAGAGAGTGTCGGGGTGAAGGTAAGGAAAGGATTGCTCCGGTGGTTCGGGCATGTGGAAAGAATGCATGATGAAAGAATGACTAAACAGATATACAATGCAAAAGTGGATGGATGCAGAAGTCGTGGAAGGCCACGACACACCTTCCATGATCAAATTGATCGTGTACTAGCAGAAGGTGATGTCAGGAGCCTTAAGAACAGACGAGCTTGCATGACAAGAGTTATGAATGTCAAAGAGGCAAGTGAGGTGTGTAAGAATAAGCCTAAATGGCACTCTGTTGTTCGTGCCTACCCCGCGAGGGAACTGGCGTGAAGTTATGTATGTATGTATGTATGTTGTTTAGTTACAACGATCTAAGTATTTGGAGGAGGTACGCGTGATCCATTTCGATCACGAGTTGATCCCGGAGGGAGGGTTGAGTTGACTCTGAAACTTGTCTCAGTTTCCGAGCCAAGAGTTGGACCTCTTCCAGGTCGAAGGGCAAGTTCTTGGCGAATTTAGTCGCCAAAGCTAAGTCCTCCGCTATAGAGTGGTGGGCCGATGGCCCAGAAGGTGCCTTAGAAATGGGGGCGGGGGAGAGGGTGGCCGAGGGTAGGCCGGCCATAACTGGGGCACGCGTCCTCAGCGGAGGAAACGCTTCCGTCGTGGGAAGACCCGTCCAGTGGTTTACCACTGGAGGGGGGGCCGCCACGAATGCGGGTTTGTTCGGCACTTTTCTAGTGCCTTTTTGGGCATTGCCCTTTCCGACCTTACGTTTGGGTCGGGGGGCGGCAGGGCAGCCTCTGTAGTTAGCAGGGTGACCCGCTTGGCCGCAGAGGATGCAGCTGGGTGCCTCCGGGGAGTCCCGGGTGCGAGTGCACTCCGAGGTCCCGTGGTCGCCCAGGCACTTGACGCACCTGGGACGGGATTGACAATGAAGGGCAGAGTGCCCATAAAGTTGGCAGCGATGACACTGCCGTAGTGTATGTTTTTCGTGTGGACGTTCCACACGAAGGCCAGAGAGGCCACAGACCTTCTCAAGTTCGAAGATCTTTTTCCCCTCTGGGGAGAGGTCGAGGACAACCAATACTAGGTTTAGAGGCGACTTTGTGGCGTCGCCTCTGTGCATACGGTGCACTTCGTGCACTGGTAGGGCTTGGGACTTAAGGTCCTCTAGAATGTAGGAACTTTCAATTTCCTGAGGAAGTCCGCGAATTACAGCCCGAAGGCGTTTTTCTTCTGGCAGGGCGTAAGTGTAGTAACCGATTTTACGGTCACATAATAGAGTAGTTAGGGCGCGGTGGTCACTTGAAGATGTGACCATAACTTTGATGCCGTGTTGGGTATCACGGGCCTCTTTTATGGAGATTGCCTTATCTGGCAGTTCCTTAGCGAGTTGAAGCTTTCTCGCGGATGATCAGGGGTGGCGGCGGGCACTGTGAAGGTGGCCCAGGGCGGCTGGAAGGTGCCATTGTCGGTTTTGTGCCCGCAGTGGGGGCGGGGTTGGGGGGGACCTCCCTCTGGGTCTTACGTTTTTTACTACGATTGACGGTTATGAAACCGTCATCGTCTTCGCGGTCTAAGGGGATATTCGCGGGAGGCGCGACATCCATGGGGGTAATTTCATCGGCTGGTGTAAGAGGGGCAACCCTGAGGTATTGCGAACCTTCAGTGGTTAAGTCGATTTCTCGACGAGAATCGATTACGCGATGGATGGGCGAACGCGAACGCGATGTCGTCGAACTCGCGGAGCTCGAACGCGGTTTTCCCGGTGTGGGACCGCGAGAAAACGAGGCGCGCGACTTTGGTGCCACACGGTGGGCGTCGTTGAGCGGGGGTGCGGGCGGCGGGCGCACCGGTAACACGGCGGGTACGGACGCGGGGGGCGCGGGCGCTGCGGTAGAGCGCAGGTGATCTGCGGCATGTGCGGCTGCGGGGGTCGCGGGGGGTGCGATGGTCGCGGCAGATGCGGGCGCGGGGAGGGGGGCCCTTTGCACGTGTGACTCGCGGGACACAGGTTTCTCGGAATTAAGTTCCGAGATAACAACGGACGCCATTGATTGGGACTCCGGAGTCCTCAAAAATTGGTCGAGTGCTTGAGGGAATTGCCGTCGTTAAAACGACAGCAAACCCTCTAACAGCGACGGAGAGGCCTCCACGCCGTCCATTGTCCCTGAGGGGGACGAACGATTTGGTGGAAAAACCACCTGATGATGCACTTTTCACTGCACTGTCACAGAAAAAACACAGATCGACCGGGTGAACGAACGAACACAACGAACACGAATAACGGACTGCCGAGGCGGAACGGGAGACGTGCGCGCGCGACGAACGACAGCGGGCGAATGGCCCGAATAGAGCAGGCTCGGCAAAGTATGTGGAAGAGATGGAGTCGTGAATACATTTGTGAGTTGCAGCAGAGGACGAAATGGAAGAAAAAAGAACCAGAAGTAAAACTTAATCAACTGGTACTCGTCAAGGATGAAAGCAGTCCACCTTTAAAATGGCTGCTGGGCAGAATCCATAATATCTACAAAGTCTCTGATGGTGTCTGCCGTGTAGTCGACATAAGAATGGCGAAGGGAGTAATTGTTAAGAGAGCTCTAAATAGAATATGCCCTTTTTTGGATGATGACGTAGATGTGTGATATGTTATGGCACTGTCAAGGCGGCGGAGATTGTTCTGGCAATAACTAATTTACATGGCAGTATGGATGAGTTCCTTTGCCTGCCTATTGTGACCTTGGTGGTCGCCCTTTGTGTAATCTGTCACTTTTTCACTGTCTGATTTTTTATGTCTCTCGGAATAAACCACGTATTTAACAAGTTTTGCTTTTAATTCAGTTTTCCATCTCTATAATCTCATACAGTTAGTTAGTTACGTTTCTGCTAATAATAACGCTAATAATATAATATAATACTCGGCAATCACTTGACACGAGTATTTATTTTAATTTTGAAGTAACAAAGTATTTTATTGTTGGTTTTATTAAAATTTATTTATTTGTTTTCCTAATTAAATATTACATAGATAGAATTAGTTTTATAAATTATTATTATTTAACAAAATTGGGTCGCTTTGGTCTTACGCCAAAAGTAAGGTTTGCACTAAAAATCAGCGTTGTAGCAGCAATATGCTGAGTGCAAACCTTGTTTGCTGAAAATGCGGCGTACAAATTGTCATAATATGCTCTGTGTATAATAATGTATAAGGAATGTAATTACGTCGCTATTTCTTCGAATAAAGTTTTTCTTTAATTTCTAAAGAAATAAGCTAATTATGGTGTTTTACATACATACATACATACATAACTTCACGCCAGTTTCCTTGCGGGGTAGGCACGAACAGCAGAGCGCCATTCAGGCTTATTCTTACACACCTCACTTGCTTCTTTGACATTCATAGCTCTTGTCATGCACGCTCGTCTGTTCTTAAGGCTCTTGACATAAATTATATATTATTTGATATAAATTATTTTGATACTGTTACAAAGTTAATTCGTCAGTGTTTATATGAAACTTGAAATGGAGCTTCTTAGAACGGCTCAACTATACGAGAACTAATATCTGAAACTATAATGTTCGCTTGAACATTATTGTAGAAGCCATAACTCCTTATGACCTAAACTAAGAACCGGTATGTCCGACTACTAACACATGTTCACGAATGGCCTTGCAAAGCAACAAGGTTTGATAAAACATGTGCACGCCACTGCTAATTGATGAATATTGACATTATTCAAGGTGACTGATAAAATATGGATGGTTGCTTTTATGATAATATTTTTTTTTTTTTTTTTTTATTGCAGGATGTCAGCAGACAGGCAGACGGCCCACTTGCTGGAAAGCGGTTACTATCGCCTATGGACATTTGCACCACCAAAATTGCTACAAATGCGCTGCTGCTCTCTTAAGGGAGACTGGAACCTGGTCACTAATACCGGAACACAACTCAAGGTTGTTATGGCGACATACTTTAGACCAGGGGTGGTAGCCATCCAGTCGGGCAAATGCCCTACCACCTGGCTGTGGGTTGTTAAGTCGCCTCTTACGACAGGCCGCCCGGCCGCAGGAAATTGTATTCTTTCTCCGTTCCTGCACGGATAAAAAATATATACGGATATATACGGATAAATATTATTTCTTTGCACTAATATTTATCTATACTAATATTATGAAAAGGAAAGATGTGTTTGTTTGCATTGAATAGACTCCGAAACTACTGAACCGATTTGAAAAATTCTTTCACTTTTGGCAAGCTTTTTTTTGCGCCAGGGGAAATGCATTTCGCACACTACCGGGTCCTTTGCTAGGGATTAGACCAAAGCGATTAGAGGTGAAGCCACTGAAGATAGCACAGACACCAGAGTCAATCACCGGCATGTGTGGAGATTCGGCAAGGTACCTCCCTATATGTGGAGAGGTCACCCATGGGCCAATACTCCACTAAAACCACCTTAGTCCCATGTGCCCCGCGCTTATGGCAGGAAGAGCTTAAGACTTAGAACGTAGTTACGCCCACGCTGATCCTAGGGCATCAGTGCTAGAGAGTGCCCCGGGAAGCAGTGCAAACTCACACTCGTCAACAGGGGAATGACTCCTACGCCCCCTAGATGCTGAAGGGCACTGTTGGCAAGCTACACTATCCTCGGATGACATAGTCAATATTATATGATCCAAAAAAAATATTTTTTTATTAAATAGCCATGTGAAGCCGGGGAGGGCCGATAGTTCGTCTATATAATATGCTGTCATTTTACTAAATTTTAATTTAATTTGTTTGTTGTTGGGTCGGTTTTGGCATCGCGGTAGAACGGTGGCGGCACGGAGGTTTGCACTGAAAATCAGCGTTGTGTCGGATATAATTCCGGCACAGTAATATGCTGAGCGCAAACATTGCTGAAAATTCGGCGTACATGTTCTCAAAACTTATTTCTTTCTTTGTACCATCATTTTTAACTAGTTCATATTGATATTTCTTCAAATAAAATCTTTTTCTTTCTTTCTAATATATAAATGTGGATGTCAGGTTTGATTGTTTGTATATCTTTATATCCTGCAATCAATGTACAAAAATAACCATAAATCGATCAAATATAATCTGAAAAGATTCTATATTGATTCCCAAAGCGGACCATCCAGCTCACATGTGCAGACCTGCGACTAAAACAGAGCATATGCTAAAATGATGATAACCCCGCTTTTATTATCAAATCAGAACTAAACACTAGAATGATAATAACAATTACTCTCCTCTGCTGTCTGCTGCTGCCATTATTTTTGATATAACAATAATGTGTACACAACTCTCTGCGGCACGAATAAACCCATGAGGTTTCTAATGTATATGAATGTAAGTGGTGTGAATGGAGCGCTGAAATCTTTTATGAAAAGCCAAAAAGTGTCTGTAAAGGTACGCTTGGCTGATGAATGATATGATACGGAATAGTGTAATAAGGGAGTGTTGTGGATTGAAAGAAGATGTAAGAACAAGAGTTGAAAAAGGAATGTTAAGATGATTTCGGCATGTAGAGAGGATGGATGAAAACAGAATCACAAAACAAGTATATGACAGTATTGTGAATGGTAGAGTTGGTGCCGGTAGACCACGACGTACACACCATGATCAAATAACAGAAGTGTTACAACGAGGTCAGGTAAAAAGCATATCAAATAAACGTGCATGTACGAAGAGGTTAATGAAAGTAGATGAAGCGAAAGTTGTTTGTCAGGATCGTCGCAAGTGGAGATCTATAGTCTCTGCCTGGTTGCGCCGAGGAACACCTTATAAATTCTTCCTCCCCATCCTCGCCATCAAGAAAAGAATAAAACTTTAAATGAAGAATGCGCTAAACAAGAGACATCGAGTGATTGTCACTGCTGTCACAGCAATGAAATTACGTATATATTGTTTTATTTTATTTTATTTTATTTATTTAGGATAATAAACAGATATACACTAAAGTTACATAATAAAAACTAAAAAAAATAGTATAAAATCAGTGCTTATCCAACTACATTATCCACGAACTAAAAGATGGTAGTGTACAATACTTTAAAAGAATAGGGGACATATACAAAACTCACGGTCACCCACACACCCCCATCCACACACACACACACGCACACGCACGCGCACACGCACGCGCACGCGCACGCGCACGCACACGCACACGCACACGCACACGCACACGCACACGCACACGCACACGCACGCACACACGCACGCACACACGCACGCGCACGCACACGCACACGCACACGCACACGCACACGCGCACGCACACATACACACATGAACATGCACGCGCCCGCGCAATCAAACACACACATCAACACGCTTATATACATTTCATATATGTGAGGGATAAAGATAACAGAGACACAAAAATAAAAATAAAAATGACAGAAAATTACAATGCCTGATCCTTAATGGCGTTAATAACATATTTTTTAAAAGCACCCAAGGAAAGTGCAAAGATGTCGATGTTTTCAAAATATATATTGTGATTGTTGACGAGTTGGTACATTGGAGCACGAAGTCCTGCGTTAGTACGACAGGAAGTCGTAGAAAAAAGCCGCCCAATTTTTACCGCGAGTCTAAGCACTGTCCTTGGGACGCAGTAACATATAGTATTAGTAAGATGCAAGCAGTCTATATAATTGTGACAAAGTTTATAAAGCAACATAGCACCAAGTAAAAGACGTCTATTAGAGAGTGATAGTGGCCGCTACTACACCTGTAGTACATTATACGTATGTAACATCCCCCCCCTCTAAATTTACTCTTTGAACTAAAACCCCCACACGAGTAATAATACACATATGAACAACACATATGATACATGATGTGTGTGTAACCATCAATAAGAATATTACATGAGATTATATCTTAACCCATACATGTCACATATATGGAGTAATCTACCAATCTGCATCGCTACACATGAGTAAAGCAGATCACGTATATCACTCCACATACTCTTACACATAGGCTTCTGATATACACTCATGAGTATAGAATTAACTTTATATTATTTGGCGTGAATCGTCAGAGTAGGACTCTTTGTTGTGTATTGTAGTAACCCTTAGTCTTTTATGGAGGTCTATCGAACAGGACTGCTTAGCCAATCGAAATGTCTTGAAATGAAACCAGTAAATCACAAGTTTAATTAAATGTATTCATTTAAAACCTTACTATAATTAGCTTCATTTAACAACCAATTTAGAGAATAATTATTATACATCCATATATTAATTTGTTTATTATGATACTTATAGTCCCAACATTGAAATTTTCTACATGTGGTATAAGATACTGATGATAACCTATTACATATGAACTTGGCCCTACACTACAGTATTAGATATAAAATATATTTGTGTTATAGATGAGTAGAAGTCAATATTACTATATTCTACATAAAGACAAAATAATATAGTATAATACTCATATAACATAAATCATGGGTAAAGTATAAATTTACTATGATATAAATTTTGACAATATCCTAAAACTCATAGTGTTACGGCTGCAAGAACAGTATATTAAATTATATTCATATTTTATATAAAATATAAAAATATGGTGAGGTCTCCCAAGAAACCACCGCCCGAACAGCTTAGGGCTGTCCACTACAAACAGGGCATCACCATTGTTTAGGACGGATACAAGGATAAGGTTCGAAACCCTCGTCCAAAATATTATATTACTGCTGATAATTGCTTTAGCAATTCCACGTTCGGATTCGTATATCATAAAGGCAGTTTGGTATATTCTCGAGGCTGCAAGCAGACCTGAGAGCGAAGCTTTCGATGATCCGCCTAGGAGTGCCAGCTTGTCAACGTACATCAATAGATGAGTCTACAATATTTGTGACTTACGCGACTAAAGAAGCCGATATATGCAACTCAGCGGTGTAACAGCTCGCATATGTGTATTTGAAGCCTGATAAAATGGAAGTCATAAGACAACCACTCGAACGTTTCATTTACTTCAAGCATAAATCAACTGTGTATGATAATACTTCATACATTATTAAATTTATTCATTATAAGATCTCGAACCCATAAGGACGGATCAGACAGGTAATTTGGGGAATTTCACCACCACCTGTGTATATTATGATATATGTAAATATATAATATATATCAAACCAATAATGGATAGATCAACAGGTAAATTCGGGGATTTTCACCGCCACCTGGTATAGTTTGTATATATATAAATATCGGACAGGTATATTGGAGGATTTTACCACCACCTGTTTAGTTATAATATATGTAAGAATATGATCTTAAATCAATAGTAGTTAAATCAACAGGTAAACTGGGGGATTTTCACCACCACCTGGTATAGTTTATATATATAAAAATATCGGACAGGTATATTGGAGGATTTTACCACCACCTGTTTAGTTTATAATGTATGTACTAATATGATCTTAAATCAATAGTAGTTAAATCAACAGGTAAACTGGGGAATTTCACCACCACCTGGTATAGTTTATATATATAAAAATATCGGACAGGTATATTGGAAGATTTTACCACCACCTGTTTAGTTATAATATATGTAAGAATATGATCTTAAATCAATAGTAGTTAAATCAACAGGTAAACTGGGGAATTTCACCACCACCTGGTATAGTTTATATATATAAAAATATCGGACAGGTATATTGGAGGATTTTACCACCACCTGTTTAGTCTGTAATATATGTGTTTCAGCTCATAAGAACCGATCGTTGATTATACAATCGTTTTTAGGCCAACATTGGGCCCTCAGTGGATACCAACACAAAGAGGATATACCTAGACTATCAGTACAAGCTGACAGTTCTGTCTGGTTGAAAGATTCGAACCCTGTCTCGCAACACGTTAAACTGACATATAGGACATGAAGTCTAAACCAGACATAACATAGGAAGGCCTAGTTATCCTACGACTGGTTAGGCTTCTAGCCAAGTCATTGTTTAACAATGCTGGAACGATACGAAATCAAAGCAATTCACTAAGAAGCCAACGACTTTGATGACGTCCAACGGTAGATGTACTAACATCTCTTTATCGCTCGCCTAGGGCCGATTCAGATCAACTCACAGACCTGGGAACCCTATAGTAAAACGCCTTTTATGAGAGTCGAACGTTGGACTACGATTGGCATCTATGTCTTAAAGCCCTCAACACATACTTCACCAGAAGCACAACCAGTGAATCTAGTTTATTTGTCGAGTGTAATGTGTCAAAGAAAATATATATTGTAAATACATATAAAATGTACTATAGATTATTGTATGTTATTGTAAATAGTTTTACATGCAGGTAGTATATACATATACAGAATTATGGGACTTGGATACATGTAGTATATGTTCATACATAACTAAATATATATATATATATATATATATATATATATATATATATATATATATATATATATAATACAGGTATAAAACCTTTACGAGTATTGATATTAACCTTATCTTAGAGTTTGGTATATATATCATCATATAAATATTTTATTAATGCAGAGTGCGAGTGCATATATAATACATACATAAATCTTGGTATCTCGATTCATTACTGATATTGGATCCAGTATGTATAGATATTTTATGGAATGGGGCTTTAGATACATGTAATAAATACATAACTCTTGAACTATAATAATTTTTTTTTTTTATTGCAGGAGTTCAGCAGACAGGCAGGTGGCCCACTTGATGGAAAGCGGTTACCATCGCCTATCGACATTTGCAACACCAAAGGTGCTACAAATGCGCTGCTGCTCTCTCAAGGGAGACTGGAATTTGGTCACTAATGTCGGAACACAACACAAGTTTGTTATGGCGGCATACTCTAGACCAGGGGTGGTCGCCATCCAGTCAGGCACATACCCTACCACCTGGCTTCGGGTTGTTTTGTCGCCTCTTACGACAGGCCGCCCGGCCGCAGGAAATTGTATTCTTTCTCCGTTCCTGCACAGATAATACAGATAATAATAACACATTAATGCTAGGATATTTTAAATATTGTTTGTAATTCAAACTTTAGCATTATGTATAAATGTGTAGGGAACATGTAAGCGTGTAAGGCGGAATGCTAGGTAAGCAGAATGCATCGTGCGAGAAGTATGAAAGGCGGGCGGCCACTGCGAGCCGACCCGTGCGTGAGTAAGGTTGTCGCTTTTGGGGTAATAAATTTAAATTCTAATAATCGACTTTTAAATTACCCCAAACTTCAATCGCGGGGACGAGTACGCACCGCCGCGAAATTGGTGACCCCCGAAAAAAAACACGCGTAAAAAGTGAACATTTTCTTTTTGTGAACATCTACAGTGACATTATTACGTAATAGAAAATGAGCTGGGAACAACCGCCAACGACGCAAGTGCCAGCAACGGCCAGCACCAAACAGGAAATAGCTGAATACAGCAATTTAGCTCAGATTACTGTATCTTCGCGAATTCCTGACTTCTGGACTGATCAACCACGTTTATGGTTTGCACAATTCGACGCTATAGTGGCCAACCAAAAGTTAAGTGACGGGAACAAATACAATTTGGTCGTAACTAAATTGAACAAGGAAAGCATACAGCAGGTAACAGATCTACTTCTTCAACCGCCACAAGAAAAACCATATGCATCACTTAAAGAAAGATTATTGACTGTATATGAAGAATCAGAAATAAGGAAAGTTCAGAAACTACTCAGTGAAATTGACCTTGGCAATCAAAAACCTTCACAACTGTTGCGAAAAATGAAAGACTTAGCACAGGATAAATTCCCGGAACAAACTCTGCGTATTATGTGGACTGGACACCTTCCACCAGCAGTACGAGCAATCTTAACGGTCAGCGAAGTAGCGCATCTGGATAAATTAGCAAAGTTAGCAGACAGCGTCATGGAAACGTCGGGAAGTAGGGACACCATTCATCAGGTAACAGAAACAGCAGGAACCACTTCCAGCAGTGACCGAGTGATAGCCGAAATTGCTAAGCTCAACCAGAGGGTCGACGAGTTAAGCAGAAGAAGAACGCCAAACCGATATTCTCGCTATCAAAGAGAGCGGACCAATTCTAGGAACCGGCAACGTGAAACGTCAGCGCAACGGCGCAACTCTTCGAGTGCAGACTGGTTATGCTTCTACCATTTTCGATTCCGAAACCGAGCTAAGAAATGCATTAAACCATGCAACTGGAACAATGGATCGGCGAATATGGAACCCCGAGGTCCGGAATCTCGCAATGCGGAAAACTAGGATCGGTGCAGACAGCGGCGGATAACTGCATCGATACGTCAAGCCACCGCCCGTGTGTTACGGATGACAACTCCGGCATGCGTTTTCTGGTAGACACCGGCGCCAACGTATCGGTTATACCCGTGCAAAAGCGTTATAACTATGTAAGTCAACCTACGGATTATAAGTTATTTGCAGCAAATGGGACTGAAATTCATACATACGGCACTAAACATTTAGTATTAAATCTTAGGCTAAGAAAACCTTTTCAATGGAAATTTATCATAGCTAATGTAAAACAGCCTATTCTAGGCGCAGATTTTTTAAGTCATTATAGATTATTAGTAGATTTAAGTGCACAAAAATTAATTGATCAGCAAACAAAGTTATTAACACTTGGCAGTTTAATCATGCATAGGGAACCGTCAGTAAATACAGTGGGCAACAATCATCCCTTATACGAAATGTTATCTGAGTACGCAGACATAACCAAGCCTATTCCATTTCATAACGATGACTCAGATACCGATAGCAGTAGTACTATTTACCACCATATCGAAACTACAGGTCCACCTGTACACGCACGTGCTAGACCTCTTCCTCCTCATAGGTATCACAAAGTAAAGGAAGAATTTAGGATGGTGCAGGAGATGGGCATCTGCAGACCATCCAAAAGCGAGTGGTCCAGCCCGTTACATGTGGTCGCGAAGAAAAATGGAGACATCCGGCCGTGTGGAGACTACCGGAGGCTCAACGCCATTACAAAGCCCGATCGTTACCCTGTTCCTCGTCTACACGACTTCACCTACATATTGGCAGGTAAAAAAGTCTTTTCTAAATTAGATATAAATAAGTCTTATCATTATATCAAAGTTGCTAAGGAGGACATTGAAAAAACCGCTATTATAACACCTTTTGGTCTGTTTGAATTCCCGCGTATGACCTTCGGTCTTCGAAACACTAGTCAAACATTCCAACGTTTTATGAACCATAATGTGTTACAAGGCCTAGATTTCCTATTCAACTTCGTCGATGACGTTATGATTGCTAGTGACAGTATAGAACAAAACAAACTTTATTTACGTCAAGTTTTTGACAGATTTAGAAAGTATGGTATTACAATAAATATCGCTAAAAGTGAGTTTTGTAAACCTAACATTGAATTTTTGGGATACGAAGTGTCTACTTATGGAATTCGTCCTCTTAACAGTAAAATAAGGGCAATTATAGAATACCCGTTACCAAAAACTATAGAAGCACTAAGACGATTTTTGGGCATGATGAATTTCTATAGAGCAAGTATACCCAACGCTGCCACACATCAGGCAAAATTAAACGAATTTTTAAAAGGTTCTAAACGCAAAGATAAAACTATTATTCAGTGGAACGATGACGCAATACAAGCATTTCAAACGTGTAAAGACAGTTTGAAAAACTGTCTCGTTAGCGCATCCTGTAGCACAAGTACCTTTAGCACTTATGACTGACGCATCAAATACATGCGCAGGAGCGGTATTGCAACAGCAAGTTAACGGTTTATGGCAACCCTTGGGATACTTTTCTAAGAAGTTTACCAAAGCTCAACAAAAGTACTCCACGTACGATAGAGAGTTATTAGGAATTTATATGGCCATTAAACATTTCCGCTATCTTTTCGAAGGAAATGAGTTAACCATATTTACAGATCACAAACCTTTAATATATGCATTTAATAAGTTAGAAAGTAATTGTGAAACACCGAGACGGACTAGACAATTATTATTTGTTAGTGAATTTACAACAGATATTAGGTACATACAAGGCGAAAGGAATGCAGCAGCGGACGCGTTATCGCGAATTGAAACCATACACTGCCCAGGTGCAATTGATTTTTCAGAATTAGCACTGTCTCAAAGTACAGACATAGAGTTAAATAAGTTACTAGAAGAGACAAATAATAATTTTAGTTTAAAGAAATGTTTTATTCCGAATTCTGAAATACCTCTTTATTGCGAAAATTCAACTAGTACTTGTAGACCTTACGTATCCGAAAATTTTCGAAAATTAGCTTTCGATTCGGTACATAATCTCAGTCATCCCGGTATTCGTGCAACGCGAAAATTGGTCGCACAACGATTTTTTTGGCCAGGCTTAAATCGTGACGTAGGACAATGGGCCAAAACTTGCATACAATGTCAAAGATCAAAAGTGCATAGACACACCGTGTCAAACTTACAACCATTTTCAGAGGTTGATAGATTTCAGCAGGTGCACATTGATATTATAGGACCTTTACCAACATCTCAAGATGGATATAAGTACTGCGTAACAATGATCGACCGTACCACTCGTTGGCCTGAAGCCATTCCAATACGAGACATAACAGCCGAAACGGTAGCGAAAGTTTTCTATGAAACATGGATCACTCGATTCGGTTGTCCTGTTAAATTAACGAGCGATCAAGGTCGTCAATTCGAAAGTTCGCTATTCGCACAGTTAATGAAATATATGGGTATTAAAAAGTCGCGTACTACACCATACCACCCACAATGCAATGGCATTGTGGAACGCTGGCATAGGTCTATGAAATCAGCACTAACTGCGCGTCTTATAGATAACAAATCGTGGTATGATGAGTTGCCAACTGTACTACTAGGGTTACGCGCAGCATGTAGAAGTGACAATGGCGTGAGTTCCGCAGAATATGTGTACGGGAAAACACTTCGGCTACCAGGAGATTTTTATAATATCCCTGATAACCCAAGTATTAGCGATGACGTATTACTAAGTAAATTGAAAAACACAATAAGTAACTTAAAGCCCGTTTCACACGATATGCGAGACTCACGAACATTATTTGTACACGACGATCTTAATAAATGTAAACATGTTTTTATCCGTAACGATGCTATTCGTAAGCCATTGACACCCATATATGAAGGACCCTACCCTGTTTTAGAGCGAAATACAAAAACATTTATCTTGCAATTACCTAACAGGAAGCTTAATATCTCAATAGATAGATTAAAACCAGCATATTTAATTAATGAACAAAATGTAAACAACTTGTTTTTCTGAGTATCAAATAACTTATTACACCGAACTGCATACGGCGGAATATATCAAAGGTGTACCTTGTCAAGAATGCATAGGTATTGTAATTATTGGTAAATACATTCTTGCAAAATATTGTTATTGTAACAGTTAAAAACATATGTAATCAATTTTTTTCTATCTATGTGTCATTGGATTTTATTGCTAATGTTTTAATGTGTTGTAACAAATAATTGTATTGTAAAATTTTGGGAAAATTTGGGGGATGTAGTGTAGGGAACATGTAAGTGTGTAAGGCGGAATGCTAGGTAAGCAGAATGCATCGTGCGAGAAGTATGAAAGGCGGGCGGCCACTGCGAGCCGACCCGTGCGTGAGTAAGGTTGTCGCTTTTGGGGTAATAAATTTAAATTCTAATAATCGACTTTTAAATTACCCCAAACTTCAATCGCGGGGACGAGTACGCACCGCCGCGAAAAATGTTTAGTGATATAAGTATTGAACCTATATAATAGTATCTAACCCTTGGACTATGATAACACCAGTGTTATAATATTTAAATTTGTTTATATCACATACATAACAAACTATTTAACAAGTCTTCGAGATGAACCATTTTAAGCCTGTACCATTTTGAATAACCTTCTGCGAAGGAAGCTCGGCTTATTTCATATGTAATATAACCATAGTTTAAGGGTAGACATAAACCGTTAAGGTAGCACTGTAAAATTTATTTAAAATTTATTTCGAATTAACCAGTAAATGGAAGACAAGCTTCAGGTTATTTATGATAATTCTTAGTTAATTGATTTTGTTATTTATACAAGTTCTATAGATATCATTCAATGTTCCTACCGCCTATTCGATATTTTACTACGCACTATTAATAATATGTTGGCCAGTTCCTATATATATATTATATCTAATGAACGCTTAAATACTTCTAATTAATATATATAATTCATCCTTGCATTAAGAATAGCGTATTGCCGGTTCCTATAGTAGTGTCTAATGAACGTTTCAACCGCCTACCTACTTATAAATAACGCCTAAACCACCAACGCACTAGCAATAACGTTTTAGCCCTTCCTATCGGTATCTGATAGACTTAATTCGCTTACAACTAACGTAACCCTATATGCTTAACCTAAACGTTCCGCTATTTTCCGTTTATATCCATTTATAATTGCCGCACTTAAATCTAAAGCCGTTCGTATCACTTACAAACTAACGCTCCGCAAATTATCATAACGACTTAACACTATACGCTTATACCGCCTACCTACCTATAAGTAATGCCTGACTCAACGCACTAGAAATAACGTTATAGCCGTTTCTATCAGTATCCGATAGATATAATTAGCTTACCATTAACGCTAACCCTATACGCTTAATCTAGACGTTCTGTTATTTTCCGTTATAATCATTTATAATTGCCGCACTTAAATCTAAAGCCGTTCGTATCACTTACAAACTAACGCTCCGCAAATTATCATAACGACTTAACGCTATACGCTTATAACCGCCTACCTACCTATAAGTAACACCTAACTCAACGCACTAGAAATAACGTCATAGCCGTTTCTATCAGTATCTGATAGATATAATTAGCTTACCATTAACGCTAACCCTATACGCTTAATCTAGACGTTCCGTTATTTTCCGTTTATAATCATTTATAATTGCCGCACTTAAATCTAAAGCCGTTCGTATCACTTACAAACTAATACTCCGCAAATTATCATAACGACTTAACACTATACGCAATCCTACTTATTACATCGACTTATAACCGCCTACCTACCTATAAGTAACTCCTAACTCAACGCACTAGAAATAACGTTATAGCCGTTTCTGTCAGTATCCGATAGACATAATTAGCTTACAAATTACGCTAACCCTATACGCTTAGCCTAAACGTTCCGCTATTTTCCGTTTATAATCATTTATAATTGCCGCACTTAAACCTAAGGCCGTTTGTATCACTTACAAACTAACGCTCCGCAAATTATCATAACGACTTAACACTATACGCAATCCTACTTAATACATTCTTATAACCGCCTACCTACCTATAAATAACGCCACATCTTATCCGCCCTACCTACATTACAACCGACTAATATATATAATATTGATCACGTTTTAATTCCGAATAACATATTTTGGTCATAGGCATATACATAGTGCACATTATAAAACCCTTCATCAAAACAATAAATGCATAATTTAAATATAACTTGAGAATCCCTGTCAATTTGTTCAAAAACTCACTGTAGTCGGGAGCTCCTGTCCCGACTTACCTTAGTCCTTGGAGGTTCTAACACAAAATAGCCTATTAGACCCACGGTACTGGTCTCCTACACTAAAATACCTCCCGACACTAGGTATACTACCATCTATACGCAGATCACAAATTACTAATTTACTGATTCAATCAAGCCTACAATACCAGGATTAATTTACACGTAACGGCTCCACTAATATATCATTGTTCTAACGTAATTTAACAATATTTAAAACAAATCAATACCCCTTTTATTCTACATTTGTTACACTAAATTTGTTGCATCAGACGCGTCTTGCAGGAAATAATTTATTCGTTTATGTTATACAGATCTGAATTAATTTTACTTAAAATTTTATTATAACTTAACCGAAACGATTGCTTTATAAAACTTAAAAAATATTAAATTCCCTAAACAAACCATCTCTTAAAATTGTATATCTTAAATTGGATTTTATATCGTTTAATTTCTTGTATAAATTTTATTTTCTCATTTTTTTTATATCAAATTAAGAAGGTAGATTTATTTTGAATATTTTTAATAAATTCATCGTCGTTTCATTTAGCGAATCGATGTATTTATTTTTCGACGTTTTAAAAGAAGGTAGACTTTATTTAACGCGACGTCTTATGATTATATTTAAATATTACATCATTTCCCGTATTAATTTGGTAACGAAGAAGAATTTAGAAATAATATTACACGAGCCGTTTATATGATTTTAAATCAAATTAAACCATAATCTATTAATTAAAATCGCACGATCTCACGTAATTTCTTACATTTAAAAATTTATTTAACCACGACTATAAATTACCCTTTTGATTTTGATTTAATTAGAACCTGATTGAATCACCTAGTTATTCTATTCTAAATCGAAATATAAATGATTTAACTTTACCGCAGGCCTCCTCGACGACGCAGCACTATTGAATTATTTAATTTTTTATTTAATTTAATAATTAATTACCGGCGCAGAGCGACAGCGCTTCGCCCTAGGAATGGCCACTAGGGGGCGCTAGTATCCGACTAGCAGCACTACGTGGTAGAAGAATATCACGTCGACTGTCCCCATTCTTCTCCATCCCTTGGTATTTATATTTATTTCCACCAGTTCCCGTAACTTGCCTACTATTGCATCATCTTTCCTGCCCAATGCACCCCCTCGTACTTGCACCACTTATTTTTAACCAATCATAAAACAGCATTGTTTTTTACATGTTATTTTGTAAAATTAGAAACTTCGAATCATTGTATTATAATAGAACCTTTTTAAACTATTTTGCTATCTTCTGATATAAATATTTTATACGTATTTCTAATAATTACCGAAATATTCCATATTAAATGATCCGACATCGCTAAAAGCGCCCCCTACTTAGCATTCGTATTTTATATTTTCCTTACAATAATTTCTTGTTTTCCTATTTATGACGTTTATTACTTTATGCACTATTAATTACGTAATTTTAACTATTTTATCTAATCAAAAAAATAGGTATATTTCTTCAATAACGTAAATTAACTATAAAATTCTAATTTCTTATTTTTCAAAACTACCCTCTTTTATCTTTCTCAATTTTAATTATTTCCTATTTCACATAATTAATCATTTCCTAATTACATTCATCATAGAATTTTTAATATTTAATTACTAACTTGTGTATATAAATTTATATTGTTAATTGTTATAACTAATTGTATACTTATAAACCTATATTGATAATTTCTCATCTTTATTTTGAGGTGTTATTGGCTAACTTATTTTAGTTTATTCCTTTTATCTTTAAATTTACAATTCTAATCGGCTTTTGCAAGTGACGTTAGTTCTTCTACATTAATCTAACATATCTATTCATAAGTTTCTTAACTCTTAGCTCCGTTTTAACTAGGTAAAATGACTTAAATCGTTTTTGTGAGTTTTCCCTTCTAAATCACATTTCTGTTTTTACCAATAACTTATTCATTCTCTAACATTTCTAAAATTTGTTAATTATACTACGATATACATGTTATCTAACGTCTGCAAATCACTCCAGTGTGTAAACTTTATTCATATTTTGATTTCATAACATAATTGTCTACTTTTCCAGAGATATGCTTTGACTGCTATATTAATCAATGAATCCTGCATTCCCAACATAATAAAGGTAACATATTTTGTTAATTCACCGTAGATTAGATGCTTGTGGTTATTTCTAATGCATTTGCATGCCCTAATCTCTGAATTTCGGAAGAAAATCAGAATTTCAAAATGCAACGCCCCTATGTTAACATATTTTTGTTTCAGCGCCATCTATTATCGCATGCTAAAACTACATGAAAATGAAGAATGTCTGACAACGATTTATACGAATTAACCAAGTTAATGACGCCAGATATCATTATTCTTATTTTAATTTTAATATATAAAAGAATGTCATTATCATTTTTATTAATCAATATTCGATTGATTGAATATGTAATTTAATATATTCAATAAATTGCTCGCTGTAATTTAATATGTTCAATAAAATACACACTTCTCACATGTAATCAATGTCTTTAATTGAAATTTTGATTATTTTATTTACATATATGGTTTTAATCGTATTTTTATATCAAACCCCACCTTTTGACAACGTTGGGTCCGTCACACGTAGAAATCTTTTTTTAACTCGTTCAATAGCATCTGTGTATTTGTTATAAAAAGGATTCCATACTTGAGTGGCATATTCGACTTGAGGTCTGATAATCGTGTTATAAAGATAAAAATATGTTCGTGGCCTATTAAAGAATTTGCTTGTTCTACTAACAAAGCCTATCATTTTCTTAGCCTTGCGAATAATCTGTTGTGTGTGAAGATCTAAATGTAGTTTACTATCCAAGACCACCCCAAGGTCCCTAACGTTTTCAGTTTGGGAAAGCGACATGTTCATAAGTTTGTAAGTATGATTGATTTTATTAACTTTTTTTGTGAAAACTATCGAGTTGCATTTATTTATACTTAAATGTATATGATTGTTCAGACAATATGTAGTTAGGCGATCTAAATCATCTTGTATATGAACACAATCATTATGTGTGTATGTTCGACGGAAAACCTTCAAGTCATCGGCGTAAAGTAGGAACTTGGTATTACGGAAGCAGGAACTAATGTCATTAATAAAGATAATAAACAATAAAGGACCTAAAATTGATCCTTGGGGAACTCCTGAGGTGGAGTGGGTGACTTCCGAAAAATGACCAAGAAGGGTGACCTTTTGAGTGCGATTTGTGATGTATGAAACAAACCATCTTAATAAATTGCCACGTATGCCATTGTAGGCCAGTTTTTCTAACAGTTTCTGGTGGTCCACCTTGTCGAACGCCTTTTTGAAATCTGTGTATATCGCGTCCACTTGCACGCCTTCATCCATGCTCTCAAATAAGTAGTTTGTAAACAACGTGAGATTTGTACATGTAGAACGTTTTTTTACAAAACCATGTTGTTCTCCAATGATGGAGTTGTGCAATAGAGGATAGATATTATTATGTACAAGTCTTTCAAAAAGTTTCGACAAGGCGGATAAGATAGAGATGGGCCGGTAGTTACAAATGTCTTGTATGGACCCAGATTTAAAAATGGGTATAATATAAGCCTCTTTCCAAATAGATGGAAATACACCTTCGAAAAGGCATTTATTAAATATTATGTGTAGAGGTATACAGATGGAGTCAGCTGTCTTATGTAGGAAAATTGAGTGTATAGTATCTGGGCCCGGCCTTTTTGATGTGTCAAGTCTTTTTAATGCCGTTCTTATTTTAGAGAGAGACAAATGCACATTATTAATTAACGGACTGTTATCAGCATAGTTGTTAGGTAGCTGCCATGTGTTACTGTCAAACTGTGTAGGTTCGTGTACAGAATTAAAAAAGTTCGAAAATAAAGTACAGATATCCTGAGGTGTCGAAGCTGACTGTAAAAGATAATGCATAGAGCGTGGTAAGGTTTTTTTTTTGTTTTAAATTTGAAACGAACTTCCAGAAGAATTTAATATTTGAACAGATACTGTTTTGGACCGTATCTATATAGTTCTTATAGCAAGTATTACTTTGTTTTTTGAATGTCTTTCTTAAAGTTGAGAAACTTTCGTATTCGGCGCTATTGTTATAAGTTTTCCATTTTTTCCAAGCATTCGTTTTATTTTTATAAAGACGAACAAGTGAAGGAGTAAACCATACCGGAAAGTGAGAAGTTTTATATTTCGCAATAGGAACATTTTGTCTGATAATTTTATATATTTGGTCATAAAAAACAGTAGTTGAGTTCTCAGCAGATAAATTATGTAAAATGTTAAACCAGTTAATTTTTTGAACAGTATTATTAATGTCATCGTAATTTGCTTTAAAGAAGTTATATTTCAAAGTATTTTGTTGATTAGCTAGGATTAAGGGGACATCCAAGGGAATGGAAGCCATAAAGGGGGGGTGGTAGGGATCAGTTTTAGTTAGTGCAGACGATGGTTGCAAAACGGGATTATTCATATTAGTAATAAAAAGATCTAATTACCTACCGAGCGAATTACAGATATAGTTATATTGGCCTGCGTTAAGTAGGGATAACATGTTAAGAAGTTCAACATCAATAACGGACGTGGTGGTGCATGTAAGTCCGGGTGAATTTGGCGAGCTATCACTCCATTTTAAATCTGGAATATTGAAGTCCCCGACTATAATAAATGAGTCACCCTGTGTGTCGTTTAAAATGGTTGTCATGTCGACTAAAATAATTATATCCTATGAGTTCGCTAAAATATTCATAATAAGTGTATTAATTTTGGTTTATAGCCCAAGGTAATCTCCAAAATAAACTACGAGACTCAGACCCATTTATTAAGTGATAAACAATAATAAATAGGACTTTTTACTATATTTTGTTCTTCATTGTAATATGGGCTGTTCTCGTAAGTTGTAGGAAGTTTGAAATAATAATAATTAGTGCTATGTATAAGATCGTGAATATAGGAATGTATTTTATGTAATATAATAGCTATTACGGGACTAAAATGAAACAATAGTCTAATGAAAATTATGTATAGAAAATTGAAGAGAAAACTGATTGCCTCTATAGACATAATAAAAACTTGGAAAAATTATAATATAATAAATTTACATACACGGAGAAAAAATCATAATTTATAAAGGTAATCATATTGGATATTTATTTTTTTAAACATAGTATACATAATTGATGCGAGCACTGCGCAAAATCTGAGGGAATGACACTTGCGGACCGCGTTCGTAATACCGAAGTAAGAAAGAGAGTTGGTCTGAAAGAGATTGTCGGGGTGAAGTTAAGGAAAGGAATGCTCCGGTGGTTCGGGCATGTGGCAAGAATGCATGATGAAAGAATGACTAAACAGATACACGATGCAAAATTGGATGGATGCAGAAGTCGTGGAAGGCCACGACACACCTTCCATGATCAAATTGATCGTGTACTAACAGAAGGTGATGCCAATAAAATAGGGTTGTAATAATTCGCATAATCATTCCGCTACAAAATCACTTTAGATTACAGCGTAGTACTATGCGTAACGTTTTTTTTATTAGGCAATTACTATGGTTTAAGAGCCAGTGAACGGCTACCTGTATGTATTTGACCAGACCTGAGTTTTTGTACATTGAAGCCCCTATACCTACCATGCATGAGGTGAAGACTCACTAAGCTCTAAGTGGTGGACGCGACGAGCGGTCAGGCAAGACAGGTATCGATTTTTGACGAAACTTAAATCCATTTGACCACGTCTGCCGTTTTAAAATTTGAAAATATATGATTATTATTATCGGAAAATAAGAATGGCAGACCATTATCACGCGGTTTACTTTATGGCAGACAATTTTGAAAATGATAAAAAAAAAATTTTTTGAAAGTAATTGACCAGATCTGCCATTGATATATTTTATTTATGAGTCTTAAAAACTTATATTGATCATGGCAGACGTCTACATTGCGTACACACATCAATAAATAATAAAATCTTAGCTACTACCCGGTCAGATGTATATGTTTTCCGTTCGCTGTTTTACATCAATATAATTTACTTGCGAATTGCGATTTACTTTATCAGTGCATTTACAGAAATTAATATTTTTTTAAATTCTATATACCAAACTTCATTAGTTAGATAATACGAAGTGATTTTTTTTATGAAGAATGACTAAACAGATATACAATGCAAAAGTGGATGGATGCAGAAGTCGTGGAAGGCCACGACACACCTTCCTTGATCAAATTGATCGTGTACTAGCAGAAGGTGATGTCAGGAGCCTTAAGAACAGACGAGCGTGCATGACAAGAGTTATGAATGTCAAAGAAGCAAGTGAGGTGTGTAAGAATAAGCCGGAATGGCGCTCTGTTGTGCGTGCCTACCCCGCAAGGAAACTGGCGTGAAGTTATGTATGTATGTAGTATACATAAAAAAGTTGCTTTCCGCGCCTGTCTATATATCCGCTAACTCCTCCTAAATCATGCAACGGATATTTAAGCAAGTTGCACCGACAGTTAGATAATGTGTCAATAAAGGTTTATACGACGATTTTTTTATTTAGTTTTTATAGCAGGAGTTCAACAGACAGGCAGACGGCCCACTTAATGGAAAGCGGTTACCATCGCCTACGGACATTTGCAACACCAAAGGTGCTACAAATGCGCTGCTGCTCTCTTAAGGGTCACTGGAACCTGGTCACTAATGCCGGAACACAACTCAAGGTTGTTATGGCGACATGCTTTAGACCAGGGGTGGTAGCCATCCAGTCGGGCAAATGCCCTACCACCTGGCGAATAATTTCAGTGTGCCTTCAGCGCCAAAACCTGAACTGAACCTGAACTCTACAAAACACCGAAAAACAATCAAAGGAATCTCTCTGGATCGGTTGTGACGAAAAGTAAAGTGGTGTCATTAGATTTTCGAAAAATCAATTACCATTGTCAGGAATCGAATCGGCTGATTTAGAAAAAAAAATGTATTACTATACCAAATCGTAGTGTAGTTTGTAAGGATCAATTTCTGTAAAGGAATATCAAACGGCAAACTAAGGGAAAAGGTTGATTTTGAATGAATGAATATGCTTTATTGAGTTTTAAGTGATACAGCAGAAGGTGATGTCAGGAGCCTTAAGAAAAGACGAGCGTGCATGACAAGAGTTATGAATGTCAAAGAAGCAAGTGAGGTGTGTAAGAATAAGCCTAAATGGCGCCCTGCTGTACGTGCCTACCCCGCAAGGAACTGGCATGAAGTTATGTTTATATGTATGTATGTAAATATTGGATTTAAACAGACATCACTTAGCTAACTACGTATAGTCATTCAAACTAAATGTGTATGCAAAATTTCATCTCAAACAGTTGAAGATAACTACTTTAAAATTCAGTTGCAAGATTTAACCCAGACATATATACATACATACAAACATAAAGGCTTGTTAAAAAAAATAAGTTATAAATAATACAAGTGATTAAAGACTGTATCAAATCACTGCCAGCAGAAGGCTCGCTGCATTGCTGCGCTGTATGGCAGTGCTTACTCGTTGGGCGAGTTTTTTAATTGATTTGTTGTATTGCATAATGGCTAGCGCACGCGTCCTAAACTCAAAGGGCGCGGGTTCTATCCTGGCCGGAACGCATGCACCACTTAGGCAGTTTTCTGATCTAATATGAATAATGTCACAATTACCACGTGCTAATAGCGCTGCAGGAAAACATCGTGATGCAACCTGCACATCGAGATAACCGATGTGTCAACCCTGCCAAAGCCGCCTTGGACAAGCGTGGCGGGTATACTGTCCGTTCCCCTATAGTGGGAGGCCCGAGCCCAGCAGTGGAACGTTTATGGCCTGCTATTATATATTGCATTAATACCATTTTAACACAATCACTGCAACATAATGTTTAAAGGACATTAAACAAAATGTTTCTTCATACTTAGATTACGTAATTCACGGGTAATTTTTAAACTACATACATACATACATAACTTCACGCCAGTTCCCTTGCGGGGTAGGCACGAACAACAGAGTGCCATTTAGGCTTATTCTTACACACCTCACTTGCTTCTTTGACATTCATAAGTCTTGTCGTGCACGCTCGTCTGTTCGTAATTTTTAAACTGACTAATAATAATAATGTACCGTATCTAGTGTAATGTTTGGCGGAACAATCATTGCTTTTAGTGATAAGGTAAAAAACCTTGGCGTTATATTTGACAGCGAGCTGTCTTGGCGACCTCATATCGCCGAAGAGATATACCGGCGGCTATATCTCTCATTACGGTTGAGGAGCTAGCAGTCCTTATTACTGCCCATCCTTGAATATACTGACCCCAGCTATCTAAATTTAACTCAAGAACCACTTAATAAACTTGAGCGCCTCCAAAATGTTTGCATATACATAAATAAATATATATCTCATTTATGTATTTATTATTAAAATGTAAGTAGTTCGTACTATATATATGTTACGTATACCACCATCGCCATTATCATCTCAATTCATTCCTGGGGTTGTTTGGAAGAGATCGCTTTTTAGCGATAAGACCGCCCTTTGTACATAACTAGATATAATTTTAAGTTCATTTTTGTATTAGTGTATAATAAAGTGTTATCTATCTATCTTTCTAATACCCCTAGTTCACATCGTGCCCGCTGCCACGGGAGTAAGCAGGGACGTGACGAGTGAAATGACCAGCGTCAAATGTTCAAAGTTGCGTTTCATCGGAATCGGGGGTTAAGCCTTTGCCGGCCTAGTTCACTGGAACGCTGAGTGCCCGGGTTCGATTCCCGGCATGCTAAATGTCGTAAACGAATTTTCCGCCTATAAAACAACAATACAATCTCCTGGATAAAAAGTATCCTATACAGGCGCTGGAAACTGACAATTAGATCAAAAAATTCAAATTTCGAACTCCAATCTTGACAGCTTGATGCGTCAGAAAAGCTGTGTATGATTTTTTTTTTCGTTATAATCTTCTATTCAGTCAACAAAAAGATTTGATTAATAAAAATGTTAAGTTGGACTTCTTAAAAGAGTTTTGCGATTGCTGGCCCTTTTAAGTACACCAACGACCTCTGGTCCCATAGAAGTTTTTGATCAGTATCACATACAGGATTGATTGGCATCAAAAATTTTTTTTTATTGCAGGAGATCAGCAGACAGGCAGACGGCCCACTGGATGGAAAGCGGTTACCATCGCCTATGGACTTTTGCAACAGCAAAGTTGCTACAAATGAGCTGCTGCTCTCTTAAGGGAAACTGGAACCTGGTCACTGATGCCGGAACACAACTCAAGGTTGTTATGGCGACATAATTTAGACCAGGGATGGTAGCCATCCAGTCGGGCAAATGCCCTACCACCTGGCTGTGGGTTGTTAAGTCGCCTCTTACGACAGGCCGCCCCAACGCAGGAAATTGTATTCTTTCTCCGTTCCTGCACGGATAGTTTCATTTCATGTCAATCGATGGTCATTATCATGCTAACTGTACATTTTTTTAAAATCTATGAATGGGGATCAAAATTTTATGAAAAATTACGGATATCTTTGTGTAGCTGCAGCAGCTAAAGTACTTCCCTTTACAGTCCCAGCAAAAGTTTCCACCCTGTACACATTTTCGGTTTTGAGACTACATATTGTTTACCAGCTGCGCCCCGCGGTTTCACCCGCGTGGTGATGAAAAATCATTATATTTTGGATAATTCACGCTATCTATATATATATATATAAATCAATTGCTGTTAGTTAGTCCCGCTAAAAGTCGAGAACGGCTGGACTGATTTGGCTAATTTTGGTTATGAATTATTTGGTGGAAGTCCAGGGAAGGTTTAAAGGTGAGTAAATATGAAAAAAAAATTTGGAATATAGTAAAAACAACAATTTCGCTTTCCCTTAGAAACGATTCCTACCTATCAAACATTTGACGTTCATCTCGTCGTTCAGAAATCAAATTAAATTTAAAAGTGAAGTTTCTTTTGTTTTGAATGTCAAACGTTTGATTTTCGTCCCGTCGTTTAGAAATCAACGATTTTTATTTATTGAATCTGAGCCGATACGAAGTTTGCCGGGTCAGCTAGTATCTTTATAAATTATAGCCTATGTATTATTCTGATGTGTAAAATATATTATTGTAAGGTTTCATCAAAATCCATTCAGTAGTTTTTGCGTGAAAGCATAAGAGTCAAGAGTTATTTTCGCATTTATAATATCAAGTTTATTCAAATTTTACGCATGAAATTAAGGTGCACAACTACATTAGCTTATCTAAGCCAGTTGAGATTGTAACAGATAAAAACGAACGATAAGGCACATTAAACCTGTTCCTACTCATAATCTGCGACCTACATTCACGTGAGGACAAAACCACCTCTATCTTTTGAATCCAATATTTGCAAAGAATGAAATGGATAACGAAAACCTGTTTTACAAGTGACTTGTTACAATCTTTTTTTATTTTTATTGCAGGAGTCTATCAGACAGGCAGACGGCCCACTGGATGGAAAGCGGTTACCATCGACTATGGACATTTGCAACACCAAAGGTGCTACAAATGCGCTGCTGCTCTCTTAAGTGAGTCTGGAACCTGGTCGCTAATGCCGGAACACAACTCAAAGTTGTTATGGCGGCATGCTCTAGACCAGGGGTGGTAGCCATCCAGTCGGGCAAATGCCCTACCACATGGCTGTGGGTTGTTTAGTCGCCTCTTACGACAGGCCGCCCCAACGCAGGAAATTGTATTCTTTCTCCGTTCCTGCACGGATAAGATAATTTGATTGCCTTCGTATGGGGCAAGAGTAAATTGCTTTATGGCCGGTTCCTATATCTTTCTATTCATTCACTTGACCTAACATAAAAAGTTACATACACAATTATAAAACAGCGGTGATGTACAAAGGCGAGCTTAACCCTAAAAGAGTTTTCTTCCAGCAAACCTATGAGTCTAGCGAGAAGGGGTGAAGCAAAAGGCAGGGTTATAATATAAATAAATTAACAAAAATAAATTATATACAAGATACTCATAAGATATCTACATATATAGTGTAAAATACAGACATGTAAGGATAATTTAGCATAGATAGTGTTCTTTGACTTTTTTTTTGAAACTGCTCTCCGATGGGCTATCTCGGATCGTGCCTCGAGAAGAAGGGATTTAGAAGTTCTACAATGTTTGTCAGAAGGAACAAGAAATTCGAAACGTTGACGAAGATAGGAAGGAGAAATGGGGTTATGTAAGATTTTATACAAAAACGTAACTACGTGAAGGTCGCGACGACGACGAATTGGCAGCCACTTAAGTTGCGATCTAAATGCAGAAACATGATCGAACTTTCGCAGACCAAAAATGAAGTGAATACACAAATTTTGAAGACGTTCGAGTTTATTTAGAAGTTCTTCAGAGACGTCCAGAAAACATACACATTTTGTTGTTATAACAGTGTATATGGTAATTCTTATGGGTTTTTTTTAAACGAAGTTTTTATTTATTTGTTACTTTTTAGTGTCTAGCTATGGGTAGGCCTACGAAAGGTGCCGCGCGCCTTAAATAATATAGGTTCCAAGAAACGGGAACGGAAAATTTTCATAAAAAAAATGTTCATAAAATGAAAACCACTGATCCAAACTATGATAAATTTTTAGGGGACCAAATGGCAACTATTCCGCATCAAACTAAAGAAGAATCACGTAAATTGGATCATAAATCTCAGCTTAATAGGTGTACATACATAAAGAAAAAAATATACCAATCAAGTTGAGAACCTCTTCCATTTTAAAGTCGGTTAAAAATAGTCATAGTTAGGGCAAAATTTCATCCCCTTTTTGACCGCCTTAGGGGTTGAATTTAAAAAAACCGTCAATACACGTGTACATTCATATATAACCCGAAGCAAGTATATAAAATTTCGTGCTTCACTTTCAAAATGACGGATTGTCATACAAACTTTTATCCCCTTAGGGGATGAATTTTCAAACGACCTTTGCAATGACCCGCATGCAAACGTTCAAGGTCCTTCTTACCCCAGTCGTTTGGGCTGCGCGTTTATATGTCAGTCAGTGAGGTCGAGTAGTTAGAAATATATAAAATTCTAGAACTCGATTCCAGCGCCGCCTATCGGGTCTAATTGTGAATCTAAAGCATACGGGAACCCACTCAAAACACATCAAAATTTCATCAAAATCGCGGAAACCGATTCCGGCTCCACCTACCGGATCTAATTGTGAATTTAAACCGTACCGGGACCCACTCAAACACACACATCAAAATTTCATCAAAATCTCGGAAACCGATTCCAGCACCACCTACCGGGTCTAATTGTGAATCTAAAGCGTACCGGGACCCACTCAAACACGCACATCAAAATTTCACAAAAATCCCGGAAACCGATTCCAGCGCCACCTACCGGGTCTAATTGTGAATCTAAAGCGTACCGGGACCCACTCAAACACACACGTCAAAATTTCATCAAAATCCCGGAAACCGATTCCAGCGCCACCTGCCGGTTCCAATTGTGAAGCTAAACCATCCGGGGACTTTATAGATAGAACTTCATACTATGTGTACATAGTACTTATTGAGTATGCCATTAAGGAAAACTTACTGTTTCCTTAAACACTATTTACTTTTATTATATTTATTTGTTTTTACACTGTTTTGAATTTTCAAACAACTGGTCTGTAATCTATATATTAATATGTGAAGCAAAAACTTTGTACCCGTTTTTACGAAAAACGCGCGGACGGAGGAGTATGAAATTTCGCACACTTTTGTTTATATAGAAAAGAAGCGACGAATGCTGTTTTTTTTAAATTATGCATAAAAAAAAAAACATTACACACACTACCTACTACACTATGTATTTGACACACACACGCATATATACTCTTTGTTTTATTGTTCAAGTCAAATGAACAGTGTTGCCTTGGCGAAATCTGTGATTATAGAAGTATATAGTCTTTGACAACAGAACCTTAATAATGTTCAAACTTATAATTTAATTTAATTATGGTCGAATTTCGAACACTAGGAGACCACTAGTAATTATAATTTTAATAAGCTTTCATCCCTTTTTATACTCCTTTAGGGGTTACATTCCTAAAAACGCCGATACACCTGTACATTTAATTCTCACCACAAACAGGTATATAAAATTTTGTGTTTCTTACTTTGAAAATGTCGAATTTTCATACAAAATTTTATCCCCTTTTTCACTCCTTTAGGGATGAATTTACAAAAATCCTTTATTATTGTGCATATACAGTAGTCGTGGAAGGCCACGACACACCTTCCATGATCAAATTGATCGTGTACTAGCAGAAGGTGATGTCAGGAGCCTTAAGAACAGACGAGCGTGCATGACAAGGTTATGAATGTCAAAGAAGCAAGTGAGGTGTGTAAGAATAAGCCTCAATGGCGCTCTGTTGTTTGTGCCTACCCCGCGAGGGAACTGGCGTGAAGTTTTGTATGTATGTATGTATGTACAGTATAATATATAAGTCGTGGTAGCGCAATGGTTAGCGCACGCGTCCCAAAATCAAAGGGCGCGCCTTTATTATTGTGCATATACAGTAGTCGTGGAAGGCCACGACACACCTTCCATGATCAAATTGATCGTGTACTAGCAGAAGGTGATGTCAGGAGCCTTAAGAACAGACGAGCGTGCATGACAAGGGTTATGAATGTCAAAGAAGCAAGTGAGGTGTGTAAGAATAAGCCTCAATGGCGCTCTGTTGTTTGTGCCTACCCCGCAAGGGAACTGGCGTGAAGTTTTGTATGTATGTATGTATGTACAGTATAATATATAAGTCGTGGTAGCGCAATGGTTAGCGCACGCGTCCCAAAATCAAAGGGCGCGAGTCGAATCCTTGACGGAACGCATCCACAACATAGTCAGTTTTTCTGACCTAAAACGCATATTGTTACAAATACCACGCGCTAACTACGGCGAAGGAAAACATCGTGATGAAACCTGCACATCGTGACAACCGACGTGTCAAACCTGGCAAGCCGCCTTGGACAAGCGTAACGGGTATACTGTCCGTTACCGTATAATGGGAGGCTCGAGCCCAGCTGTGGGACGTTTTTGGGCTGTTATTATTGAAGTGAAACTTCTTTAGAATCGTTGTGATTTGAAACTCGATGAAACGATAAAGCGACACTAAAAAGAGATAAACATATAAATCTATAGAACTAAGCCTGCGAGAGAATGAGATACGAGTTTTACATTGTGCAGCACAGATTAAAGAGTCATTAGGACCGATGATTAAACATAGGTCCAATTTGGACCGAAACAAAACTAATAATATTTTTTAAACTAAAACTTAAGAAGTTTATTTTGAATAATAATATGTCGGATGTAGGCTAAAGGATTATTTATATTAATAAAAGTTAGAGAAGAATGACTATTAGAGTATTTTCTCTGAAGTTTCACTTCTAATGCGTGTGAACTGCACACAAACCATTCGCCCGCTGTCGTTCGTCGCGCGCGCACGTCTCCCGTTCCGCCTCGGCAGTCCGTTATTCGTGTTCGTTGTGTTCGTTCGCTCACACGGTCGATTTGTGTTTTTTCTGTGACAGTGCAGTGAAAAGTGCGTCATCAGGTGGTTTTTCCACCAAATCGTTCGTCCCCTTTAGGGACAATGGACGGCGTGGAGTCTTCTCCATCGCCGTTGGAGGGTTTGCTGTCGTTTTTACGGCAGCAATTCCCTCAAGTACTACATCAATTTTTGGGGACTGCGGAGTCCCAATCAATCGCGTCCGTTATCTCGGAACTTAATTCCGAGAAACCGATACACCTGCAAGGGGCCCCCGGGCAGGCCCCCCTCCCCGCGCCCGCGTCTGCCGCGACCATCGCACCCCCCGCGACCCCCGCCGCCGCGCTTACCGCGGACTACCTGCGCTCCGCCATAGCGCTCGCCCCCCCCGTGTCCTTACCCGCTACGTTACCGGTTCGCCCGCCGCCCGCACCCCCGCTCAGCGATACGCACCGTGTGGCACCAAAATCGCGCGCCTCGTATTCCCGCGGTTCCGCGTCGGGACAACCGCGTTCGAGCTCCGCGAGTTCAGCGACATCACGTTCGCGATCTCCTATCCACCGAGTAATCGATTCTCGTCGAGAAATCGACTTGTCCCCTGAAGGTCCGCAATACCTCAGGGATGCCCCTCTCTCACTGGCTGATGAATTAACCCCCATGGATGTCGCGCCTCCCGCGAACATCCCCCTTGACCGCGAAGACGATGACGGTTTTATAACCGTCAATCGCTCGAAAAAGCGTAAGACCCAGAGGGAGGTCCCCCCCAACCCCGCACCCACTGCGGGCAGCAAACCGACAGCGGCACCCTCCAGCCGCCCTGGGCCACCTTCCCAGCGCCCACCGCCACCCCTAGTTATCCGCGAAAAAGCCCACTGGCTCCAACTCGCTTCGGAACTGCCAGTTAAGGCAATTTCTATTAAAGAAGCCCGTGATACCCAACACGGCATCAAAGTTATGGTCACGTCTTCAAGTGACCACCGCGCCCTAACATCTCTATTATGTGACCGTAAAATCGGTTACTATAGTTATGCCTTGCCGGAAGAAAAACGCCTTCGGGCTGTAATCCGCGGACTCCCACAGGAAATCGAGTGTTCCTACATTCTCGAGGACCTTAAATCTCAAGCGCTACCGGTGCACGAAGTGCACCGTATGCACAGAGGCGACGCCACAAAGTCGCCTCTAAACCTGGTATTGGTTGTCCTTGACCTCTCCCCAGAGGGGAAAAAGATCTTCGAACTTCAGAAGGTCTGTGGCCTCTCTGGCCTTCGTGTGGAACGTCCACACGAAAAACATGCATTGCGGCAGTGTCATCGCTGCCAACTTTATGGGCACTCTGCCCTACATTGTCAATCCCGTCCCAGGTGCGTCAAGTGCCTGGGGGACCACGGGACCCCGGAGTGCACTCGCACCCGGGACTCCCCGGAGCCACCGAGCTGCATCCTCTGCGGCAAAGCGGGTCACCCCGCAAACTACAGAGGCTGCCCTGCCGCCCCCCGACCCAAACGTAAGGTCGGAAAGGACAATGCCCAAAAAGGCACTAAGAAAGTGCCGAACAAACCCGCATTCGTGGCGGCCCCCCTTCCAGTGGTAAACCACTGGACGGGTCTTCCCGCGATGGAAGCGTTCCCACCGTTAAGGGCGCGCGCCCCAGCTACGGCCGGCTTACTCCCGGCCACCCCCGCCCCCGCCCCCATTTCGAAGGCACCTTCTGGGCCGTCAGCACACCACTCTATAGCGGAGGACTTAGCCTTGGCGACTAAATTCGCCAAGAACTTGCCCTTCGACCTAGAAGAGGTCCAACTCTTGGCTCGGAAACTGAGACAAGTTTCAGAGTCAAGTCAACCCTCCCTCCGGGATCAACTCGTGATCGAAATGGATCACGCGTACCTCCTCCAGATACTTAGGTCGTTATAACTAAACAACCTAGTTAAAATTTTGTTACCGGTAACAAATGGCGCATGTAGGTAGGAATAAACCACGCTCATTGACTCTGGCGACTTATAACGCCAACGGCCTTCGAAACCAGCGCGACTTGGTCCATGACTTCCTGGTTACCAATCAAGTAGATATACTACTAGTGCAGGAGACCTTCCTGAAACCGAGTGATAGAGATCCAAAGATCTCTAACTATCGGGTCACTAGACATGACAGGATAGGCCGTGGTGGCGGCACCCTGATCTATTTCAGAAGATCTCTACATTGCATGCCCCTAGTCACCCCCCCCACTAGAAGGTATGGAGGTATCCGCCTGCAGACTAGCAATGACTGGCCACCAACCCCTAGTCATAGTCTCAGCATACCTCGCATGCCAAAAACCCCTTAATAAGAAAGACCTAGAAGCCCTATTCAACTTAGGCCCGGCTGTTATAATAGCCGGGGATCTGAATTGCAAACACGAGCAGTGGAACTGCAATACCACTAACCCCAATGGCAGAGCACTCATAAATATATCAGACAGTCTTTTGTTTGATATACTAACTCCCTTGACCCCCACAAGATACCCCCCCAACCGCGACTGGGGGACCCCAAACATTCTCGACCTAGCATTACTGAGGGGCGTAACCCTTCAGTTCCATTCGATCGAAACGATGGACGATATAGACTCGGACCATCGTCCGGTTATACTCAGATTAGGACCACAGACAGACCAGACATCTGAAACTAGGACCTCTGTGGACTGGTTGAGACTTGAGACCCTCCTCAAGGCAACCAGCTCAGAAGACCTGGACCGCATCCCGGACCACATCGAGTCCCGCCAAGACACGGAGACGGCAATCGAGGCTCTCACCAGCCACCTTCAATCCGCAGTGCGGAACTCGTCCAGGCAGGTGCCAGTGGAGGATGACCGCCACTTATGCCTGCCGGACGAGGTGAGGGTACTGCTGAGGGAAAAGAGAGCCGCCTCCAGAGCTCACGACAGATATCCCACCGAGGATAACAGAGTCCGACTCCGCGAACTAGAGCGCGAGGTTAAACTACGTATCCGGGAAGTCAGGGAACAACGTTGGGACAGAACGTTGAGAGATATCGAACCAACTCACCAGGCGTACTGGAAGCTGGCTAGAGCTCTCAGATCAGACACCCTTACTGTCATACCCGCGCTAGAAAGAGCCGACAACACCGAGGCGTTCGATGACGAGGAGAAGGCCGAGTGCCTTGCTCAGAGTCTAGAGCTTCAATGCTCCCCCACTACGCAAAACGTCGACCAGTCACACCTGACGGATGTAGACTCCGAGGTCGAACGTAGATCCTCCTTACCAGCGGAAACCACACTCGACTCGGTCACGGTCGAAGAAGTGCAAGATCTGATCAAGTCTCTCAAACCGCGAAAGGCCCCAGGGACCGATGACATCAACAATCGCGTTTTAAAACTTCTACCCGCCCATCTAATTATAATCCTGGTGACCATCTTCAATGCCGCCATAACAAACTGCTCCTTTCCCGCGATCTGGAAGGAGGCAGATGTCATCGGTATTCACAAGCCGGGAAAACCGGCTAATAAACCGTCCAGCTACCGTCCAATCAGCCTACTGAGCGCACTCAGCAAGCTTTACGAAAGGGTCATCCTCTCTCGACTTAGAGATTTTGCCTTCAGCAAACATCTAATACCCGATGAGCAATTTGGCTTCCGTGCCAGACACTCATGCGTCCAACAGGTGCACCGCATCACGGAACACATATTATCTCACTTTGCCCATCGCCCCCGCCCTATAGGAACAGCCGCACTGTTCCTAGACGTAGCAAAAGCCTTCGACAAGGTCTGGCACAACGGCTTGATTTACAAGCTGTACCAGTTCGGTGTGCCAGACAGACTCGTGCTCATCTTGCGAGACTTCCTCCTAGGTCGTAGCTTCCGTTTTCGAGTGGAGGGAACGCGCTCGTCCCCTCACCCACTCACAGCCGGTGTACCACAGGGCTCGGCCCTGTCACCACTACTCTTCACGCTGTACACCAGCGACATCCCAAAAACTCCAGATGTGGAGTTGGCCCTCTTCGCGGATGACACCGCACTCTATACATCAGATCGCAACCGACAAATGGCTTGTGTCCGGCTGCAGACAGCTGTCACAGAGCTAGGCGAATGGTTTCGCAAATGGAGGATAGAGGTAAACCCGGAGAAAAGCGCAGCAATGTTCTTTTCCCCGGGCACGCTTCGCCGCTCCCCCAAACGCGCTAGCCTTCGCCTAAAAACCATTTCGCTCTACGACCAACAAATCCCCTGGGCAAAGTACACCAAATATCTTGGTGTCACCCTAGATCGGAACTTGCGCTTCAACGAGCATATCACTATAGTCCGAAATAGAGCGCGATTTGTGATGGGTCGTTTAGCACCCATGATAGACAAACGAAGCAAAATGTCCCTCAGACACAAGCTTACCCTGTATAAAACATGCATCCGCCCGATCATGACATACGCGAGTGTGGTATTCGGACTTGCCAAGCCTGCCCTATTAGATAAACTGCAAATTGTGCAGAATAAATTCATGCGCAGAGCCGTCGGTGCTCCCCTCTATATGCGTAACGTCGACCTCCACCGCGATCTGGAGCTTCCCTCCATCAAAAACTACATTACGTCGCTCTCGCGTAAGTATTTCGATCTCGCGCCGCATCATCGAAATCCGCTCGTCGTGTCCGCGTCCGATTATAAGCCTCGGCGAAAGGCTCTCGTACGACGACCGCGTAACGTCCTCACGGACAGGGTCGACGTTATCACAAAACGGCTGGCCCGGATCAGCCCACCCGCGGTTAGGACGGCAGGCTGGCAGGCACGGACAGACAGACACAGACGGCGGCGTCTCAGGCGCCGCCAATCAAGATCTCTCCACGTCCCTGCGAGGGACGTTAGGAGACATAGCCCCCCCACAGGATAGACTAGGCGTGTTGCTGGGAAGTTTCTTTCGCCGTTTCTTCTCTCCCAGCCATAACACGTAACGAAACGGCAGTAAGATAGCGTAGGCCGCCGCGAACCGCCGATCCCGGCCCGCCGGGATCCTTCCCCTCGGGCTTTATATTACCCGTCGCCCGTTCTCAATTAGTGCTTTGTGTCGCCCTATGGTGGGCATCATTAAATTCATCCCCCTCTCATGGCAACAGTCCAGCTGAGGTAAAACTCCTTAGGGAGCTCCCTCGAGCAAGTTGCCCCCTCGGGCTCGAGCGCCTTCGCTTCGCGAAGGCACTCGCCCCAAAAACCCCGGTAAAGTTGTAATGTCTTCGGACCAACAACATAAAGTCAAGTCCAATAAAAAAAAATGCACACAAACATTTTTTTTTTAATTTTACCTAATAATCGCATACAAATTTTCACAACTGGGGCTAGGCCCAGTTTGGGCAGTGCGTTGATATGTCAGTCAGTCAGTAAGGCCAAGCAATTATATATGTACAGTCGACTTTCGATAATTTGACACTCGTTAACTTGAATCTTTTGATAATTTGAAAATTTTTCTGGCTCTTTTGAAAGCTACTCGATAAATTGAATAAAGTCAATATTAATTGGTTCCCTCGCTAATTTGAAGTTGAAGCAATAGTATCTTGCCCATTAATATACAATAATTTGAAGTCCGGGTTTCTCTATTTATTATTTGAAGCGCTACCCTGACCTTCTACATCCTGAGAACCGACATAAGTGACGATTTCTTCTCAACTCACACCACTATCGACAATTCATTCGACAATGATGGACTGAAGTCGCTCACTCAAAAGAGAATTACGGACTTCTTTTCAGAATGAACATTTGTGAATAATAGTACAATTTTGTATAAATCACGAATTATGATCAAACTGTTGTTATTTTGACCTCTTGGTAGTTTGAAATTTTTCTCTGGTCCCGTAAGTGTCAAATTATCGAGAGTCGACTGTATATACTACAAGTCGTGCGCAGAAGGTTTGCCGATGGTCGTCCTTTCCGCTTCCTACGACTGGAACCGGGACTTGTCTAAGTAGTACTAAGAACTAGACTACTATGTTGAGAAATTCGTTATAAAGCATTCTATTTGAGAGCCGTTCTTTCAACATTCTACTCGTATTTGGGGGCCCTTTTTGTAACTTAGTTTCAAAGTTATTTATCACAGATCACTAAAAAATGCACGTATTCTCACATAACACTTTTATCGAATTATTACAAACAGCGTTCACTGCGTATTTTATTTATCACAAAATAAACAATGTTTCCGATTTTTAATTCATTTATCGTTGTAACACGAAACACGTTCGACCGTGAACGTGGACCGATAATACTACACAAGTGTACAAGTTTTAAGTTCAACAGCTCTGCATTGTTTTGTATGACTAATAACGATTATTGTACACACAAGGTGTTGGATTTCTGGGGCCCAATTCATATATTATTATCTCGTAAAAATCGCCGGACACTATCGTCTCGATCGTAGGCTTGTCTGATTTGAACACTGTGCCCGTGGCACGCAACGATATCCTTATCTTATACTAATACTAGCTGACCCGGCAAACTTCGTACCGCTATATTTTTTGATTACGAGGATTCTAGAACCCGATCTCAGCGCCACCTACCGGTTCCAATTGTGACTCTAAACCACCCGGGGACCCATTCAAATACACGAAACAAATTTCATCATAATAGGTTAAGTCGTTCTCATGTTATGCGTGTACATACGTATCTACGATTCAATTTTATATATAAGAGAAGATATAAAGCTGAAGAGTTTGTTTGTTTGCTTGAACGCGCTAATCTCAGGAACTATTGGTCTGATTTGAACAATTCTTTCAATGATAGATAGCCCATTTATCGAGGAAGGCTATATATCATCACGCTAAGACCAATAGGAGCGGAGCACCAATGAAGAATGTTTCAAAATCGGGGGGGTTTTTTACTAACTTACTTTTTTTTTTAACTATTCCACGCGGGCAGAAGCTAGTAAATATATATTAGCGAAACCACGCGAAATAAATGTTTAAAATTGTTGGTAGTTTTGCAATATTCATTTCGGCGGCGCCATTTCTGCTAATGGCAACACCAATTATTTTCTACTATTATTCCGTCGCAACGATTTCGAGAAGATATTGTGAATTTAGTAGAATACGAATTTTTGAATAACTGAATAACTTCGCAACGCCAAGATATTTACATGCTTTTCAACGAAAACAACAACCAAAGCTTAATCGTATTTTTTTTTTAAATTAGAATATTTATGTAATTTTAATTTTAATTTTTAATTAATTTTGTGTACCACTGTGTGGCAGAATGTACTACTGTGCATCTACAATCGTATAACACCTGTATAAACTACATTCTTGCAAATAAAGATATTGATTGCAAAACCCCGCCAAGATATTTAAATGCTCGTCAACAAAATTTAAAAAAAAAACGTTCGAGGGCTTTCAATAAACAAATTTAAACAATTAGTAAAGCAATGTAAAGAAGGCTTATTATATGACGAAAGATTTTTTAGATGAACGCACCGAATGGCTATAATGCGATCGCCACCAAGCTTTTTCAGTAATCATTCATATCAATTACTTTGTTGAACCTTGTATTAGTATAAACTATATTAAAAACGGACGAATAATAATAATAACCCGCAGGGGGCTTTGTGGCGAAGCCTTAGGTGGGTAGCGACACCTCGTCCCTGACTCCGGGGGCCAAGGCAAGGCCCCCGCCTCCGTGCTTGATTTGCCAGCCGGCATGGAGTGGAGATCGCTAGAGCTAAGACTCAAGCTCCAGGTGTGGAAGTGATAAATGGCCTAACGTCGGAAGTAGCTTCGGTGAATCTGCAGCCCTCCTCTCGATACCCCTTAGCCACTCACACCCATGCTGCCCCTGTCTACTATGGCATTTTTTGGGGCCCATGCCTGCATGGGCCCCAAAAAAACAAAAAAATTGAAAAAAATCTAAATTAGTTCTATTTCACTTCTTACATCCCCTGACTCGGTTTTTAACATTTTTTTGTCATTGTACAGAAATTCGACCTCTAGACTTTTATTATATGTATAGATTATTATATAATTCTACAAAAAAAATTAATAGTAATAATGTCTGTGGTTTGAGTGGATTACAGTCTGTTTTTGTGACCTAGTTGATTTTCAACTTTTAATTACTATTTGCATGCCTGAAAGGACATGTTGAAAACATGTGAAATATAAAATAAAATATTGTCATCTAATGTTTTTAGTTACCAAGGGACCAGAGAAATTTTTCAAATTACCAAGATTTCAAAATAATAGCACCAACAATAATCATGATTTATTATTTTAAACATTTGTACAATTATTCATTTTCAAATGTGCATTTTGAAAAAGTTCGTAATTACCTGTTGAGTGAGCGACTACATTCTATTATTATTAAATGAATGTTCGACAGTGGTGAGAGCTGAGAAGGAATTTTCACTAGTGTAGATTCTGAAGGTGTAGAAGTGTGGGGTAGCGCTTTAAATTATAGAGAGTAGGGATGTCCCGACTTCAAATTATTGCATGTTGGCGGCCAAGATACTATTCCTTCAACTTCAAATTACCGAGGGGACCAATTAATATCGATTTTATTCAATATATCGAGTATTTTTCAAGGGACTGCGAAAAGAAATAAATTATCGAGAGATTCAAATGAACGAGTGTCAAATTATCGAGAGTCGACTGTATGAATTCAGCAGACAGGCAGTCGGCCCACCTGATGTAAAGCGGTTACCATCGCCTATGGACCTTTGTAACATCAAAGTTGCTACCAATGTGCTGCCGCTGTCTAAAGGGAGATTGGAACTTGGCCACTAGTGCCGGAACACAATTCAAGGTTGGGTTAGGGCAAATACCCTACCACCACGCTGTGGATTATTTGTCGCCTCTTACGGCAGGCCGTCCCAAAGCAGGAAATTGTATTCTTGCTCCGTTCCTGCACAGATAAAAAATAGCGACGGAATCCAAAAAGTAACGTATAAAATCACAATCCACAGCTATTTAGTCAGCGTTCGAAGGTCTTTCCACGTAACAGACGCGATGAATTTAAAGTCTGCACCATCAATTCAATTACGGCATTAATGCGCAAAAGTGTCTATTGCATGGGGCCCTTCGTATACAATAAGCTTCCGAAATCTCTTAGAGAACTGCCATGCTATTTAAGAAAAAAATAAATTTGCTACTGACCACTAAATGCTTTTATAATATAAACATGTTTATGGACGATGAAACACTATGAACTGACATAAATATATTTGACATGCTTTAATAATAGACATTTTATTATTTAGATTAATTATAGATTGTATGTCTTTCAAGACCACGGGCCATAAAAATGGCCCGGACTTTTGGGGGGCTTGCGTGGGGCCATGGGAAGGCCAACACGTAGAGGCCCCTTGATAAATTTAATGTAAATGTGGCGTGACACTGACCGGCGATTATCCCTGTCTACACTATATAGTAATGCACCCAAGGACAAGCCCCGGCCAATGTAGAACTATTGTGGGAAATGAGGACAAAAAGTACCGGGCTATTGTGGTGAACTGCTAATGGTACTAGGGGTCTGGGAATATGGGGACTATGGCGTCTGCCCGTCACAATGTTCAGGGAACATGGAAAAATGGGCAGACGGTGACTCGCCACTCCCTGCATGGGCCCCAAAAAATGCCATAAAGACAGGGGCAACATGGGTGTGAGTGGCTAAGGGGTGTAGAGAGGTGGGCTGCAGGTTCACCGAAGCTACTTCCGGACATACAATATAATAATAATTATAGATTATTATTATATTGTATGTCTTTGATTATTATTATTAATTTTTAATTTTAATTGTATTGATTCATTGTTTGTAAAAATATGTTTATAAATCAATATTGTAATTTTAATTTTGCACGCCCAATTATGGGCTGAATGCATTGATACTGTAAGAACCGTAACATCTTTGTACATGCATTACGCAATAAATATATTCTATTCTATTCTATAAAGATATTAAATTTTCGTCTCTCTTACATCATTCGTACATAAAATTCATTTTTTCGTCAACAACGATTTATGTCTAAGAGATTAAACGCATTAACGACTCGTTAAGTAAACGCATAAGTATTCAAATACATTCCTTGACCCGAATAATAGGTGTTTCATAATTTTTTTCTGCAGGCTTCAATTTTTTAAATAAAGTCTTTTTATACTACTCTGTAATATAACACCATGTCTAGAGAATGTGTGATCTCTATACATTTTACTAGGTAGGTATTACAGGGTTTTTTTCCAATTTATTACTTCACTAAACCAATTACAACTAAAAGAAACTACAAGTCTAAATTGGTAACATAACAGTGCATACATAATAAACAAATGTGTACACTACATGCATACATACATACATACATAACTTCACGCCAGTTCCCTTGCGGGGTAGGCACGAACAACAGAGCGCCATTTAGGCTTATTCTTACACACCTCACATGCTTCTTTGACATTCATAACTCTTGTCATGCACGCTCGTCTATTCTTAAGGCTCCTGACATCACCTTCTGCTACTACACAGTATACCCACCACGCTTGTCCAAGGCGGCTTGGCAGGTTTGACACATCGGTTATTTCGATGTGCAGGTTGCATCACAATGTTTTCCTTCACCGTTCTATTGTTTGCCCCAAAAATATAAGCAATAATATTCATATGCCCGAATTTCATTTGCACGATTTGTTTGTTTACCATAAAAGTTATGTGACATTCTCTTGTTTGTCCGTACATTAGATTCCATAATGACACGAGTGCCATACGTACTGTTATCCATTTTATTAATTGTAATAATATTATTTAACAGAATATTTCAACGCCATACTAAATTAATTTCAAAGGCTTTCTAGCACTTCGCCGGCCGCTGCCGCGGCACGCTCGTTTCGCTCGCTCTGCTCGTGCGTTGTTTTTCATGTTCTAACCTAACCAAACCTACACCTATTTATTGATCGTTTAGTTTAAACAAATTTTATGGTTTTTTCTAGAAGCAATTTCGATGGCAAATGATGTTATGGCACATGATAATTACGCCTTACAATGATTATAACAAATGATGTTATTGAAATTGACTTTATGGGAAACAAAGTTTCTAGCACGTGACTAATATAGTAAACAATGAGTATGACATATAAAATTATGAGATAGATATTATGTCTGTTGACCAGTATAGCAGATGAAATTATGGTAAATGAAATTCTGGCAAGTGGGTGTAGCCGCCTTTTTTATACCTCTGACAATGTATATGTTACACTCATAGTAATTAAATAGCTATTATATATAATGACTGGTCATTATATATATAATGGCAAAATTTACTAGACAATGTGATAAATTAATCACTTTATCCGGATATTATTCATAATAGCGGGTCAAAGTTAGCCAAAGCAATAAATACGGTCTAACTGACTTGCTACCCCTTCCGCTCTTCATCCCGCTTGTAAGAATAAATAATAATTAGGACCCAGTTAATTCATGTCAGTTCATTTTAAATATTTTATTATTGTAGTCTTTAAAGAGTGATACCAAATACTTTTATTGATCTCTGTTTTTTTTTTAAATTTTGTTTTATGGCTAGTGAGTTTTAAATTTACTTTATAAATTAAAGTTAAATAACTTTATAACAATGTTAATTAACGTAGAATTATTATCTATGACAATGAATTTTAATTATTAGGCAAATTGAAATATAATTTTATAATCTTTACCTATACCTACTTGTTTTATTACATTGTCCAAGTCTTCGAAGATATTATATAAAATTGCTAGTTAATGTGATTAATTCTGTGTCAATTATCACTTTATCTAAATTGAGTAGACAATATAAATAATGGCTAGATAATATATATATATATATATATATATATATATATATATATATATATATAATATCCGGATTTATTACTTTGGCTGTAACATATATACAAAATTTTAAACGATCTGTTGCATGGTTAAAGCGTGTAAGCGTCACTAACTAACAAAAGTCTCATCGCATCACATTAAATCACGTTACATCACATTGCATTTATAATAATAAGTTAGGCTTTAATCATTTGATTTTATTTATTGTTATATATTTTAACAATATAATATGTATTTTTAATCATTGTGATTATAATATTAATTCGCCAGTTTTCAAATTGATTCATTTAACGTTCCGCGAGCACATGTTACCTTTTCAAACTAAATCACAGAACAGACACAGAAAATTATGTTTAACTGTTTGAAAATAAAATTTAAAATACTTAGATCAAAGTTGTTCGATTTTGTATCTGTTGTAATAAGATTATTTAGAGATGTAAAACATTTTTATTGTTTTTAATATTTATGTTAAGCGTAGTGATTATATCCTCTTTAAAAGTCGACTTTAAGGTGACGATCATTTTTATTCCGCGATTGTACAGTAAAGTATATTCTAATTTATAACCAATGGAACCTGTATAGTAAAACCAGTTCGACTCCCCCTTGTCAGACTATTTCGTGCAATAATACACTTTGCTAATAAAAATAAACATATGTTGTATAAAATGTACATAAATACACTTCACTCTATTTCAGTAAAAACCACCGAGATGAGCGTAGAGCAATCCTATAAAATTTATAGTGCCTTGAGATAATTAGGAACATATGGATATTCCAGAAATTACGGTCTAAGTTACTAGAACAAAGTTCCTTATCGCACGTTACTCGGAGGATGGGAGCTAAACAAAAAAAAGTGTAACCGAAATGAAAAATGCTGACCGCTGTATAGTATTGTACAATTTCAAACTTTTTTTTTTATCGCAGGAGATCAGCAGACAGGCAGACGGCCCACTGGATGGGAAGCGGTTACCATCGCCTATGGACATTTGCAACAGCAAAGTTGCTACAAATGCGCTGCTGCTCTCTTAAGGGAAACTGGAACCTGGTCACTAATGCCGGAACACAACTCAAAGTTGTTATGGCGACATACTATAGACCGGGGGTGGTAGCCATCCAGTCGGGCAAATGCCCTACCGCCTGACTGTGGGTTGTTAACTCGCCTCTACGACAGGCCGCCTCCACGCAGGAAATTGTATTCTTTCTACGTTCCTGCACGGATAAAAATTTTAATGCAATGAAATAAGATCTACAATAAAATGGCTTCCATCAAAGATATATACGGTGTTGGTTGCGCCGAGAAACACCTTATAAATTCTTCTTCCCCATCCTCGCCATCGAGAAAAGAATAAACTTTTAAATGAAGAATGCGCATAACAAGACCAACATTCATCTGTCAGTGCTGTCACCGCAATATACGAGTATAGTGAAAATAATATAGTTGGAACACGAACGACATAAAGAAAAGATTTTAATTTAATAACTTAATTATCCGTGCAGGAACGGAGAAAGAATACAATTTCCTGCGGCCGGGCGGCCTGTCGTAAGAGGCGACAAAACAACCCACAGCCAGGTGGTAGGGCGTTTGCCCGACTGGATGGCTACCACCCCTGGTCTAAAGTATGTCGCCATAAGAACCTTGAGTTGTGTTCCGGCATTAGTGACCAGGTTCCAGTCTCCCTTAAGAGAGCAGCAGCACATTTGTAGCACCTTTGGTGTTGCAAATGTCTATAGGCGATGGTAACCGCTTTCCATCAAGTGGGCCGTCTGCCTGTCTGCTGAACTCCTGCAATAAAAAAAAATCTAAGCAAAGCCTAGTGGGTGTGTGAACCCCCGGGGGACGATTACAGTGTGGCGGTGGACTGGTGGCGAGGTAAGTGTCGCGAAATGCGAAAAGGTTAATACATTTCTGAACGCAAAGGATAGCGGGGGTGACGGAGCGGGACGAGGAATTAGTTTAGTTATAAACAGTTGTTAACAAAGGAACAAAAACAAGATGGCGAAACGGGCGACCGTGCAGGTAAGCCGTACAGCCGAATTTGGGTAAGTGATTTGTGACTTACTTACTGAATCATGTGAATTTCTATTGTCAGACTCGGTGGACGGGGAATGACTGCAGGGGAGGTAAAGAGAGGTCATTCAAAAGGACTTATTGATAAAAGTCATAAAAGAAGAATGATTCAAAGATCATTCTTATATGGTGTGCTAAATGATACCTGTGACTAGAACAGTCAAGTTCCATATTGGCTACTAATAAAGGAATAAATTCGTAGATACATTAGTAATGATTTATATCTTGTGTATGTGTTTATTAATATTTCCATATAAAATTACATTACAAGGCCAGCTCGCCGTACACAACGCGGTGCTGGTACCTACGCTCACGTATGGAAGCGAGAGTTGGGTATGGAAGAGAGAGCATGAAAGTAGAGTAAACGCGGTCGAGATGCGAGCACTGCCCAAAATCTGCGGAGTGACGCTCGCGGACCGCGTTCGTAATACCGAAGTAAGAAAGAGAATTGGTCTGAAAGAGAGTGTCGGGGTGAAGGTAAGGAAAGGAATGCTCCGGTGGTTCGGGCATGTGGAAATAATGCATGATGAAAGAATGACTAAACAGATATACAATGCAAAAGTGGATGGATGCAGAAGTCGTGGAAGGCCACGACACACCTTGCATGATCAAATTGATCGTGTACTAGCAGGAGGTGATGCCAGGAGCCTTAAGAACAGACGAGCGTGCATGACAAGAGTTATGAATATTTTCTTAAGTTTTCGCGACTTGTATACATAATAAAACTACGTTTTAACGGTTTTAAGCGCGGTAATTTTATTTGATTTTGGTTTTTCCGACGTTTCGGCCACTTTTCAGTGGCCGTGATCACGGAAGACAAAGATGTCAAGTGTCAACGAGTATTGTTAAAGTTTTATTTAGCCTACCGCCAACTTATTAATTTTAATTATTTAATTTTTAATTTTGTTTATGGTTATTATTTAATCTATGGGAGCCTAATCTAATTTACTACCGCTTCGCAACATGTTATGGCTTGAAGAGAAGAAGCGGCGCAAGAAACTCTTCAGCAAACATGCCTAGCTCTAATAATTTTATATAATATTAAAATGGGTGGAAGGAAAAATAAAAGTAATTATCAGTCAAGTTGGTTTGTGTTTCGTTGTACGCAGAAAAAGCTCACAGTGTCTTGAGGTCTGGCAGCTGGTTTTTGCTGGGTTTGGGTCTTAATAGTTTTGATAATTGGATCCCAAACAGGTGGTACTTGCCAACCATCTTCTCTATTGAAATTTGGGTGTTTTTTGATTTCAATAGCCTCACGCATCATTCTAGGTATGAAACGATTCTCTCATCAGGCTATTTCGTGTGGGACTACGGCTTCTACGACCAAATCAACGGTGTAGCCATGGGCTCACCGGTGTCTCCTGTCGTGGCTGACATTTTTATGGAAGACTTCGAGCAGAAGGCACTGGATACCGCTCCGGCTAAGCCGAAGATGTATAAAAGGTACGTAGACGATACTTTTGCCGTCCTCCCAAACGATAAAGTCTCTGCATTTCTAGATCATCTCAATTCCATTAGCAGTAATATTAAATTTACTATGGAACTAGAGGCAAATAATAAATTAGATTTTCTGGATGTGCTCATCCTAAGGAACCCTGACAATACTCTTGGTCATACGGTGTATAGGAAACCTACCCATACAGATAAATACCTTAATGGTTCGTCTCACCACCATCCTAGTCAGTTAGCTACCGTGGGCAAATCTTTGTTTCAGAGAGCACAAAAAATTTGTGACGAGAACTACACAGCTGGAGAGCTTCAGCATGTCAAGCGAGTTCTACAACGCAATCAGCTGAAGACTCCACACCCACGTCACAAAGGCCCCAAACCACCTTCAGTTGAGCGGTGCCCTGCTACCCTACCCTACATCAAGGGGGTCACAGACAGAATTGGTCACATCCTCAGGCGAGCTTCAATCAAAACATATTTCAAGCCGCAGAAAAAGATCAACCAATTTCTGAGACCTGTGAAATGCAATATCCCACTCCAGGATGCAGGAGTTTACAAGCTTGAGTGTGAGTGTGGATTGCCATACATTGGGCAAACAAAGAGGAGCATAAAAACACGAGTAAAAGAACACATTGCTGACATGAAACACACAAGGTCTACGAAGTCTGCGATCAGTGAACACACGCTGGATAAACCCAACCACTACATCAGATTCGATAACCCACAAATCCTCGCGAAAGAGAATCGTTTCATACCTAGAATGATGCGTGAGGCTATTGAAATCAAAAAACACCCAAATTTCAATAGAGAAGATGGTTGGCAAGTACCACCTGTTTGGGATCCAATTATCAAAACTATTAAGACCCAAACCCAGCAAAAACCAGCTGCCAGACCTCAAGACACTGTGAGCTCTTTCTGCGTACAACGGAACACAAACCAACTTGACTGATAATTACTTTTATTTTTCCTTCCACCCATTTTAATATTATATAAAATTATTAGAGCTAGGCATGTTTGCTGAAGAGTTTCTTGCGCCGCTTCTTCTCTTCAAGCCATAATATGTTGCAAAGCGGTAGTAAATTAGATTAGGCTCCCATAGAGTAAATAATAACCATAAACAAAATTAAAAATAAAAATAAAATTAATAAGTTGGCGGTAGGCTAAATAAAACTTTAACAATACTCGTTGACACATGACATCTTTGTCTTCCGTGATCACGGCCACTGAAAAGTGGCCGAAACGTCGGAAAAACCAAAATCAAATAAAATTACCGCGCTTAAAACCGTTAAAACGTAGTTTTATTAAGAGTTATGAATGTCAAAGAAGCAAGTGAGGTGTGTAAGAATAAGCCTGAATGGCGCTCTGTTGTTCGTGCCTACCCCGCAAGGGACCTGGCGTGAAGTTATGTATGTATGTATGTATTACATTACACTTACACTCTACATAAACTCATTATTATCTCTTATATTTATCTATATCGAATCTGGGCAATGGAGGATAAATCGTAAGGACAACTAAATCACTTTACGACAGTAAGTTACTCGTCCCTTGCTTCTTCTTTCACGTCCCTTGGCCTTCTCCCGACCATCGCATCGTGCCCACATGCGTTTTGAAATTAGAAGGTGTTATAATTGCCTTTATTACTATACAATTTATACACACACAACCCTTTTTGTTTTTTTTGTCTATAGTATAGTATAACTTTTATAACTTTTTCAAATATTCACACTCGTAACTATCTGCAATTACTAAAAGTTTAGCATTAAACTACGAAACCATTAAAGTCATCAATACTTCTGCTAAATCATTTCAAACTTCTAGCGGCGAAATCTACTAGTGATGTGACTTAAACTTTGCAATGACTTGACTCGACTGAATCTTACAGTCGATTATTGTAGATGGCGTTACTCGAATTACCGAAGTTCGTTAGACGAATGTCTAACCCTCGTGGCAACGAATTGCGCTGTACAAAGCGCAGATCAGACCGCATATGGAGTACTGCTCGCATCTATGGGTCGGAGCACCCGCTGACCAGACTGACTCCTTCGACTCCATTCAGCGTAGCGCGCCGTTCATATCATCCACGATCCCAAACTAACAGACGGTTTAGAATCGCTTAGCCTTCGAAGAAACTGCGTCCCTGTGTCCATTACACCGTCTGTACACCCCTAGTGTTGCAAACGTCCATAGGCTACTGTAACCACTTTCCATCAGGTGGGCAGTCTGCCTGTTTGCCTGCTTCAGGCAATTAAAAATAAAGACATTTTGACATAAAAGGAACCCTGAATGAAATCTCTTTGTAGGTCATGATAATTTTAATCAGACACTATTGGGTTTATAACCTATATAAATGAACTTTAACAGAAAGTTGATGTCTAGATAATTGTGTATTCAGTAGGTCGTCATTTCTACGAGGCTGGCAACGCGTTGGTAACATTGGTTTTGCAACCAGTGTCCATCGGGTGAGTGGTCTGTCTGTTTGTCTGATTCAGACAATAAAAAATTGAGTAATTCGAGTCAAGAAGAAACTTACTTAAGTGATTAGAGTCATAATGTCACTGACGTATTCGAGTCACATCACTAAGGGTTGCCGCACACTGGCCACCCACTGCAGCAAACAAAACGTCGCCAATTACTGCTGAAAATGGCTACTGCAAGTGCACAACCGCCTTTATGGTGTCGACCAACACAAGTGGTCGGTGGCCGCTACTTATTTTAAAGACAGTATTATATTGTCCTGATTTAACCGGTTTATTCCGTGAAAAATATTTTCTCATTGTATCTCTCTCAACATTTGTTCGTGAGCGAGTAAAAACTTGCTGCATCACATAGCTGTACCTTGAAGGTGCGCGGCATAAATCGTTCAAAGCCCGTCTATTCAACAGAACTTATTTAAAAAAACTTTTGTTACCAAAAATCGTATGATTGAGGTTAAAGTTAGAACAAACCCGAAAAGCTTCATATACTTTAGGTTGTAACAAGTTCAACTTTTTCTACCGGTTTCCAAGCCTTGAGGGTAAGGTATCGCGGGAGTGGCGAGTTTCGGCATTGGTGTCTGCATTTATACAATACGGTCACGGCAAGCGAGAACCGGTGCCTCGGGGCGTGTAGCGACCACCGGCGTCACTGTGTGCGGCGTGTTTTGGCTGTACCGCGTGGTCCGCGTGCGGCGTGCCTAACTCACCGCTTCTCACGATCTTCCCAGCGACGTAGACGTTTTGCGAAGTGATACGCTCATCTCTCCGCTTGACTTTGCTAGCTTCGAAACTGGCTGAGGGCAACTTCTCATAGTCGATTAGGGAGAACTTGTCCGGCGTCGTAATATGAGTGTATGATGCTGATTTTCTGAACATCGTGTGAATATAATTAAGAACCCTTAACTGACATGAGAAAGCCATGCTGGAATCATTATCTTAATTATAGATCTTAGGGTTGGCTTAATCGGTGTGATGTTTATTTTATATTTATATTAATTCATTAACAAAAACATTATGTTGGAAATATAAATACGTAGTCATAATTATCATTATAATTTACAATAAATATGATTAATTTTAAAAAAATATGTCAATAGGAAGGCATTTTTATATAATCATATTGTTACAAGTCGCGAGACTCGAATTAAAATACCGTTGAAATTATTATAGAGTTTATTAGAACTATACAAACACGTATAACACAGGTACAAATATAACCAAAAGCAACAAATCCAAACGTAATGCAGAAGATCATAATTCAATAACACATGCAAAGTCCGTCACTAAATAGATTATCGAATGTACACAAGTTTTGCTTCACTCGTGGTTATCGTTCGACTGCCTCGTCCCTCAATCGAGACATTGCTTTATACTGCACGGATGCAATATGTCTGCCCGGCCGCGTGACCGAATTTCCTAGAATCAGTTTGTACTTTAAATCCGACACACCTGCCTAATGACTGACATAAAAGATTACAATACACAATGGGCTGTTTTCTAATCAAAATTTTTAAACACAAAGTAAACAAAACAAGTCCAAATGCCGAAAGGTAATAAAATGTGTTTCTACAGGTATGCAAGTGTGAATTTGTCTTTATCGGCGTCTAGGTCGTAACAATATGCTTGTTTGAGAAGGTATTAAGGAATGCTTTATCATTACGCTTAAAAGATTGCATTTTGTATATATTTAACTTTGGGTTAGTAGGTAGTTTGTTGAAAATTTCAACAGCCTGATGTAGATAGCACGCTCTCATAGAGTATCAGCTTGAAACGGTTAGCCAGGCTAACAGGTTGCCCTCTTTCTTGGGGGTTGGTATACGCATCTTCAATAAGATTTCTAATGAAATGTTAGATCTTCCCTTCACTAAACTTAAAATCAAATTAAAAAGCATCTTGCTTAAAAAGAGATATTACACTATTGAAGAATATTTAAATGATAAAACTTCATTTACAAAGCAGCTCGCACCAGCCTCTTATACTATCATCTGTATAATGTTTTTATCTTGCCAAACATGTTTTTTTATTTTTTTATTGCAGGAGTTCAGCAGACAGGCAGACGGCCCACTTGATGGAAAGCGGTTACCATCGCCTATGGACATTTGCAACACCAAAAGTGCTACAAATGCGCTGCTGCTCTCTTAAAGGATACTGGAACCTGGTCACTAATGCCGGAACACAACACAAGGTTGTTATGGCGGCATACTCTAGACCAGGGGTGGTCGCCATCCAGTCGAGCAAATACCCTACCACCTGGCAATGTAAGGAATTTATGGAGATATGTTGCAGTACAAACTTTTACTGCGTTGCGACAGTAATATTCTTCTTTCCTTTTATTATGTCTTTGTCTTACTGAGCATGCACTGATTGCTACAACTCTATTAATTGTTCGAAATGTAACAACATAGAGCAGAGCAAGAACATACTTCTGTATAAAATTTTATTTATAAATAAACATTTTTAAATACAAGCTTTTGAGGTCATCATGTCATGTAGCAGCAGAGTGCTAGCCAAGACAACTAAAACGAGCCCAAACACGACGGGTTTATCTCGTTTAGTACAGGAGTTCCTATGGCCACCTTCCGACTCCCTCATCAGATCAGCTCCATGGTACCATATTCTTGCATCGTCACGCGATATACATATTTTATTATAACTTGCTCCTACCCTGGGTCACATGGCTTTGTAATTGAGGAGGTAGGCACTGAAAATCAGTGCTGTGTCGGACTATGTTTCGGCACAGCAAAAAACTGAGCGCCAACCTCATTTCGCGAATTGCGGCACACAGTTTCAATGTTATTATTATTATTATAAATCATTGTTAAAGTGTCGCATTTTTAGAAATAAATATTTTCTTTCTTTCTTTCTATATGTGTGCAAAATTTCAGTTCAATCGGAAACCGGGAAGTTGGTCAAATTTTACTTGCAAGATTCCACCCGAACTTACGTACATACATACATATATAGGTACACCCATTGCAAGTTAATAAAAAGCTTGAAAAAAGAGCTCTAGATAAATAACTAATAAAAGTTTCACGACGATATTCTTAGAGACCCTGGTATCACACCGATGGAGCCATCCTTAATAGCTGTAATCAAGATGCCGATTCCACGACGGCCCTATGACATCAAGTACTGCAATAAACTGTATAATAGGACACTAACCTACGTATATCCATATCTTCACTAGAAGATGACGAGCTGTAATTCACAAAGTTCTCAACAGATGGCGCTGTTTTGGTTATTAATATGTTCTCCGTAGCGGCACAGAGTACCTCCGAACCGCGCAAGAACTTTCTCCTCGGATACTTCGAGGTGCATTCGTCGTTTTCCGAGTCAGTTTTGACTCCCGATTCCCGCAACTGGCTCATTCTACTCTGTTTCAAGAACGACTTTAGGGTTGACGGAGTGGAACTCCTGCGTTTAGGTAGAGTCGTCATGAATTTGACTAGATTTTCTTCTAATATTGCACCGGGTGATAATTTTTCTCTACTCTTCACTTCACTCTTCGGAATGTCGAGACATTTCAGGATCGACTTCCTATCTGCCGATTTGAAAGGGCTCGAAGCTAGGCTCTTGCTAGTTTTCTTAAGTTCCAATTTGGATGGTAGAGCCATTCTCAAAGAGGAAGTAGACGCTGAGTTACGCTTCAAAATCTTAGTGCGTAAGTTCACATCTACATCCTTGTTGCGTAAATTCTCGACGGACTCCTTCTTGCGTAAAAAATCGAAGAATTTCGTGTCGCGTTTCTCTAACTCAGGCGTATTAGAATCGTTGGAATCGTGGTCCTTCGATAGTATATCGATAGATTCGACAAATTGTGACCATTTTGATATTTTTCGGGCGGTCTTTGATTTTTTCGATACTTCATAATATGTGATGTCACCATCTGTTGCGTCAATATTAGGAGAATGATCTAACGACCGGACAGGGGTGTCGCATAAAGACGTATCCGATAGTTTCACTGTCGCAATACAGTTTTATAGTTTGCGTAATTATACAACGCAGTTAGATGTTATCTTACGCAAAATTATTTTTACTTATTACCAGACAATTTATCAACAGATATTAATGAAAGTATATTAAATTGAATAAATATTAAATAATTTTAAAAATCGTAGTGAAGTGTCATATTCAAATAGAATAGCGTAAAAAAATTTAGCATTTAACTAGTTCACACAGCATAGATTCCGAGTAGAGTAGAAATTACGCAAACAAGATGGCGTCGAGCGTAATTATAAGACAGTGCGTAAATACACATCCACACATAACACGTGCAATGGAGTAGGCAAAGGGGTGAATTAAAAAATATATTCATTATAATTACCTGTTTTAGAATAGTAGCAGATTATGAAACTTAAAATTTGATATACATACAACAAGAAAAAAAAAGTCTTAAATATTTTGTTTAATATCTAGGAGAATAAAGATGCATTAAGGTGTTAAAAAAAAACAACAAAAACTTAACCAAATATGAAAACAATTTTAATTGGAAAGTACTTTATCACACGGATGTGTGCATTTGCAAATTATCCACTAGGTAAATACAGTGTAAACTCCATATAACGTCACTCGTTTTAATGATAAACTCTCTTAAGCGTCGGAATCGCTTGACTTTGGTTGGTTTAACTTCGGGGGTACAGTTCCCGGACGGCATCCGTGCGAAGCAGTCGCAAATGCCCGTGCTCTTTGCGGAAAACTGCAATTTTTTACGCTTTTTCGCTCTCAAAAAGCGACAAATTGCGACAACAGTTGTGTAGTGATAGTGTACAGTGTTATTTAGTTTGATTCCGGCGCGAATCAGTTGTTTTTCGACTGGGGTGAGTTGTTAAGCTCTATTCGCTTTTTTATTTCGGCGCGCCTAAGCGCATTACGCAATAACGGTCGTTTGTGTCGATAGTTATTCACACGCGTCGACTGGTCTCGGCAAAGGAACGGGCATCCAGTAATGGATGGCCCAGGCCCCCAGAAGGCCCCGAGGCCTTCGAGTGTCCCGCGAAAGCGGGACCACACGAAGGCCAAGGATGGCTGGTTAATGCCTGAGATCGGGGAGACGCGGGTGAAAAAGGCGTCTTCTTCATCGGCCCGTCGCAGCAGGTCGGTTGCCGGGCCGCGTCACGGGCATGCGGATAGTGCCGTTTTCACGGCTGCCGATATGCCCGGCTCGGTAGGGGATGCGTCGGCGGTGGTAGACCTCACCGCCGCCACGCATGAGGATAGGTGTGGCGCGATGGGACCGCCTCCGGTTCCCATGGCGCCTAGGGCCCCATCCGGGCGTGCCGCGCGCAGGAACGCAGCACACCCGGATATAGATAGGAACGTGCTGCTTGCAGCGAACTCGGCCGTTTGCCTGGCCGTGAGCGCTGCAAGCACCATAGTGGAATACGCCTTCATGGCGCCATCCACCTCTGCGCGAGCTTCACTCGTGCAAGGGAATGCCGCCTACGTAGAGCACGACGATATCCCACCGTCCGGCAGCGTCCCAGACTCGCTGGAGCACGCGCTCGACGGTGCGATTTGCGTTCGTACTTATTCCCGCCTTGAAGCGCCTGCCTGTAGTCCGGTCTACACGGCGGCCGGTTCAACGACGGTAGGGGATGGGTGCCCTACGACGACGGTGTCCTATAGTGCACGGGCTTCACCCGTGCCTACGACATCAAATTGCAGTCTGACGGGCTGCAACGTCGAGAGCAGCCGTCCCACGACACCGGTTGTCGCGCGAGCCTCAGTCGCGCCCTCGGCCGGGGTCGTGAATAGGGACCTCGTAGGCGCGGCAGCGGCGACCCCCTCGTCTTCCTTCCCTAATGGGATGGGAGCCGCTGTTGCGATGTCGGCGCCTGCGTCTTCGGCTGCGGCGGTGTCCACGTCCTCGTCTTCAGCGGCAGCGGCGGCGGGCACGACGACGTCGTCATGTTCGTTCACAGCCTCATCGTCTTCGGCATCGGGTTCGGCGGCGCCGTCAACGTCTTCAACGGCAACGGTGCCGATTTCGTGTGCCTCGATGCTCGTTCCCGGATCGAGGTCGCGCTTCTGGGACCGGTCCCAGAGCAGCGGCGCCGATTCGGACGGCACGTCGGATGCTTCTTCCCCAGCGCGCGCGCGCTCGCCTCTGCGCCCCACGGGGGGCGCACCCGCGGCGACTACTAGCATTCTCGCGGGTGCGGAGGCCTACCTCCGCACCGAGGGGGGTGAAAAGGGGCGCAAGGCGCGCAAGGCAACCGCCGCCAAAGTGGCCGCGGCTAGCCAGTGCGCCGCCCTCGTCGGGGATATATCGCCTCTCGGCCCTGGGGAGCTCCGCCTAGCGGCGTGCGCCCAGGTCGCCGAGATAATTCAAATTGCCCAAACGTCGGTCAATTTGAAGGGGGTTTACGTGCGCCGGCTGAAGGAGGCCGCGTCCAGGGTGTCGGACATCGTCGACACACTGGTCACGCGAAATCCGGAATCCGAGGCCTGGAAGCTCGGTAACGAGAACGCCAGGCTACGCATGGAGTTAAACTCGCTGCGGGAGGAACACCGCTCCTACCGCAGGGAGTTTGAAGACATGCGTAAGGCCCTAAAGGCCTCCGCTTCTGTTGCGGAGCCGGCGCCTGCTGTAATGGCGGCGCCGACCCCCGTACCCGTCAAGCGGAAGGCCCAAGCCGCCACGGCGGAGGCGGCGGCGGTACCGGAACCGCCCGCCGCACCCGCTGCGGTTAAAAAATCGCGTCCGGCCCGTGCTGCGGTAGCAGGGCCGACACCGGCTCCCGTCGTCGGGACGGAGCGAGCTCCGGCGGCCGCCAACGGGGTGGCGCCGACACCCGCTCCAACGGGGCCCGGCGGCATCGATCACGACGCGTTTGTGCGGGCCGTGATCGACGTTGTCGCCCCCATACTCGATGCCCGGTTCGCCGAAATCGAGGACCGGCTGAATGCCGCGCCGACCCTCCGTCCACCACTAGCGGCCGACCGAGGCAAGGCGCCGGCAATCAAACCGGCACCAAAAGTGGCCGTTAGGCCGAAAGCGGCCACGGCTGCCGCCGCCGTCCGGCGGAATGCGGGGGAAGTAAGTACCCCGGTTCCGATGGAGGTGGTGGCGACCCCGGCTGTCGGGGGTGACGGACTCCCCCCCGTCCCCGCCCCCCCCCACTAAAAAAAAGACGAATAGAGGGGGGGTGAAGTGGAGGCTGAAAATGCAGCGGAGAGTGGCACGCGATGCCGCCGTTGCATTAACGGCCCCCGCCACGGCACCCGTGCCTATGGTGTCGGCTCCTAGGCCGGCCCCTAGGCAACGGACGGCGCCCGCGGCCGCGACATCGGTCGTCGCGGCGCCCGCCGTCCGCGCTCGCATCGCGCACGTCGCGCCGCCGCCGGCGCCCGTGGCCCCCACCCCCGCCCCGGAGGGGGGGGCGTGGACGACGGTCGTCAAGCCGAAAAAGGGTAAGGGGGCGAGGGCCGACGGGCCCCCTCCCCCCCCCCCGGCGCAGGCTGCCGCCCTGCCAAGGGGGCGGGGGCAGCAACAACGGAAACAGGCTGCGAAGCCTGCGGTAGTATTCCGTGAGCCGAAGTCGGCCGCAGTTATCATCAAACTGCTGCCGGCAGCGGCCGCGAAGGGTGTCGGTTATCGCGAGGTCTTCGCGAAGGCCTCGACGGTGGTCGACATCGCGGCCATGGGCCTCCGCGAGGGGCTGAAGGTGGTGCGGACCGTCAGGGACGCGCGCCTTCTCGAGTTCCAGCCGGGACCCGAGAACGCGGCCAAGGCGGACCGCGTCGCCGAGGCTCTGCGCGGAGCCCTTGCAGGGATGGCCGAGGTCGTCCGCCCCGTAAAGCGTGGGGAGCTTTACGTCTCTGGGCTGGACGAATCGGTCACGGTCGATGGGCTGCGTGACGCGATCGCGCGCGCCGGCAACTGCCGGCGCGACGACGTGCGCACGAAGCACATCGGTGCAGGACCGGGCGGTTTGGGCGCATCGTACGTGAGGTGCCCCGTCGCTGCTGCCAAAGCCATCGTCGAGCTGGGCTACCTCGTGGTAGGCTTCACCTCGGCGAGGGTGGAGGCACTGGAGGCCAGACCGATACGTTGTTACCGGTGTTACAACGTCGGCCATGGCGCCCAGACCTGTCCGGACACGTGCCCGGACCGGACTAACTTGTGTCTCCGCTGCGGTAAGAGCGGACACAAGATGCCGGACTGCACGGCCCGGAACCCCCACTGCGCGGCGTGTGCGGCAGGGGGACTCAACGCTGCCCACCCCACGTTGGCGAGGTTCTGCCAGCCTCCCTACGTGAAGGGCAAATTCGTCCATCCGAGGACGAAACAACGCACGGGTGTTACGGGAGTACGCGCAATGGACACCTCCAATGCCTAGTACGCCCGTAACAATAGTATTTCAGGCGAACGTAAACCACTCCCCCACCGCTCAGGATTTGTGCCTGCAGGCGATGGCGGAGTGGCAAGCGAACTTGGCCGTAATAAGCGAACCTTATTACGTGCCGCCTTGCGGCAATTGGGTGGGCGACCTCGACGACGTGGTAGCGGTGGTGGCCAGAGCCGGTTCTGGCACACCGCTTACATGTCTCGAAAGAGGAAAGGGCTATGCGGTGGCGGAGAGCGGGAGTATCGTCGTCATAGGCGTTTACTTTTCGCGCAACCGCCCCCTGGCGGAGTTCGAGCTTCACTTGGACGCCATCAGGGCTGCCATAGACAGACTGTCGCCTAAAACGATCTTCGTGATGGGCGACTTTAACGCAAAGCACTGTTCCTGGGGAAACGCGTTCACGGAACCTAGGGGCCGGACGGTTGAGGAATGGGCTCTTCAATCCGGCCTGACCATATTGAACCAGGGATCGGTCCAGACCTGCGTGCGCGCGCGGGGTGGATCGGTCATCGACCTGTCATTCGCCACTCATGCGGCCGCCCGCAGAGTTGTCGGATGGAGGGTGCTGGAGGAGGTGGAGTCGCTCTCTGATCATCGGTACATCAGATTTGAGCTTACCCCCTCCTCCGGTCCGAGCCCTGTTCATCCCCCCCCTCTCTTCCCGCGTTGGGCCCTTACCAAGCTCGATCCGGAGCAGGCCGAGGAGTGGGCACTCACGGAAAGCTGGGCCTACCCAGTCGAATTCGAGAACCTGGAGTCGCAGGCAGAGCACATGCGCAAGACCCTGACGAGGGTTTGCGACGCGGCGATGCCTCGCGTCTCCAAGCGGCAGCCTCCGTGCAAGCAGGTCCACTGGTGGACCGAGGAGCTGGGCGAGATGCGAAAGGCAGTTCGCATCATCAGCCACAGGCTCAAACGCTGCAGGGCGCGCCGTCCTCCGGACTACGTCGCGGAAAATGGACTCGTGGGAGAGTTTAGGGAGGCCAGAAAGGCCCTTTCGATTGCAATACTGCAAGCGAAAGCCCGGGCTCGGGCCGAGCTCCTCGAGACGCTCGATCGGGACCCTTGGGGGCGTCCGTACCGTGGGGCCCGCAACACGTTGCGGCCTTGCACATCCACGGTCACGGAAACGCTCGAACCCGAGGTGCTCCGGTCGGTTATCGACGGGCTCTTCCCGGATCCGGGAAACTTCACTCCCCCCAGTATGGGTCCACCCGTTCCCGACACTCCCACGGACGAGGAGCCTCACTCCATCTCCGAGGGGGAACTAGACGTTGCCCTGGACCGGCTCCGGGGCAGGAAGACGGCACCGGGACCCGACGGGGTTCCAGGTCGACTCCTCTTCCTGGCCGCTAAAAATCTACGCGGCCAGCTGCGGGAACTGTTCGAAGCCTGTATTCGCGCAGGTCGGCTCCCGTCGCAATGGAAGGAGGGTCGTTTGTGCCTGATTCCCAAGGGAGGTCGGCCTCCCAACGATCCGTCCGCCTTCAGGCCCATAGTGCTGCTGAACGAGGTCGCTAAGGTCTTTGAAAAGATGTTGGCGGAGCGGCTCGTGAAGCATCTCGACGCTGTGGAGCCGGGGCTTTCAGAAACGCAGTTCGGGTTTCGGCGGAGGCGCTCCACGATGGACGCCTTCGAGACGCTGCGAACGTCAACGGACGAAACCGTCCAAGCGAAGGATGTCGTTCTTGCGGTGTCGCTAGACATAGCGAACGCCTTTAACAGCCTCCCTCATGAGACGATCAGGGAGGGGCTCCGCGCGCATGGAGTCCCCCCGTACCTCACGAGGCTGTTGGGCGCGTACCTGCAGGATCGACATATCCTTTGGGAGGGCGGTGAGTCCGGCAATCCCGAGGTAGGTCGTCGACGCGTCGCGTGCGGCGTTCCACAGGGGTCGGTCCTCGGGCCGATTCTTTGGAACGTAGGTTATGACTGGATCCTTCGGGTTCCGGTCCTACCCGGGGTAGGGCTGATCTGCTTTGCGGACGACACCCTACTCACGGCACGCGCTGCGTCATTTGCGGAATCCGTGGACGTCGCTAACGCCGGGTTGGCGATTGTCGTAGATCGAATAGCTAGGCTGGGCTTGAGGGTCTCCCCCGCGAAAACGGAGGCCATCATGTTCCATAGGAAATTTCGCAATCCCCCCGCGGACTTGACCGTTTCGGTCCAAGGGGTGGCCATTAGAGTAGGGCCCCAGATGAAATATCTGGGGCTAGTTCTCGATGGGAAATGGCTGTTCAAAGCGCACTTTGAGCAGCTAGTTCCCAAACTCGTCAAATCCGCGGGCGCACTCTCGAGGCTGCTTCCCAACGTAGGGGGCCCGGGAGGTGCGACGCGGAAACTTTACTCTGGCATCCTGAGGAGTATGGCACTGTACGGTGCACCCGTCTGGTCCATTGCACTTCACCGCCACAACAGAACCCTGCTGCAACGGGCGCAGCAGGTTCTGGTCGTGAGGACCATACGGGGGTATCGCACAGTGTCGCGGATGGCGGCCACCCTCCTGGCAGGCGATCCGCCCTGGCATCTCCAGGCGGACGTCCTGACAGTGGTGCGCCGCACCCGGCAGGATGCCCTAGCTAGAGGCCTGACCTTCTGTTAGGTCGAAATCGAGGCGATCAGGAAGCGGGAAACCGCCTCCATGATCGCCGTCTGGTCTCAAGAGCTCGACAACCCTGCGGCCTATGGCGGCTACACGGTGGATGCAATCAGGCCACAGCTGACGGAATGGGTCAACCGCACCAGCGGCACCCTGATCTTCAGGACGACACAGATACTTACCGGACACGGATGTTTCGATAAGTATCTGTGTCGCATTGTGGGCTGCTTGCCTTCCCCGGACTGCCGCCAGTGCGGCGCGCCCGACACGGCGTTACACACGCTTGTCGAGTGCGCCGCATGGGCGCCGCAGCGTTTCGAACTTGAGACGTACGTAGGTCCAGTCGACTCGCTCTGCGACTTGGTCAAGGCCATGCTGCAGAGCAGCGACAATTGGGGGGCTGCGGTTACTTTTTGCGAGACAGTAATGTCACTCAAGGAGGCCGCAGAACGAGACAGGGAGAGAAGTCCTGTAGCGCGTGCCAATGCGTCTTCTCGAGGTCGCCGGCCTTCAGCTGGCACCCGGAGAGGCAGGTACGCGCATTACTTCCCTCCCTGAGTTAGGTTCCGTTTACCGCGGGGGGCCTTTAGCTTGCTAGGAAGAGCAAAGGACCTTCTACCCCCGCACAACGAAGTGGGGTGTGTTCTCCCAGGGCACACTCCAGGCACTTTATTGCGCTGGATCGGCTGGGCGTAACTATGTTCTAAATCTCAGCCTTTCCAACACATTCAAAGCGCAGGGTCGTCAGGGAGGAGGGGGTTTTTAGTGGGTATTGGGGTTGCTCGCCCGTGCAGCAACGCTCGGAGTCTTCCACACTATTCTGTGACGTCGATCGCGGACGGAGCGCTGCCAAGAGCATACTATTGCTGCAGTGTTATCGCCCCCGACCGACGCGTGTCGTTCCCCTAGCAACGACCCAGTTTGTGCGTAAATCGGTTAAGCATTTTCCCTCGCCTCAAAACCAAAAAAAAAAAAAAAAGCTTCGGGGGTACAGTACAGTGTCGTGGACGGCGTCGACACTTTTGGCAGGCGATCCGCCCGCCCTGGCCTCTCCAGGCGGACGTACTGGCGAAAGTGCGGCGCTCCCGGCAGGATGCTCTCGCTCGCGGCCTGGTCTTCTGCCAGGTCGAAATCGAGGCGATCAGGAAGCGGAAAACCGCCTCCATGCTCGCCATCTGGTCTCAGGAGTTGGAAAACCCTGCGGCCGGCGGCTACACGGTGGAGGCAATCAGGCCGCAGCTGTTGGAATGGGTCACCCGCGAAAGCGGAACCCTGACCATCAGGATGACACAGATACTTACCGGACACGGGTGTTTCGATAAGTATCTGTGTCGCATTGTGGGCTGCTTGCCTTCCCCGGAATACCGCCAGTGCGGCGCACCCGACACGGCGTTTCATACGCTAGTGGAGTGCGCGGCATGGGCGCCGCAGCGTTTCGAACTCGAGACACAAGTAGGAGCGATCGACTCGCTCTGCAGTCTGGTGAAAGCCATGCTGCATAGCAGCGATACCTGGGGGGCGGCGGTTACTTTTTTCAAGACGGTAATGTGTCTAAAAGAGGCCGCCGAACGACACAGGGAGAGGAGTACTACTGCGCGTACTAATGCGACTCGCGGACGCCGGCGGTTGGCTGGCATCCGGAGACGCAGGTATGCGCATGACTTCCCACCCTGAACAATACCGCTTCGGGGGGCCTTTAGCTATCAAGGGAGCAAAGGATTCATCACCCCCGCTGACGAAGTGAATGTGCTCTTCCCGGGGCACATTCAGGCACTTTTTGCGCTGGATCGGACTGGGCGTAACTATGTTCTAAGTCTCAGCTTTTCCTTCATAAAAAGCGCGGGGCACATGGGAGGAGGGTGGTTTTAGTGGGTAGTGGGTTGTTGCCCGTGCAACTTCTTTGAGTCTCCACACAAGCTGGTTTGATTAGTGTTCGGATTGCCCCTTGTTAAAGGGTAAAGCCCTCATGATCAACTATGGTCTAATCCCTTGCAAAGGACCCAGTATTGTGCGTAAATAGCATTTCCCCCGCCTTAAAAAATAAAAAAAATAAAAAAAGCTTGTCTTCCATACAATGGTACACTCTATATAGCATTACACCCACTCTCAATAACGACAACAGACAACAATTCAGTAATAAAAAGTACCTTTTAAGTTGTCAAAATTAGTAAAAGCTCTTTTATCGCTTTATTATCTTAGCCCGTAATAAACTCGACTGTCGGCATCATGCATACCGAAATTTCTAAGTACTTCCTTTACATCATAAATATGCCTCAATATCGCAAGATATGAATAAAATAAGTAAAAATATACAACAAAACTACTAATGCAGCAAAAGACGTCAGAAAAAATAAGAGTCTTCTCTCCATTTAACGACAACTCTCTATAACGCCATAAAATGCACCGTCCTTTCAGTGTCGTTATATAGAGTTTACACTGTATCTATGTATTAATTTTTAAAGGTATTCACATATTAAATATTAATGTAATCTAATGCAAAGTATTCATGAGCTAAATATCTATGCATATTTTTTGGAAGTATTCACGAGGTAAACATCAAAGTGTTAATTTGCGAAGTATAAATGTGATAATTTTGCAGTTTGACAATTCGGGGCTGTTATAAAAAAACGAGCTAAGCGACAAAGTTTAAGTATTTCACTTTTTTATTGTAACATACAGCTAAAATAATATAGATCCTAAGACAAATACACTTAGATTAGACCCATATGTGCGATAATTAAAACATTATAAATATACGAAAAATTGGAGATCTATGAGTAAAGTATTAAAAAATAATTTGTAAAGGGGCTTTCTGTAAAATTTTATTTTTAATGTCGCTTACGTTGTTTTTCCATAACAGGCTCGAATTATATTGAGTCAAAAGTAGCTATTGTAACAACATATATGAAAATGAATGTATTTGTTTCAAAATTGAATCTAACAGATTATATTTTCTTAAGTTTTCGCGACTAGTATACATAATAAAACTACGGTTTAACAGTTTTAAGCGCGGTAATTCATTTGATTTCGACGTTTAGGCCACTTGTCAGTAGCCGTCATCAAGGAAGTAAAAATGTCATATGTCAATGAGTATTGTTAGTTTTATTTAGCCTACCGCCAACTTGTTAATTTTAATTATTTAGTTTTAGTTTTATGGTTATTATTAACTCTATGGGAGCCTAATCTAATTTACCACCGCTTCGCAACATGTTGTGGCTTGAAGAGAAGAAGCGGCGCAACAAACTCTTCAGTAACATGTCTATCATTAAGAATTTAATATAATATTAAAATGGGTTTGTGTTCACGGCGGATCACGGCTACTGAAAAGTGGCCGAAACGTCGGAATAATAAAAATCAAATAAATTGCCGCGCTTAAAACCGTTAAAACGTAGTTTGATTATGTATAACTAGTCGCGAAAAATCTTATACAAAAACTTAATTAAAAAAATATAAATGACTCACCGTGCTCATTAAAGTGTTTCTCCAACTCTTCATGAGATATATTCGTCGGTGTTACGGGCGCCTCCGAACTTACAGTCTGTACGGGTCTCGACCGGGAACACCTAAATGAAAAAATAAAAAATATATATATATCTATATTATATAAACCGCGCGCAGAAGGTTTGCCGATGACTACTTACTATCATTGCATCGTATTACTTACTATTATTGTATATACTTATGTAAAGTATATAAAATAAAAAATGAAAACAATAAATTTATTCAACAATTATTTACGTAGGACACAAAATCCATTGCAGCATTTAAAAAAGAATGTAACCTATCGTCTTAGTGGAAACTGTGTCGGAATAAGCTAATCTTTATGCCGCAGAACAATTTCAAACCGCTCTCAGGCAAAATCCCGCGGGATTCCCGGGATAAAAATATCACACATTTTATGAAATGAAATTTGCTATCCATCAGTAAAAAAATCACATTGAAATTCGATATTTTTTTTATCTACCCATTTTAAGTCATTTCCACAAAAATTGCCGTGAGATTCCCAGGATAAAAAGTAGCGCAGAGTTTAAGTCTAAGAATTGGCTATCGATCAGCGTAGACCACATCGAAATCGGCCCAGTCGTTTTTACGTGACTCCCGAACAAACAGACAAATAAAAAAAATGCATCGTGTTCTCCATCGTTTGTATAGTCTATTCCAGTTGCTTTTTTTAAATAGCTTTAATGTACCGAGGGGTGGTAGCCATCCAGTCGGGCAAATGCCCTACCACCTGGCTGTGGGTTGTTTTGTCGCCTCTTACGACAGGCCTCCCCAAAGCAAGAAATTGTATTCTTTCTCCGTTCTGGCACGGATAAAAACTTGTATGGTTTATATCACATTTTAATCAGATAAGAAAGATTTCATTAAAGAAAGAGATAGAGATGTATTTAGTCATTTTCTTTCATGTCTATACTGAAGAACAATGTTGAAGGAAAACTGAGTCCCACCTTAGCATAGCATTGCTGCATCTCAAGGCTAGCTCCAACCGGTCCAGCCAGCAGTGGCCGGCGGCCTGCGAGGGCGCGCGGAATATTAGATGGGCGTTCGGCAGAGGCTGGACCACTGCACCTACACAACATGAACATAATAATATAACAATCTATTGTACACCTAAATAAATACATTGCAACCTTATTATAACGAATGAATAAATGAATGAATGAAAACTCCACATTGTTCACTATAAACTTAAATCTAGACATTTGATATAGATACATTTGATATAGATACATTTGCAATTAGAACAATTGGCGGCCTTATCTTTTTTCTTGATTTCTTCCAGGCAACCCACATTGGATTAAGGAGGTTTTAAAGGAAATTGAAATATACAATTTTTGGTGGTGTACTATACTAAAATAAAAGTATTATAATCACAATCATCAACTACCATTAAAAAATAAAATATAAATAAAGTACTATATACTTATATATAGATATACATCTATAATTATATATGCGATGATATTGTAAATTATATATCTACATACGAATAATTAATAATTTTATTTAATGCAATAATTTTTATTTAATAGATAATAGAATCATATAGAATTTTTCAACCTACAATCCTTGCATAAATTCCATCACCGATGCTTCAATCATATATATTTCTTTACCGTGAGATAATCCAGGAATTCAAACTTTCATAAGAAATTAATTTTTAATGTTGTAAGGTAAACAAATATTACAGTACGTTTATAACAATGTGTTTTATTTTAAGTTTCTCTTAACCTTGCTAAAAGGAATCATAGAGCAAATTAACCTCTATATAACAAACCTCATTGTAACAAATATCTTGAAATGAATATTTTCAAATATCCTTATGATTCGTTATATCGAGGTTACACCGAATTAGTGATGGAAATTTCAGTTACTATATAGGGGTGGGTCGATATTGTTACAAAGTTGGTTAGTTAGTCTCTTTATGAAATTCAAACAGAGCTTCTGAAAACAGCTCAATAAGGGAGCGAAAACTGAGATACTTTTTACAAACTTACAAAACATTGCAGCCCCATAGATGCTGTACGAGCGTACTAACTTGTGACGTCATTTTTTTTTTATTGCAGGAGATCAGCAGACAGGCAGACGGCCCACTTGATGGAAAGTGGTTACCATCGCCTATAGCCATTTGCAACACCAAAGGTGCTACAAATGCGCTGCTGTCTTAAAGGAGACTGGAACCTGGTCACTAATGCCGGAACACAACTCAAGGCTGTTATGGCGGCATACTTTAGACCAGGGGTGGTAGCCATCCAGTCGGGCAAGTGCCCTACCACCTGGCTGTGGGTTATTAAATCGCCTCTTACGACAGGCCGCCCGGCCGCAGGAAATTGTATTCTTTCTCCGTTCCTGCACGGATAAGACGGACGTCATAAGTAGGTACAAGTGCAGAGATACATATTATCACGCCTTCTTCCCGCGGGGGTAGGCAGAGACTTTGGATCTCCACTTGCGACGATCCTGACAAACAACTTTCGGTTCATCTACTTTCATTAACCTCTTCATACATGCACGTTTATTTGAGATGCTTTTTACCTGACCTCTTTTTAAGACTTCTGCTATTTGATCATGATATATACGCCTCGCTCTATCGGCAGCAATTCTAACATTCACAATGCTGTCATACAGTTGTTTTGTGATTCTATTTTCATCGTCTACAAGTTAAAGGAGCCAACTAGCGCAATAATTATTGTTTGAAAAGTAATAAAAATTATATCTATGATAATAGTTATTTGAAATGTTATTTTTATATTTTATATTTACAAACTAGCTTCTGCCCGCGACTTCGTTCGCGTGGAATAGGTAAAAAAAGTGAGTTAAGAAAACATCGGGGATGTTGAAACATTCTTCATTGGTGCTCTGCTCCCATTAGTCTTAGCGTGATGATATATAGCCTATAGCCTTCCTCGATAAATAGGCTATCTCACACTGAAAGAATTTTTCAAATCAAATCAGTAGTTCCCGAGATTAGCGCGTTCAAACAAACAAACTCTTCAGCTTTATGTATTAGTATAAGATGTAACAATTTATTGTAACATGTGTTCGCATGCCTATTAAAACTGATCTATAATGAACAACAGAATACTACTACCCTAACACCGATAGATGACGTTAACCTGAATTAAAGCACGCAATGGTTTGACCCTCCTGTTGTTATTATATATTATATTATAATAGCTACCTATTTATAACTCCAACAAGAATAAAAAGTGTTACATTTTCCCGTTTTGCTGAAATTTGGTATATATATTATGGAGTTTCAATACCAAGAATGGACATAGGATTTTTTTGATCCTACTAAATGGAATAATAAAACCAAGTAAAGTGTGTATGTATATATAAAATTCGTGTCACGATGTATATCCGGGATAAACTCCGAAACTACTAAAGCGATCTTGATGAAATTTTTTAACTATGTGTAATTCGGTCCAACTTAAAAGATATGATAGTTCCTATCTCGATAATTGACCTCAATTATAAAATTCTAATTTTCGTGCATATTTGCTTCTGTCCTGTGCTATTTCGTGCCCCTTCTAAGCCCTTGGACCGATCTTGATAGACTTTTTTGGGTGTGTTGGGTTCCCGGATGATTTAGATTAATAATTGGTGAATACCCAGTAGGTGACGCTGCAATTAGGTTCTTTTTTCTTTCAAGGCAGGACAACCTCTGCCGGGACCGCTAGTATATATTATATTTCTACGTGGTAGGGCCAAGATGGAATCAATACCTTTATTACAGTAGTTAGGCCCGGCTCGATCGATGTGACACCACGCGAACACAGAATATCGGCGAAATAAGTTAATATTTATGTAAATTGCTCGTTATTACATAAAGAAATATGAGACTCGGGTATATCATGTTCGCCCGGGCTAAAAGACGACCTAATTTTATTTCACATTTTTATTTTGACATTACGAACCGACACTTCAATTTTATTCATCTGTATAGATTGTTGAAAGTATAATAATAATAATCGGCAGACAAACACACATATTGAATATCCCCAAATTAAACGAGTTACGCTTGTGTTACGGGTAATATACTTCGCCGCGCGCGCACGTCTCCCGTTCCGCCTCGGCAGTCCGTTATTCGTGTTCGTTGTGTTCGTTCGTTCACCCGGTCGATCTGTGTTTTTTCTGTGACAGTGCAGTGAAAAGTGCATCATCAGGTGGTTTTTCCACCAAATCGTTCGTCCCCCTCAGGGACAATGGACGGCGTGGAGGCCTCTCCGTCGCTGTTAGAGGGTTTGCTGTCGTTTTTACGACAGCAATTCCCTCAAGCACTCGACCAATTTTTGAGGACTCCGGAGTCCCAATCAATGGCGTCCGTTGTTATCTCGGAACTTAATTCCGAGAAACCTGTGTCCCGCGAGTCACACGTGCAAAGGGCCCCCGCGCAGGCCTCCCTCCCCGCGCCCGCATCTGCCGCGACCATCGCACCCCCCGCGACCCCCGCAGCCGCACATGCCGCAGACCACCTGCGCTCTACCGCAGCGCCCGCGCCCCCCGCGTCCGTACCCGCCGTGTTACCGGTGCGCCCGCCGCCCGCACCCCCGCTCAACGACGCCCACCGTGTGGCACCAAAGTCGCGCGCCTCGTTTTCTCGCGGTCCCACACCGGGAAAACCGCGTTCGAGCTCCGCGAGTTCGACGACATCGCGTTCGCGTTCGCCCATCCATCGCGTAATCGATTCTCGTCGAGAAATCGACTTAACCACTGAAGGTTCGCAATACCTCGGGGTTGCCCCTCTTACACCAGCCGATGAAATTACCCCCATGGATGTCGCGCCTCCCGCGAATATCCCCTTAGACCGCGAAGACGATGACGGTTTCATAACCGTCAATCGTAGTAAAAAACGAAAGACCCAGAGGGAGGTCCCCCCCAACCCCGCCCCCACTGCGGGCACAAAACCGACAATGGCACCTTCCAGCCGCCCTGGGCCACCTTCACAGCGCCCGCCGCCACCCCTGATCATCCGCGAGAAAGCTCATTGGCTTCAACTCGCTAAGGAACTGCCAGGTAAGGCAATCTCCATAAAAGAGGCCCGTGATACCCAACACGGCATCAAAGTTATGGTCACATCTTCAAGTGACCACCGCGCCCTAACTACTCTATTATGTGACCGTAAAATCGGTTACTACACTTACGCCCTGCCAGAAGAAAAACGCCTTCGGGCTGTAATTCGCGGACTTCCTCAGGAAATTGAAAGTTCCTACATTCTAGAGGACCTTAAGTCCCAAGCCCTACCAGTGCACGAAGTGCACCGTATGCACAGAGGCGACGCCACAAAGTCGCCTCTAAACCTAGTATTGGTTGTCCTCGACCTCTCCCCAGAGGGGAAAAAGATCTTCGAACTTGAGAAGGTCTGTGGCCTCTCTGGCCTTCGTGTGGAACGTCCACACGAAAAACATACACTACGGCAGTGTCATCGCTGCCAACTTTATGGGCACTCTGCCCTTCATTGTCAATCCCGTCCCAGGTGCGTCAAGTGCCTGGGCGACCACGGGACCTCGGAGTGCACTCGCACCCGGGACTCCCCGGAGCCACCCAGCTGCATCCTCTGCGGCCAAGCGGGTCACCCTGCTAACTACAGAGGCTGCCCTGCCGCCCCCCGACCCAAACGTAAGGTCGGAAAGGGCAATGCCCAAAAAGGCACTAGAAAAGTGCCGAACAAACCCGCATTCGTGGCGGCCCCCCCTCCAGTGGTAAACCACTGGACGGGTCTTCCCACGACGGAAGCGTTTCCTCCGCTGAGGACGCGTGCCCCAGTTATGGCCGGCCTACCCTCGGCCACCCTCTCCCCCGCCCCCATTTCTAAGGCACCTTCTGGGCCATCGGCCCACCACTCTATAGCGGAGGACTTAGCTTTGGCGACTAAATTCGCCAAGAACTTGCCCTTCGACCTGGAAGAGGTCCAACTCTTGGCTCGGAAACTGAGACAAGTTTCAGAGTCAACTCAACCCTCCCTCCGGGATCAACTCGTGATCGAAATGGATCACGCGTACCTCCTCCAAATACTTAGATCGTTGTAACTAAACAACCTAATACAAATTCTTGTTACCGGTAACAAATGGCGCATGTAGGTAGAAATAAACCACGCTCATTGACTCTGGCGACTTATAACGCCAACGGCCTTCGAAACCAGCGCGACTTGGTCCATGACTTCCTGGTTACCAATCAAATAGATATACTACTAGTACAGGAGACCTTCCTGAAACCGAGTAATAGAGATCCAAAGATCTCTAACTATCGGGTCACTAGACATGACAGGGTAGGCCGTGGTGGCGGCACCCTGATCTATTTCAGGAGATCCCTACACTGCATGCCTGTAGTCACCCCTCCACTAGAAGGTATGGAGGTATCCGCCTGCAGACTAGCAATGACTGGCCACCAACCTCTAGTCATAGTCTCAGCATACCTCGCATGCCAAAAAACCCTTATTAAAAAAGACCTAGAAGCCCTATTCAACCTAGGCCCGGCTGTTATAATAGCCGGAGATCTGAATTGCAAACACGAGCAGTGGAATTGCAATACCACTAACACCAATGGCAGAGCCCTAATAAATATATCAGACAATCTTTTGTTTGATATACTAACGCCCATGACCCCCACAAGATATCCCCCCAACCGCGACTGGGGGACCCCAAACACTCTCGACCTAGCATTACTGAGGGGCGTAACTCTTCAGTTCCATTCGATCGAAACGATGGACGATATAGACTCGGACCATCGTCCGGTTATCCTTAGATTAGGACCACAGACAGACCAGACATCTGAAACTAGGACCTCTGTGGACTGGTTGAGACTTGGGGACCTCCTCAAGGCAACCAGCTCACAAGACCTGGACCGCATCCCAGATCACATCGGGTCCCGCCAAGACACGGAGAGGGCGATCGAAGCCCTCACCAGCCACCTTCAATCCGCAGTGCGGAACTCGTCCAGGCAGGTGCCAGTGGAGGATGACCGCCACTTATGCCTGCCGGACGAGGTGAGGATACTGCTGAGGGAAAAGAGAGCCGCCTCCAGAGCTCATGACAGATATCCCACCGAGGATAACAGAATCCGACTCCGCGAACTAGAGCGCGAGGTCAAACTACGTATCCGGGAAGTCAGGGAACAACGTTGGGACAGAACGTTGAGGGATATCGAACCAACTCACCAGGCGTACTGGAAGCTGGCTAGAGCTCTCAAATCAGACACCCTTACTGTCATACCCGCGCTAGAAAGAGCCGACAACACCGAGGCGTTCGATGACGAGGAGAAAGCCGAGTGCCTTGCTCAGAGTCTAGAGCTTCAATGCTCCCCCACTACGCAAAACGTCGACCAGTCACACCTGACGGAGGTGGACTCCGAGGTCGAACGTAGATCCTCCTTACCAGCGGAAACCACACTCGACCCGGTCACGGTCGAAGAAGTGCAAGATCTGATCAAGTCTCTCAAACCGCGAAAGGCCCCAGGGACCGATGGCATCAACAATCGCGTTTTAAAACTCCTACCCGCCCATCTAATTATAATCCTGGTGAGCATCTTTAATGCCGCCATAACAAACTGCTCCTTCCCCGCGATCTGGAAGGAGGCAGATGTCATTGGTATTCACAAGCCGGGAAAACCGGCTAATAAACCGTCCAGCTACCGTCCAATCAGCCTACTAAGCGCACTCAGCAAGCTTTACGAGAGAGTCATCCTCTCACGACTTAGAGATTTTGCCTTCAGCAAACATCTATTACCTGATGAGCAATTTGGCTTCCGTGCTAGACACTCATGCGTGCAACAGGTGCACCGCATCACGGAGCACATACTATCTCACTTTGCCCATCGCCCCCGCCCTATAGGAACAGCCGCACTGTTCCTAGACGTAGCAAAAGCCTTCGACAAGGTCTGGCACAACGGCTTGATTTACAAGTTGTACCATTTCGGTGTGCCAGACAGACTCGTGCTCATCTTGCGAGACTTCCTCTTAGACCGAAGCTTCCGTTTTCGAGTGGAGGGAACGCGCTCGTCCCCTCACCCACTCACAGCCGGTGTACCACAGGGCTCGGCTCTGTCGCCACTACTCTTCACGCTGTACACCAGCGACATCCCAAAAACTCCAGATGTGGAGTTGGCCCTCTTTGCGGATGACACCGCACTCTATACATCAGATCAAAACCGACAAATGGCTTGCGTCCGGCTGCAGGCAGCTGTCACAGAGCTAGGCGAATGGTTTCGCAAATGGAGGATAGAGGTAAACCCGGAGAAAAGCGCAGCAATGTTCTTTTCCCCGGGCACGCTTCGCTCCCCCAAACGCGCTTGCCTTCGCCTAAAAACCATTTCGCTCTACGAACAACAAATTCCCTGGGAAAAGTACACCAAATACCTGGGTGTCACCCTAGATCGGAACTTGCGCTTCAACGAGCATATCACTATAATCCGAAATAGAGCGCGATTTGTGATGGGTCGTTTAGCACCCATGATAGACAAACGAAGCAAAATGTCCCTCAGACACAAGCTTACTTTGTATAAAACATGCATCCGCCCGATCATGACATACGCGAGTGTGGTATTCGGCCATGCCAAGCCTGCCCTTTTAGATAAATTGCAAATCGTGCAAAACAAATTCATGCGCAGAGCCGTCGGTGCTCCCCTCTATATGCGTAACGTCGACCTCCACCGCGATCTGGAGCTTCCCTCCATCAAAAACTACATTACGTCGCTCTCGCGTAAGTATTTCGATCTCCACCGCGATCTGGAGCTTCCGACGACCGCGTCCATCAAAAACTACATTACGGCAGGCTCGCTCTCGCGTAAGATCTCTCCACGTCCCTGCGAGGGACGCTTTCGATCTCGCGCCGCACCATCGTAATCCACTCGTCGTGTCCGCATCCGATTATAAGCCTCGGCGAAAGGCTCTCGAATGAACCGTTTCCTAATGGTTCATCGTTTAAAACCTACACAAGACTGTTTACTACCCTAACACCGATAGATGGCGGTGACTTCAATTGAAACACACAATGTTTTGGCTTTGTGAGTCTAACCAAGTCTTCAACGTTTTTGAAATAAATTTGTCCATAGGCGACGGTAATCATCTCTTACACCCCGTAAGAGACGCTTTGCATTAAATTTTTTATGGATTATGGTCGTATAATGCGATCTGCGTCCTAATAAAAAAACAGAGATGGGTGAAACCGGCTAATGGTGGTTCACAACAGCCAGCTAAACGCACATTGGATTCAACTTTACGTCCAAGGTTGGCTTCAAATTGAAACGGCCAGTATTAAACCAAACTAACCGCACCACACATTGGCTTCAATACCAAATTTGTACCCAGATACTGAAAATAGACTGGAACTGAAATAAACTTACTGCACGCAGAGCGAAAGACTATGGTGGTTTAAATGCATTTGGTTTAGGTACGCATGTTCATTATTTACATCGTACAAGAAAACAACGAAAGAAAAGGCGGTGGTGAAGACATCTTTGTCTGCCATGATTACGGCTACTGAAAAGTGACTGAAGCGTCGGAATAAAAACCAAATAAAATACAGCGCTTAAAACCGTTAAAACTTAGTTTTATTACGTGTAAAGTCTAATGTGTAGTCTTTGTTGGAGATTCCAACAAAGCTTATATCAATTTTTAACCGATAGTAAGGCAAATAAATGTACGGTCGGTATGATACAGGAACCGGCCATAAGCCGTAAATTTGACAGTTGTCAGTTTTATTTGACAATCATTAGCCAGTTGGCGAAGTGGTTGCCAACTTAGCTGCTTTGTGAACAACCACTAATTAGTCTTTTACAATAGCTACCAACCTCTACTATTTATTTAATATCAAAATATGTAATCAATCATACGTCTAGAAGTGGCTGAAAATGACATTGAAAGATTTCGACATAAGCATATAAGTAAGATTTTATTTTTAGAAAAATTATCTAGTAAGAAAAAGTAGGTTATAGAAGAAAAAACGTATCGTGCCAGTTCCAGAGGATAAGAAGAAAATAAAAAGTGGTAAAGTCATTCTGAAAACTCTTAGTGCCGGCTCGATCGGTGTGATATCCACGCTCTCACAGAATATCGGCGTGAAACGGTTGGCCTTGAGCCAATCGTGTTTCGAGCGTGAGTGAGAGGTCCGATGTCTCACTTCCCCCTCCCTTACACCATTTCCTCTATCCCACGAATCAAATATTACTGTATTTTTTTTAATTAATTTATTAACAAAAATATTTTGTGTCCGAATATAAGTGCATAAGTCTCAAAATAAAATATTATTATAGCATGTCCTAAAATAAAATGTGAAAAGTGCTGTTGGATACTATAATTATAACATATACTATACTAGCTGACCCGTGGCCACTTCGTTGGGCATCAGAAAAAAATTAAAAAATACTTATTATTAATCACAATCAAATATACCCTATGTCACTCGGGAATAATGTAGCTCTCCACTGGTGAAAGAATTTTCAAAATCGGTTTAGTAGATCCAAAGATTACCCCCTACAACGTCACATACTCACAAACTTTATCTCTTTATAATATTAAGTATATCGATAACATTATTTAGAAACTATATGTTCGTCCATAAATAGCTATGTCTGATTAACACAATATAATCATGCTGATACATTTATTATAATAACTTATGTATTTTGAAATATACTATTGTATATGTATATATATATGACCATGTATATATGTGGGACGATGGGCTGGCAAGTAAAACAACACTTTACGAGTATCCGTTCTCGCGATGCGCGTGCGTTTATTTTTTATTAATTTTGATAAAACGTACAATATCTTCAAATCAAAATACATAAGAATTATTAAGAGCGTCTTGCGTCGTGCGTACGTCGTCCATCTGAATCTTTCATTCTCTCTCTCACTCGTCACCTCTTTCACACTATGGGTTCGTTCAGAAATATCATCTTACATTCATCACATCATGCGTTCAAGATACATCATTCCCACATATATGTATGTATTTGTATATTTACTTCTTAAATGAGTATTTATGTATCTATTGCCTTTCTCCTGCACCACCTACATCGCCTGATTCAAATTTCGGCTGCTACTTAAGAATCTTATACACAAATGTTAAGTTGTGGGTGGGCGTAGTGAATAGGGGGGAGGTATACTTACCCCTACGACAACCCCTAAGGTCCGGAGGTTTTAAATTTTTTTTAGTTTATAAACATAACCTCACTTATTTTTGTTGTAAAATTGTGTCACTTTTGATACTAACAAACCGTGATTTGAGTTTATAAATGTACTCACGAATTGTTTATGAATGTACTCATGAATTACATATAACCACTAGAACTTTTTGTAACACTAAAACTGATTTTTAATGTAGAAATAAAGTTTCAATTTAATTGACGCATAAATACAAATTCATGCTAAACATATATAATCGATTGATTAAAAAGTGACAGTTTTTAGTGTCACTTTTGTTTTTAATGGCTTGGCTATCAAGGTGTGATTATAAAAATAAATTAATCGATATGTCATTAATATTTATCGATTTGTAATTAAGAAATTCAAAATCTTGTAGCTCAAGATTTAGAATTAATTAATATATTTTTGTATATAATTTTCGGAAATCGATATATTTCTATGAAAAAAAAAAATTAGAAATATTTTTGTTTGCCGCCTTTATTGCCCCCTTTTATTGCCGCCAATTTATTCCTTTTCTTTAGTAGTTGAGTGAATGTGCTTTCTTGTTAATTTTTGATTTTACGACGACTTGTGCTGTTTTATAATAATTTCGATTCCTCTTTTTACTTAATTGACTACCGGTAGCGAAGTTTCTTTTGTGACTTTCTGTTTGGATTGCTTAATTTTGGACCTTGGCTTTTTTAGAAAAACTCGGTACTTAATTTCATAATGAGCGATAACGAAATGGGAATGAAGGGAAGTAGAATTAAAGGTGGAGGCATCTTCTGAAAATATTCTTATAGATTTAGTTCACGTGTATTACCTAATATATGCGTATTCTCGTGGATGGTCATACGATCATGTTATTTTGGATGATCCATACAAAAAAATAAAGTTACAGTTGCCACCAATACGATAGCGTGGTACACATAATACACTATAGATATATATATACCAATTCAGTCGTTATAACATATAATATAATACGAAGTTCTTGTGAATTCAGTCACAGTACAGATAAAAATGTCAATTTGTTCACATATCTTGTTCAATGTTCGCAAGGCCTGTGTCATCGGCGCCTTATTAAGCAAGTTGGTCCTGCCATATGGTACTACGAACATTGGTGGCTGCCTACGTCTCAGCACAAAATTCGCTGGAACGTTTAGTTTGATTTCAGCTAATACTCCTGGGTTCAATAATTTACCTCTTAACAATTTAAATAAATAGGAGACCAATGCAAACTTTCGTCTGGATGCCAAATTATTATACCCAACCATGCCTAAGACAAACAAGGTGGGGTACATTAAAGGATAAAATGGGTAAACACCATAAAGTCTTAGGTATAAAAATCTAGTAAATTTATTTTGTATGCGCTCCAACATGAAACTATATTTAGTTTCATGTGGAGCCCAGATGATTGCAATGAGCCAATTCACGAGCACAATCAGCCTCCGGTATTATATTCCCACCTTTGTTATCTTCTTTTTCTTAGTGATACCTCTTTTTGTATTTAAAAATTGCCATAAAGATTTAGGGTCCTCCTTAACACACATCTCAATCCGCTGCTTGTACCTATCGTATGCTGTTGCGATCATCACCTTAACCCTTGTCCTACAGTGAGCAAACGCTGCGTAGTCGTTTTGTGATTTAGTTAACTTATACTCTAAGATCGGCAGAGGTGCTTATCCCTCTCATACAAAAGCATGTTGAGGTGGGGACGACTATACATACGGACTGTTGGCGGGCATATGATTCTTTGCCACAATTCGGATACATTCACAAGAAGGTTAACCATTCGGACCCCGACAGTCCGTTTGCTGCAAAAGATGGGACACACACCCAGAGGATTAAGTCGCAGTGGAGGGTGGTGAAAAAGTTTTTTAAAACTAAAAGTATTACCAATACTCACAATTTTTCTGACCTTATCGTAGAGTATTTATGGAGGCGAAGTGTACTTAAATATAAAAAAGACGCCTTTTTAGAAGTAATTGAAGCCATCAAATATATTTATAAAGTAACGTAATTTATATAGACACCATGTTTTATTTAAAAAGATCCCTTACCTGATAGTAGAGCCGAGCAAGCGTAGCGAGCGTGCCGCGGCAGCGGCCGGCGAGTGCCAGAACCGACTGGTAACCATTTACTATTTATTTTATACACAAACAGTCGGTTATGTTAGGTGATATTCAGACCAAAGGGCACGAGCCGAGCGAGCGAAGCGAGCATGCCTCGGCAGCGGCCGGCGAGTGCCAGAACCGACTGGTAACCATTTACTATTTATTTTATACACAAATAGTCGGTTATGTTAGGTGATATTCAGACCAAAGCGCACGAGCCGAGCGAGCGAAGCGAGCGTGCCGCGGCAGCGGCCGGCGAGTGCCAGAACCGACTGGTAACCATTTACTATTTATTTTATACACAAACAGTCGGTTATGTTAGTTGATATTCAGACCAAAACGCACGAGCGAAACGAGCGTGCCGCGGTAGCGACCGGCGAGTGCCAGAACCGACTGTAACCATTTACTATTTTTTTGTACATACCGACAGTTACGACGCCTTGAAAGTCTCATATGAAACATTTGTTTTATTTATCAATTTAGTGGACGACTAGCAAGTTTGCTTTTAATAGGACAATGAATCAATATATTAATGATATCAATTTTATTATTAAATACACTGTTGATTTTTTTTTAATATTGGTTAAATATAAATTAATGCGATTACCTAAAAAAAAATATCGTCTTTATTGGTCGCCATTTTGAATGGTTACTCTTGTAGTGTATATAAATGTGCTCTATTGTGTTTTTTCTTCATTTTTATCCAATTAAGCCGGTTTTTGGATTATTTTGGCTTTTTTTATGTTGATTACTGGCTTTTTTTTTGAACTTTGAATGGATTTTTCAATTTCGGACCTATGATAGAAGTGCAACATTAGCGAAAAAATCAGTGAAAATAAGTGAGGTTATGTTTATTAAAAAAAAAAATATTTCAAGATCTCCTGACGTTAGGGGTTATAGTAAAGGTAAGTATGCCTCCCCCCCTCCCCACTTCACCACCCCACTACTTAAAATTCCTGTATAAAGAAGCTATAGATTTACCCAAATTTCTTTAATTTAGGTTGCTTGGAAAAGATCGCTTTACGCGATAAGGCCGCCTATTGTATTGCTTAGAAAATATTGTATAAAAATATTTAAATATTTATAACTGAAAATACGCGAAATAAATGTTTAAAACATTGGTGACTTTTCAATATTTATTTCGGCTAACTCTGCTCTAATGGTAACACAAATTTTCTTTTGCTATTACTCCAACGTCGTGGTAGCGTAATGGCTAGCGCACCCGTCCCAAACTCAAAGGGCGCGGGTTCGATCCCGGCCGGAGCGCATGCACCACTTAGGCAGTTTACTGATCTAATGTGCATGTTGTTACAATTACCACGTGCTAACAACGGTGAAAGAAAACATCGTGATGCAACCTGCACATCGAGATAACCGATGTGTCAAACCTATCACCCAGCAGTGGGACATTTATGGGCTGATGGCTATGGAATCGTAATTCAAGGTATTGATATAGCAGAATTGGGCCCCTGGTCATAAACGAGAAATGTGACTTACCAATAGTCTCGTTATGGGGCCCCCTCGGTGCCCAGATGCTCTGCTCCAGGGGGTGGTACAACTTGAAGCAGAAGCCGTCCTTCTTGCTCGGCCTCTCGATCACCTGACACGAGGTCAACAGGACCGTCCCCACCCAATGGCTGCTCTGAAATATTTAACACAAGAATTTAGATATACGACAGGTTGTTTTTTTTTTGAAGTGAAACTTCTATATAGACAGGGGGGGGGGGGGGTATTAGGATTTTTTCTGTCACGAAAAAGCGTTACGGCCGCGTGGAGGGGTGGAATAATATTAGAGTAGACGTGGTGAGAGGCGGCATAATTTTAGAGTAGACTATGGATGTTGTTTTTAGTTCCGCACAGATTTCAGTTTTGTGTTTGATAAAATAAAATATACATACATACATACATAACTTCACGCCAGTTCCCTTGCGGGGTAGACACGAACAACAGAGCGCCATTCAGGCTTATTCTTACACACCTCACTTGCTTCTTTGACATTCATAACTCTTGTCATGCACGCTAAAATAAAATATGCAATAAAAAAATGTATTCATTAAAATATACCTAAACTAACCAAATCATAATTTGCAGTAGAACTGCGAAAAATCGATATGTGTGCTGGGACACATAGCAGAAGTGAAACTTCAACGGACAAGTGGAAAAACGAATCGCAACAAAATCGCACTTGTCCGTTAAAGTTCCACTTCTACATTTCGATTTTTTAACAACTCTACAGACTCGAGTTTCGTACTCTTTTTTACAACTTAATTTAGAAAAAGTGATTTGTTACTTTTGTCATTGTGTGTGACATTTATTGAATAATGTTTGTGGTGTGGTGTACCTCAAGAATAACTTATTATATTAATTTATTCTAATTTTAATACTAAACTTATACTAATGTAGAGTATCCGTTGCATGCTGGTGTTGTGAGGAAGTGCATGTGCAGTGTGGGCCTTATGTCTATCTATACCTATCATACATCACACTTTTTTATGACATGATAATTATGACTTGAGAATGATACAGATAAATAGACATATTGTAGTTGTTTTTTTTTACATACATACATAACTTCACGCCAGTACCCTTGCGGGGTAGGCACGAACAACAGCGCCATTTAGGCTTATTCTTACACACCTCACTTGCTTCTTTGACATTCATAACTCTTGTCATGCACGTTCGTCTTTTCTCAAGGCTCCTGACATCACCTTCTGTTTTTTTTGTGTGGTATTGTATTATTTAATTACTTTTTTAAATCTATATTTTATATCTAACTATAATTATAAATAATTATCGTGTTTCCCAAATAAATTAAATAAATAAATATTATCTAATATCGCCAAATATCGGTATTAAGTCATTAACCCTTCTTTAATCTTAATTTATTTATTAGGACGCAGATCGTATAACACGATCGTAATCTATAAAAAAATTAATGGAAAGCTTCTCTTACGGGGTGTAAGAGATGGTTACCGTCGCCTATGGACAAATTTATTTCAAAAACGTTGAAAACTTGGTTAGACTCACAAAGCCAAAACATTGTGTGTTTCAATTGAAGTCACCGCCATCTATCGGTGTTAGGGTAGTAAACAGTCTTGTGTAGGTTTTAAACGATGAACCATTAGGAAACGGTTCATTGCAATGATCTAAAAGAAACGTTACTTATGGCCGGTTTCTGTATGTTATCAATCATTCATTTGATTTAATACTGGTTAAAATTTGACATAAACTCTGAGATAGTAAGACAATGTATAGTAAAATATAGGAACCGGCCATTAGACATCAGCCGTCGACTGACAGTTATCGAATCATTCATATATTAGACATCAACTGGTTTTTTAGCAGGCTTTTGAACTAGGATGGATAAGTTTTTGTAATATCGATTTGTCAATTGTTACTTACCAGTCCCATCACTAATTACCCTTTTTTCATCTTTGCTTTTTTCTTTATTGGGACGCAGATCGTAATCGTATAATACGATCGTAATCCATAAAAAATTTAATGGAAAGCTTCTCTTACGGGGTGTAAGAGATGGTTACCGTCGCCTATAGACAACTTTCCATGAAACACGCTGGATACTTCTTTAAACTGACAAGTCAAACCATGGCGTGTTTCAATTCAGGTTAGCGCCATCTATCGGTGTCAGGGTAGTAATCTTGTACAGTTCACGAACAATGAACCATCAGGAAACGATTCAATACAATGCACTAAAAGAAACGTTTCACATTTCCGAATGTTAAGCGTCCTATTAGTACACTCTTCATTTTATATTAAATAAAAAGAAAATTGATTAATATCTTGTTTCTAGTTTCGTACCCTTTTTTACAATTTAATTTTGAAAAAGTTTAGAATTTATACACGCTTATTTGTTATTGTGTGTGACATTTATTGAATGTATGTTTGTGTTGTGGTGTACCTTAAGAATAACTTATTATATTAATTTATTCTAATTTTAATACTAAACTTATACTAATGTAGAGTGTATCTGTTACATGCTGGTATTGTGAGGAAGTGCATGTGCCGTATGTGCCTTATTTCTATACCGATTACCTATTATATTAACCTAACTAGTGCCATGTGTGTTCACATTTGACTATACAGTTCACATCTCTCACAAAACACATAATTACTACTCAAAAACTATCAATATCCTTCAACTATTGTTCATTTTAGAGTAATTTTACATATTTTTAGAAAATAAAACTGCACAGCACAACATCTCCTTTCAGTTCCCGCCAAAAACTCCCCCTTATTTATTTCAATCTTAATTAGGATTAGGCGTGAGGCATATTTATGCTAACAGATACTAATAACAGGTATTCACAGACAACAGATGACATTTGTTATTTCTAGAACACAATAACTGTTCTCCTGATAACAGGCACATAACAAATCAAACATAAACATTAGCTACCTAATTACGTCTTTTAACTGTTCTGTTAATTATTATTTTTCTCTCGTTCTATCTAAGCAAATCATAATTAAGCTAAAAAGAGATGCACCTATTATTATTCATATCAGTGTCTAATTTACACTTCAAGGATTTATACAGACTAGAACGAGACGCACCTAATATTTATAAGGTAACAGAATGTAAAAGCATTTAAGATGCGCACACATTACAAGACGCGTCTTCGAACAATGTGCACGCCCAGAATCGGACGCCGCTTTTGCGTTGCCAACTTTCCTTAGAGAAAACATGCTATGTGAACTCTTAATAAGCGCTAGATTGCCAAGGATTTGGAAAAAGCGCTGAAAATAAAGTAATAGACTAGATAGTTTCTTGGTTTACTTAAAAAAAGCGCGAAATAAGGTGCTAAGCGGTGAAAAATAACTTTGTGTGTACATAGAGATAAAATGTAACACTGAAAGCACTAAGTTGGCAATAGTAGGTATGCACCGCAAGCCGCGTAAAGGAACTTCGTTCCAATAACAAGTAACTAACAATATGTTATGTAGTAACAGATAATCAATGCTGTTATTTTTGTATAACAGTAACAGGTGTAACAAATCTTTAAATTGACCTGTTCCAAGTAATCTCTAATTTCAATCTTTATTAGGACGCAGATCCTATTATACGACCTTAATCCGTAAAAAATTTAATGGAAAGTTTCTCTTACGGGGTGTAAGAGATGGTTACCGTCGCCTATGGACAAATTTATTTCAAAAACGTTGGAAACTTGGTTAGACAAAGAAAGCCAAAACATTGTGTGTTTCAATTGAAGTCACCGCCATCTATCGGTGTTAGGGTAGTAAACAGTCTTGTGCATATTTTGAATGATAAACCATTAGGAAACCGTTCATTGCAATGATTTAAAAGAAACGTTACTTATGGCCGGTTTCTGTATGTTATCTATCAATCATTCATTTGATTTAATACTGGTTAAAATTTGACATTAGCTCTGATATAGTAAGGCAATGTATAGTAAGATATAGGAACCGGCCATTAGCCATCAGCCGTCGACTGACAGTTATCGAATCATTCATATATTAGACGTCAACTGGTTTCTTATCAGGCTTTTTAACTGGCTAGGATGGATAAGTTTTTGTAATATCGATTTGTCAATTGTTACCCATCAGTCTCATCACTAATTACCCTTACCCGTTAGGAGTGAGGCGTATATATCGGAACAGGTACCTCTATGAAAAATCTTTGCCCTGTTATCTAAAGACCGAAACAACTGTTCCGCCTGTTCCAGCTTGTTCCATTATGTTCCGTTCCACAGCAAACAGTCCGAAACGAAACAATTTGGAGCAAACTTTTTTCTCTTTTCACATACAGTAATAGAAAAAGATAGCATATACATGATCCTGTTTCAAAGCAAACAGTTTGGAACAAGCTCTTTTCTCCTTTCAGATACTGTAAACGAAAAAGAGCAATAACATGCCTTAACCCTATTCCAATTCTATTTTGGTAATAATTGTAAATACATTCGGATACATGCATAAATTATGGTGTATAATAAATCGTTTTAAACCTGTTGCAACACAACAGTCTGTTATTTTAGAACAGACTATTATTTTGGAACAGGCTACTTGGAACTGTTACAGGTGGAACAGGTATCTTATTTTACGTGTTACAGACCACCTCTATTTACCCATCTTTGTTTCTTTTCATTATTTATTTATTGGGACGCAGATCGTATAATACGATCGTAAGCCATAAAAAATTTAATGGAAAGCTTCTCTTACGGGGTGTAAGAGATGGTTACCGTCGCCTATAGAGAACTTAACATGAAACACGCTGGGTACTTGGTTAAACCGCCAAAGTCAAACCTTTGCGTGTTTCAATTCAGGTCAGCGCCATCTATCGGTGTTACGTTTGCTTTTAGACGCTTGTATCAAATTCCCGCGATTGGAAAACGCTCGTCTAAACGTCACTGAACTCGTGAGTGTCAATCGAATCGACATTTCGAGACGTCTACGAGTGGCACCGCAGTCTATACCAGTGTTCCGCAATGTATGTACCGCGGCACACTCGTGTACCGTGATCATTAATGGGCCTTGCAAGGTTATACTGCAATTTAAACTTTAGCTTTGTTGATTAATAATAAACATTGTTTCGATGATTAATGAATAAATATTGATTAATATATTTACTGTTAAGGGTATACAGCTCTGGAACGCGCTTCCTGTTACAATCAGACAAGCAAAATCGCTAGCGATATTTAAAACTATGATCAAAAAATACTACCTGTCCTTGGAATATGATATTTAAATTCATTTATAAACATTTATGTATTTTGTAGATATGTATATTAAGTATATATCTATGTAATATATATTTTTAGCGACCAGAAGTGGAAAATAATAAAAAATATAATCGTAAATAATTTATTTAATTTTATAACAAATTTATTGATTTAATCAGACAAACAACCATTAATAAAGTACAAAAACAATTACAGTTAGATATGAAAGCGGCGGCGGTCACTTTAGGGCTGTACTGGCTGTTAGATACAGCGTTCCACACACCTACCGCAATTTAGACGGTACTGACTGTCTGGGACAGTGTTCCACGTCTATTATTGTCATGAGAGCGGGGGCGGTCACTTTAGGGCTGTACTGGCTGTTAGATACAGCGTTCCACGCACCACCGCAATTTAGACAGTACTGACCGTCAGGGACGGTGTTCCATGTCTACTACCTAGACAGTACTAACCGTCAAAGACAGCGTTCCATGTCTAGTATTAGAGCAGTACTGATTGTCGAAAGACAATGGTCCTTACTCGCAGACGCATTCGTTGGAAATGCGTGCCAATACAACGGAGCGGTCCGTTTTTATACTCTAAGCGTAGTGAAAGGTGGGCGGGGCGACGATGCCGCGCACGTGTATAGGGCACGTGCCGCCAGCGAACGCTATCGCCGTACTTGCAAAAAAAAGTCAACTACCGCCATTATGGCTTTTACGGCCTCTCCTGATCTTGCACCGTCCTCGGCTGCACCAAGGATTGAAAGATCACCAGCATCGTCATCATTGTTACCTGAATGATGAAACAAGTGGTTAATTATATGTGACGACATACACCTGTGCCTATTCTGTCACTCATCCCACATACAAGGCCCTCATACAAAGATGACACTTTCGTAACTCAAATTAAAGACATTTCACTTGGAAATGTGCATACATCCTCATACAACATATGTCACTCACACTCGAACTTGTACGTACAAGTTCACACGTTAAAAACGTGTTACCAGGACTGCGCCTGCCAGGACAACTCCTGATGCATGTTCAGAGAACATGCCTTCCGGGACAACCGCCCGATGCGCATACACATGCGACTTCCGGGACCACGCCCAACCGGGACAATGCCCACCGCGCATACACATGCGACTTCCGGAACCAGGTACTCCCGGACGCCAGTCGCGCTGTACGCGGGCCACACCGGAACGCGCCGACTGCGCGCCGCACCGGAACGCGCTGCACTCGGGCCGCACCCGGAACGCGCTGCACTCGGGCCGCGCCAACCATCCGTTCCAACCACAAGACAATCATTTGTCTTGCGCTCATACGCACGCATACACTACATACGTGGTACTGGAACATAACAAAAATCATAAAAATATTCGGTTAAAATTCACTTTCAAAGAATGCAGCACAACTCTCAGGACACCACTTGCCTTTCCAGGGTACCATGTACTGAGCTGCGGCCTGGGTCGTCTTGCCTTTAGCTCCACTTAATAATTTCAGCTCGTAACGACCGCTCGGTAATACTTTAGTCACGCGGTATGGGCCTCTCATGCCAGGGTCCAGCTTCCCAGCGCACTGAGAATACTTTACTACGAAGACTTTATCGTTAACATGAAAAACTCTTGGCCGGGTGCCTTTAACGATTTACCCGAGTGTCTTGACTATCCTGATTTTTGTCAAGAGATGCTTTAACGGAGCTCCTACCGAGTTCCCTCATGGCTTCTCGATTTGGACTGGAGCTTTCAATGGTAACGTCACGGATCAGTGCCTGAATCACAAGACTGGTCGCGTTAGTACCAATCAACAAGTACTGAGTGGTTTTTTTGCTTTGACATATTTAAAACTAACTGAATTTTACACAAACTATTAGACCATGTGGAATTTTTATTATTACTCTTGATGCAAATCATATTAAGGACGGTTCTTAACGCTCGACTAGTCCATTAGAGTGATGCATTTCTGGCATTATGTTATGGATTTCACATCCATCTGGTAAAAGCTGACGCCTCAAACATGCAGCAAGGTCACAAACTATCAATTTGGGAGCCCCGAATAAAGATATAGCGCTATTAGGAATCAGTTTTAATTCGCTTGCATCTTGTCTATAGATTAGGGTATAGAGTAAACAAAATTTTGTAAAAGAGTCGACCAAGACAAATACAACTTCATACCCGTTGCATTCAGGTAAAGGACCCAATACATCAACATGAATCGTATTAGAGGGGATGTCTGATTTTTCCCATGACGTAATAGGCTGACGGGGAGCTCTGGGGACACGTTATTTTTGTAAAAAAATAAAATGGGAGGTATACTTTCGTATAAATACTAAGGCCAGGGAACCAGAAACATTTTAAGATTAGGTCATAAGTTTTATCAGCCCCGATGTGCTTGTGCTAGTCATGAAAAACACGTAATTAACTGAATCGGTGTCGGATGTAACATAGTAAGCGCGATTCCTCGCCAACAGGTGTATAGCGATAATAGAGCACATCATTCTGACAAACGTACCTCTTGGAGTCCAAGAGACCATTCCTTAGTTTTTGGATGAGATCGCTAGTCTCGGAATTAGCCGACTGAGCTATTTGTGCTCAATTCAATGGTCTGTCAATGTTATTGACAATCCGTGTGACCCATCATCACGCCCTTTCTATATTCAATTTCAAAATTGAATATCCTGCAGATAAATCCACCAGCGTGCAACGCGTGGAAGACCTTTTTTACGTTACGGTTATGATTTTAAAAGTTATCCCGATGAAATAGTGACGAAAGTATTGCAATGCTTTGACGAACGCCAAGGTTTCCAGTTCATACGAATGGTATTTTGCCTCCGCGCCCCGAGTGACTTCACTAAAATAGGCTATTACTCGATTACCACCATCTACGTATACCTGCATAAGTACCGCATCGTATCCTACACTGTTAGCACCAGTGTGCAGTTTTGTAGGAAGCTTCGGGTCAAAAATCGCAAGTATGGATTCGTTAAATAAACGTCTGACAAGTTCTTGCCGGACTTGATCTTGATCAGACCCCCATTGAAATTTTAAGTATTTCTTTGCGAGACGCGAGATACATGCGGTGTTCGTCGCGTAACCTTTGATGTAGCACCGAATGTAACCCGCAAGGCCTAAAAACTGGCGTACTTGTTTGACGCTACTAGGAATAGGTGCGTTAACTAGTGCCTAGATTTTGTGTGGGCTCGGCCTAACCTGACCATGACTAATAACGCGACCAAGGTACCGATTTCGGTAGGAAGAAACATTTGCGTACGTTAACAGAGAACACTGCTTCTGTCAATGTCCTCAGGACATTGTAATAAGGTAATGCCATCATCGAGCGTTGAACTTAGGATCAGTACATCGTCAATATATACTAGGACATTCCCTGCTCTATAAATTTACGCAATGTATTGTTGATGATACGTTGGTACACAGTGGGGAAATTGCATAACCCATACAGTATTTTTAAATACTCATAATGGACGCCGTATCTAAAGATACGATAGAATGTCGAGCCCCCCAAGCCGATCAATGTGATCATCAATCAGGGGTAAGGGGTATCTATCCCGGACGGTAATGAGATTTAGAGCTCGAAAGTCTACACTCATTCTGTCCGAACCATCTTGGTACGACAAACGATAAACGACATGGTATGACACAAGGACGTCACTTGTCAAGCTGATGAGCATTTTACCAGTGTTCACGGTAGTGGTGGCTGTACCGGATATCAAAAACAGAGAATTCATCTACTACTGCCATGAACTTCACAAGTTCCGCTCCTTCGAGAGGGGAATTTATCTTATTGGGGGTTGCTAACACCTATGAGTGAAGTATTGTCCGCGTTTCGTACGAATAAACATGACGCCATCGCGAGTAAGTACGTCAGTCGCTATGGTAATGGGCGTATTCATGCACGAGGCGGGTACTATGACAAAATCTACTTCAAGCGCTATATTCCTAAAATCGATAGTTAAAGTGATATACTCGCAAGCAATAACCTCCTTATCGCTTATTTCTTTCAAAGAACATTTAATTTGTTCACGCGAACTGGAGAAGTAAGTTACTACCGCTGACGATATTAAGGATACATTGAGTGCTCCACTATTTATACTACAGAAGTTAAGTTTGCGTTGGTTGATATTAGCTTGGGACCCAGATCGGGCCTTATGCCCTATTAAGAGCAGACGACTGGTTTAACACTATCATGCGCGTCGTGCTTGTTATTAACATTACGATTCTTGGGGCACTGCTCTGCTATGCACTGCTCGGCCACAACATAAACATTTGAATTCGGACCGAGGACTGTTAAAGCCTTTTAGCCATATAACCGGATGGCACAAATTTAGCGCAGTCACGAATATCAAACTTAACGAGTAGGCTTTAGATAAGTAGTTAAAAAGGAAACTAAGTTTTCGGTTATTAGATCGGCATTGGTAGCCGCTGCGCGCACCTGTACATCATTGATGCCGTAAATCACTATTTGAACCATAAGGTCTTTGCTTAAACCTCCTATTACTCGTAATCTTAAATACTTCTGGGACGTGGTATTTATGATCTCATGTAGAATTTGAGCGAAGTTAATCTTTTGCGGACACAACGACTTTAAATCGCTAAGAAAATTGGACCACGAGTGATCATTCGTAGGCCATTCATTTAACCAGGTTTTAGAGTCACCTTCCAAACAAGGAGCCACACGTGAGAAACATTAGAGATCATCCCAGCGGTTCACATGCCTGGCCCTGTCCACTTCGTCACACCATACCTCAAAATTATTTATAGCCGGATTAAAATTTGAAACGTAATAGTTATGGCGGTGTGCTGCTCCGAACTGACAGCGTAACGTGTGAACCACTAGTAGTATTTTTTTTTTCAATGGCAGTCAGTCGTCACATAATAGTGCCTAGTACGTTTTTCGCGAAAATGATAGGACCGAGATTTACTACGACGTTGATGCGAGTTGAGCGTTCGTGACCTGGACCCTTCACGTGAACCATGATGTCACCGCTACGCGAGCGACTGCGACGAGATGTGAACGAGTGCTATCGTTACGCGAACGCGTAAGAATCTTGTCACGACGTGAATTGGAACAGGTTCACGTCATGACGGGACCGTGAGCGAGTTTTATAACAGCGCGAACGCATTCGATCGTGAGGCGATCGTGAATTATACCTCTGGTCTAGTCGCGATTCGCTGCGACGGCTACACCTAGACCCAGACCGAGGTAGCGTCCTAACTGACCTATCACGTGGTCTTGACGAACGCGGCATGACACGCCTAGACTCGGAGCGAGGCGGCGTTCTAACCGACCCATCACGTGATCTTGACGAACGTGGCATTCCTAATTAATATTTAACGGTTGTTTGTGTAGGTATCACGTCTAATATTTGTGAGCAAGTAAGTCCAATCCCACTTCTGATTTTAGCGACCAGAAGTGGAAAATAATAAAAAATATAATCGTAAATAATTTATTTAATTTTATAACAAATTTATTGATTTAATCAGACAAACAACTATTAATAAAGTACAAAAACAATTACAGTTAGATATGAAAGCGGCGGCGGTCACTTTAGGGCTGTACTGGCTGTTAGATACAGCGTTCCACAGACCTACCGCAATTTAGACGGTACTGACTGTCTGGGACAGTGTTCCACGTCTATTATTGTCATGAGAGCGGGGGCGGTCACTTTAGGGTTGTACTGGCTGTTAGATACAGCGTTCCACGCACCACCGCAATTTAGACAGTACTGACCGTCAGGGACGGTGTTCCATGTCTACTACCTAGACAGTACTAACCGTCAAAGACAGCGTTCCATGTCTAGTATTAGAGCAGTACTGATTGTCGAAAGACAATGGTCCTTACTCGCAGACGCATTCGTTGGAAATGCGTGCCAATACAACGGAGCGGTCCGTTTTTATACTCTAAGCGTAGTGAAAGGTGGGCGGGGCGACGATGCCGCGCACGTGTATAGGGCACGTGCCGCCAGCGAACGCTACCGCCGTACTTGCAAAAAAAAGTCAACTACCGCCATTATGGCTTTTAATATATATATATTTTTAGCGACCAGAAGTGGAAAACAATAAAAAAATATAATCGTAAATAATTATTTAATTTTAGAACAAAATTAATAGTTTAATTACAAACAAACAACCGTTATTAAAGTAACTAAACAATTACAGTTATGAGAGCGAGGGCGGTCATTTAGAGCTGTACTTAACTGTTATACACAGCGTTCCACGCACCATCGCAATTTAGACAGTACTGACCGTCAGGGACGGTGTTCCATGTCTACTTCCCAGACAGTACTAACCGTCAAAGACAGCGTTCCATGTCTAGTATTAGAGCAGTACTGATTGTCGAAAGACAATGGTCCTTACTCGCAGACCGCATTCCTTGGAAATGCGTGCCAATACAACGGAGCGGTCCGATTTTATACTCTAAGCGTAGTGAAAGGTGGGCGGGGCGACGATGCCGCGCACGTGTACAGGGCACGTGCCGCCAGCGAACGCTACCGCCGTACTTGCAAAAAAAAAAAAAAAAAGTCAACTACCGCCATTATGGCTTTTACGGCCTCTCCTGATCTTGCACCGTCCTCGGCTGCACCAAGGACTGAAAGCTCACCAGCATCGTCATCATTGTTACCTGAATGATGAAACAAGTGGTTAATCATACGTGACGACATACACCTGTGCCTATTCTGTCACTCATCCCACATACAAGGCCCTCATACAAAAATGACACTTTCGTAACTCAAATTAAAGACATTTCACTTAGAAATGTGTGCATACATCTTCATACAACATATGTCACTCATACTCGAACTTGTACGTACAAGTTCACACGTTAAAAACGTTACCAGGACTGCGCCTGCCAGGACAACTTCTGATGCATGTTCAAAGAATATGCCTTCCGGGACAACCGCCCGATGCGCATACACAGTACACGACTTCCGAGACAACGCCCACCGCGCATATACATGCGACTTCCGGGACCACGCCCAACCGGGACAATGCCCACCGCGCATACACATGCGACTTCCGGAACCAGGTACTCCTGGACGCCAGTCGCGCTGTACGCGGGCCACACCGGAACGCGCCGACTGCGCGCCGCACCCGAACGCGTCGACTGCGCGCCGCACCGGAACGCGCTCACTCCGGCCGCACCCGGAACGCGCTGCACTCGGGCCGCACCCGGAACGCGCTGCACTCGGGCCGCACCCGGAACGCGCTGCACTCGGGCCGCACCCGGAACGCGCTGCACTCGGGCCGCACCAACCATCCGCACCAACCATCCGTTCCAACCACAACACAATCATTTGTCTTGCGCTCATACGCACGCATACACTACATACGTGGTACTGGAACATAACAAAAATCATAAAAATATTCGGTTAAAATTCACTTTCAAAGAATGCAGCACAACTCTCAGGACACCACTTGCCTTTCCAGGGTACCATGTACTGAGCTGCGGCCTGGGTCGTCTTGCCTTTAGCTCCACTTAATAATTTCAGCTCGTAACGACCGCTCGGTAATACTTTAGTCACGCGGTATGGGCCTCTCATGCCAGGGTCCAGCTTCCCAGCGCACTGAGAATACTTTACTACGAAGACTTTATCGTTAACATGAAAAACTCTTGGCGGGGTGCCTTTAACGATTTACCCGAGTGTCTTGACTATCCTGCTTTTGTCAAGAGATGCTTTAACGGAGCTCCTGCCGAGTTCCCTCATGGCTTCTCGATTTAGACTGGAGCTATCAATGGCAACGTCACGGATCAGTGCCTGAATCACAGGACTGGTCGCGTTAGTACCAATCAACAAGTACTGCGTGGTTTTTTGCTTTGTCATATTTAAAACAAACTGAATTTTACACAAACTATCAGACCATGTGGAATTTTTATTATTACTCTTGATGCGAATCATATTAAGGACGGTTCTTAACGCTCGACTAGTCCATTAGAGTGATGCATTTCTGGCATTATGTAATGGATTTCACATCCATCTGGTAAAAGCTGACGCCTCAAACATGCAGCTAAGGTCACAAACTATCAATTTGGGAGCCCCGAATAAAGATATAGCGCTATTAAGAATCAGTTTTAATTCGCTTACATCTTGTCTATAGATTAGGGAAGAGTAAACAAAATTTTGTAAAAGAGTCGACCAAGACAAATACAAATTCATACCCGTTAACATTCGGGTAAAGGACCCAATACATCAACATGAATCGTATTAAAGGGGATGTCCGATTTTCCCAAGACGTAATAGGCTGACGGGGAGCTCTGGGGACACGTTCTTTTTGATAAAAAAGAAGAAAATGGGAGGTATACTTTCGTACAAATACTTTAAGGCCAGGGAACCAAAGTGTTTTAAGATTAGGTCATAAGTTTTGTCAGCCCCGATGTGCTTGTGCTACTCATGAAAAACACGTAATAAACTGAATCGGTGTCGGATGTAACATAGTAAGCGCGATTCCTCGCCAACAGGTGTATAGCGATAATAGAGCACATCAGTCTGACAAACGTACATTTTGGAGTCCAAGAGACCATTCCTTAGTTTTTGGATGAGATCGCTAGTCTCGGAATCAGCCGACTGAGCTATTTGTGCGCAATTCAATGGTCTGTCAATGTTATTGACTTGCAATGCTGGTGGGTTTCTGCTCAGATAATCCGTGTGACCCATCATCACGCCTTTTCGATATTCAATTTCAAAATTGAAATCCTGCAGATAAATCCACCAGCGTGCAACGCGTGGAAGATCTTTTTTTACGTTACGGTTATGATTTTAAAAGTTATCCGGATGAAATAGTCACGAAAGTTTTGCAATGCTTTGACGAACGCCAAGGTTTCCAGTTCATACGAATGGTATTTTGCCTCCGCGCCCCGAGTGACTTCACTAAAATAGGCTATTACTCGATTACCACCATCTACGTATACCTGCATAAGTACCGCACCGTATCCTACACTGTTAGCACCAGTGTGCAGTTTTGTAGGAAGCTTCGGGTCAAAAATAGCAAGTATGGATTCGCTAGTTAAACGTTTGACAAGATCTTGCCGGACTTGATCTTGATCAGACCCCCATTGAAATTTTACGTCTTTCTTTGCGAGACGCGAGATACATGCGGTGTTCGTCGCGTAACCTTTGATGTAGCACCGAATGTAACCCGCAAGGCCTAAAAACTGGCGTACTTGTTTGACGCTACTAGGAATAGGTGCGTTAACTAGTGCCTTGATTTTGTGTGGGCTCGGCCTAACCTGACCATGACTAATAACGCGACTAAGGTACCGATTTCGGTAGGAAGAAACATTTGCGTACGTCAACCGAGAACACTGCTTCCGTCAATGTCCTCAGGACATTGTGTAATAAGGTAATGCCATCATCGAGCGTTGAACTTAGGATCAGTTACAACGTCAATATATACTAGGACATTCCCTGTTTCTATAAATTTACGCAAGGTATTGTTGATGATAAGTTGGTACACAGTGGGGGAATTGTATAACCCATATGGCATTTTTAAATACTCATAATAAGCTTCCGTAGTTACAAAGCCCGTTTTATGGATCGAGTCCTCATTAATAGGGATTTGATGAAAATCCGACGCCGTATCTAAAGATACGAAGAATTTCGAGCCCCCAAGCCGATCAATGTGATCATCAACCAGGGGTAAGGGGTATCTATCCCGGACGGTAATGAGATTTAGAGCTCGAAAGTCTACACTCATTCTGTCCGAACCATCTTGGTACGACAAACGATAAACGACATGGATGGTATGACACAAGGACGTCACTTGTCAAGCTGATGAGCATTTTACCAGTGTTCACGGTAGTGGTGGCTGTACCGGATATCAAAAACTGAGAGAATTCATCTACTACTGCCATCAACTTCACAAGTTCCGCTCCTTCGAGAGGGGAATTTATCTTATTGGGGGTTGCTAACACCTATGAGTGAAGTATTGTCCGCGTTTCGTACGAATAAACATGACGCCATCGCGACTAAGTACGTCAGTCGCTATGGTAATGGGCGCATTCATGCACGAGGCGGGTACTATGACAAAATCTACTTCAAGCGCTATATTCCTAAAATCGATAGTTAAAGTGATATACTCGCAAGCGATAACCTCCTTATCGCTTATTTCTTTCAAAGAACATTTAATTTGTTCACGCGAACTGGAGAAGTAAGTTACTACCGCTGACGATACATCGAGTGCTCCACTATCTATACTACACAAGTTAAGTTTGCGTTGGTCGATATTAGCTTGGGACCCAGATCGGGCCTTATGCCCTAGTAAGAGCAGACCACTGGTTTAACACTATCATGCGCGTCGTGCTTGTTATTAACATTACGATTCTTGGGGCACTGCTCTGCTATGCACTGCTCGGCCACAACATAAACATTTGAAACCGGATGGCACAAATTTAGCGCAGTCACGAATATCAAAGTTGACGAGTAGGCTTTAGATAAGTAGTTAAAAAGGAAACTAGGTTTTCGGTTATTAGATCGGCATTGGTAGCCGCTGCGCGCACCTGTACATCATTGATGCCGTAAATCACTATTTGAACGATAAGGTCTTTGCTTAAACCTCCTATTACTCGTAATCTTAAATACTTCTGGGACGTGGTATTTATGATCTCATGTAGAATTTGAGCGAAGTTAATCTTTTGCGGACACAACGACTTTAAATCGCTAAGAAAATTGGACCACGAGTGATCATTCGTAGGCCATTCATTTAACCAGGTTTTAGAGTCACCTTCCGTAACCGGCGTCGTAGTACGGCGTCAACAAGTGATTGGGTTACGGAAATATTCGTATTTAATGGCGGTGTGCTGCTCCGAACTGACGGCGTAACGTGTGAACCACTAGTAGTATTTTTTTTTCAATGGCAGTCAGTCTTCGCGAAAATGATAGGACCGAGATTTACTACGACGTTGATGCGAGTTGAGCGTTCGTGACCTGGACCCTTCACGTGAACCATGATGGTCACCGCTACGCGAGCAACTGCGACGAGATGTGAACGAGTGCTATCGTTACGCGAACGCGTAAGAATCTTGTCACGACGTGAATTGGAACAGGTTCACGTCATGACGGGACCGTGAGCGAGTTTTATAACAATGCGAACGCATTTGGTCGTGAGGCAATCGTGAATTACGCCTATGGTCTAGTCGCGATCCGCTGCGACTGCTACATCTAGACCCAGACCGAGGTGGCGTCCCAACCGACCCATCATGTGATCTTGACGAACGCGGCATGACACGCCTAGACTCAGAGCGAGGCGGCGTTCTAACCGACCTGTCGCGTGATCTTGACGAACGCGGTATGACACGCCTAGATTCAGACCGAGGTGGCGTTCTAACCGACCCATCACGTGATCTTGACGAACGTGGCATTCCTAATTAATTTTTAACGGTTGTTTGTGTAGGTATCACGTCTAATATTTGTGAGCAAGTAAGTCCAATCCCACTTCTGATTTTAGCGACCAGAAGTGGAAAATAATAAAAAATATAATCGTCAATAATTATTTAATTTTAGAACAACACTAATAGTTTAATTACAATCAAACAACCGCTATTAAAGTAACGAAACAACTACAGTTAGTTATGAGAGCGAGGGCGGTCACTTAGGGCTGTACTGACTGTTATACACAGCGTTCCACGCACCACCGCAATTTAGACAGTACTGACCGTCAGGGACGGTGTTCCATGTCTACTACCTAGACAGTACTAACCGTCAAAGACAGCGTTCCATGTCTAGTATTAGAGCAGTACTGATTGTCGATAGACAATGGTCCTTACTCGCAGACGCATTCCTTAGAAATGCGTGCCAATACAACGGAGCGGTCCGTTTTTATACTCTAAGCGTAGTGAAAGGTGGGCGGGGCGACGATGCCGCGCACGTGTACAGGGCACGTGCCGCCAGCGAACGCTACCGCCGTACTTATATATATATATATATATATATATATATATATATATATATATATATACATATATATATATATATATATATATATACATATATATATATATATATATATGTATATATATATATATATATATATATATATATATATGTGTATTTTTTTTATATATATATTATAAGCCATAATGGCGGTAGTTGAGTTTTTTTTTGCAAGTACGGCGGTAGCGTTCGCTAGCGGCACGTGCCCTGTACACGTGCGCGGCGTCGTCACCCCGCCCACCTTTCACTACGCTTAGAGTATAAAAACGGACCGCTCCGTTGTATTGGCACGCATTTCCAACGAATGCGTCGTCGAGCATGGACCATTGGCTTCCAATCAGTACTGCTCTGACAATAGATACGGAACACCGTCATTGGCGGCTAAGTACTATCTAAATAATAGACGTGGAACACTGTCCCAGTCAGTACTGTCTAAATTGCGGTAGGTGCGTGGAACGCTGTATCTAACAGCCAGTACAGCCCTAAAGTGACCGCCCCGCTCTCATGACAATAGACGTGGAACACTGTCCCAGACAGTCAGTACCGTCTAAATTGCGGTAGGTGCGTGGAACGCTGTATCTAACAGCCAGTACAGCCCTAAAGTGACCGCCCCCGCTGTCATATCTAACTGTAATTGTTTTTGTACTTTATTAATGGTGTTTTTGTACTTTATTAATGGTTGTTTGTCTAATCAAATCAATAATTTTGTTATAAAATTAAATAAATTGTTTACGACTATATTTTTTATTATTTTCCACTTCTGGTCGCTAAAATCAGAAGTGGGATAGAACTTATTAGCTCACAAATATTAGACGTGATACCTACACAAACAACCGTTAAATATTAATTAGGAATGCCACGTTCGTCAAGATCACGTGATGGGTCGGTTAAGACGCCACCTCGGTCTAAGTCTAGGCGTGTCATGCCGCGTTCGCCAAGATCACGTGACAGGTCGGTTAGAACGCCGCCTCGCTCTCACTCTAGGCGTGTCATGCCGCGTTCGTCAAGACCACGTGATAGGTCAGTTAGGACGCCACCTCGGTCTGGGTCTAGGTGTAGCCAACGCAGCGAATCGCGACTAGACCATAGGCATAATTCACGATCGCCTCACGATCAAATGCGTTCGCGCTGTTATAAAACTCGCTCACGGTCCCATCATAATAGTACCCGTTCGAATTCACGTAGTGACAAGATACGCTCACGTTTGCGTAGTGGTAGAACTCGTTCACGATCTCGTCGCAGTGGCTCTTCACGATCTCGTCGCAGTCGCTCGCGTAACGGTAACCATCATGGTCCGCGTGAAGGGCCTAGGTCACGAACGGCCAGCTCGCACCAACGCCGTAATAAATCTCGATCCTATCATGACATTTCCGCGAAAAACGTACTAGGCACTATTATGTCACGACTGACTGCCATTGAAAAAAATACTAATAGTGGTTCACATGTTACGCCGTCAGTTCGGAAAAGCACACCTCCATTAGATAAAAATATTTCCGTAACCCAAGCGCTTGTTGACGCATTAGGAGTATTAACAAAAAACAAATCAAACTATTAAGTTTCAAATTTTGATCCAGCTATAAACAATTTTGAGGTATGGTGTGGTGAAGTGGACAGGGCTAGGCACGTGAACCGCTGGGATGATCTCGAGTGTTTCTCCCGTGTGGCTCATTGTTTGAAAGGTGACGCAAAGACCTGGTTAAATGAATGGGCTACAAATGATCGCTCGTGGTCCAATTTTCTAAAGGAATTTAAGTCTTTGTGTCCGCAAAAGATTAACTTCGCTCAAATTCTACAAGAGGTTATAAACACCACGTCCGAAAAATTTCCGTCATACGCAGAGTATGCGCGTCGTTCATTATTAAGATTGCGAGTAGTAAGAGGTTTAAGCGAAGACCTTATGGTTCAAATAGTGATTTACGGCATCAATGATGTACAGGTACGCGCAGCAGCTACCAATGCCGACCTAACAACGGAAAACCTCGTTTCCTTTTTAGCTACTTATCTAAAACCTACTCGTAAGTTTGAAAATCGTAACTCCGATAAATTTGTGCCATCCGGTAATATGGCTAAAAGGCGAAATTTTAACGGTCCTACTAAGTCCGATTTCAAATGTTTCTGTTGTGGCCGAGCAGGGCATAACAGAGCACAGTGCCCCAAGAATCGTAATGTTAATGACAAGGGCGATGCGCATGATAATGTTAAACCAGTCGTCTGCTCTTTCTGTAAGAAAGTAGGGCATAGAGAGAGTAACTGTTTTGCTAAGGCCCGATCAGGGTCTCAAGGTGATAATAGTAACCAACGCAAAGTTAACTTGTGTAGCGAACCTTCAAACGTGAAAGATAAAAACGATATGAGTACAGCCGTGATACAAGGTATACCAGTTGACGTTCTTATAGATAGTGGAGCACTCAATGTATCCTTAATATCGTCAGCGGTAGTAACTTACTTCTCCGGTTTGCGTAAACAAATTAAATGTCCTTTGAAAGGAATAGGCGATAAAGAGATTGTTGCTCGCGAGTATATCACTTTAACTGTCGAATTTAGGAATATAGCGCTTGAAGTAGATTTTGTCATAGTACCCGCCTCGTGCATGAATACGCCCATTATCATAGGGACTGACGTACTTAATCGCGATGGCGTCACGTTTATTCGCACGAAACACGGACAGTACTTAACTCATACGCCAAACAGCGTATTAAAAGTAAACTCTGTAAGTGTTAGCAACCCCAACAAGATAAATACACCTCTCGAAGGAGCGGAACTTGCCAAGTTGATGGCAGTGGTAGATGAATTCTCTCCGTTTTTGATTACCGGTACAGCCACCACTACCGTGAATACTGGTAAAATGCACATCAATTTGACAAGTGACGTCCCTGTGTCATACCATCCATATCGTTTGGCGTACCAAGAGAAGCTAAAGGTGCGTGAGATATGTCGGGATCTGTTAGACAAAAAAATTATTAGGGAGTCTGATTCCGAATACGCAAGCCCGGTCATTTTGGTCAAGAAAAAAGATGGTTCTGACAGAATGTGTGTAGACTTTCGAGCTCTAAATCGCATTACTGTCAGGGATAGGTACCCCCTACCTCTGATTGATGATCACATCGATCGGCTTGGAGGCTCGAAATTCTTCACATCTTTAGATATGGCGTCGGGTTTTCATCAAATCCCTATTGATGAGGACTCGATCCATAAGACGGTATTTTGTAACTACAGAAGCTCATTATGAAAGTTCAACGGTCGATGATGGCATTACCTTATTACACAATGTCCTGAGGACATTGACAAAAGCCGGGTTCTCGGTTAACGTACGCAAATGTTTCTTCCTTACTACCGAAATAGAGTACCTCGGTCGCGTTATTAGTCATGGTCAGGTTAGGCCGAGCCCGCACAAAATCAAGGCACTAGTTAACGCACCTATTCCTAGTAACGTCAAACAAGTACGCCAGTTTTTAGGCCTTGCGGGTTACTTTCGGCGTTACATCGAAGGTTACGCAACGAAAACCGCATGTATCTCGCATCTCATAAAGAAAGACGTAAAATTTCAATGGGGACCTGATCAAGATCAAGTCCGGCAAGATCTTATCAAACGTTTAACTAGCGAACCCATACTTGCGATTTTTGACCCGAACCTTCCTACAGAACTGCACACTGATGCCAGCAGTGTAGGATACGGTGCGGTACTTATGCAGGTATACGCAGATGGTGGTAAACGAGTAATAGCCTATTTTAGTAAAGTCACTCGGGGCGCGGAGGCAAAATACCATTCGTATGAACTGGAAACCTAGGCGGTTGTCAAAGCATTGCAATACTTTCGTCACTATTTGATCGGGATAACTTTTAAAATAGTAACCGATTGCAATGCATTGAAGGCCACCGAACGTAAAAAAGATCTTCTTCCACGCGTTGCACGCTGGTGGATTTATCTGCAGGATTTCAATTTTGAAATTGAATATCGAAAGGGCGTGATGATGGGTCACGCGGATTATCTGAGCAGGAACCCACCAGCATTGCAAGTCAATAACGTTGATAGACCATTGAATTGGGCACAAATAGCTCAGTCGGCTGATTCTGAGACTAGCTATCTCATCCAAAAACTAAGGGATGGTCTCTTGGACTCCAAGAGGTACGTTTGTCAGAATGATGTTCTCTATTATCGCTATACACCTGTTGGCGAGGAGGCGCGCTTACTATGTTACATCCCTAAAGGACACCGACTCAGTTTATTACGTGTCTTTCATGACGAGCACGAGCACATCGGGGCTGACAAAACTTATGACCTAATTTTAAAACACTTCTGGTTCCCTGGCCTTAAATTATTTGTACAAAAGTATACTTCCCATTGCCTTATTTGCATTTCCAAAAAACGTGTCCCCAGAGCTCCTCGTCAGCCTATTACGTCCTGGGAAAAATCAGAAATCCCCTTTAACACGGTTCATGTTGATGTCTTAGGTCCTTTACCCGAATGCAATGGGTATAAATTTGTATTTGTCTTGGTGGACTCTTTTACAAAATTTTGTTTACTCTACCCTATGTATAGACAGGATGCAAGCGAATTAAAACGCGTTCTTAATAACGCTATATCGTTATTCGGGGCCCCCAAATTGATAGTTTGTGACCGTGGTCGCATGTTCGAGGCGTCAACTTTTACTAGATGGGTATCTGAAATAGGATGTGATTTACATTACATAACGCCAGAAATGCATCACTCTAATGGACAAGTTGAGCGTTATATAAGAACCATCCTTAATATGATTCGTATCGAGAGTAATAATAAAAATTCCTCCTGGTCTGATAGTTTATGTAAAATTCAGTTAGTTTTAAATATGACAAAACAAAAAACCACGCAGTACTCAGCTTTGTACTTGTTAGTTGGTACTAACGCGACCAGTCCTGTGATTCGGGCACTGATCCGTGACGTTGCCATTGAAGGCTCCAGTCCAAATCGAGAAGCTATGAGGGAACTCTACAGGAGCTCCGCTAAAGCATCTCTTGACAAAAATCAAGATGGTCAAGACACTCGGGTAAATCCTCAAAGGCACCCGCCAAGAGTTTTTCAGGTTGATGATAAAGTTTTCGTAATAAAGTATTCTCAGTGCGCTGGGAAACTGGACCCTGGCATGAGGGGCCCGTACCGTGTGACTAAAGTATTACCGAGCGGTCGTTACGAACTAAAATTATTAAGTGGAGCTAAAGGCAAGACAACCCAGGCCGCAGCTCAGTACATGGTACCCTGGAAAGGCGAGTGGTGTCCTGAGAGTTGTGCTGCATTTTTTGAAAGTGAGTTTTAACCGAACCTTTTCATGATTTTTTTTATGTTCTAGTACCACGTGTGTAGTGTATGCGTGCGTATGAGTGCAAGACAAGTGATTGTCTTGTGGTTGGAACGAATGGCTGTTGCAGTCAACGTACAGCGCGCTTGGGAGCAACCCGCGTGCAGCGCGCTCGGAAGCAGCCCGCGTGCAGCGCGTTCCGGTGCCCGGAAGTGCCTGGTTCCGGAAGTCGTGTACTATGTACGCGCGGTGGGCGTTGTCCCGGTTGGGCGTTGTCCCGGAAGTCGCATGTATATGCGCGTCGGGCGGTTGTCCCGGGTGTTCTTTGAACACACATCAGGAGTTGTCCTGGCAGGCGCAGTCCTGGTAACACGTTTTTAACGTGTAAACTTGTACGTATAAGTATGAGTGAGATATGGTGTATGAAGATGTATGCACACATTTTTAAGTAAAATGTCTTTAATTTGAGTTACGAAAGTGTATTTTTGTATGAGGGCCTTGGATGTGGAATGAGTGACAGAATAGGCACAGGTGTATGTCGTCACGTATAATTAACCTACATGTTTTATCATTCAGGTAGCAATGATGACAACCCTGACGATGCTGGTGAGCTTTCAGTCCCTGGTGCAGCCGAGGACGGTGCAAGATCAGGAGAGGCCGTATAAGCCATAATGGCGGTAGTTGAGTTTTTTTTTGCAAGTACGGCGGTAGCGTTCGCTAGCGGCACGTGCCCTGTACACGTGCGCGGCGTCGTCACCCCGCCCACCTTTCACTACGCTTAGAGTATAAAAACGGACCGCTCCGTTGTATTGGCACGCATTTCCAACGAATGCGTCGTCGAGCATGGACCATTGGCTTCCAATCAGTACTGCTCTGACAATAGATACGGAACACCGTCATTGGCGGCTAAGTACTATCTAAATAATAGACGTGGAACACTGTCCCAGTCAGTACTGTCTAAATTGCGGTAGGTGCGTGGAACGCTGTATCTAACAGCCAGTACAGCCCTAAAGTGACCGCCCCGCTCTCATGACAATAGACGTGGAACACTGTCCCAGACAGTCAGTACCGTCTAAATTGCGGTAGGTGCGTGGAACGCTGTATCTAACAGCCAGTACAGCCCTAAAGTGACCGCCCCCGCTGTCATATCTAACTGTAATTGTTTTTGTACTTTATTAATGGTGTTTTTGTACTTTATTAATGGTTGTTTGTCTAATCAAATCAATAATTTTGTTATAAAATTAAATAAATTGTTTACGACTATATTTTTTATTATTTTCCACTTCTGGTCGCTAAAAATATATACTTTTCAAGAAGTGGAGACACTGGCGAGTGCGTACCAATTTCGGGGAGCTTGAAAGAATAAAGTGTGAAAAATTGGAAGATGTTAGTGTAAGGAGTATGTATGCGCGCCTAGTCGAAGAAAGGCTTGCAAAAGCGGACTTCTCCGACTTAGATGTGGATAATGACTGGGATAGTATGAAAGAAAGTATAGTGGAAAGCGCAAAAGAAGCATGTGGATGCGCGAAGAGGCACATAACAACGAAAGGTGATGAATGGTGGGACGCGGATGTTAAATCCAGCGTAGAGAGAAAGAGAAAAGCCTGGCTGGATTATGTTGCTTCCTTGCAACAGAATGACAGTATGAAAGAGATGAAGAAAGAAATTTATCGCCTCTGCAAGAATGAAACCAAAGCTTTAGTGAAAGAGAAGCGTGAAAGAATAAAATTGAAAGAAGAAGAGAAGCTAACGGAGAACTTCGAGGCGAATACCAAACTCTTTTGGAGAGAGGTTAAGAAGTCTCGGGGTTGTTCGTCAGCTTCCAGAATGGAAAGAATAAAATCTAAAGCAGGGGACGTTCTTGCTAACCCACAAGAGGTATTAGCGCGATGGAGTGAATATTTTAGAGAAATGTATGATATCCCGGATGCTGGCACCACGACTGAGTCTGTGACCGACTCCGAGGAGTCAGCATCCGAGATCACTTTGGAAGAGATCGAATGGTCGATAAGAAGTCTGAAAAATGGAAAGGCAGTAGGAATCGATAGTGTGTCTGCTGAGATGATCAAATCTGGTGGAACCTGCGTCCGGGACGCTTTCCTGTCCTTATGCAACTTGTGCTGGAGGACGGGAAAGGTTCCCAAGGACTGGAGGCGAGCTGTCATCGTGCCCTTGTATAAAGGCAAGGGGTCACGTATGGAGTGCGCCAGCTACAGGGCCATCAGTTTGATCAGCACAGCATCTAAAGTGTATGCGAAGATTATTGAAAAGAGAATGAGAGTTGTATCCGATGGATTATTGTGGGATGCACAAGGTGGTTTCAGAAATGGAAGGGGATGTATGGATCAAGTTTTCTCTCTCCGCAATATCGTAGAGAAGCAGCTGGCTATGGGCCGAAAGGTTTTCAGCGATTTTGTGGATCTAGAGAAAGCATTTGACAGGGTTGTGCGGAAGGACCCTCTGGGACATATTGCCCGGATATGGGATTAATGGCCAATTGATGCGTGCTGTGCAGTCCACTTACGAGGGCTGTATGGCATGCGTGCGGGTGGAAGGCAGCCTGTCGCCCTGGTTTGACGTCAATATTGGCGTCCGCCAGGGTTGCGTGCTGTCGGCTTTGCTGTTCATCCTATATCTGGACGATTGTCTCCAGAGAATAAGATTGATGGATGTTGGGGTGCGGATGAGTGATCTAGTTGTAAGCACCTTGCTTTATGCGGATGATGCCGTGCTTTTAGCCGAATCGCCATCAGAACTGCAAACACTAGTCACAATGATGAAAGATGACTGTCAGGCGAGAGGCTTACATTTGAATGCGAAGAAAACAAAGGTTATGGTGTTTGAAAGAGAAGAAACCAGAACGAATGCAAGGATAATGGTCGATGATGTTATGCTAGAGCAAGTGAATGAGTTTGTATATCTTGGATGTGCTTTTAGCAGGGATGGAAGGTACACCGCTGATATAGAAAGAAGAGTGAATTTGGGGAATAGTGTGAATGGAGCGTTAGGTAAACTTCTAGGCGCTAAGAACCTCAGCCAGAAGGCCCAGCTCGCCGTACACAACGCGGTGCTGGTACCTACGCTCACGTATGGAAGCGAGAGTTGGGTATGGAAGAGAGAGCACGAAAGTAGAGTAAACGCGGTCGAGATGCGAGCACTGCGCAAAATCTGCGGAGTGACGCTCGCGGACCGCGTTCGTAATACCGAAGTAAGAAAGAGAGTTGGTCTGAAAGAGAGTGTCGGGGTGAAGGTAAGGAAAGGAATGCTCCGGTGGTTCGGGCATGTGGAAAGAATGCATGATGAAAGAATGACTAAACAGATATACAATGCAAAAGTGGATGGATGCAGAAGTCGTGGAAGGCCACGACACACCTTCCATGATCAAATTGATCGTGTACTAGCAGAAGGTGATGTCAGGAGCCTTAAGAACAGACGAGTGTGCATGATAAGAGTTATGAATGTCAAAGAGGCAAGTGAGGTGTGTAAGAATAAGCCTAAATGGCACTCTGTTGTCCGTGCCTACCCCGCAAGGGAACTGGCGTGAAGTTATGTATGTATGTATGTATATGTATTTGTTATTAAAATGTAAGTAGTTTGTACTATATGTTACGTATACCACCATCGCCATTATCACCTCAATTCATTCCTGGGGTTGTCTGGAAGAGATCGCTTTTTAGCGATAAGACCGCCCTTTGTACATAACTAGATATAATTTTAGTCTTTAAGTTCATGTTTGTATTGGTGTACAATAAAGAGTTATCTATCTATCTATCTATGTAATATTACCTAAAAAATATTTTTATCTGTGGTGTACCTCCAAAAATTTCCATTTTCCTAGATGTACCTTGAACCTAAATGTTTGCGGAACACTGGTCTATATGATACTGCATTTCACTCTCTTCAAATAAAAATCAACGAGCTATCGGTGAGTCGAATCTAACTATTTACAAGTGCATTTTTCAAAATTATCAAACATTGAATCGAACATTAGCGTAGCATAATAATCACAAAATAAGAAGCCCGATTTGACACTTATGAAAGTCAATAGAACGTAACTTTACATGAAATCAACAAAACTGAAAGCCAATAAATAACAATGGATTAATTTAGTTGATAATATAGATATATTTATACTGGTGTATTATATGATGTTATAAAATATATTTCAATTATTATTTTCCAAGAAATATCCGTTTTATCCGTGCAGGAACGGAAAAAGAATACAAATTCCTGCGCTGGGGCGGCCTGTCGTAAGAGGCGACAAAACAACCCACAGTCAGAAGGTAGGGCATTTGCCCGACTGGATGGCTACCACCTCTGGCCTAGAGTATACCGCCATAACAACTTTGAGTTGTGTTCCGGCATCAGTGGCCAGGTTCCAGTTTCTCCTTGTGGTACATTGGCAGCACCAATGTACCACTTTCCATCACAGTTGGGTCATCAGCCTATCTACTGTGCCATAGCAATAAAAAAAAAACGAAACAACAATTTTTTTTTAAATTAATTCCGTAATGTTGTATTAATCTATGGCAAATAAGTCCTGGTTCAGGCATGTGGAAATAATGCATGATGAAAGAATGACTAAACAGATATACAATGCAAAAGTGGATGGATGCAGAAGTCGTGGAAGGCCACGACACACCTTCCATGATCAAATTGATCGTGTACTAGCAGAAGGTGATGTCAGGAGCCTTAAGAACAGACGAGCGTGCATGACAAGAGTTATGGATGTCAAAGAAGCAAGTGAGGTGTGTAAGAATAAGCCTGAATGGCGCTCTGTTATTCGTGCCTACCCCGCAAGGGATCTGGCGTGAAGTTATGTATGTATGTATGTATGTATAAATAAGTCCTAAGGCGTTTTATTTTTAATTCTAGTGTTACTACCAAAAGGTTGTTGTATTTCATTAGCACAATTCGATTCAGGAAAAACTATATATCTATATATTTATTCCAAATCCTACGATATTTATGCATATTTTCTTAAGTTTTCGCGGCTCATATTCATTATAAAACTACGATTTAACGGTTTTAAGCGCGGTAATTTATTGTTAAAAAAAGTCTCAATGAGTATTGTTAAACTTGACACTTGACAACTTTGTTTTCCGTCATCACGGCTACTGAAAAGTGGCCGAAACGTCAAAATAATAAAAATCAAATAAATTACGGCGCTTAAAACCGTTAAAACGTAGTTTTATTATATTCTATGTTTCCCAAACTAATTAAATAAATAAATATGCCACGACTTCACTCCTGATATAAAAACCCAATTTATTTTTTATGTATTAATGTAAAACACTAGTAATAAATAATAATAGTAAGTTAATAACATGTCATGTTGTTAGTTGTTACTATTTTTTTATATTTTTTATTATTGTATAATATATCAATATATTTTTAAATGGTTCAATAAACAGGATGCAGATCGTATATTACGATCGAAATCCGTAAAAAAATTAATGGAAAGTTTCTCTTACGGGGTGTAGTAAGAGAGGTTACCATCGCCTACAGACAATTGTGTTTGAACACTCTGATGACTTCATTAGACTGACAAAGTCAAACCATTGCGGGTATCATTTCGAGTCGGCGCCATCTATCGGTGTTTTTTTTTTTTTTTTATTCTTTTTTTTTTTAAAGGGGTTTTATCACTCAGTGACAATGCCACCCCCGTAGAGACATACATCAGATAATACAAATAAAACAAAAATCACATTTTTTTTAAATAATCGGTTAACACACAGCATAAATCTTTTGCTTGCTGACATAGGGGAGAGGCCAAGATAGTGTTACAGACACCTATGTTGTAGCTTCTGTTTCTTGTTCGTAGGGTAATCTATCGGTGTTAGCGTAGTAAGTAGTAAGCATGTGTCCGCTATAGCAAATCGTAACTGAAAACGGTTGACATGCCTGTAACGTACCGTATCGGTATTGATTTATTTATTTAATTTATTCGGGAAATATACAATAATTATAATTCTTGCAATATAAAACACATAACTTAAAACACATATCAACTAAGTTTCCACTAAAAAATAATTCTTGTTACGCATTTGGCTCATACAACTATAAGAAAATTATAATAAATTTGATGCAATATTGGAAAATTAGATATAAAATAAAAAAGGAATTAAATAATACAATACAACACAAAACAAAAACTACAATTTGTCTACAGCTAAACGGCTATCAGTTATCTAATATCTAGGTACAAACAACTGACGATGACGCGACGTTGCCAACCAACTGGCAATAACACGAATAATCACAATAGCTGGTTAGATTCAGTGATTCCGTTTTTGCTACGTTGGTAACCGATCGAACGATAATAACCAAAATAATTATGCCTTCTCTCTCTTTCTAAATGATTCCTAACTTGCAAAAAAAAGAAGAGGCGAGTATTGGCTAGCAATTTAATCACCATTATCCAGCAACGCACAGACATTTCACGAATATTGTTACGGACCAAAGACAACCTTATTTACATTATCGACTACAAACGAAAACGATGCGCGTATTAGTTGAAAACCTGCTTTGATACCGATAGTCTGTAACTGTTATCAATACCGGTATTGAAACTAGTCTTGCGAAAAATGTGTCACTGAAATGAAAAGATACAAATGTGTCTTTTCATTACTTTGAACTATATCCATCTTTTAGTTCAGTAGTTCACTATAGTTCAGTTGTTCAACAAAAATTGTTTTCTTTGTAGATCGGTTTTCTTTCACTAGTTTATCAAGAGATATGAAATAGATTGTTAAAAGAAGAGTTCAATGAGTCATCTTATCGCAAACTTAAATTAGTTCGACGAGTTGAGACATGAGCTCGTATATATAAAGGAATAGTAAAAAATGTTTACATTATTATTTCATGTATTTATTTATTTTCAATGTTTACATTTTTTTTTAATATACGAAGAGTAAATATTTTTTTATAAAATATAAATAACATTATTCTTTTATAAAAATACATCAAAAATAAAATACATATTCAATAAAAAATAAAAAAAATCTTGCAGATCACCGCCAGCGGGGCCTAGGGTCTAAACTACCGGTGGTTAGGGCTCCAAAGACAGGAACCATTATTATTGTTATTATTGCCAATAAGAGAGAAGGACGAGTAAAATTTTAAAAATATATCAGTGATCCGTAACTTAATGACATAAAGCTCAAAATAGCACTAAAACTTTACACAGTTCAATAATTATTTCTATACTTACGAATGAAAACAATGCACTTCATTTCATATTTAAAATTTGAAACTCGAACAAACATATTGTGAACTGTAGTTACTGTAGAGTACTGTACATTGCCATTTTGCTTGACAGTTCTAAATTAGCTTATTTGTATGACAAGCAATGTACACAGTAAGTGCAAATTGTCAGAGGACCCGACCGCTTAAAAACTGGGTACTACCGAGCGAAAGTTTGAGTGAAAGAAATAGGACATCATTATGGCACGTACAACAGAGCGTGACAGCAAATTATCAATCAGCACTGCACAAGCCTCGTGCGTGAAACACGAACGAGACACGAGCAGTGCCGATTTTAGTTCGCGGCCGGTGAACTAAACTGAACTAAAGATATGGTTGAATTGTAACTGAAGTAAAGAATGAAGGACAGAAACTAACTGAAGTACTTCATTTGAAGGATTCATTCGTGAACGACACACGGCTAATTGAAACCAATTGCCGGCTCGATAACCGTTGCCAAAAATTGCTGATGACGCTGATGTCTATAAGTAGTTTAAGTAGTCTTGTGTAGGTCTTTTATAATTATTTTTATATAGTTTAATAAACAGGATGCAGATCGTATATTAAGCTCGTAATCCGTAAAATATTTAATGGAAAGTTTCCCTTACGGGGTGTAAGAGAGCTTACCATCGCCTATAGACAACCATAACTGAACACTGACAACTTCATTAGATTGACAGAGTCAAACCATTGCGGGTTTCATTTCAAGTCAGCGCCATCTATCCGTGTTGGGATAGTAAGTAGTCTTGTGCAGTTCATGAACGATGAACTATTAACATAGTGCTCCTAAATTATCTGTGAAATGAAGAGCGTCGCTGTATTCGCTCCGGTGTTGCCAATCCATGAATAATCATCAAATTTGAATACTTCACGTTAATGTAAGGTAATCATCTATACTAATATATAAAGCTGAAGAGTTTGTTTGTTTGTTTGCTTGAACACACTAATCTCAGGAACTACTGGTCTGATTTGAAAAATTCTTTCAGTGTTAGATAGCCCATTTATCGACGCAGGCTAACGCTATATATCATCACGCTAAGACCAATAGGAGCGGAGCACCAATGAAGAATGTTTCAAAATCGGGGGGTTTTTTCTAACTTACTTTTTTTTAACTATTCCACGCGGACGAAGTCGCGGTCAGAAGCTAGTTAAACATAAGACTATATATATAAAAAACGTTTTTATACCGCACTAGTCAGCAATACAATGCACTATTTACTAGTATTGATCCTTTCATAGGTAACTTATATCAATTTAAAAACCAAATTTTTTAAAAAATGTAATTTAGAATGATCCAATGACTTAAAGTTTTTTATACTTTCCTTTCTTTATCTCTATTTCATTAGTAATTATTGTGGCGACATTTTTTTTCTTTTTGTTTTTGTTCAATATTAAATTTTAAAAAAAGCCTTTTTATTTTGTCCATAATAAATATATTACAACAATTTTAAAATGTCATTTTTTTATTTATTTTTTTATTCATCAATTTATTATTTATTTATTTTTCATTGTTCAATATTAACCCTATTTAAATTAAATAGACAAGTGTATGTAACTCTATGTACATATATTTGTATATAAACATGTATGTGTATATTTATTTACTATTAATATTATGTATATATGATTGTTTATATTTTAAACTATGCACACTGAATACCGACCCACTGTTGGAAATGTGAAGTTGTCTGGTAGAAATCGCTGTTAGCGATAAGACCGCCGATTGTAGTAGTTAAATGATTGCTAACTCATGTGTTCAATTCGCAGTGCTTTTCACTGAGTGAATTGAATTCAATTTCACTCGCTGGGTTGAAACAACAATAATGCATTCACTGAGTGAGCTGAATTCACATTCACTCATCGTTTTTATACAAAAAAAAACCAATGAGTGAAAATGAAAGTTTTTAAACGATTGACTTTAAGGTCGCTCGTTTTAAAAACTTTCATTTCATTCAAAAACAGAAGTATTTAAAATAGAGTTTAAATATAATGGTAATGCAACTTACTTTCGCCTTAGGGCTCTTGTACAGCAAGAGCAGTCCTGGCTTCAGGACACACCACAACTTAGTCCACGACTTGAGAGTACCGCGAACCTGAAACGTATAATTATTACATTTATATATGATGCTAGGATATGCCCGCGATTTCGTCCACGCTTGACTTGAAATTCCCGCGAGATTCCGGAGCTACAAAGTAACGCAGGTTTTTTAGTCGTAAGAATTTGTTGTCGATCAGCGAATACCGCATCGAAGTAGTTTTTACGTGAATCCCGAAAAAACAGACAAGAAATCCCAAAAAAATTCCATCGTGTTCTCTATCGTTTATAAAATGTATTCCTGTACGCTTCTTCCTGTTATGTACTCAAAATCGCCCCCCCCCCCCCCTCTGTCCGCTTTCTCTTCTAAAAAGAGGCTACTTTTATCCCACCGCTCCTATTTCATTACTTTTATCCCAACAATCCTGTTTCATTACTTTTATCCCACTGCTCCTATTTCATTACTTTTATCCCACCGCTCCTATTTCATTACTTTTATCCCACCAATCCTGTTTCATTACTTTTATCCCACCGCTCCTATTTCATTACTTTTATCCCACCAATCCTGTTTCATTACTTTTATCCCACTGCTCCTATTTCATTACTTTTATCCCACCGCTCCTGTTTCATTGCTTTTATCCCACCGCTCCTATTTCATTACTTTTATCCCACCGTTCCTATTTCATTACTTTTATCATTATTTTTTATTTTTAACCAACTTCTTTTTACAAACATCCTGAAGTCGGTACGAAGTAAAACATGAAAAAACAACAACAAATTTGCAAAACACAGTAACAGCAAATAAAGTGATCCACTCATCAAATCCTGATATGGAAACTATGGGACCAATTTCCGAGTATAACCTTTCGATTAAAAGAAAGCAATACTGAAAATTGGTTTAAAATTGACGGGGATAAATCAAATAATGAACATACAAAAAAAATCAACATACAACAACATTGAAATGAGAACCAACTCCTTTCTGAAGTTGGTTAAAAAAAGGTTTTCAGATTCCCACCAAAAACTTGATTTATTTAGTTTTTTCCACTGCAGTTCTTTCATTCACTCATTTTGTTGCGGACAGAATCACCCCCTGACCTCTCTCCCAGAAATACCGCACCCCCACGCCCCGCCAATATGTAGCTCGCTCGGTTAGCTGCTAAGCGTCTGCTTTTAAGTGGTACCTTAGTAAGCGACCTGGACTTTCAACGTGACTTTCGTGTGTGATTAGTGCCACTCGTATTGATCGGTGTAATTTATACAATTAGTGCCATCTGTGTTCAGTGGAACATTCGGGTTCTAGTGCTAACGTGCCGTTTAGTACAGCAGTGCTGATCATACCCGTTGCTGTTGTAGCACCTATACACAAATACAGTCCACTGGTAAGGGGTGTTTCATTCCGTGCAACACCTGCGAACGCTACACATTCGTTCATAATGACATAACGAACTGTCAACTCACCTTCAGCCAATCAGCGAGCACGACGACCGACGGATCATCAATCGAATGCAACAGAGCCGACGCGACTCTTTTCTTCTCCCTCCTGTAGTTCTGTCTTTGGGCTTTATAACTCTCCTTTCGGGACAAAGCTGTGCTGGCAGTGCGAGATACACCACCAACAGCTGTTTCTGATGACTGAAATTCAATTAAAACGATCTGTGAATGGAGTATAAGAAGAACGAGTTTTGTCGTCCTCCATCCAAAGGTTGTCTGAAAGAAATCGCCATGAGCGATAACACCGCCGATTGTACTTGCATATTAATGTTCTTGATTTTATGTAGCATTTTTGTACAATCAAGTATATTCTATTTGTTGAAATATGAATAGTTGTGGACGCAACCTCGAGATGTCAAAATTTAAGTGACATATTATGAATCGAATTTGTGACTTCTGTCTGTGTTCATTATGTTCCGTCTTCTATACTTTTTCTTCCACGAATAAATGCAGTATATAACTCTCGCGTATTTTATTTCTAGGCTGTATTTAGTAGTTTTAATATTAAAATAATATTACCACAATTATACTATCCTATTCTAAAAAGTATATTAATTTTCAAATACTGCATCTCATATGCAATTAATATTGGGCGGTCTATGTGATTGACTATGACTTTAGACTCATTTCTGAATTACATAATAAGCTCGCATGGCTACCTAACCTATCCACCTTCGCCGGAATGCTCATATCGTATCGTATCCCTTTTGTATAATTAGCCCAAAAATGCCCTCCTCTTTGTAGGAACGCTTTGAGTTCTTTGAAGAAAGTAGGTAGTGCAAGGCTCTTAAGATCATCAGCAAATCTGCGACTAATGACGCCAATATATTGTACGCAATTTTGTCAGAAATCTTTTACCGTGCAGGTTATAAGGTTGTGGAATGCATTAAGATGGCCATACACCGTGCTGCCTATCGTTCAATCGGCGTGACGCTACAGACATGGTCCAATCTGCAGTTCGTTCATATACATCGCACACGATCAATTTAAACTTGTCAATCGGCAGTTGAAGCCATGGCGTCACCATTGACGGACGACGATGTTTTAGCCGTCTTGGGCATTTAACTCGTGGTAAAGAATTAAAAAAAAAAATAAGAATCTTCACTCAACCGGACTGACAATCGCGACGGCCATACACGGTCCAATCGGCAGGATCAAGCCAAAATAATTGAATTTCGATTGTTCTGTCAAGTATAACTGTCATAGCAATCGACGCCTACACACGGTCAGTTCCACTTGATCCAATCGGCAGCGTCATGCCGATTGGACGATAGGCAGCATAGTGTATGACCACCATTACCAACAAGCATCAGAAGTGCAAAGTCACTTACATCTTTTAATTAACTCCTGAAAGATCACTATCTAAATTTGTAAACTGTTCTTCTCCTTAACAGCAATAACACGTTGCGAAGCGGTGTACATAGACTAGGAAGTAAAATTAAATTTTAACCTATATGTATGACCTTCAAAAAGTGTTCTCCAGTGGAACTTATTTTGAATAAAAACTTTTGAATTTGAATTTAATTTATGTATGTGTGTGTAAGTTTATTTACATATAAAATATAAAAAAATACACGTACATCTATAATATTATAAAATTCTAAGCATACCGTGTCTGTACATTAAAGCTATTTAAAAAAAACAACTGGAATATACTATATAAACGATGGAGAAAACGTAGCAATTTTTTTTAGATGTCTTGTCGGTTTGTCTGTTTGCTCGGGATTCACTTAAAACTGGGCCGATTTCGATGCGGTTTTCACTGATCGACAGCTAATTCTTACTTAAACTCTGCGCTGCTGTTTATCCTGGGAATCCCGCGGGAAATTATCTGGCAAAAATTTCAAACTGCCAGTTTAAAAAAAAATCGAATTCCAATGTGATTTTTCACTGATCAATAACAAATTTAATGTAATAAAATGTGTGATTTTTTATCCCAGGAATCCCGCGGGAATTTTCCCAGGAAGCGGTTTGTAGTTGTTCGGGTGCGCAAAAATTAGCTTATTCCGACACAGTTTCCACTAAAACGATAGTTTAGATTCTTTTTTTTTAATGCTGTGATACTTCGGGTCCCGGAAATGCCGCGGGAATTTGAAATCAAGCGTGGACGAAGTCGCGGTAACCACTTTTCAGTACGTGGGGCGTCTGTCTGTTTAACAGATTTGTAATTTAAAAAAATATTATATTATCTTATTAATCACTTTTTCCATTAGAAAAAAGTCGTTAATAAACTAATTGGGTCCCAGGTGGGCCGTCGGCCTGTCTGCTAAACTCATGCAATAAAGAAAATTTATTTACTTACATAGACTCAGTTTACAAGAGAAATTATTGCGAAACAGACGGACGGAATGGTTCCGTTTTTGCCAAAATTGCTACGGAACCATAAAAAATTTAGAACACTAACCTTATCAGAAGACGTTCCGTCCGGCGGGTGGGTCCGGGAATCTCCGGAGGCGGGCGTAGCCACGGAACAAGCGGCTCCGGGGGACCGAGGAGGAGGGGTCAGAGTTGTCTCACCTGAAATTCAGTTATAGTAATTAGAATAGAATATACTTTATTGTAGCCCAGGAGGGCAAACCGGAGTCCATGCCCCGGGCGGCCAGTTCAAACTTCGCAGACAAATACAAAACTCATCATTAAAGCAAGTATGACCACCGAGACATCCAGTTACAATGGTTTTAAGCCCCAACAGTAGTAGGGATTCCAGAGTTCTGGCTCACGGCAAAAATCGTGTTTCTGGCGGGCAAAAAGTGTTTCGACGGACAACCCTGCCTAAAAAAAAAAAAAAAAAAGTTTGGTGTCAAATTGGGGATCTCGAGTACGCCCGAACGTTCTACGCGTTTATTATGATTATTATTTTATTTTTTTGTATAAATGAATATACCTACATATGTATAATATATGTTTATGTTTATTTCCTTTTCCATTGAAAAAGTATACTCTGTTTTACTTCTATATCTTAGTTATTTTACAGAACCCACGTGTTTCACAAACTTTTCTAATCCACCGTAAGGTTGTCTGGAAGAAATTGCTTTTAGTGATAAGACCACCTATTGTCTTCTGTGCTTAAACACCTTAAACTGCAGCTTAATGCTATGCAATAAAGTAGCTCCGGATGTTGAATTTATTTCGCGGAGGGAGGGGCAGAAACACTGAAACATTTCGCCCTCGCTCACCTGTTTATTATATTATATTTATCTCAATCATCAACATCATAATTATCATCATCATTTCAGCCATCAGACGCCCACTGATGGAGATAGAACTCCCGGAAAGAACGCGACAATGACCGGTCTAGCGCTGCTCTTTCTGTGTCAAACCAATTTTTTTTTTACAAATACGCATACGTGGACGTGTAGGACATATTCATCCGTGCAGGAACGGTGAAAGAATACAATTTCCTGCGTTGGGGCGGCCTGTCGTAAGAGGCTACAAAACAACCCACAGCCAGCTTACCACCCCTGGTCTAGGATATGCCGTCATAACAACCTTGAGTTGTGTTCCGGCATTCGTGGCCAGGTTCCGTTCTCCTTTAAGAGAGCAGCAGCGCATTTGTAGCACCTTTGGTGTCTCAAATTTCCATACGCGTTGGTAACCGCTTTCCATCATGTGGGCCGTCTACCCGTCTGCTGAACTCGCAATAAAGCTGAGCAATAAAAAAAATCATTTGTTTCCAAATATAGCTTCATCCCTTTCAGAGGCACGCTGTCCGTCCCCAAACATGAGCGGGTTTCACTTGCCCACTGTACCGGTGCTTTTTAACGTATGTCTACGCACCTAGCGAAAAGTGATTTATGTGCTTAAAACCATTTTAACTTTTCTAGGCCAGGCTAACGAGATTGCCCAGGTCAATTAATATTTATTTCTTTACTTTATTATCTTTACAAATATGTCCTTCTTTAGGGCGACACAAAGTACTAATTGGGAACGGGCGACTAAAGCCCGAAGGGAAGGATCACGGCGGGCCGGGATCGGTGGTTTGCGGTGGCCTACGCTATCTTACTGCCGTTTCGCAACGTGTTATGGCTGGGAGAGAAGAAACGGCGAAAGAAACTTCCCAGCAACACGCCTAGTCTATCCTGTGGGGTGAGCTATGTCTCCTAGCGTCCCTCGCGGGGACGTGGAGAGATCTTGATTGGCGGCGTCTGAGACGCCGCCGTCTGTGTCTGTCTGTCGGTGCCTGCCAGCCTACTGTTCTAACCGTGGGCGGACTGATCCGGGCCAGCCGTTTCGTAATAACGTCGACTCTGTCCGTCAGGACGTTACGCGGTCGTCGCACAAGAGCCTTTCGACGAGGCTTATAATCGGACGCGGACACGACGAGCGGATTTCGATGGTGCGGCGCGAGATCGAAATACTTACGCGAGAGCGACGTAATGTAGTTTTTGATGGAGGGAAGCTCCAGATCGCGGTGGAGGTCGACGTTACGCATATAGAGGGGAGCACCGACGGCTCTGCGCATGAATTTATTCTGCACGATTTGCAGTTTATCTAAAAGGGCAGGCTTGACATGGCCGAATACCACACTCGCGTATGTCATGATCGGGAGGATGCATGTTTTATACAGAGTAAGCTTGTGTCTGAGGGACATTTTGCTTCGTTTGTCTATCATGGGTGCTAAACGACCCATCACAAATCGCGCTCTATTTCGGACTATAGTGATATGCTCGTTGAAGCGCAAGTTCCGATCTAGGGTGACACCAAGATATTTGGTGGACTTTGTCCAGGGGATTTGTTGGTCATAGAGCGAAATGGTTTTTAGGCGAAGGCTAGCGCGTTTGGGGGACCGAAGCGTGCCCGGGGAAAAGAACATTGCTGCGCTTTTCTCCGGGTTTACCTCTATCCTCCATTTGCGAAACCATTCGCCTAGCTCTGTGACAGCTGCCTGCAGCCGGACGCAAGCCATTTGTCGGTTTTGATCTGATGTATAGAGTGCGGTGTCATCCGCGAAGAGGGCCAACTCCACATCTGGAGTTTTTGGGATGTCGCTGGTGTACAGCGTGAAGAGTAGTGGCGACAGAGCCGAGCCCTGTGGTACACCGGCTGTGAGTGGGTGAGGGGACGAGCACGTACCCTCCACTCGAAAACGGAAGCTACGACCTAGGAGGAAGTCTCGCAAGATGAGCACGAGTCTGTCTGGCATACCGAACTGGTACAGCTTGTAAATCAAGCCGTTGTGCCAGACCTTGTCGAAGGCTTTTGCTACGTCTAGAAACAGTGCGGCTGTTCCTATAGGGCGGGGGCGATGGGCAAAGTGAGATAATATGTGCTCCGTGATGCGGTGCACCTGTTGGACGCATGAGTGTCTGGCACGGAAGCCAAATTGCTCATCGGGTATTAGATGTTTGCTGAAGGCAAAATCTCTAAGTCGGGAGAGGATGACCCTCTCGTAAAGCTTGCTGAGTGCGCTCAGTAGGCTGATTGGACGGTAGCTGGACGGTTTATTAGCCGGTTTTCCCGGCTTGTGAATACCGATGACATCTGCTTCCTTCCAGATCGCGGGAAAGGAGCAGTTTGTTATGGCGGCATTGAAGATGCTCACTAGAATTATAATTAGATGGGCGGGTAGGAGTTTTAAAACGCGATTGTTGATGCCATCGGTCCCTGGGGCCTTTCGCGGTTTGAGAGACTTGATCAGATCTTGCACTTCTTCGACCGTGACCGTGTCGAGTGTGGTTTCCGCTGGTAAGGAGGATCTACGTTCGACCTCGGAGTCTACCTCCGTCAGGTGTGACTGGTCGACGTTTTGCGTAGTGGGGGAGCATTGAAGCTCTAGACTCTGAGCAAGGCACTCGGCCTTCTCCTCGTCATCGAACGCCTCGGTGTTGTCGGCTCTTTCTAGCGCGGGTATGACAGTAAGGGTGTCTGATTTGAGAGCTCTAGCCAGCTTCCAGTACGCCTGGTGAGTTGGTTCGATATCCCTCAACGTTCTGTCCCAACGTTGTTCCCTGACTTCCCGGATACGTAGTTTGACCTCGCGCTCTAGTTCGCGGAGTCGGACTCTGTTATCCTCGGTGGGATATCTGTCGTGAGCTCTGGAGGCGGCTCTCTTTTCCCTCAGCAGTACCCTCACCTCGTCCGGCAGGCATAAGTGGCGGTCATCCTCCACTGGCACCTGCCTGGACGAGTTCCGCACTGCGGATTGAAGGTGGCTGGTGAGGGCCTCGATTGCCGTCTCCGTGTCTTGGCGGGACACGATGTGGTCCGGGATGCGGTCCAGGTCTTGTGAGCTGGTTGCCTTGAGGAGGGTCTCAAGTCTCAACCAATCCACAGAGGTCCTAGTTTCAGATGTCTGGTCTGTCTGTGGTCCTAATCTGAGGATAACCGGACGATGGTCCGAGTCGATATCGTCCATCGTTTCGATCGAATGGAACTGAAGGGTTACGCCCCTCAGTAATGCTAGGTCGAGAGTGTTTGGGGTCCCCCAGTCGCGGTTGGGGGGGTATCTTGTGGGGGTCATGGGAGTTAGTATATCAAACAAAAGATTGTCTGATATATTTATTAGGGCTCTGCCATTGGGGTTAGTGGTATTGCAATTCCACTGCTCGTGTTTGCAATTCAGATCTCCGGCTATAATAACAGCCGGGCCTAAGTTGAATAGGGTTTCTAGGTCTTTCTTAATGAGGGTTTTTTGGCATGCGAGGTATGCTGAAACTATGACTAGAGGTTGGTGGCCAGTCATTGCTAGTCTGCAGGCGGATACCTCCATACCTTCTAGTGGGGGGGTGACTACAGGCATGCAGTGTAGGGATCTTCTGAAATAGATCAGGGTGCCGCCACCACGGCCTACCCTGTCATGTCTAGTGATCCGATAGTTAGAGATCTTTGGATCTCTATTACTCGGTTTCAGGAAGGTCTCCTGTACTAGTAGTATATCTACTTGATTGGTAACCAGGAAGTCATGGACCAAGTCGCGCTGGTTTCGAAGGCCATTGGCGTTATAAGTCGCCAGAGTCAATGAGCGTGGTTTATTTCTACCTACATGCGCCATTTGTTACCGGTAACAATAATTTGACTAGGTTGTTTAGTTACAACGATCTAAGTATTTGGAGGAGGTACGCGTGATCCATTTCGATCACGAGTTGATCCCGGAGGGAGGGTTGTGTTGACTCTGAAACTTGCCTCAGTTTCCGAGCCAAGAGTTGGACCTCTTGCAGGTCGAAGGGCAAGTTCTTGGCGAATTTAGTCGCCAAAGCTAAGTCCTCCGCTATAGAGTGGTGGGCCGATGGCCCTGAAGGTCCCTTAGAAATGGGGGCGAGGGCGGGGGCGGGGGTGGCCGAGGGTAGGCCGGCCATAACTGGGGCACGCGTCCTTAGCGGAGGGAACGCTTCCGTCGTGGGAAGACCCGTCCAGTGGTTTACCACTGGGGGGGGGGGGGGGGGCCGCCACGAATGCGGGTTTGTTCGGCACTTTTCTAGTGCCTTTTTGGGCATTGCCCTTTCCGACCTTACGTTTGGGTCGGGGGGCGGCAGGGCAGCCTCTGTAGTTAGCGGGGTGACCCGCTTGGCCGCAGAGGATGCAGCTCGGTGGCTCCGGGGAGTCCCGGGTGCGAGTGCACTCCGAGGTCCCGTGGTCGCCCAGGCACTTGACGCACCTGGGACGGGATTGACAATGTAGGGCAGAGTGCCCATAAAGTTGGCAGCGATGACACTGCCGCAGTGTATGTTTTTCGTGTGGACGTTCCACACGAAGGCCAGAGAGGCCACAGACCTTCTCAAGTTCGAAGATCTTTTTCCCCTCTGGGGAGAGGTCGAGGACAACCAATACTAGGTTTAGAGGGGACTTTGTGGCGTCGCCTCTGTGCATACGGTGCACTTCGTGCACTGGTAGGGCTTGGGACTTAAGGTCCTCTAGAATATAGGAACTTTCAATTTCCTGAGGAAGTCCGCGGATTACAGCCCGAAGGCGTTTTTCTTCTGGCAGGGCGTAAGTGTAGTAACCGATTTTACGGTCACATAATAGAGTAGTTAGGGCGCGGTGGTCACTTGAAGATGTGACCATAACTTTGATGCCGTGTTGGGTATCACGGGCCTCTTTTATGGAGATTGCCTTACCTGGCAGTTCCTTAGCGAGTTGAAGCCAATGGGCTTTCTCGCGGATGATGAGGGGTGGCGGCGGGCGCTGTGAAGGTGGTCCAGGGCGGCTGGAAGGTGTCATTGTCGGTTTTGCGCCCGCAGTGGGAGCGGGGTTGGGGGGGACCTCCCTCTGGGTCTTACGCTTTTTACTACGATTGACGGTTATGAAACCGTCATCGTCTGCTCGGTCTAAGAGGATGTTCGCGGGAGGCGCGACATCCATGGGGGTAATTTCATCGGCCGGTGGAAGAGGGGCAACCCTGAGGTATTGCGAACCTTCAGGGGCTAAGTCGATTTCGCGACGAGAATCGATTACGCGGTGGATGGGCGAACGTGAACGCGATGTCGTCGAACTCGCGGAGCTCGAACGCGGTTTTCCCGGTGCGGAACCGCGAGAAAACGAAGCGCGCGACTTTGGTGCCACACGGTGGGCGTCGTTGAGCGGGGGTGCGGGCGGCGGGCGCACCGGTAACACGGCGGGTACGGACGCGGGGGGCGCGGGCGCTGCGGCAGAGCGCAGGTGGTCTGCGGCATGCGCGGCGGCGGGGGTCGCGGGGGGTGCGATGGTCGCGGCAGATGCGGGCGCGGGGAGGGGGACCTGCGCGGGGGCCCTTTGCACGTGTGACTCGCGGGACACAGGTTTCTCGGAATTAAGTTCCGAGACAACAACGGACGCCATTGATTGGGACTCCGGAGTCCTCAAAAATTGGTCGAGTGCTTGAGGGAATTGCTGTCGTAAAAACGACAGCAAACCCTCCAACAGCGACGGAGAGGGCTCCACGCCGTCCATAGTCCCTGAGGGGGACGAACGATTTGGTGGAAAAACCACCTGATGACGCACTTTTCACTGCACTGTCACAGAAAAAACACAGATCGACCGGGTGAACGAACGAACACAACGAACACGAATAACGGACTGCCGAGGCGGAACGGGAGACGTGCGCGCGCGACGAAGATACTCCCTATTGTTCTTAATGACGTCCACAGCGACTTCAAAACAAAAACAACATGTTCTTTTCTTCCTCAACCTTTATTTAAAACAGTATTTGTACAAATCGTATACTAATATATCATTAAGGATTGTTTCCTGGCTTTCGAATAAATTGGTCAAATCCGTCATACTATATCCATGAAACTTATAGTATAAGTATACCAAACAGTATGCACCACATACTGAAGTCCAGTCATTTTGTATTCTCCTAGTATTGAAATGCCATTGTCTACAATTCCTATTTAGAAAAGCCAAGTGGAATCCTACAGGTGACCGACCAAAGGAATCGAAGTATTGTCCAATGTTGTGTTGGTCTATGTGCATGGCTACCCAGTGAGAACCTGGCTGGGTGCTTGGATCCAGATTGCTCACTAAAAACGTAGGCGCTTCCATGTGAATTGGTAAGTTGTTTGCTGCATACACGTTCCTCTCTAAAGATGGGTGAATTTTGCATAAACATTTCTGGATCTCGATTGTGTTCATATTTGTAACCAAAGTGCACACGTGCTACTCGATGAAGAATACTATTGTAAATGTTCAACATAATCTTGGGAACTTATTATGTAAAGGAAGTTGTAAATAAAAAATATGAAAGCTATGTTGACAGTTTTATTTATTGATATCTTTCTTATGATTAATACATATAATTCTATCTTAACTACTATAGTCTACGATTACATTGCGGTTCTTATCTATTTCAATAACATTATCGAACTCGGCATACACAATACAGTTAATAGTTTGTGAAAGAGCAGATTCAAAACGAATTTCTAATCTCACGCTACCATTCCTAATCAGATTCCAATGACTTGAGGAGTTAGCTGATAAATCAGGAGTTAAGTCAAAAGCTAGCAGACAGTAACCTTGAGCGTACTGTTCCCTAGATATCCCGTTACCTTCGTTAAGAAAATGTATACCCGTTCCAGAGAATAACGTATGATAGGCTGTAGTGAAAATATTACTCTCAAATGATGGTTGTAACGCTTTAGAAGGTATTTGCTGACCATCAATGTATAAACAAAATGAACTCATTTCATAATTCTCAAAATTAAAAGGATTTTTAGTAAGACTACCATTAAACGCTGCATTATTAACAAAACCAACTATGCATCTTTTAGGTACCTGTCCCAGGAATATATTATCGAGGGTCTTTCCTTGAACCCCTGATGGTATCGTTAAAACTTTGACTTCAGCTCGAGTAATAGGATATTTTGCAGTAGTAGAGGCTAAAACTTTTTGATGTGCGAGTAAAACAGTTGGGCTGATTCGAGATCTACGGACAATGAGAGTTGCATCCATTATGCATACTTTTAACTTTAAATCGTTCGAAGAAGCCATCAAGTTAAACGTTTCTCTCGATCGAACTAATTTTACAGACATATCAACACCGTTAATCAAAAATTTTTCCTGATTGAATAAATCACCATGCAAATGTCCAATCATTTCGATTTCCTTGCTTTCACTAGCCAACTCTTGTCGCTTTTTGAATCCCTCATTGGAATCATCAGTTGAATCCATCTTTCCAGATGTATCTTTATACCAAAGACCACAAGTAAGGTGGGAGTCTTTAGCTGCAGGAGCATAATTCAATAGTGTTTCTATATATGCACGATATGCATATGTGTTATTCGGAGGTGAAACAAGTTTTTGATTTAAATATACATCAAGTTGGTTGAAAAGTGAATGTAACCAATTATTAACTGGAGCCACCACTATTGATGAATTCAATTTGGTGGAGTCTTGATGTAATATTTTCGCTTTTATATGTATTAATGTATGAGATAAATCTATGTAGTCATCTCCTCCTCCTGATACTTGAAATTCTATCGGCCCATCATCAGCCAGAGATGAAATTGGTTTGTAATGTATCCATAATCCACTTTCGATACTTGTTTGTGTTGAAGGTAAAGCAAATAAATCTAATTCTGACTTAATGCACTCGCAAGAATGACTATGTAGAAAAGACATCTTGTTTTATTTTAAGAAAAAATGTCTTTTATTTTTTTCTTGTTCACTTTTATTTTCTTAGCAGCTTTTGCTTTGGCGGTTGATGGTGAAATGAATGAAGACTGATTTCTCCTCTTTCTTTTATACCCTGAACCAGACATGACGCTATCAATTTTGGCATCTGCTTTCCTTTTTAAGTTCGAACTGGCCTCTTTAAGCCGGGTTTTAATTGATTCTTCCATAGGCCGTGAACTAACCATATCAGATAGGAGACCTACACCAGCATTTAAAGCCTCTTTACCAATTACTCGGGCTCCACTGGACAGTAATGGTAAAACTGATCTAAATAGCCCGCCTAAAAAGCTACCGATTCCATGTCCACGCTGGTATGGGGCTCCTTTGTAAATAACTCCGATTCCAGATCCAGCTTGATGTGAATAATAGTGTTCGTAGGGGCAAGTTATTCTATTACCTTGGGAGGACATTATTATAATTTTCTAAAATGAAGCTTTATACACACTGTTCCAAACTGGAATGGTATTTTTTGACCAGTGCTTGTTCTTATATCTATTTCAATTGTATCAAACTCCCTCCGCATTACAGGTAAGTAGTGAGGTGGCGAGAATACATGCATTTTATTAGCTCCATAGATATACTTTGACGGATCCAATTGTATAATTCTCAACAATGGGGTCATAACATCCCCTACAATTTGTGGTTCAATTATATCACAGTAAACAAATAATTGTGGTGGTAAACCTAAATGCAAATTAGCTGGACATTTGCCAAGACCCTTTTCAACCAGATTTTTATTAGGTTCAAATCCAAGTTGAAGTGACAGCTGGGGTGATAATGATAAAGATCTGATATTTTCATCCATTACTGTTACACTAACAAATTTAGATAGTTCATCATAGTGAAATCTAACATTTTCTCCTATATTGTTTAACGCCATCAATATATGGTTAATATTGTCATAATTTGTAGCTGGAATACGAGTTTTGTAGTAGACAAGAGAAGTTGTTTCTTCGTTAGGTATTTGCATTATTTTAGTCACATAAACAACATTTTCATGTTCTTGAACAATAAACATTGTACATGGATATTGAAATTCTACAACGCCCACGTACCACATACCTTCAAGTATTATGGACTTTGGTAACTTTGTTGAAAACAAAGTAGTTTTGTTTTCTGGAAAATATTCCATAGAACTATTGCTAAGTAATGTTAAATAAAAACTTTCTTTTATCATATTTGATTTAAACTAGATGCTAAAATCCAACTATTACATTTTTCTGGATAACCTTTCCACTTGACTAATACTTCTTTTCTGTTACCAGACTGTCGAGAACGGATAATTTTATCTATTTTATAAGATGAAGTGGGGTCGTACGTAACTTTTTGTAATTCTCTTTCATAAAATGTCCCCACAATTGGCTCATTTTTTAGATCTTTTAACGTATAGACCACCCATGGTGATCTATCCATTATTGAAGTTATAATGAATATTTCATCACTCCAATTAGATTCATAGCCTTTTTGAAATATATGTTTGTACTTAGTGATTCTTACATGATCTCCTACGTGAAATTTTGGTAATGAATTATTTGGGCTTTTTGCATTTTTTTTTTCTATCGTATAGATTATTCCAAACGGTCATTATATTACTCGAATTAACATCACTTGGACACATTTTTATACTGGAGTGATAACTGTGATTATAGGCATTTATTAAATCTTGTAAAACATCTACATATTTGTAAGTGTTCTTGTGAGTAAAGTATCGCCACATTTTCATTTTTAGAGTTCTTTGAAATCTCTCTACTATGCTTGCCTTAATGTCAGGATTGTTTGTGGTATAATAATTTATATGTTTACTTTTAAAGTATCTACGAACATCTATGGAAACGAATTCGGTACCTTTGTCAGATTGTATGTGAGTAGGAGAAGTATTAGCTTCATTGAATACACTATCAAAACATTTTTTTACTGTTTCAGAATTTTTATTTTTTATAGCCCTAGCATAAGCGTATTTCGAAAACACATCAATAATACAAAGTATATAGTTATAATTATCATTATACTTAGAATAAGTTCTCATATCACTCAAATCAACTTGCCAGAGTTCGTTAAAGTTAGATAAAACATACTTATTCCTAGGAAATTTTCTATGTACAGGTCTATGCAATGTATATGTTTCTTGTGATTGCAACCAATTTTTAACATCACTTTTAGTCATTTTACCGTTCATCGCTTTAGTTAGTTTTTCTATGCTACTATAACCAGCAGGATGTGAAGCATCATAATATATTTCATTAATCATTTTTAATGGGTCTATTACACGATCGTCTAGTATGGCGTCCATTTCTCCCAATCAAGTTTTTTGCGAATCTTCTTTGTGTATTTGTTAGGAGGAGTAGAAAATTCTTCATCTGTAGAAATCTGACCAAGTTCATGCAATTTAAGTTTATTTATGTATTCTATTCTTTGTGGATTACCCAAGTAAGACAAGGGTATTTTTATATCATGCAATGCCTTGGCAAAAGCTTCCCATCCTATAGGATCATTTTTCTTAAGTGGACGTAGTAAATCATTGATCAAGTCTACAATATTACTCCCAGAAATATTCTTGTCATCAATAACCACTGTGCCATCTTTATTCCATCGAATTTTGTTTTCACTCAATGAAATCACATTTAACAATGATTCACCTTTTTTAGAATAGGTTTTGGGTATTAGACTCAGAATTTGATTTGTTGTGTAAAGAGGGTTACTCTTACTGATGGTGTGCGCTTCACGTTTTCCTTCTATCTCTGATGTTTGAGTAGAGACTGGTTCTTTAATGTCAGCTTCATCGTTTATATTTAATTTTGTTCCAGTGATATCTATATTTTTAGATATTATGGGCAATTCAATAGGTCGTCGATTTTCTTCATGGAAGTGTAAATATCTTTGCAATATTTGTAAGTACAAAATACATTTTTTTCTATCATCCATATCACTGTTTAAGATGTTTTTCATTTCATTATCTAATCGGGATGTAGGGTTATTATTATCATTATTTTGATGATTTAATTTCTCTAAAAGACTTGGTTCAACGAGCAACATCTTCTTAGCATGCTCCATTGTTATTTTTTATTTTACAAGAGATTCAACTAATCCACTTAAGATTGCACCCAATATTATTGGTAGGAATGCACCACCTTTTTGTATTATTATACTTTTCCTTGCTTTATTTACCCCTTTGCGAACTAACTTACGAAGTACCGATTTGTAGTTTTTTAATTTTTTCTTATTCTTCTCTTCAATTGGTACCTTTCCTTGGAGAACGTTATGAATACATTCACAAATACAATTTATTTCATCTTCATTACAAGATTTTAAAAGAGCTGTTCTATATTTTGGTTTCAACTTATGTAACGCTGACAACAAATCTTTATGCGTGTTGAGACTTCGCGACATTATTAATAAATGATGGGGATTTGGTTGTTCTTGGCATATTTAAACCCTTTTGTTGGTATGTATACATGACATAACCCATCTGATGGAAAAATTTTGGTTTTGATTCGACATATATCACTTGTACCTTGTTTCAGATCAATCAATAAGTAACCATGTGCCTCTTTGGTTGCATCTCTGTAGGCATCTTCTATATACTTTGGATTCTCTGGAGATACTTGACGGGCCAAATACCGAATTTGTGTTTTATCACGTGGGTTTTTAAAATAAATAATATAACTTGAATTTAACGATATATCTCTTTGTCCTTTACCTTGGTGAAATAGATTTTGTGTTATGTAAAACACACTTAAATTTTTATGATGACTACCTTTAGTGAATATATCAACTATTCGTCCATCCGATTCTCTCATGAGATCATCAATAATTATAAGATTTGGATATTTGCCATCAAACATATTAAGGTCCGGAATGCCTTGATAGTAATTTACGTTTTGTAAATTGTACAAAGGTTGCATTTCATCAAAGCACCATGTTATTTGATCGAAAGAAGTGTTGCAAATATATTTAACATGTTTAATAAAATTTGTAACAAAATTTGATTTTCCACAGCCACTTGGACCAGCTACTATGGAAGTGAACGGATGAACAAAGTGAAACATCCTAGCGTACGTGTCAACACTATGAGGTATGATAAATAAATAAAGTCATTTTGTATGAGACATTAATTTTATTTCAATTATTTTCTTAAAAATACACACATTATACATTAAAAAAAATATTACTTAGAGTACACTAAGATAAGTTATTTACATTTAAAATCATTTTTAACCTTCTACAAAGATATTTTAGTTACATTAATATTACCTAAAAAACATTTGTTACAATTTTATGTTGTATAAAGTTTATAAAATTTACACCTTAAAATTATTTTAATCTTATACACTATTTACATTTATATATTATTTAAATATTTTATCTTAACTTATAATGACCCCATGCTAAGGTGTCAACATTATTAGGTAAAATAAATCTTTTTGTGTCATTATAAGATAAACATACTTTGTTAATTTGCTGGGTAAATATTGTATGTTTAATTGATCTAAATCTATACATGGTATCGTATTTAATATTTCTATCAAAAAGACATGATTTATAATTTTGCATTGTCATCCTTTTTGTGACACTTTTGTTGACACCTTTGGCTTTCGATATCAATTTGTTTTCGGTTTGAATTGCATACATTTTTGACTTTAATCCTACAAATTCTTTGACAATTTTACCATTACTTTCATCTTTGAAAAAACCTAGTTTCTTTTTATTGAGTTGTGGAAAACCAAATATATTATTCGTAGGATAATCAGATGTATCAAACCGTAATGAAAGATCGGATTTAATCTTGTCATAGAAATCGTTTGTGAAAATCTGATATATCAAGCTATCGGTATCAGTGTATAATAATTTTGTATTATTACCAAACTTAGTTAGAATGTAGTCGTAATGAAACTCATACATTAGAGTTTTTGATATATCTAAAATAGAGAAACCTAAATAAATGGGTTTATCATAGCAAACTTTTGTTTTTTGTAATTGGACTGCTACTAAATTTTCCGAAAAAATTGACAGATTGCTGAATTCAGGTTTTGCAATAAGATCCTGAACACCTAAAATTTTACCACGATTTTCCCAGTGGGTTAGTAATTTTACGTTTACTCTTTTATCAACATTTTCCATTGTTTTTCCAAAGACTGAGTTGTTCATTAATTTGTAAGTCTTTTTCAAAATCTGATGTTGCCTTTGTTCTGAGTTCAGTATTTAAGTCAATGTATTTTTTTAGCCAGGGGCTTTGTCGGAACTTTAATATTCGATGTATCTTGGTTAATTTGATACCCATTTTAAGACACTGTTTAAGATTTCTATAATGAATTTTATATTTTACTTTATTATTTAAATTTGGTATTAGTTTTTTTTCTTTTGTACCCCCTATTGATATATTTTCAGGACACAATGGTAAATCGGAATGTAAATCATGTAGTTTCTCAGGATACTCCAAATCAGGGATAATTCGCGACCCGTGTGTAGGATTCACCAGATCGAGGGTGGCACCAGCATGCCCAGTCAGAACTGGTGCCATGCTGTTGCCACCCCCGGTTAGGGATACCCACTAAAACCCCTGGGTGTTCCGTCCTTCGCCTTATGCCAGGGCTACGGGTATATGACCTAGCCTCTCCGCAGCCCTGGCAGGCGTGGGCCCCCCTCACGAGGCCTCTTCCATTGCCGGGGGACTCATCCCCCGGCATCATCATGCTCTCTAGGCGTGGGGCGGTCTGTAACGCGCCCCACGGGAGGAGAGATGAGCGCGCGCGGAACACTCGCGCTCTCATCTCGACGGCATGTGCGGGTGAGTGAGAACCCCTATACCCCAAGGGGCCCCACCCGCGCCGCCCGCTTACGGTGGCCGAAGGTCGAAATCCGCCCTCCGGCGTCGGCGCGTCCTCCTTTGGCGGGAGCGGAGCAAGGACGTCCGCTCACGCTCCCGCTCCGCCTCCTCCTTCGCAAGCATAACGCGCTCGCAAAAGGAGGAGACGGCGTCCCATCCGGTTGGGCTCCCGACCATGGTGCGTACCACGGCCGGGAGCGAGAGGTCAAATCCGGTGAGGGCGACGAGGTCTCGGCGCTGCTCTGTCCAGGCTGGACACTCCTGGAGTGTGTGCAGCGCCGTATCCTCGTCGCCGATGTCGCAATGATGGCACCCTGACGTCGGCTCACGGCCTATGCGACACAGGTACCTCCCAAAGCAGCCATGCCCCGAGAGGACCTGTGTCAGACGAAACGTCAGGGTGCCATGTCTACGTGTTGTCCAGTCTTGCAGGACGGGCCTCACCGCTTCAATGGTGGCGAGGCCCGCGCTGGGGTGTCTAAGGCGTTCTTCCCAGACCACCATGGCAACGTCGCGGAGCTCCGACCGGCAGGCCTCAGTCTCCTGAGGCGCCGGTCTCGTGCCCCTCGCCAGGGCCTCCTTGCGCCACTGATAAAGCGACGCGAGGACCCTGGCTTCGAGGTCCCATGGTGGGGATCCGGCGAGTAGCGAGGCCGCTTCGAAGGACACCGTACGGTATCCCCTTATCGCCCTGACGGCCAGTACTCGCTGCGCTTGCCGCAGCAAGACTATATTTCTGGCCGTCAGGCGGTCTGCCCATACGGGGGCCCCGTATAGGGCCATAGACCGCACGATTCCTTCGAAGAGTTTTCGGCAAGTGGCTTCGGGCCCCCCAATGTTGGGCAGCAGGCGCGAAAGCGCTCCCGCTGCCCTTTTGAGCTTGGGGGCTAATTGCCTAAAATGTGCCGAAAAGTCCCATCGGCTATCGAGGACCAATCCCAGATACTTCATAGTTTCCCCGATGCCGATGCGGACACCTCCTACGACGATATTAGAATCTGGAGGTGGTCGATTTCGAGGACCGTGAAAGATCACGGCCTCGGTCTTCTGCAGAGCCACCTCCAGACCAAGTCGCCGAATCCTGCCTACAATTTGTGACACCCCAGCCGTGCCCAGGATGCACGCCTGCCTATGGGTCCTCCCGTTGGCGGCGATCAACGTGTCATCTGCATAGCAGATGACGCTGACGCCCGGGAGGACCCTACATCGCAATGTCCAGTCGTATGCGATGTTCCACAGCAGAGGGCCTAATACCGATCCCTGTGGAACACCGCATACCATGGCTCGTCGACTCCACGGTCCACAGTGGGCACAGGGTCTCCGTCCGCGCTGGTCTCCGCATCAGGCGGGGCCATGGCAGGAGGCGAATGCTCAGCCCTAGAGGGGAACAGAGCGCCGACCATGTCATGCACTAGGTCCCTGGAGAGAGACTCAGTCAGCGGGGGCGCCCAGGCGCGGAGCTTGTTCCGCGCCATTTTAAAAGGGCGCCCCCATGGGTCTGCATTTAAACTGACCAAGAGCCCCCCCCAGGCCTGTGACTTTGCTTCGCGAATTGCGACTTGGAAGTCGCGTCTGGCGCTCCTGTATCCCTCGTACAGGCGAGCTGCTACGGCCGCTGCGTCTGCTCCGCGACGACGCCGTCTACAATACCTGGTGTACTGGCGGTGTGCTAGGTTGCACGCCCTACGCAACGTTTCAAGCGCCGGGCTCCACCAGTACACCTGGCGGGAATGCCGAAATCGGCCCCTCCTGGGCATCGCCGCATCACAAACGCTTGTGACGAGCGACCGTAGATCCTCTGCCTCCTGCTCGACCTGGGGAGGTTCCGTACCGGGCCCTGATGACCACGTAGCTACTATCAGGGCCTCCCGGAATAGCTCCCGATCTAATTTCCTTAGTGCCCAGCGCGGACAATCTCCTACCGGGGGAACATAGCATCCCAACTTAAACCCGGTGCTGTATAATAGTGGGAAGGATCCAAACCATATGTTTTGAGACAAAGGTCACGGAAATTTTCAAAAACATCAGCTAGCAATAGCACATCTGTTTTTAGATATAAATTCGAATAGTCTAACATGTTCTGACAACCAAAGTGTTGCCAAACATCCTGTGCACGATTGTAATCATTATCAGAAATTTTGGTATCCGTAAGCGAACTATAAAATTTATCTTGGCTTGGTAGAGAGGTTACATTTAGAGAGTCAAACGAAGTCATAAACTCATATGGGTAAACACCTTTCTTACAAAGACGATTGAAGTCTTCTTTATCAGGAAAGTGGTTTTTTAGTTCACGAAATTCTTCTACTTTTAAGTTTTTTGCTAACTGATCGAGGCTGCATGGTAAAAATTTAAAAGAATCTACAAATCTTAAGGTGACCTTTTGATTGTTTATTGTTACGTGTTTTGAGAACGAAATATATTTTTCTTTGTTTTGAGGAATTATATCGATTTCACCTTCAACAAAATTAAGCGCATGGACGATGAAATGTGCATCGTAATTACTTAAATTATGTAGAAAGACTGGAATATAACAAGGGTTAATGAACTTTTTCTTACATACTTCATGTACAACACCTAATTGCTTATCAATATCTAAAACTTCTTCAGCCTTTAAATCAGTTTCACAAATGTAACAAGTATTTGTATCTACAGTTAACAGTGATTCAGGTGGTTTTTGAAAACAATCGTTTCTGCGAATAGTTTTTAAATCATCATATAAACGATTCATGAATACTTGAGTGCAGTTTGGTCCAGTGTATGTTTCATACTTTGATAAGCTATCATCGAATGAGCATTTGATATAATAACCGAAACTATAAACCTCATGTTTCTGAATGTTGTTAGTATTTGATTTTGATTGATCGTTAGTACATGTTATAATGGGGTTTAAAAATGCCTCAAAGTCAGCGTATACAACAAAGGGAATTTTAATTTTTTTTTGGAACTTATCGAATTTTAGTTTATCGGTTGATATAGGTTGTCCGAACCAATTTTTTAATGTTTTTTCACTGCTAGGTAAATTTGTAGTGATGTGCGAACAATCATGTTGTTGATGGTTAATCAATCTGTCTCTAGTGGAAAAGCGCAACAAACACCCATCACATATATTTACAACACCATTTGTATTCGATATTTGCTTACTTACTAATCGCGATAAGTTTTTTATGTAGCAATAGTGACCGACTGTTCCATTTTGTAAGTATAATAGATTTATATGTGTACTGTTACGGCATTTTGTAAAATAAAGCGGACCAACAACAGAATGTTTTTTTTGTTTGATATCATATTCCAACCCAAATACCGTGAAAATTTAGTTTATTTGAATGAATAGTGTAAGATGACAGTCGTCCTGAATTTTTGTTAACAGGGTATAATGCTGAGAGCAATGCCCATTTGAAACAGAAATTGTCTGAATTATTAACGTTTATAACGGCTTTTTTATCTTTGATATCTTTTGGTAAATCAATATATGAATTTCCACGTAGTGGATTATATTTGTTTATGTTTAGTTCTATAAAATTTATTTTTGTGAGACTCCATCCACTATCTTTCTTTTCAAAAGTACTTATTTTATGCACTAAAGTGTCACGCAAGGATACTATGAAAATATTTAAATCATCCGCTTGAGAAATAATGAAATTACTAGTTTGAAAATCGAATGAATTAGTTAGATTTTTTGATTCTTGAACAAAGTCTGCATGTAATATAAAATTTATTTTAACAGTAGAATGTTGTTTAAGTACTTCATCAATCAAAAAAAATATATCACTTTTAATTAATTCAAGAAACAATTCCGGTGTTTGGAACACTGAATCAGATTGATTTTTATTTTTAACTTTGTAAGATATGATACGCTGTCCAAAAGCTGAATCTACAACAGATACATTATCTAGAGAGCAATGAGATTTTAATATATTATTTTTATGTACTATGCTCTTAGTGTGATTAACAAAATATCTTCTATTAACTAGTATATTACACGTTTCACAATGTAACTTATCTGTACTGGTAGAAGGTTCATCGTGTCGTTGTCTCTTTGCGTCACTATTACTGTTGTCTGATTCAATGCTTCTTTTAAACACTCCTTGTCCTGTCTGTACTGAATGGGATGATGATTGACTGTAAAAAAATAAAAATTATATTTAAGCAAAATATAGATGAAAGTTAGCGAGTAAAAATGTAAGTATTTTAAGTTAAATAAGATAAGTAATTAAATTATACTTACATGACATTATTCTCAATCGTGGTACAAATTTCATAAAGGTTGGTGTCATATTCAGAATCGAATAAATTTTCATACATGGTACAAATTTCGTACAGCTCTTGATCGTATTCAGAATCGAATATATCCGTTTTTTCAACATTTTCACATAACTCCACCATATCCCTATCTTCACACATTTCGTCAAGTTCACGTTTCTTATCATTTTCATTGCTTTCAAACTCCGACGACACAAAAAAAGCACTGACACAAACACGTTCCATTTTGCGATGATGTAGCAACAAGATTGAAATTATAAATGGTTATCACTTTCGGATAACACAGACTACTTATATACCTGAGAAGTGGTATAAATCTGTTATTTTTAACTTAAAATTACACAATAATATAATTAGCTAAGTACTAGAGCAAGGTAGTAAACAATCTTTGTTATTTATTATCACTATTGTTATAATGAAATTTTTTACATGAATCAATCATGGAAATTTCTTTTGTGATATTGTATGCAGTCTTTTTGATGCTTTCAAAATGTTTGTTTTTGTCATCTGTATAATATTTAATTCTTATTGTGGCGTTTTTCCAATGCTCACTGCTGGGTATTTTTGCTAATGTTTTCAATTCATACACTTCAATTTTTATTAAGTGCGTTGAGGAACATGCATCTTCTCTATTAGTCGATAAATATGCAACACCACCGTTTGGTTGAGCTCGGGATACAGATGAACATTGCTTTTTCTTTTTATTTTTTGAAAACTCAAAAAACTTGTCAAGACTTTCTTCCTCGTCTCTTTTTCTTTTTTGTTTTGGAGAATCTTTAACAATGCTCAAATTATCGATATTGCTACTCTCTTCATCAGAAAGTGTTTGGTAATAATACTGTTTGAATGTATTTTCTTCAAATAGGTTCTGAAACAACAAAATTTGTAAGAAATTGTACTATCATTTTGAAGATAATTTAATAATTATAAAAAATATTAAGTGGTGATATTAAGTGACATATCTTACCTGCATTTCAGATCTGAAGTATTTAATTTCACAACACGAAAATACACTCCACTGACTACTTTACTACAGTTAACTGATAATATTTTATTTTGATTTTTAGTTTATATAGTTGGAGTCATCCCATTAAATCTAATTAACAAATGACATGCAAATACATCGTTATGATTAAATGATGCTTACAATAGTTTTCAAACAACTCATTACGATAAGTGTTAATTTGTAATTATTGACCAATAAATGGTTATGATACATAATTATTGTCAAATAAATCGTTATGATAAGTGTTGATATGTCTGTAAAATTAGTTCGATCGAGAGAAACGTTTAACTTGATGGCTTCTTCGAACGATTTAAAGTTAAAAGTATGCATAATGGATGCAACTCTTATTGTCCGTAGATCTCGAATCAGCCCAACTGTTTTACTCGCACATCAAAAAGTTTTAGCCTCTACTACTGCAAAATATCCTATTACTCGAGCTGAAGTCAAAGTTTTAACGATACCATCAGGGGTTCAAGGAAAGACCCTCGATAATATATTCCTGGGACAGGTACCTAAAAGATGCATAGTTGGTTTTGTTAATAATGCAGCGTTTAATGGTAGTCTTACTAAAAATCCTTTTAATTTTGAGAATTATGAAATGAGTTCATTTTGTTTATACATTGATGGTCAGCAAATACCTTCTAAAGCGTTACAACCATCATTTGAGAGTAATATTTTCACTACAGCCTATCATACGTTATTCTCTGGAACGGGTATACATTTTCTTAACGAAGGTAACGGGATATCTAGGGAACAGTACGCTCAAGGTTACTGTCTGCTAGCTTTTGACTTAACTCCTGATTTATCAGCTAACTCCTCAAGTCATTGGAATCTGATTAGGAATGGTAGCGTGAGATTAGAAATTCGTTTTGAATCTGCTCTTTCACAAACTATTAACTGTATTGTGTATGCCGAGTTCGATAATGTTATTGAAATAGATAAGAACCGCAATGTAATCGTAGACTATAGTAGTTAAGATAGAATTATATGTATTAATCATAAGAAAGATATCAATAAATAAAACTGTCAACATAGCTTTCATATTTTTTATTTACAACTTCCTTTACATAATAAGTTCACAAGATTATGTTGAACATTTACAATAGTATTCTTCATCGAGTAGCACGTGTGCACTTTGGTTACAAATATGAACACAATCGAGATCCAGAAATGTTTATGCAAAATTCACCCATCTTTAGAGAGGAACGTGTATGCAGCAAACAACTTACCAATTCACATGGAAGCGCCTACGTTCTTAGTGAGCAATCTGGATCCAAGCACCCAGCCAGGTTCTCACTGGGTAGCCATGCACATAGACCAACACAACATTGGACAATACTTCGATTCCTTTGGTCGGTCACCTGTAGGATTCCACTTGGCTTTTCTAAATAGGAATTGTAGAAAATGGCATTTCAATACTAAGAGAATACAAAATGACTGGACTTCAGTATGTGGTGCATACTGTTTGGTATACTTATACTATAAGTTTCATGGATATAGTATGACGGATATGACCAATTTATTCGAAAGCCAGGAAACACTCCTTAATGATATATTAGTATACGATTTGTACAAATACTGTTTTAAATAAAGGTTGAGGAAGAAAAGAACATGTTGTTTTTGTTTTGAAGTCGTTGTTGACGTCATTAAGAACAATAGGGAGTATCGGACGAGGGTAATTAGTGAACGTGAAATAGTAATTAACAAAAGAATAAACAAATGAGTAGCTAATTAGTGCTGTAATTAGCACGGAATTAAAAAAAGCTATCTCTGTAAATACAGCATATATCGAAAAACTGATAGCGTAGAACGATCGGGCGTACTCGAGAACCCCCAATTTGACACCAAACTTTCTTTTTTTGTTTTTTTTTTTTTTTTTTTTTTTTTTTTTTTTTCTGTGTTAGCCAGGGTTGTCCGTCGAAACACTTTTTGCTCACCAGAAACACGATTTTTGCCGTGAGCCAGAACTGGAAACAAATGATTTTTTTTATTGCTCAGCTTTATTGCGAGTTCAGCAGACGGGTAGACGGCCCACATGATGGAAAGCGGTTACCAACGCGTATGGAAATTTGAGACACCAAAGGTGCTACAAATGCGCTGCTGCTCTCTTAAAGGAGAACGGAACCTGGCCACGAATGCCGGAACACAACTCAAGGTTGTTATGACGGCATATCCTAGACCAGGGGTGGTAAGCTGGCTGTGGGTTGTTTTGTAGCCTCTTACGACAGGCCGCCCCAACGCAGGAAATTGTATTCTTTCACCGTTCCTGCACGGATGAATATGTCCTACACGTCCACGTATGCGTATTTGTAAAAAAAAAATAGGTTTGACACAGAAAGAGCAGCGCTAGACCGGTCATTGTCGCGTTCTTTCCGGGAGTTCTATCTCCATCAGTGGGCGTCTGATGGCTGAAATGGTGATGATAATTATGATGTTGATGATTGAGATAAATATAATATAATAAACAGGTGAGCGAGGGCGAAATGTTTCAGTGTTTCTGCCCCTCCCTCCGCGAAATAAATTCAACATCCGGAGCTACTTTATTGCATAGCATTAAGCTGCAGTTTAAGGTGTTTAAGCACAGAAGACAATAGGTGGTCTTATCACTAAAAGCAATTTCTTCCAGACAACCTTACGATGGATTAGAAAAGTTTGTGAAACACGTGGGTTCTGTAAAATAACTAAGATATAGAAGTAAAACAGAGTATACTTTTTCAATGGAAAAGGAAATAAACATAAACATATATTATACATATGTAGGTATATTCATTTATACAAAAAAATAAAATAATAATCATAATAAAACTACGTTTTAAAGGTTTTAAACGCGGTAATTTAATCTATTAGGTAATTTCATCATCAAAACTAAGAAGACCCAAACCCAGCAAAAACCAACTGCCGACCTCAAGACACTGTAAGCTCTTTCTGCGTGCACCGGAACACAAACCAACTTGACTGATAAATAAATTGATAAATTCTTTTATTTTTCCTTCCACCCATTTTAATATTATATAAAATTATTAGAGCTAGGCATGTTTGCTGAAGAGTTTCTTGCGCCGCTTCTTCTCTTCAAGCCATAACATGTTGCGAAGCGGTGGTAAATTAGATTAGGCTCCCATAGAGTAAATAATAACCAAAATTAAAACTAAATTATTAAAATGAACAAGGTGGCGGTAGGCTAAATAAAACTTAAAACAATACTCATTGACACTTGACATCTTTGTCTTCCGTAATCACCAACACTGCAAAGTGGCCGAGACTTCGGAATAACCGTTAGAACGTAGTTTTATTATGTATACAAGTCGCGAAAACTTAAGAAAATATTATAATAATCATAGTATAAATGGCATCGCCATGTAAACCTGTTTTCGACCTATTCAAACTTTCTTCTAACATATTTAAATTCCCTATCCAAATCTGACGGCGGGTTCTCCTTTTATACGCACGTCAGTCATTAATTGTCATTGTTGTTTGCTACAACAACTTTTTTTTTATTTATTTATTTTAGGTCGCTATTTAACAACTTAGGTCATTAACGACCACGATTATACAGTAATTATACACAGTAGGTTATCGTTCTACTGTCTAAATAAGGAAGGATGGATGGCAAAAACCAAAATTTTGTTTAAACTAGATTATAAACATCTACCTTTTTTAGAAATTTTAAGGTTTGCATGCATCCCTCCCCGTTTAGACAGTCTTTTAAATTATTAGGTACATTACATAATAATTTTTCATTTTTAAATGATGAACATTCAACTAATAGATGTGAAACGGTGAGTTCTAGTCCACACTTGCATTTATTTCTGTCATTTTTTGTGATGAGGTGGATGTGTGTCATATTGGTGTGTCCAATACGTAATCTAGTAATAATTACTTGATCTTTTCTACAACTAAAAGAGGTAGGAGATTTTTCAAAAATGGATTTTCTAATTTTAAACAGTGAAGATGAATTATCTGTCCTCCAATAATTGTCCCAATTTATTTTAATCTTATATTTGAAATATTTTTGTAATTCACTAGGAGTCGATTTATTGAATTTATAATTATCATTTTCATTAATTGCATTTCTCGCTTCACTATCTGCTTTCTCATTTCCTACTATGCCTTGGTGACTTGGGATCCATATTATTTCGAACATATAGTTATCTTTAAGCAGATTTATAATTTTTTGTTTTATTTCTACTATTAGAGTGTTTAAATTATTTGAATTTTGTAATGCTGTCAAACATGATTTCGAATCAGTATAAATTATATATTTTTGTCTATTAGAATCGTTATGAATTAAATCTAAGGTGTTGAGAATAGCTATTGCTTCACAACTATAAATAGAATTAAAATCTCCTAGTCTAAATTTGTAGCAATTATCACCAGATACTATTGCACATCCTGCTTTGCCATTCATAACGGAACCATCGGTGTAGAAAATTTTACAGTCAGTAGTATATTTGCTATTAATTTCATTAAATAAGTTTTTGTATACATATTGGGGGGTGTTATCTTTTTGGTTTTTAGCTAAATCAAGGTTTATAGGAAATTCAACATTTTCCCATGGACCAGAAGTGAGCAATTTCTTTGGGAACATTTCAGGGATCTTTAAATTTACTTCATTTAAATATTTAGCTGCTCTAATCCGTAGGGGTTGCAATAAATTGGGTCGAAGTTTATATTCTGTATCAGCAGCTGTTATTTTAGTGTAGTTATGGTAAGTTGGTGTTTTAGGTTGTGCTAGTATATTTATGGCATATTTAATTACAAGTTCTTTCCTTCTAAATTCCAGTGGCATTTCCCCAGCTTCAGCTAAAATACTTTTTATTGGACTTGTCTTAAATGCACCAATACTCAATCGAAGAGCAGTGTTGTGTATACTTTCTAAGGAATTAAGTGTTCGTTGTTTTGCAGAATCGTAAATTACTGAACCATAATCTATTTTTTGTCTTATTAAGGCACGATATGTATTTATTAAGCATTTTCTTTCAGATCCCCAATTCATTGATGATAAAGCTTTTATTATATTTAATCTTTTATAGCATTCGCACTTAAGTTGATTTATATGTGAATTCCAATTCATTTTTTTATCAATTATTAATCCTAGAATTTTTAACGTTTTTACCTCTTTAATACTTTGATCATTTAAGATCAACTTTAAATTTTTAGTTTTATTTTTCTTATTAGACAATATTATAAATTCAGTTTTGGATTTCGAAAATTTAAAACCTGATTTGTTTGACCATTCCAACAGATTGTTTAGTGTGTTTTGAATGAGTTTCAATGTGGGTTTCAGTGTTCTACCACTACAAGTAATGGTTAAGTCGTCCGCAAACAAAAACCCTTTAACTGGTTTTTCGATATGTGAAAGAACGTCATTAATAGCAAGTAAAAATAAAATTACGCTGAGAACCGATCCTTGAGGTAAACCGTTTTCTGTATAAAAAGAGTTAGATGTTGTATCGTTGACTCTTACTTTTATTGTTCTTTCTGAAAGAAAATTTTTCACAAATGCTAGAGCATTTCCTTTTATGTCAATATCTTGTAATAATTTTAGAACTCTATGTTTCCAAACCATTTCATAAGCTTTTTCAATATCTAGTGCTACAATTATTGTATAAGTGTTATTTGCAAAGCTATCAAGTACTTCACTTTCAATATTCATTAAATGGTCTATTGTTGATTGGAATTGACGAAATCCAAATTGGAATGGTGACAAATGTTTATTTGTTTCTACGTACCATCTGATTCTTTTACTTATTATTTTTTCTAGGATTTTACATAAATTGCATGTCAAGGATATGGGCCTATAACTTGTTTGCATACTTGGTATTTTTCCTGGTTTTAATATAGGGACTACTAAAGCTTCTTTCCAATTGTCAGGAAACACCTGTTCCTTATAAATGTAATTATATAGTTGTAGTAAATACTCAAGTCCTTTAAGTGGTAAGTGTTTAATTATAATATTCGGTATATTATCTGGACCGGGGCTAGAATTTCCGACTTGAGAGAGTACTAATAACAATTCCTGCATCGATATTTCCTTGTTTATAGGATTGCAATTATTATGTAGGTCAAAATTTGAGTCAGTCTCATTTACAGTCTTGTATTCAATAAATTGTTTATCATAATTATTCGAACTGGAGTTGTTTGCAAAAGTTTCACCAAGTAAGTTTGAGGTTTCAATTGGATTATTAGTAAACGTCCCATCATTTTTTTCAAGTATAATATTATTAAATCTAGTATTGCGGTGGTTAATTTTTTGTATCTTTTTCCATACATCCCCAATCAAGGTTTTGTTATTAACAGATGACACCCAGTTTTCCCAATATTTCTTTTTATTTTCCTTTATAAGTCTTCTATAGAATGCTCTTTTTTTCTTATATTCAATTTTATACACTGAGTTAGGATCATTTCTGGCATATCGTTTAAAAAGTTTTAGGGCTATTTTGGTTTCTTTTAGCGCAATTTTACAATCATCAGTCCACCACGATAAGTTATTTTTTCGTAACCTACCAGACGTTTTAGGTATTGATTTGTCAGCTGCTTTTAAAATGGCTTCACTGAATTTATCAACAAAATCATTGATAGTATACTCTGAAGTTTCATTTAGGGGTGTTAATTTGGAGATATATACGTCAATCTCTTCCCTAAACGTATCCCAATTTGCATTTTCAAACTTCCATTTCCTTGGAATTCTAATATTGTTTGATGCATCATTATTAAAATATTGAGATCTAATCAAAATTGGGAAATGGTCACTATCATATAAATCTTCTAAAGCATTCCATTCAAAATATGATGTAATATCTTGTGAAGCTAAAGTTAGATCTATATTACTTGTGCGACCGGTATTACTATCAAAATGGGTCGGTTGACCATTATTTAGCACAAACATGCTGTCATGTTCTTCAAGCCACTCTGCTATAATTCTGCCTCTGGTATCACATTTGTCTGAACCCCAATTAAAATGGTGGCCATTAAAATCACCTAAGATTATGAAGGGAATTGGAAGTTGACTTATAAGATTATTTAAATCATATTTGTTAAGAGGATTACTGTTAGGCAGATAGACGGTACACACTGTAATGGGTATTGGAAATTTAATTTTTATCGCTACTGCTTCTAAGTTTGTAGTTAAAGTTATTTCTTCTGGAATTGTGTGCGGTTTAATAAAAATGGCTACTCCACCACTGGCCCTATGACTTTGTGGGCGATTTTTGTAGAATTGTTGATAACCTTTTAAGGATGCACAATTATTAAAAGTAAAATTTGTTTCCTGCAAACAAATGCAAGTTGGACATAACCGAGATATTAACAGTTTAATATTTTCGAGTCTTTTAAAGTAACCGTTTACATTCCATTGTAAAATGTCCATGCCAAATGAAGTAAGTCAAATATTATATAAATGTGTAATATAAAATTTAGAATAGAAGTATTTATAGTTCACTATCCGTAAATATACTAGGAGTAATGATCAGCATTTCATGTAATTTTCTTGATAAACGCGAGCATCTATTTTTTAAGCTTTTGTTCATTTTACAATGTAATTTGTTACACATTATAATAAGGTCTTTAACATTATTTGTATAGGAGTATACTAATTCATTTATATTTTGTTTTCCTCTTGTGTTGTCTATTAAACTTATAAATTGATCCAAATTGATTGGGAAAGTATTTTCATTATTTAATTCTTTCATATCATTTTCAATATTTTTCCAGATTTCTTCATTAGTTCGGGTATCGGTTTTCTTAAATTTCTTTTTATTGTTTGTTTTCACTTCTACATCTTCCAATGAAATGTTGCTACTCGATTCATCAGTCTCGAGTTCTATTCTATCTGAATCATCTTCTTGTGTATTTTGTGTATCTTGTGTATCTTGTTTATCTTGTTTATCTTGTTTTACAATTTCTATTTTCGAAGACTCAGTTGTAGTAGAAGAACGAGCTCGTTTAATTCCTGTTGATTTTATGGGAGCTGGATGCACGAAGTCTACTTTTGTTACTGGAGAGATATTTGTGTGATCGATATAGGGTCGTGTTACTATTTGGTCATCGTTCCTATTAAAAACTTCTCTTATTTCATCGGCAGTTTCCATTTCAGTTTCTTGTTCTTGGGTATTTACTATACTTGTAGGGCAATTTTTGGCTAGGTGTCCCAATGTATTACAAGTGAAACATTTCAGAGCATCAGTAGATATATAAATCCAATAATTTGTTCCTTCGAATGTTATCTGGAATGATTCAGGTAAGCGTGTCTCATCCTCTGGACTAATATATAGTTGTCTTCTGAAACTTAATATATGAGAAAATCCTGGATCAGTCACACCTATTTTCATAAATACTAACGGAGACATTATTTTTATATTTAATTCTTCAAATTTTTGTTCTATGACATAATTTGGAATCACTGGACAAACATTAGACAAAACAATTCTTTTATTTCTTGTTATCAGCGGTTTAATTTCTAGGATGTTGTTTTTAATGTTGACCTTTTTCTTTTCTTCGATTAGGTTATCAGCTGTTTTCTTGGAGTCCATATATATGCATATACGTGCATTCGATATGCGAGATATAAATCGTATAGATGTTGCTGGTGTGATAGACGCTAAAGCAATGAGATATTCACGGAGTGTTATTCCGTCAATGGAGTCTAATATAATGGCTTGATCTTTTTTGGGGAAACAGGTGGATGACGTAACGTTGGCATAACTTGTTGTGGTGTTTCTAGTTTGATGCATTGTGGGTTGATGTGACGTTGGAGGATTTTGAGACGTTGAGTTCATTACTATTTAAAGGGTCTCCTGTTACCAGGAGTTGCCCTGTTAACTTCGTTTCACTAAAATATATGAACGGAACTTGTCGCGAAAGTAAAAATAACACACGCAAACGCGTTGAACAGAGTGGACACGCGCGTCCGCTGTGCCCGCTTACTTAATAGTTTTGATAATTGGATCCCAAACAGGTGGTACTTGCCAACCATCTTCTCTATTGAAATTTGGGTGTTTTTTGATTTCAATAGCCTCACGCATCATTCTAGGTATGAAACGATTCTCTTTCGCGAGGATTTGTGGGTTATCGAATCTGATGTAGTGGTTGGGTTTATCCAGCGTGTGTTCACTGATCGCAGACTTCGTAGACCTTGTGTGTTTCATGTCAGCAATGTGTTCTTTTACTCGTGTTTTTATGCTCCTCTTTGTTTGCCCAATGTATGACAATCCACACTCACAATCAAGCTTGTAAACCCCTGCATCCTGGAGTGGGATATTGCATTTCACAGGTCTCAGAAATTGGGTAATCTTTTTCTGCGGCTTGAAATATGTTTTGATTGAAGCTCGCCCGAGGATGTGACCAATTCTGTCTGTGACCCCCTTGATGTAGGGTAGGGTAGCAGGGCACCGCTCAACTGAAGGTGGTTTGGGGCCTTTGTGACGTTGGTGTGGAGTCTTCAGCTGATTGCGTTGTAGAACTCGCTTGACATGCTGAAGCTCTCCAGCTATGTGGTTCTCGTCACAAATTTTCCGTGCTCTCTGAAACAAAGATTTGCCCACGGTAGCTAACTGACTAGGATGGTGGTGAGACGAACCATTAAGGTATTTATCTGTATGGGTAGGTTTCCTATACACCGTATGACCAAGAGTATTGTCAGGGTTCCTTAGGATGAGCACATCCAGAAAAGCTAATTTATTATTTGCCTCTAGTTCCATAGTAAACTTAATATTACTGCTAATGGAATTGAGATGATCTAGAAATGCAGAGACTTTATCGTTTGGGAGGACGGCAAAAGTATCGTCTACGTACCTTTTATACATCTTCGGCTTAGCCGGAGCGGTATCCAGTGCCTTCTGCTCGAAGTCTTCCATAAAAATGTCTGGATGTGCTCATCCTAAGGAACCCTGACAATACTCTTGGTCATACGGTGTATAGGAAACCTACCCATACAGATAAATACCTTAATGGTTCGTCTCACCACCATCCTAGTCAGTTAGCTACCGTGGGCAAATCTTTGTTTCAGAGAGCACGGAAAATTTGTGACGAGAACCACATAGCTGGAGAGCTTCAGCATGTCAAGCGAGTTCTACAACGCAATCAGCTGAAGACTCCACACCAACGTCACAAAGGCCCCAAACCACCTTCAGTTGAGCGGTGCCCTGCTACCCTACCCTACATCAAGGGGGTCACAGACAGAATTGGTCACATCCTCAGGCGAGCTTCAATCAAAACATATTTCAAGCCGCAGAAAAAGATTACCCAATTTCTGAGACCTGTGAAATGCAATATCCCACTCCAGGATGCAGGGGTTTACAAGCTTGATTGTGAGTGTGGATTGTCATACATTGGGCAAACAAAGAGGAGCATAAAAACACGAGTAAAAGAACACATTGCTGACATGAAACACACAAGGTCTACGAAGTCTGCGATCAGTGAACACACGCTGGATAAACCCAACCACTACATCAGATTCGATAACCCACAAATCCTCGCGAAAGAGAATCGTTTCATACCTAGAATGATGCGTGAGGCTATTGAAATCAAAAAACACCCAAATTTCAATAGAGAAGATGGTTGGCAAGTACCACCTGTTTGGGATCCAATTATCAAAACTATTAAGACCCAAACCCAGCAAAAACCAGCTGCCAGACCTCAAGACACTGTGAGCTCTTTCTGCGTACAACGGAACACAAACCAACTTGACTGATAATTACTTTTATTTTTCCTTCCACCCATTTTAATATTATATAAAATTATTAGAGCTAGGCATGTTTGCTGAAGAGTTTCTTGCGCCGCTTCTTCTCTTCAAGCCATAACATGTTGCGAAGCGGTAGTAAATTAGATTAGGCTCCCATAGATTAAATAATAACCATAAACAAAATTAAAAATTAAATAATTAAAATTAATAAGTTGGCGGTAGGCTAAATAAAACTTTAACAATACTCGTTGACACTTGACATCTTTGTCTTCCGTGATCACGGCCACTGAAAAGTGGCCGAAACGTCGGAAAAACCAAAATCAAATAAAATTACCGCGCTTAAAACCGTTAAAACGTAGTTTTATTAGGCTTATTTAACTTGCAATGGATGTACCTATGTATGTATGTAAGTTCGGGTGGAATCTTGCAAGTTAAATTTGACCAACTTCCCGGTTTCCGATTGAGCTGAAATTTTGCACGCATATGTATATCGTGTGACAATGCAATAATACGGTACCATGGAGCTGATCTGATGGTGGAGTCGGGAGGTGGCCATAGGAACTCCTGTACTAAACAAGATAGACCCGTCGTGTTTGGGCTCGTTTTACTTGTCTTGGCTAGCACTCTGCTGCTTCATGACATCCAGGATCTCAAAAGCTTGTATTTAAAAACCTTTTTAAAAAAAGCTTATTTTTTATACAGGGGAAATCCGTTTGAGGACCGTGAGCCGCGCGAGGGAAAGGTCACGGCCCGTGTGTGGGATTCGCCAGGTCGGGGTGGAACTAGCACCTCACGTGTGAGATGCTATTGTCACGCCGCGGTAAGGGATACTCACTAAAACCCCCTTTCCAATCCTCGAGCATCCTTCGTCTGGGCTGTGGGCTCGCTCGCGCATTCACCACCAGCCCGGACGGACGACGGCGGACCACTCTGCGGGCTGGCCTCACTGTTTATTAGCCGGCGATCGGTCTCTCCGGCTCCTCGACCTCGGGGCACGTCCATCCTCTCCGTGCTTTCTATTTCCCTGGGATCCACTCATCAAACCCTGACTTAGTGACAATGGTACCACCTCAACAATTTTGAACCTGGTGTTGCAATCATTTACAGCTGCTAATGTTATCCGCATAACTGGGCGGTCTTTGTAAAATATTAGAAATATACTGACCGTACGTAGGTGGCGTGGCGGGCGCAGTTGCCGGAAGTATCACGTTCAGTGGAGGATTTTGCTGCTTCTGGAATATTCGAATGAATACTAATAAAGTAATATAATTTTTTTACTATTTAACTTAACTTGTAGGCCCCCACGGCCCAGCAGACTGACTTGAAAAAAATAAAATCTAGAGAATAATTGCAGCACCATCTAGCGAGTCGTATTGCGAATCTAAACTCATCCGGGATCCACTCAAACACACAGACAAAATTTCATCAAAATCGGTCAAGCCATTGTTCAGCTTTAGCGAGATTATCGAACAGCAATTGAACCTGGCCACTAATGGGAATTTACAAATACACAGACAATACATCACACCTAAGCACTTGAAGGGCTCACTCTAACAAAATTACTTATAATAATTATTTGACGGCCTCTGTGGTTGAGCGGGCTAAGCCTTTGCCGGCCTACCTCACTACAACGCAGAGGCTCCGGGTTCGATTCCTGGCATAGTAAATTTCGGAAACGTATTTTCTCCGTTATTTACTATGGTCTGGGTATCTGGGATCGGCCCCAGAGTAGTCCGTTGTATATTACCTATAACACAAGCGTAACTTGCTTAATTTGGGGATATACAATGTGTGTGTTTGTCTGCCGATTATTATTATTTACATTTACATATTTACAATTATACTAGCATACTTTTTGTTCTCTTAATTAAAAGCTAAATATCAAGGGTTGATCCTGGTGACCTGTACTACAGGTTTTTGTTTAACCTAATTCAGGCACTAGCCTCTTAGTTAATGTTGTACTTGTTACTAGTTTTAAGTTTCACTGTTTACTTAAAGAAGAAATAAAGAATTATGTATATTAATGTCCGAACACAGCTCAAGGTTGTTATGGCTGCATACTTTTAGACCAGCAGTAGTAGCCATCCAGTCGGGTAAATGCCCTACCACCTGGCAGTGGGTTGTTTTGTCGCCTCTTACGACAGGCCGCCCCAACGCAGGGAATTCTTTCTCCGTTCCGCACGGACAAACAAATCACAAAGCATCGCAATAAAAAAATATACATATATATAGTTAATTAATAGACCGATTAATGTTAGGAAATGTAAAATGTTTCTTTTAGTACAGTATAGGGAACAGGATACTAATAGTTCATCGTTTAAGAACTACACAAGACTACTTACTACCCTAACACTGATAGATGGCGCTGACTTGAAATGAAACCCGCAATGGTTTGATTTTGTCAGTCTAATGAAGTCGCCAGTGTTCAAATGTTGTTATCTATAGGCGATGGTAACCTCTCTTACACCCCGTAAGAGAAACTTTCCATTAAATTTTTTACGGATTACGATCTTAATATACGATCTGTATCCTGTTTATTAAACTATATAAAAATAATTATAAAAGACCTACACAAGACTACTTAAACTATTTATAGACATGAGCGTCATCAGCAATTTTTGGCAACGGTTATCGAGCCGGCAATTGGTTTCAATACCGGTATTGATAACAGTTACAGACTATCGGTATCAAAGCAGGTTTTCAACTAATACGCGCATCGTTTTCGTTTGTAGTCGATAATGTAAATAAGGTTGTCTTTGGTCCGTAACAATATTCGTGAAATGTCTGTGCGTTGCTGGATAATGGTGATTAAATTGCTAGCCAATACTCGCCTCTTCTTTTTTTTGCAAGTTAGGAATCATTTAGAAAGAGAGAGAAGGCATAATTATTTTGGTTATTATCGTTCGATCGGTTACCAACGTAGCAAAAACGGAATCATTGAATCTAACCAGCTATTGTGATTATTCGTGTTATTGCCAGTTGGTTGGCAACGTCGCGTCATCGTCAGTTGTTTGTACCTAGATATTAGATAACTGATAGCCGTTTAGCTGTAGACAAATTGTAGTTTTTGTTTTGTGTTGTATTGTATTATTTAATTCCTTTTTTATTTTATATCTAATTTTCCAATATTGCATCAAATTTATTATAATTTTCTTATAGTTGTATGAGACAAATGCGTAACAAGAATTATTTTTTTAGTGGAAACTTAGTTGATATGTGTTTTAAGTTATGTGTTTTATATTGCAAGAATTATAATTATTGTATATTTCCCGAATAAATTAAATAAATAAATCAATACCGATACGGTACGTTACAGGCATGTCAACCGTTTTCAGTTACGATTTGCTATAGCGGACACATGCTTACTACTTACTACGCTAACACCGATAGATTACCCTACGAACAAGAAACAGAAGCTACAACATAGGTGTCTGTAACACTATCTTGGCCTCTCCCCTATGTCAGCAAGCAAAAGATTTATGCTGTGTGTTAACCGATTATTTAAAAAAAAATTGATTTTTGTTTTATTTGTATTATCTGATGTATGTCTCTACGGGGGTGGCATTGTCACTGAGTGATAAAACCCCTTTAAAAAAAAAAGAATAAAAAAAAAAAAAAAAACCGATAGATGGCGCCGACTCGAAATGATACCCGCAATGGTTTGACTTTGTCAGTCTAATGAAGTCATCAGAGTGTTCAAACACAATTGTCTGTAGGCGATGGTAACCTCTCTTACTACACCCCGTAAGAGAAACTTTCCATTAATTTTTTTACGGATTACGATCGTAATAAACGATCTGCATCCTGTTTATTGAACCATATAAAAATAGTAACATGACATGTTGTTGTTAACTTATTATTATTATATTTGTTATTATTTATTACTAGTATTTTCCCCGCGGCAACATCGCGAGAGAACGGGCATGCCCTGGGCAGTAGCTCTTTTCACTTACATAAAAATTAAATTAGGTTTTTATATCACGAGTGAAGCCGCGGGATATTTATTTATTTAATTTGTTTGGGAAACATACAAAAATTAATATTCTTAAATATAAATCACAAAATTAATACATATATCAATCAAGTTTCTACTAAAAATAATTTATATAATAATACTAAAAATTGGTTCAAACAAAACGTCTATGCAATTCAAATGAGGTCAATATTGAAAAAAAAAGAAAAACAATGTCACCACAATAATTTATTTATATTTTAATAATTTTGATGTTTTAAGAACTCCCTCCAAAAAACAAAAAACAGCTCAAAAAAATTTTTAAAAGGTCGCTCCAACATTTTTTTAGATTTCAAATACGCCAAAAACTGTTTTTTTTATTCATTTTACTTTCTCGTTACGGTATAATTTTATAGACCAAAAAATAATACGTTTCAAAAAGTTTCAGTTCAAAATTTGAATTTTAAAAGATTGCTCATAATTTTTTTAAATTTACTAGTGCATTACACGATCGAAAAAAATTTAAAGTAATGCACTAGTAAATTTATAAAAATTATAACCTTCCTTGAAAAATTACCTAACAGAAAATGAAAATCACTTATATATCTTAAAAATTCGTTGCGTCGCTTAAGAGAAGCTACCGGATATACAGACAAGGTGGTAGGCCATTTGCCCGACTGGATGGCGACCCCCCTGGTCTAAAGTATGTCGCCATAACAACCTTCTGTTGTGTTCCGGCATTAATGACCAGGTTCCGGTCTCCCTTAAGAGAGCAGCAGCGCATTTGTAGCACCTTTGGTGTTGCAAATGTCCATAGGCGATGGTAACCACTTTCCATCAAGTGGGCCGTCTGCCTGTCTGCTGACCTCCTGCAATAAAAAAAAAGAAAAAAAAGACAAACAGACGCGGAAAGCGACTTTGTTTTATACTATGTAAAGATTAGTGGGGGCCGTAGGTAATCAAGCGAAACATCGAAAAGCGTTCACTAGGTCGTTCATCTCTCTCCCACTTGCCCAAGGGTCCTGGCTATGTGGTGGTTGCTTTCGCCCACCAGTTTATCTTATTTGTTTGTTTGTTCCTGAGGAACGGAGAAAGAATACGACTTCCTGCTGCCGGGTGGCCTGTCGATACAAGACAACCCACAGCCAGGTGGTAGGGTGTCTGACCGTCTGGATGTCTACTACCCCTGGTTTAGAATATGCCGCCACAACAACCTTGTGTTGTGTTCTAGTGTGAGGGTTTAAGTGGGTGGTGCGTCGATGATGGTTACCCCGTTGGATGGTGGAGCACCACTGGCGAGAGCCTATGACTCAATAGCCTGAGAGGGGAGTACAAAATAAATCGACAAGTTGTTGTAACTCTTGCAGTATACTAATTTCTTCATTGTGCTTAATTTAATAAAAATGAATTCCTATTTCACTTGGTCACGCCATCACGTGTAAACGGCTAGACCGATTTCACTAATTCTTTTTTGTTGTTTGTTATTGTCAGGAGAAGGTTTGCGTGAAAAAAATATTAAGGAAATTGCGCAGAAAATTAGAAAATTTAAGAATACTTAACCGCAATATACAATTATTTCTAATCTAACCTTAGCGCTTTGGACAATATAAACTTTTTTTATGTACTGTGCGATCCAAACAAGAATAGGAATGTCCATAACTTCTATCTGTCAAATGTCACTTGAAAAGTATGGTTTGCAAAAAACTTATTTGCATATCAATAATAAATAGTCTTACATCAAATTTAAATAAAAAGGTTAAATTAGTAGTAAATTGTCTTAAAATAATATTTAATTATTTAAAGTTATTTAAAGTCACAAAATGGCGCAAAGTCGATCCTATTCTCATTTGAATCGCATTATAACCTTATGACGTTTGACATTGACAGAATGCGTGCTGCAAATATCGTCAAAGAGGATGTAAAAAAACTGAATATGAAAAGAGGTGCTTCGGTCGGAGTTATTTTATTGATAAAATACATGTAAAATAATTAATTTAGCTGTAATCGGGTTCCAATATTTAGGTGAAATTGTTTTTGTGTGTGTTCAAGGGGGTCCCGGGATTGTTAAGATTATTATTAATAGATATATAATAGATTATAGATCTACCGGTAGGTGGCACCGCTAAAGTCCTAAACGGTGGGACCTATTTTGATAGTTTTTTTTGTTTTTATTAAAGTGGATTCGAGAAAGGTTTAAACTAAACTATTGGTCCCGGTAAATGTCGCTGCAATCGGGTTCTAGATTTTCATTTCTAAAGGCAGGACAACGTCTGCCGGTTACAGCTAGTATATTTTATAAAGAAAGCTTATCGTTTACATGATGTGCAGACCAGTATTCTAATCAACATTAAATATTATATTTACACGTTTATGAGATTGGACATTTTTGATAATTTAGACAAATGCCCAATCTTATCGGCAGTTCTAATAGCGATATCATCTATCTACATTGTTATAAAGTATACATTAAATATATTAGGTGATATTCTCGTAGACCAAATAGTAACAATAACACTATGACTAAATTATATTCTTTGTCTGTGGTTCCGGTGTCCATATTGTCTCTTCTTCCTACGAATAAAGTGCGTAATGGCTGACGATCAAATACCACTGCCGTTTTATTTATAATGATATACATTTACATAGCATCACGTTTATGTATTAACCATAGTCTTTAACTGTGCTAAATTATACATCAATAAAATGGTGAATGAAAAGTGACGCAACATCTAGCATTAGTGATCAGGATCCAGTCCCTTTTTAGGCAGCGGCAGCACATTGGTAAGCGCACCTTTGGTGTTAGAAATGTTTATACGTGAAAGTAACCGATTTCCATCAGGTGGGCAGTGTGCCTGTTTGCTGCAATTTTAAAAAAAAGATAAAGGGCGTCTATTATTTAAGTTCTCGACTTTATGGATACATATATGTCTTTAAATTCAAAATTAGAACCCTAGTATACATAATGACAAAACTCACCCGACCCACGTAGTTAGGCGTCGATGTGTGGAACTGGTTACACTCGCCCCTCAACGCTGGCGAAGACGGAGTCGTCGATGGTGATGAAGGCACCACGGCTGGCGACGATGACATTTTTTCGCCGTCGATGAAGTCAGCACATCATTGATAAGATTTTGCCGAAAAGGGACATGTGAGGTTAAAAAGGAATGGAAATCCGAATAGATTGGTCGACATTTGATTATTACAAAAATAGAAAATGGAGGTAGTTTTTTCACTGGTTAGATTCACTTTATACGATTCAAAAAATATATTTGATTATCTAAATAAAACCAGCCAAACAAAACACACCAAAATCTATTTGCAATCTAAAATTAATGCATTTTTTTTTCATATAATGAGGGCAGTAGGTAAAGTATTAAAGAGCATATATACTTGTCATAATCAGATTTTTTGAAAAAATATTTTTTATATAAATTTTATTTACGTGCAAAAATGGAAAATTTTGTGTAATTAATACATTATTGGATGTTGTTCTCTATTTATCTGAATTATTGAAGCAAAATTTCCTAACATCAAAATTATAAATTAATTAATTTTGGTAAATTAGTATTCACTATGGAATGGTTGAATTATATATGGAAAAGTTATTTTTGTATTCTATAGGAAAATATATATTGGAATGCGGTAAGGAAGTCAAGGATAATGGAATTTGAACGTTTATACCTGTAATATATAAATTATGTCATTCAAACTTCAGGGTTTCCAAATTGGCCAAATTATTTATGCCCAAAATATTTATTTGCGGTCAAAAAAATTGGGGTATGAGAAAATATTGTATTTTCTTAAATTTTCACGACTAGTACACATAATATTACATTTTAACGGTTTTAAGCGCGAAATTTAACTTTCTAACTCTACCATTACTCATTGACACTTGACATCTTTGACTTCCGTAGTCACGGCTACTGAAAAGTGGTCGAAAGCTCCACGCTTACAAACGTTAAAACGTAGTTTTAGTTATAAACATTTTGTATTTTATAATAACGACAATCTGTGTGCTCGTTCTGACATAATAAATATATCAAATTGGCGAAAATTACCCAACTCAGTTTGCACAGTCTGTCACCGCCAGTGTATAGCAACCTTTACAATGGGTTTCTACATTTTCTTGACCATTTTTTTAATCTTATTTTAATATTCGATGAATTAACTAAATTGAATCAATTTGGTTGAAAGGTCCATCTGTATTCAATGACATTGAACAATTCAAGTATACGTTTAATAGCTTTTCTCTGTGGCTTCGCTCGCGTTCAAATTTTTTATTTATTATTAAAACGTATCCTATAGTATTTCCATAAATTTAAGCCCTAACACTATGATACATAATAATAAATTTAAACCAAAAATGGATACTTATGATTTAGAAAAAGAACATAAATAGCAAGTTACACTACACCAAAATTAATTATTCAATCTATCTAATACTGTGACACTTCTAACGGGAAAACTAAACACAATTAAATGATTAAATCTAAATATAAACATTACATTCCTTTCGAAGCTTATTAATAACTTTACTAATTTCTATGACCCATGTTGCCTTTGTCTTCTATGGCATTTCTAGGGGCCCATGCAGGGAGTGGCGAGTCACCGTCTGCCCATTTTTCCATGTTCGCCGAACGTTGCGACGGGCAGACGTCATAGTCCCCATATTCCCAGACCCCTAGTACCACTAGCAGTTCACCCCAATAGCCCGGTACTTTTTGTCCTCATTTCCCACAATAGTCCTATACTGGCCGGGGCTTGTCCTTGGGTGCATTATTATATGGTGTAGACTGGGATAATCGCCGGTCAGTGTCACGCCACATTTACATTAAATTGTCCAGGGGCCTCTACGTGTTGGCCTGCCCATGGCACCACGCAAGCCCTTCAAAAGTCCGGCCATTTTTATGGCCCGTGGTCTCTAGAGACATACACTTTAATAACAACTGATGACTTAAATATTTGTATAGAAAACATTTGTTGTAGGAATTTGTACAACAACGCAGATATTTATTTTGTTCGTAGTTAGTGTTTTTTTTTTTCAAATGTTTAACAAAAAGTTTTTGAATACGTTCATTTTGGTTCGAAAGGGATAGAAGAATCTAGAATAGAAGGCTCAGGAAGGAAAAGACACTGTCTATGGAAAGAAAAGTCAGGAAGGAAAATAACTGTGAAAGGACTGTTTGTCCCTTTCTAAACATCTATCTAACTTATAGATAGATAGCTGTTTAAAAAGAGACAGACAGTTAATAAAAAAATAACGAAAGGAAGATCGAAATGATGGGTTTCAGAAGATTTTTCCGGGTATATAAGCAGTGTAAAGCGCGCCTACGGGGAGTTCAGTTGAAGACAGCAAAGCGACGAGTGCGATACGAGAGAGTTGGAAGAACAGTTAAGTAGAAGACAGTGATGAGTTTAGTGGGCAGTTCAGTGAAGGAGTTTAGCGTAGTTTAGTAGGAAATCCACAAGCGAGCTACGCGCGGTAAATTCGGAGGTGAGCACCGCAGCAGCAGGAGTTGGTTGGTCTACGCAATATCGGCGACGGTATTGTGAGTGAGACATCTTATTGTCGGGACTGTACGTGTAGGGGCTGCGTAAGAAGCCTCTATCTGCGGAGAAGAATCACGTACGTCTGTGTAACTCAATAAAAACATTTAGTTAAAAATAAACTAGTGTTTATTTTCAATCCCAAGTGCGTACCCCCGTTTACACGTAACAATACTTAGCGTAATGATATATCATTCCCGTACATTTTCTAATGTATTCGTTTAGGGCTAATGCCACTTGCCTACAGGGGCAGGTCCTACTGACCACTAAATGCTATTATAATATAAACATGTTTATGGACGATGAAACACTATGAACTGACATAAATATATTTGACATGCTTTAATAGTAGACATTTTATTATTTAGATTAATTATAGATTATTATTATATTGTATGTCTTTGATTATTATTATTAATTTTAATTGTATTGATTCATTGTTTGTAAAAATATGTTTATAAATCAATATTGTAATTTTAATTTTGCACGCCTAATTATATGCCGAATGCATTGATACTGTTCTATTCTATTCTATGAATGCCAAAGAAGCAAGTGAGGTGTGTAAGAATAAGCCTAAATGGCGCTCTGTTGTTCGTGCCTACCCCGCAAGGGAACTGGCGTGAAGTTATGTATGTATGTATTCTATTCTATTCTATTCTATTCTATGATCCTAATATCTTTACAATTCTTTTACCTAAGGTTATACAGCTTTGGAAAACGCTTCCTGTTGCTATCAGACAAGCAAAATCAGTACTTATATTTAAAACTATGATAAAAAAATACTACCTGTCGTTGGAATATGATATTTAAATTCATCTATAAACATTTATATATTTTGTAGATGTGTATGTTAAGTATATATCTATGTAATATATAAAACATTTGCATATATATATATATATATATATATATATGTTCGTACTATATGTTACATATACCCTACACATGTTACATGTACTATATATTTTATCTATGCAGAAACGGAGAAAGAATACAATTTCCTGCGGCCGGGCGGACTGTCGTAAGGGGCGACAAAACAACCCACAGCCAGAGGTGGTAGGGCATTTGCCCGACTGGATGGCCACCACCCCTGGTCTAAAGTATGTCGCCATAACAACCTTGAGTTGTGTTCCGGCATTAGTGGCCAGGTTCCAGTTTCCCTTAAGAGAGCAGCAGCGCATTTGTAGCAACTTTGGTGTTGCAAATGTCCATAGGCGATGGTAACCGCTTTCCATCAAGTGCACCGTCTGCCTGTCTGCTGAACTCTTACAATAAAAAAATAAATAAAAAAAGCCACCATCGCCATTATAATCTCAATTAATTCCTGGGGTTGTCTGGATGAGATCGCTTTTCAGCCATAAGACCGCCCTTTGTTTATAACAACACTAGCGGCCCCGGCAGACGTTGTCCTGCTCTGAAAAAATAAAAATCTAGGACCCGATCCCAGCGCCACATACCGGTTCCAATTCTGGATTTAAACCATCCGGGCACCCACTCAAACACACAAAAACAAAATCATCAAAATCGCTCCAGGTGATTAGGAGGATTCTAGAACCCGACTTCAGCGCCACCTACCGGTTCTAATTGCGAATCTAAACCATCCGGGAATCCACTCAAACACAGAAAAACGAAATCACCAAAATTGCTCCGGGTGATTAGGAGGATTCTAGAACCCGATCTCAGCGCCACCTACCAGTTCCAACGGGATAAAAAGTTTCCTATGTCCGTCTCCTGGTTCTAAGCTACATCCCCACTAATTTTCAGCCAAATCGGTACAGCCGTTCTCGAGTTATAAATAGTGTAACTAACACGACTTTCTTTTATATATATATATATATATATAAAAGAAACACACACACACACACACAGAAGATATATTTTAATCTTTAAGTTCATTTTTAACCGACTTCAAAAAAAGCAGGAGGTTCTCAATTCGTCGGAATCTTTTTATTTGTTTTATTTATGTATGTTCACCGTTTACACCGATATTTATGATCCGATTTAGGTGATTCTTGTTTAGTTTGATGCGGAATAGTTGCCATTTGGTCCCCTAAAAATTTAACATAGTTTGGCTAAGTAGTTTTCATTTTACGAACATTTTTTTGTTCCCGTTTCTTGGGACCTATATTTTTTAAGGAGCGCGGCACCTTTCGTAGGTCTACCCATACATAGCTAGACACTAAAAAGTAACAAATAAAATAAAAAAAAATCGTTTAAAAAAACCGATTTCAAAAACTAAAAAGTATAAAATAACTTATTTCTAAAGCTATTATTATTAATATATATTATCTAAAACATCTTGAAGTCGGTGCAAAGTAAAACATAAAAATTACTATATTTTTTTGAAAATTACTAAGCACCGACTTTAAGATGTTTTAGATAATATATATTAATAAAAGCACCGACTTCAAGATGTTTTAGATAATATATATTAATAATAATAGCTTTAGAAATAAGTTATTTTATACTTTTTAGTTTTTGAAGTCGGTTTTTGTATTGGTGTATAATAAAGAGTCATCTATCTATCTAATATCTCACGGAAGTGGGGATAAACTCCCAGCATATATAATACATACTAAAACGATATCTTTGAACCAATCGGCCATCAATCAAATGGCTCTACGTTCTAGGCAAGCATACTGATAACGCGGGTTGCTATCAAAAGCAGTTTTCGAATATTACTTACATCCGCAAAAAAACACTTACTGATAAAAGATATACAAAAACAAAATAAACAAGTCTGTGGTGGTTCTATACATAAGAGATTCCGCAGGACTGATGAACTTGGGTGCGTCCCTGGGGACAGGGTTCCCAACAGCCGTAATGACACCTGGAGCCAATTCTGCTATTTCTATATGTTGGCGTGGCGAAGATATTCAAAGTACGAGCAAGTAAAGAAAGAAAACCTTTATTTGAAGAAATAGCGACGTAATTACATTCATTATTATACACAGAGAATACTTTGAGAATTTGTACGCCGCATTTACAGCAAACAAGGTTTGCACTCAGCATATTGCTGTGCCGGAATTATATCCGACACAACGCTTATTTTCAGGGCAAACCTTCCTTTTGGCGTAAGACCAACACGACCCAATTTTGTTAAATAATAAATAAAACTATTTCTACTTATGTAATATTTAATTAGTAAATCAAATAAATAAATTTTAATAAAACCAACAACAAAATATATCGTTACTTAAAATTTTAAAAAAAATCTCGTGTAACAACTTGTATCGAATCATTTATTCGAATACAACTCGATAGTACCATTGCGATATAGTCAAAAACTCGGATTCCACTCAATCCACAAACCGATATCATCGCGGCGGAATAATAGTAGAAAAAAAAATGGTAATACCATTAGCAAAAATTACTTTGCCCGAAATGAATGAGTGAAGCTATTAAAATTTTAAACATTTATTTCGCTATAACTAGCTGTCCCGGCAGACGTTGTTCTGCCCTGAAGAAATAAAATTTAGAACCCGATTGCAGCGTCACCTACCGGGTTCAAATGTAAGCTATCCTATCTTTCAAGTCGGATCAAACTGCACACGGTGTGCAAATTTGATTAAAATCGGTCAAGTAGTTTAGGAGTCCATCGCGGACAAACAACGTGACACGTAATTTATATATATTAAGATAATAACAGCCCATAAACGTCCCACTGCTGAGCTCGGGCCTCCCACTATTGGGGAACGGACAATACACTTACTTACTTGTCCAGGGCGGCTTGGCAGGTTTGACACATCGGTTATCTCGATATGCAGGTTTCATCATGATGTTTTCCTTCACCGTTAGCGCGTCGTAATTGTAACAATATGCACAATATTAGGTTAGAAAACTACCTTAGGGGCGCATGCGTTCCGGCCGGGATACGAACCCGCGCCCTTTGAGTTTGGGACGCGTGCCCTAACCATTACGCTACCACGACTTATATATATACATCTATACCTTATAAAAGGGGTCACCAATTAGTTTCGCTCGGGGTCCGTTTTAAGAAATGAAATGACCATCGCGGTCCGCACATTTTATAGAAAAAAATATTTATTAAACAAATCAATAAGAAAAATGACATTTTTCCGCGGTCCGCACAAAATGGGTCGGGCAGGGGTCGCCATTGACGAACCCTGCCTTATAAGTATTACTTTCTCCCTTCCGAGATCAGGAGGAGAGTCGTTCTGTCGAAATCGTTCGAGGCGGAGCGGCAGTGACTGTCAGCGTCGAAGCACTCTGCTCCACTGACAGTCCACGAAGGAGGCGGCGGAGGGGGCAGACCGCCACGGTCCTCTCGGCGGAGAAACCGGATCCCCCACACATAGAGGCCGGAGAGGAGGGACGCGCACCGATCCGCGCGCCCCCTCTCATCTCGACGTAAGACCCGAGGTAGCCGGGAAAGATCCAGCTCTCCGGCTAACAAATGAAGGAGCCTGCCCGTAAAGAGGCCGACAGTCGTCCGCGCGGGCTGGAGGTGAATGCGCAAGCGAACCGAAGCCGGGGGTTCTAGTGAGTATCCCCAACCGTGGCCCTCGAGATGAGAGCACGAGTGTTCCGCGCGCGCTCACCTCTCCTCCCGTGGGGCGAGTTACAAACCGTCCCACGCACACAGAGCTTCAAGATGCCGGAGCATAAAAGAGAGTCCCCCGGCAGTGAAAGCGGCCTTGCGAGGCCCACGCCTGTCAGGGTTGCGGAGAGGCTAAGTCATATACCTGCCGCCTTTTCCTGCGGCCGGGCGGCCTGTCGTATCCGTGCAGGAACAGAGAAAGAATACAATTTCCTGCGGCCCGGCGGCCCGTCGTAAGAGGCGACTTAACAACCCACATCCAGGTGGTAGGTCATTTGCCCGACTGGATGGCTACCACCCCTGGTCTAAAGTATGTCGCCATGACAACCTTGAGCTGTGTTCCGGCATTAGTGACCAGGTTCCAGTTTCCCTTAAGAGAGCAGCAGCGCATTTGTAGCAACTTTGGTGTTGCAAATGTCCATAGGCGATGGTAACCGCTTTCCATCAAGTGGGCCGTCTGCCTGTCTGCTGATCTCCTGCAATAAAATATATATATATATATATATATATATATATATATATATATACCCGTAGCCCTGACAGAAGGCGTACGACGGAACACCCAGGGGTTTTAGTGAGTATCCCTAACTGGCGAGTGGCAACAGCATGGCACCAGTTCTGACTGGGCATGCTAGTGCCACCCCGACCTGGTGAATCCCACACACGGGTCGCGAACTATCCCCCCCAAGGTTCTGCCGTTGTCGCGGCCTATGGTCCTCAAACGAATTTCCCAATGGCTGAAAAAAATGGGGGGTCCCCAACCGTGGAGTCGCAATAGCATTCCTACAGGAATGCGAGGTGAATCCCACACACCGGCAGCGATTTTCCCCCCTGCCTGGCTGATGACCCTCAATCGTATTTCCGCTTGAAAATAAGAGGCCACGAATCCCCAAAGAGCATACGCTAGTTATCATTTTTCAAGTGATAGTATAGCTCTTGTTTTTCGACATGATTCATGCAAAATAACTGTTAATAATTATGTGTTTGCTAACAAAATTAGAGCTTCAATCATTTCGGTGGAAGCAAATTATCTGCCCCCTTGACCCGTTTATTGCTTCAGACTCTAAATATGGCCTGTTCTAATCAAATATACATGCGATAAGCATACGTTTAAACAAGGTTCTATAAAGAAGTAGGCCCGATAAGGCGACGGAATGTGACATTGTGTGGAGGGAGGAGTCTTACGAATGTGACCAGCTGTGACAAGGACGGGAGAGGGATCAAGAAATCATGAAATTCGTATGTCGTAATTTGTGGATGACCCCCAAAGCTGAGAGGATTCTTTACGGAGACGAACGGTATACTGGACAAGATTTTTTGAAGTGAAACTTCTATATAGACGGGGGGTATTAGGATTTTTTCTGTCTCGAAAAAGCATTACGGCCGCGTGGAGGGGGTAGAAGGTATATCGCGTGGTGAGAGGCGGCATAATTTTAGAGTAGACTATGGACGAGATTGTTAATGTACTTGTCCAATTTGAAAACCTGCCCGTAAAACTTCAAGTTAAAATTTTGTTGCGATTCGTTTTTTGACTTGTCCGTTGCGATTCGTTTTCCATTTACGCGTTGCACTTCGTTTTTCCACTTGTCCGTTGCCATTCGTTTTTCCACTTGTCCGTTGCCATTCGTTTTTCCACTTGTCCGTTGCCATTCGTTTTTTCACTTGTCTGTTGCGATTGGTTTTTCCATTTATTCTACTATGTAGCCCAGCACACATTTCGATTTTTAAATTGCTGTAATACAGCAGACAGACCGACATAAAATGATTACCGTCGCCTATAGATTTTTTTATTGCACGAATTCAGCAGACGGCTCACCTCACGGAAATCAGTTACCGTCGCCTATGGACATTTGTAACACCAAAGACGCTACCAATGTGCTGCCGCTCTCTAAAGGTGCACTGGAACCTGGCCACTAATGCCGAAACATAACTCGAGATTGTTATGGCGACATAATCTAGACCAGGTGTGGTAGCCATCCAGACGTGCAAATACCCTACCACCTGGCTGTGGGGGGTTTTATCGCCTCGTACGACAGGCCGCCCAGACGCAAGAAACTGTATTCTTTCTCCGTTCCTGAACGGATATTTGCAACGCCTGAGGTGTTATATGCCGGAACACAACTCAAGGTTATGACGATATCGATAGATGGTTACTCTTTATTGTAGACCAGAACATTAACAAACAGAAGTAGAAAAGACAAAACATAGTATAATGGGCGGCCTTATCGCTGAAAAGCGATCTCTTCCAGGCATACTCTAAACCAGGTGGTAGCCATCCAGAAGGGCATATGCCCGACCTGGTTCTGGATTATTTTATCGCCTCTTACAAACCGGTTGGCATCAGGATTTGTATTTTTTCTAGGGATGGGCCGAAATTCGTTTTATGAATCGGTTTGACCGAATTTCGGCAGCTTAAGCCAAACTTCGGCATTCGGCCGAAATTCGGTTTAAATGCCGACCATTCGGTGCAAGGAAAAAGTAAAATACCTGCTTGCACTATTTAACTGAAGTTAATAGAAATCATATCTATCATAACCGTAATATAAAAAAATACATCTATATACTTATGGTCATTTATTTTAGTTAAAACATGTAAATCTTAACGTGAAATGTGATAAAAAATAAATAAAATTCGTTCTTGATTGAGTCTTGGCCTAATTAAATAGACATCAAATAAAACAAAAATAAAATAAACTTATTATTCCTCTAAGAAACATCAGTAAGTAGTGCATCCGCTTAATTATAATACGTAACTTGAATTAAAAAAAAAACACGTCTAAGGGACATCAGCAATTATAACTTTAATTTTGATTGAAATAACTTTTTACGAATTAAACATTATGAATTTAGAATTATGAAATTGTGTTTTTTTAATAAAACTACGTTTTAACGGTTTTAAGCGCGGTAATTTTATTTGATTTTGGTTTTTCCGACGTTTCGGCCACTTTTCAGTGGCCGTGATAAACCAAAATCAAATAAAATTACCGCGCTTAAAACCGTTAAAACGTAGTTTTATTATGTATACAAGTCGCGAAAACTTAAGAAAATATTTTGTGTTTTTTTGTCAATCAAAGGTCTAAAACTCTATTATTTTATCCACCTACTCATACTTAAAATTTACTAGAGGCAGATTATGGTGTAAAAAACGCCCAAAATTTGATGTTATCAAGTTGACGTTGTCAACAGATCACGACGTGTTTGTTGCTTTTGAGAAAGCGTGGCGAAATCAAACCGAAGTTCGGCCGAATTTTTGTTTTAACTGAATGTTCGGCCGAAGTTCGTATTCGGTTCAAACCACATTCGGCCCATCCCTAATTATTTCTCCGTTCGTGCACGGATAAAAACACGGAAAACATGAAAATATTCTGAAATTACATTTTATATGAGTCAATATTGATGGGGGGGGGGGGTTGTAAGTATTATGTTTCAAAGTATTTTTTTAATTTTTCGCTCTAATACCACAGGGCTGGGCAAAATACATAGTTTCCTTTAATTGAAATACAAATTACAAAATACTGTCTCGCATGTATTTAAAATACGAAATACAAAATACTTTTAACTCGGGTATTTAAAATATAAAATACAAAATACAGCATTTCAACTATATGTATTTAAAATACAAAATACAAATTACAAAATACAAAATACCGTCAGGTGTTAGGTTATGTAAATAAAATATTCACAAAAATCAAATAATAATTATTATTAGGCCCTTGCCTATGAAATTGCCGTTTTTTCTGAAATAGGTTAACCTAATTTTATTACATTTTTTTATTCTAATCTCCACGGCCTTGAAGATAAGGACATTTCCATCTTGTAGGTACGCGTAGATTTTGGTGGTTCCACCCGGATCTATGCGTGCTTATATCGGTCCCATGGCAGAGAATGCACAAGGACTGAAACAGCTCGCTTTTTTTGAACACTTTCATGAGGTGACCGACAAAGTTTTTGGGCAGTATCCTTTAGCAGAGGTAGTCATACTCGAGAATTTTAATGCTCATCACGCTGAGTGGTTGGGTTCCCCGAGAACTGATCTGCCAAGGACTACTGCCTACGATTTTGCTCTCGCCCCTGGATTCACTCAGGTGATTAGGAAGTTTACCCGAATACCGGATAGAGTGGATCATGAGCCTTCTTTGCTGGATCTTCTGCTGACCACACACCCGGAGAATTACCAAATCTCCATCAGTCCTCCACTGGGAACCTCTGATCATTGTCTGGTATCTTCGGTGGAGCCCCTTCCTATTCCCGATCGGACTCGTCTCGCTGGACGACGGAAGGTGTGGCGATACAGGTCAGCAGATTGGGATGGACTCCGTGAATTCTATGCATCCTTCCCATGGAGGCAGTTATGTTTCTCGTCGGAAGATTCTGATCCGAGCACAGACTCGATCGCCGATGTAGTACTGCAGGGAATAGAATGTTTAATTCCAAACTCAACTGTACCTATTGGTGGTACGACTAAACCACCATGGTTCGATAAGTCCAGCAGTGAGGCTGTAAAGCTAAAGCAACAGGCTTATCGAGCCTGGACTGCAGTGCGGGCTCGTCAGGATCCAAGTTCCTCTGACCTGAAAAAGAGACACAATGCCGCCCCCAGGTCCCTCAAAAAACAGCTCGCGAGAGCAAAATTCGCTCACATCGACAGAATTGGTGAGCGCCTCTCTAGCTACTCTTCTGGGACTAGAGCTTTTTGGGCCCTCGCCAAAGCTGTCGAAGGAAACTTTTGTCGGACGTCTCTTCCACCTCTGCGCACAGTGGACGACCGTCTGGTACACGCCGCCAAAGATAAAGTCAATCTTCTGGGTGAAATCTTTGCGGCCAATTCAACTCTTGAGACATAGGAGAAACTCCACCTACAATCCCTGAGTGTGAGTCTAGAATGTCGGAGGTGCGCTTTACTCAAAAACAGTCTGATGTGTTCTCCTCTCCCTCGACGTCAAAAAGTCTTCTGGCCCTGATGGCATTCCTGCCATTGTGCTGCAGACGTGTTTAGCTGAGCTGTCCCCAGCCAGTCCTTGCCCGACTTTTCACTCTCTCTTACCACAAGGGTTGTGTCCTCGCTTCGTGGAAGATTGCCCATGTGCACCTTGTCCCCAAAAAAGGGGACGTAACAGACACGTCGAATAGGCCTATAGCAATAACCTTTTTGCTCTCAATGGTGATGGAGCGTATTATCAACGCGCTGCTTCTGTGTTACCTCGAAGATTCCCAGCTGCTAAACGATCGGCAATACGGCTTCCGCCACGGTCGCTCAGCTCGGGATCTCTTGGTTTACCTAACCCACCAGTGGGCTGAAGCCATTGAGAGCAAAGGGGAAGCACTGGCAGTTAGTCTAGAATTCTAGATATTGCTAAGGCCTTCGACCGGGTCTGGCACAGGGCTCTTCTATCGGAGCGGCCATCGTATGGGATACCCGAAGGGCCTTGCACCTGGCTATCCAGCTTTTTTGATGAGCTCAGCATTCAAGTCGTTATCGACGGTTGTTGCTCAAGTTTCAAGCCCATCAACGCTGGTATGCCCCAGGGTTATGTGCTATCGCCAACGTTGTTCATCTTACATATCAATGATATGTTGTCTATTCGCAACATTCATTCCAATGCGGATAACAGCACAGGCGATGCGCAGTACTCTGGTCGTGCAAACGTCCCTCGATCATTTGTGGAGGAAAGTTGGGTTAGACTTGTATCTGAAGTAGAGTATTCCTTAGAGAGAGTCTCTGAATGGGGAAGACAAAATCTTGCCCATTTCTACCCCAAGAAGACATAGGTCTACGTATTCTCTGCCAAAAAAACTCCATTCGAGCAATCGCTTCAGTTCCAAGGAACTCCCCTTACCACCTCCAAGAGTATTGGGATCCTCAGTGTTGACATCACGATAGATGTTCAGGGGCCATCTTGAAGGCAAGCCAAAAGTTGCCTCTAAGAAGCTAGGAATGTTAAACCGGTCCAAGCACTACTTCACATCGCGGCAATGCTTTGTGCTTTATAAAATCCAGGTGAGCGCGCATATAGAGTACTGCTCACACTTTTGGGCTGGAGCACCTAGCTACCAACTCGATCCTCTAGACTGTATTCAACGTCGAGCCGTTCGCGTTGTTGATGATCCCATATTCACAGACGGTCTAGATACGCTTGACCTTATGAAAGACTTCGCTTCTCTCTGCGTATTATACTGACTGTATAACGGGGAGTATTGGGAAGAACTGTATAGAATGGTGTATTTGTCCTCTTTCTACCATCGAACCGCTCGCCATGTGTTGGGATTTCACCCCCACTTCCTTAAGCCGTTTCGCTCATGTACGCAACCGTTCTGTAGAACCTTTTTCTTGCATACCGTGGGGATTTGGAATGAGCTCCCAGCCGAGGTTTTTCCACAGCGCTACGATATGGAGTTTTTCAAAAAGGGTGTCATAAAAATTCTTCGAGGCCGGAAGCGGGTTGATGAAATCTCTGGTGTTGCAAATGTCCATAAGCGACAGTAACCGCTTTCCATCAGGTTGGTCGTCAGCCTGTCTGCTGTACTCCAGCTATAAAAAAAAGGTCGAAATTTCCAGAATGGAAGCGGGAAAACCAATAACAAGTGTTGCGTTCATTGTAGTGTTCGCTCATAAAGGTCGTTGATGTTGCTTGTCGCTTCTGCCGCGTTGCTGCCACGACGGTACTCTTATTCCATAATTACACGAATTTTTAACTATCCATGATGACGAAAAAGATTCAAATGGGATGAAAACATAACGCTTATCAATAAATAAATGACTAATTTTTAAAAAAGAATTTCATGTTTTCAAAGTAAAATTAATTTGAAATTATATATCTTAGCCAAACAGAAATATTTATTTTAAATGGCCAGTACTGCAGAACGTACCTAATATTTAGCGGTCACCATTTTGCTTATGAAAGCTATCAAGCGCTATTTTCTGAAGAACACACCCATCAATAAGGTAGCTAAATGTATTTTATGAAATGTTGATCGTGTACTAGCAGAAGGTGATGTCAAGAGCCTTAAGAACAGACGAGCTTGCATGACAAGAGTTATGAATGTCAAAGAAGCAAGTGAGGTGTGTAAGAATAAGCCTGAATGGCACTCTGTTCCTCGTGCCTACCCCGCAAGGGAACTGGCGTGAAGTTATGTATGTATGTACGTATGTAAATTTTTTGTTGTAAAATGTACTTTAAACCATATTTTTTTTATTATATAGGTTAATGGTTCTTTTTAATGAAGCGAAACTTCTATATAGACGGGGGGATTAGGATTTTTTCTGTTACGAAAAAGCGTTACGGCCACGTGGAGGGGCGGCATAATTTTAGAGTAGACGTGGTGAGAAGGGCCATAATTTTAGGTTTAGGTAGATAGAGTTTTGTTTTGTTAGTATTTTTTGATAAAATAAAATATGTTTAAATAAAAAATGCATTCATTAAAATGTACGTAACCTAAACAAATTATAATTTGCAGTAAACCTTAAAAAAATAGAAATGTGTGCTGGGACACATAGCAGAACTGAAACTTCAACGGACAAGTGGAAAACGTCTGCCCGTAAAACTTCAAGTTAAAATTTTGTTGCGATTCGTTTTTCCGCTTGTCCGTTGAAGTTTCACTTCTACTGTGTGTCCCAGCACACATTTTTTTCTGTGCGCGTGTTTGTCATGTCTGTTTTATATTTCATAAACTGTGTTACTTGTTACAGTTACTGTGGTGATGGGTCAAATATTAATCAATGAGGCGGGGTCCGCGCTGAAAATCAGCGCTGTGCTGGAGGAAACTCCAACACAGCCTTATGCTGTATCCACAACCTCATTTGTAGGAAATGCGGTGTACAACATATCGAATTTAATCATAAAAATGTATGTATAAATTATTTCTACATCCTTGTATTGTCGCTTTCCTTGCAAATATTTTTTTTTCTTTCTTTCTTTCTTATTTTGGTTTAAAACTTTCAGTTTTTGTTTTAGTAGGGTCTAATCTAAGTAAAATTGAAAGTCTTTGTTATGTATGTATGCGTGCACTCCTCCCCCGCGCCCTTAATACGTGAATAAACCAGTGTGATTCCTACTCGCTTGTTTGATTGACGCACACCCGATTGCTAAATATATAACACGTGGCGACGAAAGAACCCAATATTGGATTTAAAATGTCAACGGGCGTGACATTCGGTATCTTGTCGACCTTCGATCACCTCGTACAAGAATGGAGCAGTTATAAGTCGCGATTAAACCAATGGTTCATCGCTAACGACATAAATAGTGATACCGGCAAAGCAACGATAAAACGACGAGCGATATTATTAACCGCTTTGAGTGAATCAACCTTTAAATTGGCAAGCGACCTGGCGCTACCCGACAAGGTGGAAGAGTTAACTTACGAAGCAATAGTAAAACTTCTTGATGACCACTTCACACCAAAAAGGTTTGGGTTCGCGGAGAAATCGACGTTTTATTCTGCAACGCAGCGGCCAGGAGAGAGTCATACTCAATGGGCGGCCAGGCTACGAGGATTGGCGGCACACTGTGCTTTCAGGAATTTGGAGGAAGCTCTGTTAGATAAATTCATCATGGGCATGGCGCCCGGACACGAGCGAGACAAGTTGTTCGCGCAAGACCAGCGGGACCTAAGCTTGGCGAAGGCCATCGATTTGGCAGAAAGCGTGCGCTGTGCACGTCAGGCCTCGTCGATGGCAGTGCCGGGCGTGAGCAGCGCCGGCGGCGGCGCAGCGGACCCCGAAGGCGTGTACAGCATCAACTCCAAAAAGGAAATGTGTAGTGTGTGCGGGTCTACCAATCATAAGTCAAATCAGTGCCGTTTCAAGAATTATAAATGTAAGAAATGCAATAGCAAGGGTCATTTACGTAAAATGTGTCCTAATGTCGGTAAAGTGAAATACGTGGATTGCGGTGCCGTGGACGAGGGAGACGACGGTAAGCGATTTTACAATATTCGATGTGTGAGAGGGAGACCGATGACGGAGCGCGTGTTCATCAGTGGTCTAGCATTAGAGTTCGAGATAGATAGTGGCTCTGCTGTTAGCGTAATATCGGAAAATACCTACAGTACATATTTTAAGGAGCTACCATTGTCAGTTACGAATAAAAAACTTTTTAGTTATACGGGCGAAGAAATCGAAGCAATCGGCATCGTCCATTTGCCAATAACTTACAGCGAGCGTACGCACATTCTGAATGTGTACGTAGTGCGACGCGGCGGGCCGCCGCTGCTCGGCCGCGATTTTATTAACGAGTTTGGGCTCGAGCTGGCGCCCGTGCGCGCTGTGTACGCGTACGCGCCTCCAGAATGTAACACGAATATTCAAAATCAATTAATAAATATGTTCCCTAATGTTTTTTCAGGAAGTCTCGGGTCGTTTAATAAATATAATATTCAGTTACGTTTACAACCAGATGCAAAACCGGTTTTCTTTAAGGCTCGGCCTGTGCCATACGCTTTAAAAGAAAAGATAGATAACGAGTTGGATCGCTTATTATCGCTAGGTATATTAAAACCTGTCGATCACTCCGTTTATGCCTCGCCTGTGGTACCCGTGTTAAAAAAAGATGGCAGCATTCGGTTATGCGCCGACTACTCGCTTACCATTAATAAACAGTTGATAGTCGATCAGTATCCTTTACCCACAGTTAATGACTTATTAGCTAAATTACACGGGGGTATACATTTTAGTAAAATTGATTTGTCCATGGCATATAATCAATTTATTTTAAGCGAAGAATCGCATAATTTAACTTGTATAAATACGCACCGCGGCCTTTTTAATTTTACTAGGTTAGTATTTGGACTATCTAGCGCACCGGCTGTATTTCAGCGTGCCATGGAATGTCTACTAGCTGGAATAGACGGAATTATTTTCCTTTTAGATGATATACTCATTACAGGAGCTAATGTAGACCAGCATAAACAACGCTCGATCTCGGTTTTACAACGACTCGACGATGCGGGACTGACCGTTCAGACGAGTAAATGCGATTTTTTCAAAGACGAAATTACATATCTCGGTCATATTATAGACAAGCACGGAGTTAGGAAATCTAAAGAAAAAGTAAATGCTATTTTACAAGCTTCTAGGCCCGCTAACGTGTCACAGTTACAATCTTTTCTTGGGTTAACTAATTATTATCGGAACTTTGTACCGGATGCATCGTCTATATTAAATCCACTATACAATTTATTGAATAAAAAAACTAAGTGGGAATGGACTTCAATACACAACGAGGCATTCAATAAAATAAAAAATAGTTTAGCATCAGACAACACATTAGCACACTTTAACCCGAACGCTAAGTTGATACTAACTGTAGATGCGTCGCCTTCAGGCCTGGGTGTCATATTGTCCCAAGTAGACGAGACCATGATAGAAAGGCCGATTTCATACGCTTCCCGAACACTGACCGCAGCAGAAAAGAACTACGCTCAAATCCAAAAAGAGGCAACGGCCATTATATTTGGCGTAAGAAAATTTCATCAGTACTTATACGGCCGATCGCAACCATTCGTGTTACGTACGGACGACAAGCCCTTACTTTCAATATTCGGTCCCCACAAAGGTATTCCCGAAGTGACCGCTAACCGTCTGCAGCGGTATGCTATTTTTTCAGGGGCTTATAATTATAATATAGAATATATTAATAGCAAACATAATACCGCAGATTATTTATCCAGAGCTTGCGGATCAAGGGATTCGATCAAAGGGGCATCTAACGAGGTTGGTGATTATGAAGAGCGTGCTGCCTACGTTAATTTCGTTGTGAACGGGACTCTGCCTGTGACGTTAAGTGACCTACGGCGTGAGACTGCTGCCGACGTCCACCTGGCAAGCGTTAAGCACTACGTGTTGAACGGTTGGCCTCGAAAAATAAATGAACCAAATTTAAAGCCCTATTACCACTGTCGGTCACAATTATCTTATGAGAACGGCTGTTTAATGCGCGGCCATAAGGTTATTATTCCAGCTTCCTTGCAGCAAGCTGTTTGCAAGGAATTACACAGTTCTCATTTTGGAATTGTTAAAATGAAAGCACAAGCGCGCGAATGGTTGTGGTTTCCAGGGGTAGATATGGCGCTGGAACGTCTGACGGCGAAGTGCGGAGTGTGCGCTCAGTTGCGCCCCTTACCGCGGCAGGCGCCCCTCGCTCCGTGGCCCCTGCCGCCGTATCCATTCTACCGTATCCACGTGGATTTTTTAGGGCCATTTCATAATTATATGTTTTTAATAATCGTGGATGCGCACAGCAAATGATAGAATGTTACGATATGACTTCGACCTACAGCTCGAAAGCAGTAATCGGCAAGTTGTACGATTATATGTCGCGCGTTGGAGTTCCACATACGTTGGTGAGTGACAATGGTACCTCCTTTACCTCCCAAGAGTTTAAATTTTTTTGCTTAAATAATGGTATACAACACATTCTGTCTCCCGTATACAATCCGGCTAGCAACGGGCAGGCTGAGAGCATAGTAAAAATTATAAAAAAGGGGCTGAAATGTACTATAATGGAGGGTTGCAATAAAACAATTATACGCCATAAAATTGCGAAATTTCTATTCGACTACCGAAACTCTAGGCATAGTACCAATGAGAAATCACCCGCAGAACTAGTATACGGGCGACCACTGCGCTCGCGGCTAGATTTATTAAATCCCGTGGCACCGTCTCCCTTGTCTACGGAACTTACTCGTACCGTCGAACGTAACCAGTCCTTACAGGCTAAATATTTTAAAGGTGTTAGTAGATCAGACTTTAAAAATAATGACAATGTGTGGATCACGAAAAATACTAACAATAAAAAATTTTATTGGGTGCAAGGCATCATAATGACAAAGATTGGGAAAGTTATGTACAGTGTATATGTACCAACCATGAATTGCGAAGTAACGAGACACCTAAACCAGATTAGACCACGGTTAGGCTCATTTCAGAGCGACTATCTATCCTGGGACCCAGATGTGGTGCCGGACTTACCGCCGGTCTTAGCCGCCCCTGATACCGAAGCTACTGAACAGCCAGTAGCGGAAACAGAAGAGGATCCAAGAAAAGGAACAACGCTGGAGAACGACACAGATCAACTGGTAACTCCGCCCCATACGGTAACTGTTACCCGAAGACGACAGGCTATAACACCAGTTTACTCAACTCCCCCAGAGTAAAATAAATACATGTTCTTTTCTGTTAATATTAACATTATACTAATATAGTCACTAAGAGGGAGGGATGTTATGTATGTATGCGTGCACTCCTCCCCCGCGCCCTTAATACGTGAATAAACCAGTTTGATTCCTACTCGCTTGTTTGATTGACGCACACCCGATTGCTAAATATATAACAGTCTTAAAATAAAATAATTGTTTAAAATATAATACCTTTTTCAACAAATAACATACTTAGATCTAAATGTCGCTTACGATAAAATGTCGGTAAAGGCTCGATATATAATGATTGAAAAATCGGCGCAAGTGTAATTACTCTAAAAAGAAAAAAACGAACGTAAATGTTGCGTACAATACTTATTTCAGCAAGTCCTACAGTCCAAGGCTGTGCTAGCCTTGACATTAGTTAACGCGATATGATTTATATACTACTTCGGTCTCACGGCAGGATGCCCTAGCTAGAGGCCTGACCTTCTGTCAGGTCGAAATCGAGGCGATCAGGAAGCGGGAAACCGCCTCCATGATCGCCGTCTGGTCTCAAGAGCTCGACAACCCTGCGGCCTATGGCGGCTACACGGTGGATGCAATCAGGCCACAGCTGACGGAATGGGTCAACCGCACCAGCGGCACCCTGACCTTCAGAACGACGCAGATACTTACCGGACACGGATGTTTCGATAAGTATCTGTATCGCACTGTGGGCTGCTTGCCTTCCCCGGACTGCCGCCAGTGCGGCGCGCCCGACACGGCGCTACACACGCTAGTCGAGTGCGCCGCATGGGCACCGCAGCGTTTCGAACTTGAGACGCACGTAGGTCCGGTCGATTCGCTCTGCGACCTGGTCAAGGCCATGCTGCAGAGCGGCGACAATTGGGGGGCTGCGGTTACTTTTTGCGAGACAGTAATGTCACTCAAGGAGGCCGCAGAACGCGATAGGGAGAGAAGTCCTGCAGCGCGTGCTAATGCGTCTTCTCGAGGTCGCCGGCCTTCAGCTGGCACCCGGAGAGGCAGGTACGCGCATTACTTCCCTCCCTGAGTTAGGTTCCGTTTACCGCGGGGGGCCTTTAGCTTGCTAGGAGAGCAAAGGACCTTCTACCCCCGCACAACGAAGTGGGGTGTGTTCTCCCAGGGCACACTCCAGGCACTTTATTGCGCTGGATCGGCTGGGCGTAACTATGTTCTAAATCTCAGCCTTTCCAACACAAACAAAAGCGCAGGGTCGACAGGGAGGAGGGGGTTTTTAGTGGGTATTGGGGTTGCACGCTCGTGCAGCAACGCTCGGAGTCTTCCACACTATTCTGTGACGTCGATCGCGGACGGAGCACTGCCAAGAGCATACTATTGCTGCAGAGTTATCGCCCCCGACCGACGCGTGTCGTTCCCCTAGCAACGACCCAGTTTGTGCGTAAATCGGTTAAGCATTTTCCCTCGCCTCAAAAAAAAAAAATATATATACTACTTCGGACTGCCATTGTAACACGCGCTTTGCGTCACGCTGTGACGAATGTTCTGAAAACCCGTAATCCACCAGCTATTTTTCCAAAAGCGGCTACCTCATGGAATTTGATGTCTCGCTCATGCATTTTTGCATTCCGTTACCACATTTTGGAAAATCATTATATTAATACGTGAAGCAAAAACTCTGTACCCCTTTTTACGAAAATTGCGCGGACGGAGGAGTATGAAATTTCGCACACTTATAGTATATATATATAAATTGAACAAAATTAATTACGACAAACCTGTATTCTAGGCATCTCAACACTAATAAATAATAATAGAATTAGTTTTATTAATTATTATCCTTATTTATTATTTAATTAACAAAACTGGGTCATTTTGGTCTTACGCCTAAAGGAAGGTTTGCACTGAAATTCAGCGTTGTGTCGGATATTGTTCCCACACAGCAATATGCTGAAATGCGGTCTACAAATTCTCAAAATATGCTTTGTGTAAAAAAATGTATAAGGAATGTAATTGCGTCGCAATTTCTTAAAATAAAGTTTTTCTTTCTTTCTTTCTTTAATATGTATTACTAGGATTTACCCGCGACTTCATACACGCTTGACTTGAAATTCCCGCGGGATTCCTAGGACACAAATTACCACAGCTATCGCTTTAGTGAAAACTGTGTCAGAGGAAGCTAATTTTTATGCGCCCTAACAACTACAAATCACTCCGGGGAAAACTGCTTCTTCAATAGCCACATCACTTGAGGCGGCTCGCGACGATCTAATCTCTAAAAAATGGTTTTAATTGAACTCTTTTGTATTAATTATCATCCCAAATAAACCATCCTTAAGAAAATAATAAATTGCGCGTTCGGAGTGCCATCTTTTAACACTTGATAAAAAATATTATGTTTGAGTTATAAGCATGCATTTTTTACTATTGGGTTGCGAATACGATGAAGATTAATTTAAAATAATAAAAAAGGTAGGTAATGCGGGCGTCTTATTGAGAAATTTTACGATTATTGTAAAAATTGATGAAAAAAAAACAGATTTTTGCTAAAAAAACATGTTTATTTTTAATTGAGGCTAGTTTTTTTTCCACAATTTTCTTATTTTATGAGGAGGTCTAATTACTTCCAATCATTATGGAGTTTGTTTTATCGTGATAGACCATTTAGTTTAAAAGTTACACTGGGGTCACAGTAGCGAACAAAATTTTTAAATTTCCATAAAAAATATAAATAAATAATTAGATTTTTTTAAATATTTTTCCGTCGATAAAATTAAGCATAGCAGGAGCCTTAAGAACAGACGAGCGTGCATGACAAGAGTTATGAATGTCAAAGAAGCAAGTGAGGTGTGTAACAATAAGCCTGAATGGCGCTGTTGTTCGTGCCTACCCCGCAAGGGAACTGGCGTGAAGTTATGTATATATGTAACATTGCAAAAAATGTGATGTCACACTAGGGAGTGAAGGTGACCGACTGTGACAAGAGGAGGGATCAAAAATCATGAAATTCATGTGACATATATACCAAATGGCCCCCAACTTGCCTGTCTAAAAACAAGTTGATTGTAAAAGTAACACTTTAATATGTTTACAATCCACTCAAAAGAACCAGTTACCTTTTATCTGTTCAGAAATGGGATCTGGGATGAGCCTATTGTGTAAATATTATTGTTCTGCAAACAATAGAACACAACACCCAGTTTTCTATTAATAGTCTGGACAATCTGAAGCAATTTCCTATCCTTTGATCATCACATTGAGGGGTCAAAGGCTGTAACTTCTAAGAAACATTTTGAGAATGTGCCATGACAGTTTATAATTTCAAATAACCCGAAAAACATATTAACAAATGTACCAAAAAATATACCATAGTTGAAACAGACGATCTATAGATTTCAATTGGACACCACATTCTCACAGAATATAGGTGTGAAACGATTAAGCTCGAGCTTCTTTTTGAAGTGAAACTTCTATATAGACGGGGGTGGGGGGGGGTTAATAGGATTTTTTTCTATCACGAAAAAGCGTTACGACCGCATGGAGGGGCGGCATAAGTTTACAGTAGACGTGATGAGAGGCAGCATAGTTTTTCTGGTTTCGGATCGAATTCAGTTTTTTTGTTTGAAAATAAAATATGTTTAAATAAAAAGTGCATTCATTAAAATGAATCTAACCTAACCAAATCATCATTTGCAGTAAACCTGCTAAAAATCGAAGTGTGTACTGGGACACATAGTATAAGTGAAACTTCAACGCACAAGTGGAAAAACAAATGCCAAGTGATAAGTGGCAAAACGAATCACAACAACATTTTGAACTTGAAGTTGTACGGGCAGATTGTTAATGTACTTGTTCAATTTGAAAACCTGCCCGTAAAAGTTCAAGTTAAAATTTTGTAGCGATTTGTTTTGCCACTTGTCTGTTGCCATTCGTTTTTCCACTAATCCTTTGTCATTCGTTTTTTCATTTGTCCAGTGCAACTCATTTTTCCACTTGTCCATTGAAGTTTCACTTCTACTATATGTCCCAGCACACATTTCGATTTTTATCTTTATTGTACACAAAATAGTTACATATAAAACTAAAAAATAGTGGTAATATACTACAAAGGTGAGCTTAATCCCAAAAAGAGATTTCGTCCAGCAAACCTATAGGTCTAGCAAGACTGTGAAAACAAGAGGCAGGCTTGTGTACATTAAAGTTATAAAAGTTATTATAGGTATATCGGCACTCTTGGAGTTCTTGGAGTCATGTGGTAAGAACTGTATTAATAAAGACAAATATGAGCCAAATTATTTTTTTTAAACTTTTTATCAACAAAAAAATAATTTATGAATTACTATGTGAATACTAGAGGGGAGGATCTTGGCATACACTAGGGGTGGTCTTTGAGGGGGGAGCGGGATAAAAAATTGTAAGAAATGGGTCACATAGTATAGGTATTTTCCCTAAGTTGAATAAAAGCAGAAAAAAAGATAAGCTAATATAGTTAGTTGCGGACCTGGTGGTCCTAATCTAAGGGAAGCGCTATTTCTGTCAGTTAGTTGAGCAACCACCTATTATTTTACTAAAATATGTTTATATTTAAATTAGAAATTGTTAGAGTTAAATACAATTATTTATGTTGACATCCCAAGCATAATATTCATGTGTGAAAGTCAAGAAAAACATATTTTACTTATGGTTGAAAATGTTCCTGTTGAAATGTAGTATGGTTATATTTCTTCAACTCAATAAGTGACAAAAAAGAATCATGATAACATATTCAGTGAAGAGAGAGAAGTGCACAGACTGATTGTGTGTTTTCATATATTACAAACACTTTTTAAGGTTTAGTTTGACCATTTTTGGCTACACTTTGACCCAGAGTAGCATGAGATTAAGAGTAATTTGAGTTTAAGGGTAACATACAACTTATATATAGCCACTAGACCTGTTATTTGGGTTAGGAAACAAGTTTTTAAGGTCCACAAACAAGTTTTGAATGAGTAATGAGAAAAACAAAAATACTTTAGATAAACAAAGTCATGCCACTTTTGTTGATAATAAAGTGTGATTTGTGTTTAGGAATACATTTACACTTAATATATAAACAATAACTGTTTTTGAGTTTAGTAAAGAAGTTTTGAATTAGTTTATTGATTTTAAATATGAAAATAGTTTGTTTTTTCTTATATATTGTAACAATGGTTACAAATCTTTTGTGTCCCTTGTTGGTCATTGCCATAGCATGCTCGCTTGGTTTGTGGGCTGTAATCGAAAGTCACGACCAGCGACTAGAACAGTAACTTAGGTTAGACTTTAAACCAAAGTCCACAAGCCGAGTGCCAAAACAGACTGGTCACCATTGTCACAATAATGATGAAACATGCAATAACAATCAATTTTTATCCGTGCAGGAACGGAGAAAGAATACAATTTCCTGCGGCCGGGCGGCCTGTCGTAAGAGGCGACTTAACAACCCACAGCCAGGTCGTAGGGCATTCGCCCGACTGGATGGCTACCACCCCTGGTCTAAAGTATGTCGCCAGAACAACCTTGAGTTGTGTTCCGGCATTAGTGACCAGGTTCCAGTTTCCCTTAAGAGAGCAGCAGCGCATTTGCAGCAACTTGGTGTTGCAAATGTCTATAGGCGATGGTAACCGCTTTCCATCAAGTGGGCCGTCTGCCTGTCTGCTGATCTCCTGCAATAAAAAAAAAAAAACAAAATAATGAAAAAAATAATATCTCAATAACTACATGTCTCCTACCCCCATGGGGTTACAGAAGAGAGAAGTACTCCTCCCCGCTCCCACCACCGACCCCCCACTACTTAAAATTCAATGACCATTAAGCTAAAGTTTAAGCCTATTTTTACTTGATTTACATAAATGGTTTAGAACCAGGGGTGGTCGACGAACTGCCCGGTTTACCGTACACTACTTGCCATTCCAATATAAAAATAAGTCAAAAAATTCTGGTATGAAATGAATGCTTCCCATCCACAATTTAAATTCAATTAATTTGAATCATATACAGGCTGGCATATTCACAATATTTAAAGTTTTATAAATGAAATTAATTTTCTCAAAATTAATATAATTGGTACATTTTATTGTAACTACATCCAATAATAACTATGGTAAAATTGCATAAAGGCGGAACCTGAAAATTACGCATTTTTTGTATTCAAAGACTTTACATATGGTTTTCTATGGTACAATAACGACACTAAAATCATCGGTAAGCCATCATTTAGGCAAAAAATTAATAAATAATACAATTAATTACGAAATATGTGCATTATATCGCTAGAAATAATGTTCAATTTTAGCGTGACGACTTACCTACTAATTTATAATAAAAACACAATTATTTTAATTTTGGGATTAGTCTGCAAATGTAACATATATGACATGATCAAAATAATTAATAATTATAAAATCAAATATTACGGCATTGCTAAAAAATCACGACATTTTGTAATTTGTAAGTAAAACCTCAGATTAATAATATTGAGAGACAAAGTTTTTACCTCACTTTGCTAAATGTCAGGCAAAGGAACTAAATCCGTACAGCATGAATATCAATATTATTCAATCGAACTGAACATCTTTGAATGACATAAAAATACGGAATTTTAGATTTTTCACATTATTGTGATTAAGATCACTATTATATTTTTGTAGTTTGTATATATAATTACCGACAACATGCAATACTAATGTTAGACAAACAATATATAGGTGTGAGGGGTGTTCGAAGGTTATGGCAAGGACAGTGGGTTAGGTTAGGTTATCTTTAGACCAAAGTCCACGAGCCGAGTGAGCGAAGCGAGCGTGCCGCGGCAGGGGCCGGCGAGTGGCAGAACCGACTTTAACTTTTATTAAAATTATCAACGAATAAATGGAAACCAGTCGGTTCTGCCACTCGCCGGGCGCCACCGCGGCACGCTCGCTTCGCTCGCTCGGCTCGTGGGCTTTGGTCTAAAGATAACCTAACCTAACCCACTGTCCTTGTCACTGGTTACACCTTCGACCACCCCTTACACCTATACTTTGTTCTGCTTACATTGGTATTGCATGTAGTCGGTATTTATATATACAAACTAGAAAAATATATTAATTATCTTAGTTACAATAATGTGAAAAATCTAAAATTCCATACTTTCATGTCATCCAATGATCTTCAGATTGATTGAAAAATATTGATATTCATGCTGTATGGATTTAGTGTCTTTGCCTAACAAGTAGCAAAGTGGCAGAACCGACTGCTTACCATTAATTATGGTTAAAGTCGATTCTGCCTGCGGCTTTGGTCTGAAGCTAACCTAACCTAACCCACTGACCTTCTCATTGGTCGCAACCTTCAACCGCTCCTCACAACCTATTTTTTGTGTTGCTAACATTGGCATTGCATATTTGAGCTCTAGTGTGAAGCTAACCCAACCTAAAGAGTGGCAAGCAAAGGAAATAAATCCAAATAGCCTATTTTTTATCAAGAATACATCAGACAATGCTGTATGGATTTATTTCCTTTGCCTGCCACTCTGATGAACTAAATTACAACAAAAAGATTTGTCTTTAGCAGTCTCAACACTCTTTAGCAGTGTAGTTTACTTTATGTAGCATGGCGGTTTTATCTGGGAAGTGTTTTGTAGTTTTTAACCTAATAAAATGTGCTTTAAAATTTAAAGAAGTAAGATTGAATGTTTTTAAGTTAACTTATGTGTTTGTGCTCAAAATCACAAGTGTTTAGCAACGTGCCCTATTACTTTACAATAATAATATTAGCATAGCATGCAGTCTGTGTATATTCTAAGGTAATTGTATTGTTTATTAATTATGTGCCTAAATGAAGGCTTTCCGACAATTTTAATTTCGTTATTGTACCATAGCAAACCATAATTATAATCTTGTATATAAAAAAACGCATAATTTTCGGGTTCCGCCTTTATGCAAATTTACCATAACTATTGATAAGTAAAAAGGTTCTAAATAAATCATAGAATATTTTCTTAGACATGTAAACACTTCACCTTATTTTTCTAATTGGATAATTAGATTTGTAAGGTGTGAATTATAAGCAATGGTAATATGTGAGGGGATCTTTAAATAGGACATTATCATAGTGACTTATATTTCAAGTGTAGATTATCTCGAACAGTCTATACAATATTTAAAATGCTACGAAATAATCATAATCAAGATAATAGGACAATCATGTACATTTTTATCAACACTTACCTCTCGCATACATAAGATATTATTTGCCGCCAAATTACGCATACTTTTTTACTTAGATCATATAAACGTCTAGATCACGCATCAATTGCACAAAAACGGCCCAAAAACAGTGCACCAAAATTGGTGCACTGGCTTCGGTGGCTTCCCACGCCTGTTAGTGTCGTTTCGATTACTTTACTGGTTAGAGCTCTCGCAAAAAAAATAATTATGCCGGCCTGCGCTATTGAAATGTGTTGGAACTATTTTAAAACGGGAAAGGATAAGGATGAGATGTCATTTAATCGGAAAACTTAACACTTTTCTCATGATTTCTTTGTAAAAACGTGAAATTTAATTTCGACATTTTCAAGGTTATCGAATTGATTGATGTTGTCAGGTGACAAGTGTGACTTATTTTCCAAAATTTGGGGACTTTTGTTACCATTTTTTATTTATTTATGAAATATGAATAATTGAAAAAATCGATAGAAAACAGACATGTAATATTTGTGTGTCCGGTTTTTTAAACTAGTTTATATTACGTTTTAGACTTCCTACGGATCCAATTGTAGCATATTGTTGGACAAAGAGATGGATTTTGAAAGGAAGTATTTTGAATCATTTTCGAAGATATTTTTACACTATGTTTTTTTATATTTTCTTATCAACGGCACAATTGTATTGAAATAAAGTACCTAAAATAATTATATATGATCGTGACCGATAAGATGTAAGTTGTGTGAAGGATAATTAGAAAATTTAAGAATACTTAACCATCATATAAAATTATTTCTAATCTAACCTTAGCGCTTTGGACAATATAAACTTTTTAATGTAACCTTATGACGTTTGATATAGAATTGACAGAATGCGTGCTGCAAATATCGTCAAAGAGGATGTAAAAAAAACTGAATATCGTTTAAAGCAGATGCTTTGGTCGGAGTTATCTGTACTAATATTATAAAGAGGTAAAGTTTGTAAGTTTGTGACGTTGTAGGGGGGTAATCTCGGGATCTACTAAACCGATTTTAAAAATTCTTTTACTGTTGGAAAGCTACGTTAACAGGGAGTGTCATAGGCTATATAACATGATGCTTTATACCACGGGAGCGGGACAGACCGCAGGTGAATCCGCACCGGGCCGCTAGTAATATTATAGATAACTCTTTATTGTCATAATTAAGATATTAATTTTGTCTATATTCTGTTAGCTGCATCTCCATTAATTCCTAATAAAGAAATAATTTAATATATTAATATGATAAAAAACAAATTTTAGTTCATAAAATAATCAAACTAAACTAGTTTCAATAAAAACTTTTGGATATGAATATTTTTATTTTTATAATAGCCCTTTTCAAGTGGTTTAGTTGCTCTTAAGTCCCTGCATTAAACTATCCCGTGTACCTACCCCGTAGTTCCCACTACTGATATAAACTTTGGATTACACATAAAGCCTACTATCCAATATAAACCTATCGAATCGTTCCAAGTCTACTATTACAAATGATTTCACTGACTTTTAGTGCAGGATAATCTTTGGGTTATAAATAGTCATCTAATAACCTTCATGAATATGATGTGTAACACAAAAATAATTTGCCATTATGAATAGTTTTTTTTAGAATTATTACATTAGTATTGGTAATTAACAGACTTCTAAATATGTACTAATTATCTGTAGAAGCATTTTATTGCGAATTAAAATTACTACATGTGCTAAAATGTGTTATGAATTCATTTGTGCATGTATTTTTTTATGGTTCGTCCCAAGACACATAACTTTTGTTGATAATACTTTATTTAAAAAAAAACTAAAACCTCTGAGTAATATTAAATTATATCACATAAAGCGATTAAATCATAACGATCATTTAAACTTTTGACTTACATAAAAAAATATTTAATTATAAAAAATGGGTTAATATTTTTTTCCTGATATCCCGAAAACGCAGAGTGAAGTTAGCAACGCTTCGCGTTTTTGATGCCGTTTTTGCCGGTGTTGTTTGTTAGCAATGCTCTCTCTAGACATGTTATAACTCAATGCTTTTTTATTATAAAAATAGTGAAGGAAATTCGGAAATAATAAAAATTACTTACCTAATTCGAAAGAGGGAGTGTTCATTAAACTTATAAACTTTTCATGAAAAATATCACGAACACTCATTCAACGCGTTCGTATTTAATAAATACATATAATATACGCAATACATAGTCAGATAATGCACCAGCACAACGCCAAACACCCAATTATGTCTAATTTTTACAACACACAACTGCACGGCACAAAAATTGCGTCCGATACGATAAATTAAGGCAATTCTAACACAATAGATTTGAAGCGCAATGTATTCCAAATGAATGTACAGTTTATTAACCTAATTAAAACGTTGGGTCTGTATGTTTCGAAATAGTTTCATTGAAATTTATATGCTTGAAGGCACAAAAATTATCCTTTTTACCACAAACTACTATGGATACTACGTATCTTTTTACTCCGTCAGACAGATAACCTGACGTGACAGCTAGTGTTGTCGATAACCGATTAATATATATTTATCGAATACAAGTAAAGAATTTATATGACGATAAAATACATTGCTATAAATAATTAACATTATATCAATAATGTAAAAGATATATAATAATAATAGCAGCAGCACACTCATCCTTTTAAAATTCCAGTTTTGTTTGCAGCAACTTTTTCCAAACTTTTTGGGTTTCAGTTTTTCTCTTCTCCATTTCAAATGGTGTGTATTTCAAAAAGTAATATGTATATAACTATTTCGAATTTATTATATTTATTTTGACATATACATGTTATTTATTTTGACTCATTAGGACACCAAGAAAAAGTTTTTTGACTAAAGCTAACTCGGGCTTTTAGAGGTGCTATATCATTTAATCCATTTATCATGCATCTTACCGTGGCCATAATAAAGCAAAATAGTTAATATTGTAAACGTAGTGTCGGAAGCCCTTCAGCCCAATGGACTAACGACCTGCGCAAGGTTGCCGGTAGGCACTGGATGAGGAAGTCAGATGACCAGAATGAGGAGGCCTACGTCTAACCGTGGACTGTGATTGGCTAACAAAAAGTTTATATGGTATATACAAACATGATGGATAACGTATACTATTTGTTGATTTCTAACATAATTCTTCCGTTTCTTTAGTATGTAGCATTCTCAATTTAGCAGATTTTAATGGGTTCATCCTCAGTGGACAGGGACAAGCTTATTAATATTGTCACCTCAACGACATAGTCAGCTACAATATCACCAACTTCTATCCAAATCTGAGTTAATATCAATAAAGATATGGTACGTAATCTTATATTATAAAAATAAATAGGACATAATTATAATATGATTGTAATTTATATTATTGCTTTTTATCAAGACTATAACTGTATGATATTGACATTTCTATAATATTTTTGTAATATATTTTAACTTGACATTGTAAAATTTTATTGTTGCACGGCTAATGAGGGAAATGTATTAATAGTATACTACCACGATACTACAATAACATAAGAACTTACTTACTTACTGTACATAAATTTTTGGCAATAAGTTATTCTAATTTATACGTTTAGAACTATTGTTTAATTCATTAAACGTAGTATCAGACACCCCCCAGCCCGATAAACTGACGACATATGCCAAGTCGCCGGTAGGCGCTGGAGAAGGCAGTTCCTGGAGGGCATCCGTGCGAAGCAGTCGCAAATGCCCGTGCTCTTTGCGGAAATTGCAATTTTCCACGCTTTTTCGCTCCTAAAAAGCGACAATAGTAGTGTAGTGATAGTGTACAGTGTTATTTAGTTCGATTCCGGCGCGAATCAGTTGTTTTTCGACTGGGGTGAGTTGTTAAGCTCTATTCGCTTGTTCATTTCGGCGCGCCTAGGCGCATTACGCAATAACGGTCGTTTGTATCGATAGATATTCACGCACGTCGACTGGTCTCTGCAAGGGAAGGGGCCTCCAGCAATGGATGGCCCAGGTCCCCAGAAGGCCCCGAGGCCTTCGAGTGTCCCGCGCAAGCGGGACCACACGAAGGCCAAGGATGGCTGGATGATGCCCGAGATCGGGGAGACGCGTGTGAAGAAGATGTCTTCTTCATCGGCCCGTCGCAGCAGGTTGGCTGCCGGGCCCCGCCCCGGGTACACGGATAGTGCCGTTTTCACGGCTGCCGATGTGCCCGCCTCAGTAGGGAGTGCATCGGCGGTGGTAGACCTCACCGCCGCCACGCATGAGGATAGGTGCGGCGCGACGGGACCGCCTCCGGTTCCCATGGCGCCTAGGGCCCCATCCGGGCGTGCCGCGCGCAGGAGCGCAGCACACCCGGAGATAGATAGGAACGTGCTGCTTGCAGCGAACTCGGCCGTTTGCCTGGCCGTGAGCGCTGCAAGCACCATAGTTCAATATGCCTACATGGCGCCACCCACCTCTGCGCGAGCCTCACTCGTGCAAGGGAGCAGCGCCTACGTAGAGCATGATCACATCCCACCGTCCGGCAGCGTCCCAGACTCGCTGGAGCACGCGCTCTACGGTGCGATTCGCGATCATAGTTATTCCCGCCCTGAAGCGCCTGCCTGTAGTCCGATATACACGGCGGCCGGTTCAGCGACGGCAGGGGATGGGTGCCCTACGACGACGGTGTCGTATAGCGCACGGGCTTCACCTGTGCCTACGACATCGACTTGCAACCTTTCAGGCTGCAACGTCGAGAGCAGCCGTCCCACGACACCGGTTGTCGCGCGAGCTTCACTCGCGCCCTCGGCCGGGGTCGTGAATAGGGACTTAGTAGGCGCGGCAGCGGTGACCCCTTCGACTTCCTTCCCTACTGGGACGGGAGCCGCTGTCGCGATGTCGGCGCCTGCGTCTTCGGCTGCGGCGACGTTTTCGTCCTTAGCGGCAGCGGCAGCGGGCACGTCGTCGTCTTCGTTCGCAGCCTCACCGTCTTCGGCATCGGGTTCGGCGACGCCGTCCACGTCTTCAACGGCAACGGTGCCGATATCGTGTTCCCCGATGTTCGTTCCCGGATCGAGGTCGCGCTTCTGGGACCGGTCCCAGAGCAGCGGCGCCGATTCGGCCAGCACGTCGGGTGCTTCCACTCCAGCGCGCGCGCGCTCGCCTCTGCGCCCCACGGGGGGCGCACCCGCGGCGGCTTCTAGCGTTCTCGCGGGTGCGGAGGCCTACCTCCGTACCGAGGGGGGTGAAAGGGGGCGCAAGGCGCGCAAGGCAACCGCCGCCAAAGTGGCCGCGGCTAGCCAGTGCGCCGCCCTCGTCGGGGACGTATCGGCTCTCGGCCCTGGGGAGCTCCGCCTAGTGGCGAGCGCCCAGGTCGCTGAGATAATTCATATTGCCCAAACGTCGGGCAATTTGAAGGGGGTCTACGTGCGCCGGCTGAAGAAGGCCGCGTCCAGGGTGTCGAACATCGTCGACACACTGGTCACGCGAAATCCGGAATCCGAGGCCTGGAAGCTCGGTAACGAGAACGCCAGGCTACGCATGGAGTTAAACTCGCTGCGGGAGGAAAACCGCTCCTACCGTAGGGAGTTTGAAGATATGCGTAAGGCCCTAAAGGCCGCCGCTTCGGTTGCGGAGCCGGCGCCTGCTATAATGGCGGCGCCGACCCCCGTACCCGTCAAGCGGAAGGCCTAGGCCGCCATGGCGGAAGCGGCAGCGGTACCGGAACCGCCCGCCGCACCCGCTGTGGTTAAAAAATCGCGTCCGGCCTCTGCTGCGGTAGCAGGGCCGACACCGGCTCCCGTCGTCGGGACAGAGCGGGCTCCGGCGACCGCGACCGACACCCGCTCCACCGGAGCTCGGCGGCATCGATTACGACATGTTTGTGCGTGCCGTGATCGACGTCGTCGCCCCCATACTCGATTCCCGGTTCGCCGGTATCGAGGACCGGCTGAATGCCGCGCCGAACCTCCGTCCACCGCTAGCGGCCGACCGAAGTAAGGCGCCGGCAACCAGACCGGCACCAAACGTGGCTGTTAGGCCAAAAGCGGCCACGGCTGCAGCCGCCGTCCGGCGGAATGCGGGGGAAGCAAGTACCCCGGTTCCGATGGAGGTGGTGGCGGCCTCGGCTGTCGGGGTGACGGACTCCCCACCGTCACCGGCCCCCCCTAAAAAGAAGACGAATAGAGGGGGGGTGAAGTGGAGGCTGAAAATGCAGCGGAGAGCGGCACGCGACGCCGCCGCTGCTTTAACGACCCCCGCCACGGCACCCGTGCCTGTGGTGTCGGCTCCTAGGCCGGCCCCTAGGCAGCGGGCGGCGCCCGCGGCCGCGACACCGGTCGTCGCGGCGCCCGTCGTCCGCGCTCGCGTCGCGCACGTCGCGCCGCCGCCGGCGCCCGTAGCCCCCGCCCCCGCCCCGGAGGGGGGGGGCGTGGACGACGGTCGTCAAGCGGAAAAAGGGTAAGGGGGTGGGGGCCGACGGGCCCCCTCCCCCCCCCCCAGGCGCAAGCTGCTCCCCTGCCGACGGGGCGGGGGCAGCAACAGCGGAAACAGGCTGCGAAGCCTGCGGTCGTATTCCGCGAGCCGAAGCCGGCCGCAGTTATCGTTAAACTGCTGCCGGCAGCGGCCGCGAAGGGTGTCGGTTATCGCGAGGTCTTCGCAAAGGCCTCGACGGTGGTCGACATCGCGGCCATGGACCTCCGCGAGGGGCTGAAGGTGGTGCGGACCGTCAGGGACGCGCGTCTCCTCGAGTTCCAGCCGGGACCCGAGAGCGCGGCCAAGGCGGACCGCGTCGCCGAGGCTCTGCGCGGAGCCCTTGTAGGGATGGCTGAGGTCGTCCGCCCCGTAAAGCGTGGGGAGCTTTACGTCTCTGGGCTGGACGAATCGGTCACGGTCGATGGGCTTCGTGACGCGATCGCGCGCGCCGGCAACTGCCGGCGCGACGACGTGCACGCGAAGCACATCGGTGCAGGACCGGGCGGTTTGGGCGCATCGTACGTGATGTGCCCCGTCGCTACTGCCAAAGCCATCGTCGAGCTGGGCTACCTCGTGGTAGGCTTCACCTCAGCGAGGGTGGAGGCACTGGAGGCCAGACCGATACGTTGTTACCGGTGTTACAACGTCGGCCATGGCGCCCAGACCTGTCCGGACACGAGCCCGGACCGGACTAACTTGTGTCTCCGCTGCGGTAAGAGCGGACACAAGATGCCGGACTGCACGGCTCGGAACCCCCACTGCGCGGCGTGCGCGGCGGGGGGACTCAACGCTGCCCATCCCACGTTAGCGAGGTTCTGCCAGCCTCCCTACGTGAAGGGCAAATTCGTCCATCCGAGGACGAAACAACGTACGGGTGCATCGGGAGTACGCGCAATGGACACCTCCAATGCCTAGTACGCCCGTAACAGCACTATTTCAGGCGAACGTAAACCACCCCCCCATCGCTCAGGACTTGTGCCTGCAGGCGATGGCGGAGTGGCAAGCGAACTTGGCCGTAATAAGCGAACCTTATTACGTGCCGCCTTGCGGCAATTTCGTGGGCAACCTCGACGACGTGGTAGCGGTGGTGGCCAGAGCCGGATCTGGCATACCGCTTATATGTCTCGAAAGAGGAAAGGGCTATGCGGTGGCGGAGAGTGGGAGTATCGTCGTCATAGGCGTTTACTTTTCGCGCAACCGCCCCCTGGCGGAGTTCGAGCTTCGCTTGGACGCCATCAGGGCTGCCATAGGCAGACTGTCGCCTAAAACGATTTTCGTGATGGGCGACTTTAACGCAAAGCACTGTTCCTGTGGAAACGCGTTCACGGAACCTAGGGGCCGGACGGTTGAGGAATGGGCTCTTCAATCCGGCCTGACCATATTGAACCAGGGATCGGTCCAGACCTGCGTGCGCGCGCGGGGTGGATCGGTCATCGACCTGTCATTCGCCACTCATGCGGCCGCCCGCAGAGTTGTCGGATGGAGGGTGCTGGAGGAGGTGGAGTCGCTCTCTGATCATCGGTACATCAGATTTGAGCTTACCCCCTCCTCCGGTCCGAGCCCTGTTCATCGCCCCCCTCTCCTCCCGCGTTGGGCCCTTACCAAGCTCGATCCGGAGCAGGCCGAGGAGTGGGCACTCACGGAAAGCTGGGCCTACCCAGTCGAATTCGAGAACCTGGAGTCGCAGGCAGAGCACATGCGCAAGACCCTGACGAGGGTTTGCGACGCGGCGATGCCTCGCGTCTCCAAGCGGCAGCCTCCGTGCAAGCAGGTCCACTGGTGGACCGAGGAGCTGGGCGAGATGCGAAAGGCAGTTCGCATCATCAGCCACAGGCTCAAAGGCTGCAGGGCGCGCCGTCCTCCGGACTACGTCGCGGAAAATGGACTCGTGGGAGAGTTTAGGGAGGCCAGAAAGGCCCTTTCGATTGCAATACTGCAAGCGAAAGCCCGGGCTCGGGCCGAGCTCCTCGAGACGCTCGATCGGGACCCTTGGGGGCGTCCGTACCGTGGGGCCCGCAACACGTTGCGGCCTTGCACATCCACGGTCACGGAAACGCTCGAACCCGAGGTGCTCCGGTCGGTTATCGACGGGCTCTTCCCGGATCCGGGAAACTTCACTCCCCCCAGTATGGGTCCACCCGTTCCCGACACTCCCACGGACGAGGAGCCTCACTCCATCTCCGAGGGGGAACTAGACGTTGCCCTGGACCGGCTCCGGGGCAGGAAGACGGCACCGGGACCCGACGGGGTTCCAGGTCGACTTCTCTTCCTGGCCGCTAAACATCTACGCGGCCAGCTGCGGGAACTGTTCGAAGCCTGTATTCGCGCAGGTCGGCTCCCGTCGCAATGGAAGGGGGGTCGTTTGTGCCTGATTCCCAAGGGAGGTCGGCCTCCCAACGATCCGTCCGCCTTCAGGCCCATAGTGCTGCTGAACGAGGTCGCTAAGGTCTTCGAAAAGATCTTGGCGGAGCGGCTCGTGAAGCATCTCGACGCTGTGGAGCCGGGGCTTACAGAAACGCAGTTCGGGTTTCGGCGGAGGCGCTCCACGATGGACGCCTTCGAGACGCTGCGAACGTCAACGGACGAAGCCGTCCAAGCGAAGGATGTCGTTCTTGCGGTGTCGCTAGACATAGCGAACGCCTTTAACAGCCTCCCTCATGAGACGATCAGGGAGGGGCTCCGCGCGCATGGAGTCCCCCCGTACCTCACGAGGCTGTTGGGCGCGTACCTGCAGGATCGACATATCCTTTGGGAGGGCGGTGAGTCCGGCAATCCCGAGGTAGGTCGTCGACGCGTCGCGTGCGGCGTTCCACAGGGGTCGGTCCTCGGGCCGATTCTTTGGAACGTAGGTTATGACTGGATCCTTCGGGTTCCGGTCCTACCCGGGGTAGGGCTGATCTGCTTTGCGGACGACACCCTACTCACGGCACGCGCTGCGTCATTTGCGGAATCCGTGGACGTCGCTAACGCCGGGTTGGCGATTGTCGTAGATCGAATAGCTAGGCTGGGCTTGAGGGTCTCCCCCGCGAAAACGGAGGCCATCATGTTCCATAGGAAATTTCGCAATCCCCCCGCGGACTTGACCGTTTCGGTCCAAGGGGTGGCCATTAGAGTAGGGCCCCAGATGAAATATCTGGGGCTAGTTCTCGATGGGAAATGGCTGTTCAAAGCGCACTTTGAGCAGCTAGTTCCCAAACTCGTCAAATCCGCGGGCGCACTCTCGAGGCTGCTTCCCAACGTAGGGGGCCCGGGAGGTGCGACGCGGAAACTTTACTCTGGCATCCTGAGGAGTATGGCACTGTACGGTGCACCCGTCTGGTCCAATGCACTTCACCGCCACAACAGAACCCTGCTGCAACGGGCGCAGCAGGTTCTGGCCGTGAGGACCATACGGGGGTATCGCACAGTGTCGCGGACGGCGGCCACCCTCCTGGCAGGCAATCCGCCCTGGCATCTCCAGGCGGACGTCCTGACAGTGGTGCGCCGCACCCGGCAGGATGCCCTAGCTAGAGGCCTGACCTTCTGTCAGGTCGAAATCGAGGCGATCAGGAAGCGGGAAACCGCCTCCATGATCGCCGTCTGGTCTCAAGAGCTCGACAACCCTGCGGCCTATGGCGGCTACACGGTGGATGCAATCAGGCCACAGCTGACGGAATGGGTCAACCGCACCAGCGGCACCCTGACCTTCAGGACGACACAGATACTTACCGGACACGGATGTTTCGATAAGTATCTGTGTCGCATTGTGGGCTGCTTGCCTTCCCCGGACTGCCGCCAGTGCGGCACGCCCGACACGGCGTTACACACGCTTGTCGAGTGCGCCGCATGGGCGCCGCAGCGTTTCGAACTTGAGACGCACGTAGGTCCAGTCGACTCGCTCTGCGACTTGGTCAAGGCCATGCTGCAGAGCAGCGACAATTGGGGGGCTGCGGTTACTTTTTGCGAGACAGTAATGTCACTCAAGGAGGCCGCAGAACGAGACAGGGAGAGAAGTCCTGCAGCGCGTGCCAATGCGTCTTCTCGAGGTCGCCGGCCTTCAGCTGGCACCCGGAGAGGCAGGTACGCGCATTACTTCCCTCCCTGAGTTAGGTTCCGTTTACCGCGGGGGGCCTTTAGCTTGCTAGGAAGAGCAAAGGACCTTCTACCCCCGCACAACGAAGTGGGGTGTGTTCTCCCAGGGCACACTCCAGGCACTTTATTGCGCTGGATCGGCTGGGCGTAACTATGTTCTAAATCACAGCCTTTCCAACACATTCAAAGCGCAGGGTCGTCAGGGAGGAGGGGGTTTTTAGTGGGTATTGGGGTTGCTCGCCCGTGCAGCAACGCTCGGAGTCTTCCACACTATTCTGTGACGTCGATCGCGGACGGAGCGCTGCCAAGAGCATACTATTGCTGCAGTGTTATCGCCCCCGACCGACGCGTGTCGTTCCCCTAGCAACGACCCAGTTTGTGCGTAAATCGGTTAAGCATTTTCCCTCGCCTCAAAACCAAAAAAAAAAAGTCTACGCCCAGCAATGGACTGCCATTGGCTGATGACGATGAAGTAAATTTACAGGTATTTAAAATATTTGCAAATTGCAAGCTTAAGAACTCTTACAATTCAACTTCTATAATTGACAATTTCTGGTGCAAATAGGATACATTTTATGTTACTTATAATTAAATTCATACCATCTCTTTGAATTAATTAAATCGCACTGTTTTTTAATTATTATTTAGTCACAGGCCAACACTTTACTTGCCCAAGCCCATAGACAAGGATAATTTCATTTATAAAAGAAATATATTTTTGTAACAAATATTATTTTCTTTGTTTTTGGTATTAATTATATTATTATATGTAATTAAAAATATCTAGTAATTAAATCTTTATATACTACACAAATTGACAATCAACAGATTTCCATGGCTTCAAATAGAACTTTTTGACAATGAATATCTCCAGGCCATAATTATGTTTTGAAAAAAAAAACAATTGTAAACAAGTAAGAAGACGTGTTCCTGATTGTTTTGTATTTTTATGAGAAAATTTTAACAAAATAAATATCCAATAAAAGAAAAGCATAAAATGTCTTCGTTTCTTTGTTTTATATGTCACAGTACGGTAAATATGGATACTAATGAGATAACTAGGGAACAATATAAGAAATTGGTTGGCATGCACGTAAGTAGTAAACAAATTATTTACATAAAAGTATTGAATACTATATTCGTAACAACCATTCAACATTTTTCTAGTTAAATCAAGATTCACATCTATGCCATGTTTGCTGTCATATCTTGAACAAATTTTGGTTGTTCAGATCTGTTTGTATGAAAAGAAGCATGGAGTACCCAGTTTTATTTAGGTAATTATTATCATCATAACATCATTAAATACCTTTGCGTTACGAGCCTCTGCCTCGGAGCCTGAAGTCCATTTTCCTACTTCTCCTGCTTTACTTCATGCAGTCTTCGGTATACCCCTGATTTACAATTTCAAGCCAGCATATCTTGCCTACCGTGACCTGAAGAAGATGGCAAAACCTTTACATACTAACCGAAAGAATATAAGTGTAATTCTGGAAGATGATAAATATACTTGCATAGATAATTACATAATATTTTCTTAAGTTTTCGCGACTTGTACACATAATAAAACTACGTTTTAACGGTTTTAAGCGCGGTAATTTTATTTGATTTTGGTTTTTCCGACGTTTCGGCCACTTTTCAGTGGCCGTGATCACGGAAGACAAAGATGTCAAGTGTCAACGAGTATTGTTAAAGTTTTATTTAGCCTACCGCCAACTTATTAATTTTAATTATTTAATTTTTAATTTTGTTTATGGTTATTATTTAATCTATGGGAGCCTAATCTAATTTACTACCGCTTCGCAACATCTTATGGCTTGAAGAGAAGAAGCGGCGCAAGAAACTCTTCAGCAAACATGCCTAGCTCTAATAATTTTATATAATATTAAAATGGGTGGAAGGAAAAATAAAAGTAATTATCAGTCAAGTTGGTTTGTGTTCCGTTGTACGCAAAAAGAGCTCACAGTGTCTTGAGGTCTGGCAGCTGGTTTTTGCTGGGTTTGGGTCTTAATAGTTTTGATAATTGGATCCCAAACAGGTGGTACTTGCCAACCATCTTCTCTATTGAAATTTGGGTGTTTTTTGATTTCAATAGCCTCACGCATCATTCTAGGTATGAAACGATTCTCTTTCGCGAGGATTTGTGGGTTATCGAATCTGATGTAGTGGTTGGGTTTATCCAGCGTGTGTTCACTGATCGCAGACTTCGTAGACCTTGTGTGTTTCATGTCAGCAATGTGTTCTTTTACTCGTGTTTTTATGCTCCTCTTTTGTGAGTGTGGATTGTCATACATTGGGCAAACAAAGAGGAGCATAAAAACACGAGTAAAAGAACACATTGCTGACATGAAACACACAAGGTCTACGAAGTCTGCGATCAGTGAACACACGCTGGATAAACCCAACCACTACATCAGATTCGATAACCCACAAATCCTCGCGAAAGAGACTCGTTTCATACCTAGAATGATGCGTGAGGCTATTGAAATCAAAAAACACCCAAATTTCAATAGAGAAGATGGTTGGCAAGTACCACCTGTTTGGGATCCAATTATCAAAACTTTTAAGACCCAAACCCAGCAAAAACCAGCTGCCAGACCTCAAGACACTGTGAGCTCTTTCTGCGTACAACGGAACACAAACCAACTTGACTGATAATTACTTTTATTTTTCCTTCCACCCATTTTAATATTATATAAAATTATTAGAGCTAGGCATGTTTGCTGAAGAGTTTCTTGTGCCGCTTCTTCTCTTCAAGCCATAACATGTTGCGAAGCGGTAGTAAATTAGATTAGGCTCCCATAGATTAAATAATAACCATAAACAAAATTAAAAATTAAATAATTAAAATTAAGAAGTTGGCGGTAGGCTAAATAAAACTTTAACAATACTCGTTGACACTTGACATCTTTGTCTTCCGTGATCACGGCCACTGAAAAGTGGCCGAAACGTCGGAAAAACCAAAATCAAATAAAATTACCGCGCTTAAAACCGTTAAAACGTAGTTTTATTATAGATAATTACAATCACAATTAGTAAATATTTGCCTCTTTACACTATCTATGGTCTAAGACTTACCCATTTGTCCTTGGTTTTATACCTTTCTCTTTCACTCACCAGCATGACATCTCTTTCCTTGATATGATAGATGTCAGATAGCTGTCAATTCATATGCATTGTAAAATTTTGCCGGTAAAACATTGCAAAATTTGTAAATTATTTCAAAGTGTTAAAACTATTCAATATTAATAGAATTTTGAAGTGTTGACAACACAGTGCCAAGAAAATAATATAGTACTTCATTATAACACTTACCATTCGTCTTTTAATTGTGTTATAATAAGTACAAACTACGACAAGTAAGTGTTCCAAGTGGAATGTGCAACATTCGAAATCTTTAAGCCTTTGGTGATTTCTGTTATTACGAGCACATCGAGTGAAACCAATTACGATAAATTATCTTCGTTTCTCAAGTTCGGACGAAGGGGGAAGTATTTTGCTTTATTCTACTGAACATGAGATGTAAGTACAATTACGAGTTTTCAAACAGGATTGAACTTGTTTTAACACCTAACTGAAAATCTCAGTAGGGGAAATAAAACACCGAGGTTAGTAAACCGGTTGTTTACTTAAGCTAACCAAGAGTTAGTGTCAAAAATTAAATTGATTTTTAATTAATATGATTGAAAGGACATTTATCACAAACTTGTCTTGCTAATAGTGTTGTACTAAGACATAACATTTGTCATTTCACTGTAAAAGAAGACCACTTATCGGTGCAGAACCATTGTGGACAAATTTGTTTTTTATAATATTCTAGAACAATGACAATTTCTGAACAAAGGCTATAGCTGGATAAACATCCAGCTGCTGCTGGCTGAAGTTGAACAGCTTCTTTAATTCAGTGATAAAACACTGGGGTGTGTATAGATAGTCGGCCCATTTATTTATTATTTGAGATATAAAGATAACTTTGGGTGGTTATAGCCTTCTAACCTATATTAAAGAAAGTTTGGATCTGTTCATGGTACATAGATGTGCCATGTGACTATAACCCACCTGAACATTGGTCTTGTAAACGAGGGCTTGTAAATTAAGTCCTCACAGGAGGCACCACAACTGATTTTCACCAAAGCCTAGTAATTTTTACATTACTTATTGACAGGATTAATAAAGTCAGTGGGACCAATGTCCCATAATTAAATATTAGAGACTACATTGCAAATTATTTGTAGTCAAGACTATATTTTTGTCCTGATGTTGTACAACTTATTAAAGCATCATTGAGTGGCTTACAAGGGTGATTAAAATTTAAAGACAAGTACGTACTTTAAGTTAAAAAGTAACACATCTAATGTCTTATATGACAAGTGATCTAAGCCTTACTAATTATACAGCCAAGCCTATAAATCTTAGTGTAAATTGTTTAGACTACACAATACACATAATGAGAAAAGAGATAGTTCACCTATTAAAAGTAGTGAATATAACAGACTCCATCCAAAGAGCTGCATTCAGATGGTTTTTGATAAAGAAGTCAGATGTTGATTTCTGCCCTCTTGGACCTCAGAGGTCTCAATTCATATGTAATATATTGTAAAACATTTTATATTACAAATAAAGAGATTAATTAAAGTTAAGACACATTGGTTAGTGACAACAAACATTCAACAGGCATATTTTCACTTACCAATAGCTAAACCTCATCCGGACATTCCTCCGAGTGGTTTATAGCAAGATTTTCAGCAAACATTTAGTTACACATTACAATAAGTAATTGTATTAATTACATATAAGAGAGCAGGGGTTAAAACAACAGCTTATCATCTTACTATTATAATAACATAAGAGATAGTTTGATTAATCTTAAGACAGCAAAGTAGTGGTCTATTTGTATACTAATTTTAAACCTTATTTATACAAACTTATAATATCATAAGTGTCTATGCTATGAGACTGTGACATTCTGTAAGATGATAAGAAGTATCTCAATTGATGTTTAAAGACTGGAAACTCCCCTCTTTATTGCTCTTGCTTTGTGGCTTAACATTTGGCACAAAAATATTTGCTATTATAGCAAATTGGATTGCAGAAATCCTATAGACACCATATCCAGTTACTCTAGAATCAGTCAGGACGGAAGGTCCTTGATTCTCAAGTTGCAGAAACTCTGAGAATGTTCGATACGAGGATGGCATATAAGTTATCAAAAAGTCTATCTTACAATTGCCATCATGTGAGCATTAAATCTCAGGTGTGATCAAATTATTTGCTCCAATGTCTAAGGTCTGTTTTCCTATTGTTATAACTGTCTGGGACACCAGGCGAGGCAGAGTGAAATTGTCCTAAAAACCATAACTAAAAATAACATTTCTGATTTCAAACATGTGGAATAGATATATTACTACTCCTAAAGGGGTTATGACTAAATTGAGATTTTGCATACTATGCAATTTTAAAGAATTGGCTTCACAATCACTATGCAAATGTTCCTAAAATTATTCAAACAGAGCAGGCCAAGAGGGAATATCTAACCCTACTGTTTAGCAAGACCTGAAATAAAGTTGATCAAAGGAGAGCAGGGCTCAGAACCAGTACTCAAATAGCTGTATTATTCAGTCTTTTGACCTCAAATTCAGGTTGAGGTGCTCAGCTAAACAGGATTTGCTCACTGATTGGAAAGTGGGCCTGTAACCAATTTCTTGGAGTTCAAAGAGGAACGAGATGTATACTATGTTTGTAAGAATAAATAGTCAGTGTATGACTCAAAGAGGTGCATATTGTACATACATGGTGAGAAAAGGACGTAATCCCTTTACCTAAAAAAGTAAATAAATAAAGATGCTTACCATATTGTTGAATCTCACAGAACAATGGAGCATAACTCTCTTTCTCTGCCACTTAGCTCTCGGGGAAGCTAAACTGAACGAGAAGCCAGATGCCAAATGGTCCTAAAGTTCTGAAGTGGCTTCTTCTGCTCCAGGCCATGAAGGCTATGTTCAAAATTTGGAGCGTCCAAGGCATGAACTTATTTTCATCAAAGTATGTGATGAATGGCCCCAGACAGGTGTGCTCATTTTTCTACAATGTATTCGGTAGAAATGAGACTTTCGGCTGGGCTTGGCAATTTTCCCCACCCAGCCTAATAGAATACTGTCTTACTTGAACCAGGTTAAAGGAAATTTCCTTTTATTAATACCAGAATAGACCAAGGGCTTTCGGAGGCCAAACTTGAAAGCAAAGATTATTAACAATTCTCATTTAAGACAGGAGGAAGATCTCAGTAGATGGACAGACAGACAGATTGCCCCTTTTTGCTTAAAAAGTTAGAGTTTGAATGATCAAGTCTCTTACTGAATCACAAATGGCAAGACTTATCAAAGTAGTTGGCAGACACCTACTTAATAATACTTACAACTACAATTACTATATATCTACAATAGACATTGCCAAAAATAAATTTTAAAAGGCTATCATATATTACTAGTTCTTAAGTTTTTTGAAATGGTGTAAATTAAAGTGTTTTCTATCTATCATATAATAACATTATCAGAGATGTAAGATGATCATCAAATACTTAAGACCATTTCACTTGTTAAACCAGAAATTTAAAATGCTATTTGTCTAGAATATTAGCATTTCTATTTGACAAAATTAAAATAAATAAATAAAATTATATATATATAAGTATATATAATTTCATATTAGTAGCTGGATAGTCACTACTATTACTTGCCTCAGGCTGTAGAATCTATGATCTGTTGACACCAGGGCATCCCCAGACAATCAAAACAATCGGCTGGTAGCCACAACTTTGTGTAATAACAAGATTATAAATAAAATAATAAGCAGTCTAGCTGGATGTTACGGAAACACCGAAATTATTGTTTTGTCCTGTAACACACATTAAACATTTTATAACAGTATCTGAAAGGTCAAAAAGCCTAGATAGAGAATGAGTACAAGTTTATACATTTCTATCATTATCTTGAAAGATAAAAATTGCTTAAAGAACCATAATTACTGTTTTCAGAGACATTGTATATAATATTTTTTGTAAATATACAATATAGTACTCTATAAAAAAAAGGGGGGGGGGGAGAGATTAATACTACTCTACATATATATCTATTAGCTAGATGTTGATACAAGATGTTAGTTATAAAATGACCAGTACAAGAGATATTAGAGGAATCTTATAAGTATTGAAACATACAGATGTTTCTATTAATGATATCAGACCTAGTCAAGATTAGCTATAAACTAATTTTAGTTATTATTAAGGCTCTTTAGTTATGTTTACCTTTAGGTTTTCCATTTTTAATGGAAGATTCATAAGATAAGTTCTTTACCAAGGAACCTTGAGATCTTATCATCTAATCAACATTTTCTTTAAAATAATAATTGATTTCAGATAGGAGGATTATTATTTTTTCTTTCTTTATTGTACACAAAGTAGTTACATATAAAACTACAGAGAGTGGTGATGTACCAAAACAAGATTAACAACTCCAAAGAGAGTTTTCTTCCAGCAAACCTAGGGAGACAGGGAGAGACTATTATCCATATAATAATATAAATCAATATTGTTGGAAATTGATAAATTGTGAGGTTATTAGTATTAATTTTTTTTTTTTTTTCCTTCACAGACAAATTAAAATTCTTAAAGTAAATCGGATATACTTTGAGAAATATTTTAAATCTCTAATCATCATATGCATTGTATTACTTGTGTTTTCACCAGCAGATAACAAACAGGTCTTCTAACAACACTGTGTGTCGACAGAGACACATAATATAACTGTTTTGCATTCCAACAAAACAGGTATTATGTGTTGACTGAGACACACAGTGTTGCAGCAAGTTTCTTGCTGGTGTGTGGAAGACTATATGAATTGACAGCTATCTGACATCTATCATATCAAGGAAAGAGATGTCATGCTGGTGAGTGAAAGAGAAAGGTATAAAACCAAGGACAAATGGGTAAGTCTTAGACCATAGATAGTGTAAAGAGGCAAATATTTACTAAACATAGGAAGAAACAAAATTTCTATTTATTTTAAAACATTCTCTGAAGCTAACTCATTCTTATCCCACCCTCTCCTAGAGTTAAATAATCTTACAGCAATAATTCCCCGTTTCCAACTTACCCGTATGGGTGTAATTCATTCAATCCCTCTAGATTGGTCTTTGGAGGACTTGGTTTCATGGACTGAGTGCCGTCCAGAGTCTTCTATAGTAATTAAAGCGAGAAGACTAAATAAAAAAAAACGTGTTGAAGATACAACCTGCTGGGAACCCACTGGTACTGTAGTTCTCACCTTTTTAGGCCAATCCCTCCCAAGCCATGTTTATTGTTGCAACCTCTCTCAACCTGTTGGAACATATACCCTTCCCACTATACAGTGCCTAAAATGCTGTCGTTTCGGACACATCCGTGACAAATGCCGATCTAACTCACGCTGTTCTCGCTGTGCTGGCCCGCATGAATATGCCACTTGTCAGGTACCTGAGGATAAAATTACTTGTTTGTTTTGTTCTGGTAACCATGCAGCCACTGACTCTAGATGCCCCGAACATGCACGCCAAAGAAACATTAAAGTCATAATGTCCACTGAAAATATTGGATATGTTGAGGCAGCCCGTAGATTTAAACCTGTTCGGACTTCATATGCTGACATTTCCTCAACAGTTCCAAACAAATCTGCCTACATACCCTATCCCTCCCCTAATTCTGTTCCCTCGCCTATGTGCCCTGAACCTTCTCCCAATACTATTCAATCTGCACCAAATTCTTCATATAGGAAAACCATCTATATACATAGAAAACCTAGACAGGAGCTAGGTACAACATATGATCATCTAGCCCATGCTAATATTGTCTCCTCACCACCTTCCTCTTTACCAAATGGTTGTGCTCTTGGCGATAACTCCCCTAATATCTCTACCGCTAATGATAATTTAGTACAAATTTTGTCAACAGCTTTAATTAATATATTTTCTAAATGTGGTGATATACAACCGTACAATGTCATAGATATGCTTCAAAAAATTATTACGTCACTTATAAACTCTTCTATCCAAAATGGCGAAGGTCCTTCAATGGAACTGTCGTAGTGTTAATAATAAAAAACATGAAGTATCTTTTTTAATTAATCAGTTTAATCCTTACCTTTTTGCCCTCTCTGAAACATGGTTGAACCCTGGTTCTTTATTTCGAGTGCCTGGGTTTTCATGTATCCGAGATGATAGATCGGATGGTTGGGGTGGTTGTGCTATTCTTGTTAGAAGAAATATTACATTCTCCCGTTTCACCCTCCCCCCTCACTCCCCAGATATTAATATTGTAGCTGTCCGTTGTCTTAATATAACATTTGTGTCTGTCTACATCCCTTACCCCAATGCTCTCCTCATACAAGAACTTTTCTCCCTCTTATGCCATCTTCCTGTCCCTCTCCTCATTCTAGGAGACCTAAATATCCGCCATACTTTGTGGGGTTCAGCTTCCTGTGATCCTATTGCTCCAGCATTTCTTGATATCTTAAATGATCTAAACTTATGCATCATTAATGATGGAACCCCTACGCGTAGAGTCTCTCCCCTTCAAAATCCGAGTGCCCCTGACCTTACTTTATCCTCTCCCTCCATAGCCTACTCTCTTTCATGGTCTGTTCTTTCTAACTGTTATGGAAGTGACCATCTCCCTATTCTTTGTTCCTTGCCTGATTCTTCACCCCCTCCTGTCACTCCAATCCCTCTCTTGAGATTTAGACTCGCACTAGCTGACTGGCATAAGTTCTCTTCCTTGGTACAAAGTAAATTAAACTCTCTTCCTGATGTTTCTTCTCTGAATTTTACTTCCCTATATGATGAGTATGTATCTGCATTGACATCTGCTGCTGAGCAATCAATCCCCTTAAAAAACTCTGTAAAAAATAAAATTCCCTCCGCTGCTTGGTGGGATTCTGAATGTTCCGCTATAGTAAAAAAGCGCAAAGAAGCGGAGATTAAATTTACCAGGAGCCTCACATATGATAATTACTTATAATTTCAGAAAGTCTCTGCTTCCTCTAAAAGACTTGCGTTCAAAGAAAAAAAGTGGTTGGCAAGCCTTCTGCGAATCCCTTTCTCCCAGGACTCCAGCTTCTATGATATGGAAGAAAATAAAAGCCTTTAGAAAGTTCCAAAGTGACGATAATATTAATTCCAATAATCCATCTTCCTGGCGTCCCAATTTCATGCACAAGCTTGCACCTCCTTTTGTTCCCCTTGAACCTTGTCCCCCCATCAGTTGTTCCCCTTCAGATGAGTTGAATCCCATGAATTCTAAATTTTCCTTTGGAGAACTATGCGCTGCCCTAGATCATCTCCGAGACTCTTCTCCTGGAGTAGACGGCATTACTTATTCCTTTGTAATTCAGTCCTGTGAATCTTCTAAGCATTTTCTACTGAACCTTCTGAATCAGATTTTTCTTTCCGGATCTATCCCAGAGTCTTGGAAAAAGCAAATAATTGTTCCAATATTAAAACCTGGCAAGGATGCTTCAGACTCTGATGCTTATAGACCTATAGCCCTATCTTCAGTCCTTGCTAAAATTATGGAGCATTTAATTAAAAATCGACTCGAGTGGATCGTAGAAAGCAAAGGCATATTAGCCAACAGCCAGTTTGGTTTTAGACGAGGTTTAGGTACAATGGACAGTCTCAGCCTTATTACCTCAGACATCAGATTAGCTTTTTCCCGAAATGAACATGTCGTAGGAGTCTTTTTAGACATAACGTCTGTATACGACAACGTCAACCTTCAAATACTCAGGCAGAAGCTGCACAATCTGAGTATCCCCCCGAGGATTGTCAACATTGTTTCCAATATGTTCATGGAGAGATCAATCTCCGTCCGCGTTTCGGGAATCGACTCCCCCCCGCGTCTTGTATGGAAAGGTTTACCCCAAGGCTCTGTCCTCAGCCCGATCCTCTATAACATTTATACGGCTGATTTAGAATCTTCTGTAAGCTGCTTTTGCAAAGCCCTTCAGTATGCCGATGACATTGCTCTATATGCCACTTCTGACTCTTTCAGTGATGCTTCAAACCGTATCAATTCTGCTCTTTTTTATCTTAACTCATGGCTTTCAGAGCACGGTTTGTCACTTTCTGCTTCAAAAAGCTCGGCTGTAATATTCTCCCGCAAAAGAGATATTCCTGCCCTAGACATTCACATTAACCATCATCCAATCCAAATTGCTAACTCTGTTAAATTCCTAGGTGTCTTCCTGGATGCCAAACTTTCAGGCCTCCCCCATCTCAATTATATTTGCGCAAAAACAGAAAAAAACACTAACGTAATTCGAGCCCTGTCAGGTGTTAGGTGGGGATCTCACCCCTATTGTCAGAAGCTGCTCTATAATGCCATCATCCGCAGCCATTTTGACTATGCCTGCTTCATATTGGAACCCTGCAGTAAATCCGCTCTCATGAAACTGGAACGCATACAAGCCAAATGCCTCAGAATCATCACAGGCGCAATGAAATCTTCTCCAATAAATGCCCTTCAGGTTGAGTGTGTAGACCCTCCTCTTGCTCTTCGCAGGCAGCTTCTGTCGGACAGATTCTTTTATAAAGTGATAGAGCTCTCAGATCATCCCCTTCTAGGTATCTTAGATCAACTCCTTCAAATTTCGTTCACATCTAGTTATTGGACTCACAAATGTCTTCCACTTCTTATAAATTCGTATAAGAAACTAGTAGATCTCCCTCTTGGCATTTTCCAGAATTATAAAAATCCTGTTTTTGAGTCTAGTTTTGAAAGCCTTATTCATAAACCTAATGTTATTCTAAATCTAGATATTCACAAAAATTCTCCAGATGCTAATCAATTATTTTGTAAAATTACGCAGGATCGTTGGCCAGACCACCTTCAGTTTTTCACCGATGCATCACGGCTATCTCAAAATGGCCCTGTTGGTTCAGCTATTTGGATTCCCAAATACAAAATTATTTTAAATTTCAAAATTCCTCCTCCTAGTTCTGTGTTCACTGGCGAATCAATCGCTATTCTAGAAGCCGTCCTTTATATTGAATCCCATAACATAAGTAAATCTATCATTTTTACTGATTCCTTAAGCTCCCTACAGGATATCTCAAAATTACCTTTACATGCTAAACATAACTTTGTCATCTCCCTAAAAATAAAGGAAGCCCTCTTTCGTTGTCACTCGTCTGGTTTAGATATAGTACTTGCCTGGATCCCAGGTCACTGTGGAATTGGTGGAAATGAGATTGCCGACTGTTGCGCCAAGGAAGCTGTCTGTTCGGGTAGTAACAAATATAATAAATGCTTTCCCCGCGATTTACGCTCTCTCGCGCGGCCCCAGATGTTTGAGACTTGGAATGGTATCTGGCAACAGTCCCGTCTGACTGTTGGCAGATACTACGGTAGTTTGCAACCAACATTACGTCCCAAACCTTGGTTCTTCAACTATAGAAAACTACCCAAAAAAGTTATATCAACTATAATTCGCCTGCGTCTTGGCCACTGTTGCTGTCCTGTATTTCTTGCAAAATTAAGAATTCGCGATAATTCTCTCTGTGAGTGCGGCTTAGCTGACGGCTCTGTCCATCACATTTTTTTCGAATGTCCCAAAATATATTATATATATTATCAAAGTTTTTAACAATAAATAACATCTATCTCTAATGTAGTTAGTCTAACACTATGTTTTGTGTTGTCCTCAGGATCTCAGAAAGTGATTTGGAAGATCACCGACCAAATTTTTCTTTTCGCATTTATACTCTTATATGCACTTGACATTTTACCACCTACTGTGACATTGGCCAAATCAATGCAAACTGCGTTGGAGCCATAATCCAAAAAAAGAAAGAACACTCAAAATACAAATGATAAAGAAAAGAGAATAAAAAAGAAAAAGAAGTCTAAAAAGAGTAAAAGAGATTATGAGAAGATAGTTCTTATTTTAGATGAACAGAAGGCAGAATTAGAAAGAAGTAGAAAGGAGAAGAAGTATATAGAAGCAGAGTTTAAATGCTACAATTGCGCTCAAGGTTTTTTGTTCAAGGATACATATCAGACACACATGATGCGTCATGAAGAGGTATGTATCTACTTATTTGTTCTGATTTAATATTGACAAGATGTTTAAATATATGTTTTATGTGCTGACATGTGTATCTATAAAATAATCCTATTATCTCTGGTAGGTACAATTTTGTCTATAATGGATTTCTTAAAATATCTTGTTAGGAACTCTTATAAAATTGTTATGTCTGTGTTTGTAAATTAAAAAAATGACACTTGCCGCGCTACTGTTAAACTATTGGGTACAAAAATATTTAAAAACATGTGTGTCAGCTGCTACGTACAACTAAAGTTTACTCCTTAAGGACAATTCTTTGAATATGCACTGATAGATATTATTTTAGATCTTATCTCATAGATTATTAATTAATTATCGTATATTATATATTATTATATGAAAATGGATTCTTAAGGAGTAAACTCCAAAACTTAAGGTACTTAAAAAATAATAAAATTATAGTAAAATTGGTTTGCAGTTTTCTGTCAAGTACTTTCTATTAAATGCTTTTTGTATAGTTCTGCATGCTTTGTTGTGCATGACTGCCTACTTACTTACTCAAATTATTTGAAAATAGAACAAGTTTTAAGGCCTAGCTTCCAAGCCATAAACCTAATAAAAAATTAGAACTGTACTGATAAACTTCATTCTTACACAAACTCTCAATTTATTTGAAAATAGAACTGGACAGCAAAACATCACTCTTAAGAGGCCCATTCGCTATCCTATAGTTCAGTCTTGCAGTGGGCAGAGCTTGCAGGACTTCAGAGGCATTCTGCTCAGTGTTACCGGATGCAATGCAGGTTGCAACAATATTCACAGGCGTGCATTACGCGGACTGCTATGCAGTATAGTGAATGGGCTCGCTTTAAAGTTCTCGCCAAAAACTCGACATGTTTATTTTTTAATTTCCAGTCAAACGGCGAATACCGTTGTACGACTTGCACTCTCCGTTTCGTGACTCCGGCCGTATTCCGCGCCCACACCTGGCTGCACACAGACCGATACAAATGCGTTTGGTGCGGTCTGATGCTGCGTCTGAGACACTGCAAAGCGCACGCTGTACAATGCGGCGGGAAGAGCGTCGAGGAGGTGGTCACATGTCATCTATGTGGAAATGTTTTCAAGTAAGTAATAATATTATTATATGGCATTCTATATTCTCGCGAGTAACGGGAATATGGAATTGATTCTCACATTCACGTGAGAATTTGGAGCATCCTGAGAATCCAGCGATAATTTTAAGTTAAGCGTGAAGTAGCGGGCATATCCTAGTGTAAATTATATATTTAATTATTGTAGTTCTAAAGAAGTCTTTGTTCTTTGTTTCCTCTATCTAAAATTTCATTGACTCTTTCGGGCTGATTGGATGAAAACGAACAACGAAAGGCGTTTCAGAGTAAGGCCTCTGACACATACTTAATACATGAAACCATAACAATGATGATGAGTTCAGCAGACAGGCAGACGGCCCACCTGATGGAAAGCAGTTACTATCGCCTATGGACATTTGTAACACCAAAGGTGCTAACAATATGATGTCTAAAGGGAGACTGGAACCTGGCCACTAATAATATAATATGTAATATCAGCCCATAAATGTCTCTGTTGGGCTCGAGCCTCCCATTATAGGGGGGACGGACAGTACCCACCACACTTATCCAAGGCAGCTTGGCAGGTTTGACACATCGGTTATCTTGATGTGCAGGTTTCAGTACTATGTTTTTCTTCACCGTTGTTAGCACGTGGTAATTGTAACAATATACTCATTAAGACAGAAAACTGCCTAATTGGTGTATGCGCTCCAGGGCTAGGATCGAACCCGCGCCCTTTGAGTTTGGGACTCGTGCGCTACCCATTATGCTACCACGACTGGCCACTAATGCCATAACACAACTCAGGGTAGTTATGGTGGCATACACTAAACTGTCTAAACTCTGGACCAGGGGCCCAATTCTGCTGTTGCTATCGCGTCAAAATCGCCGTCATTATCCGCTCAACCGTAGGTTTGTCTGATTTGAGTATTCTGTTAATTCCAATGACACGCCACTCTATCTTTATAAATATATATTTATAAGAAAAAACTCGTGAAATAAATTACTAAAATATTTGGTACCTTTTCAATATTCATTTCGTCTAAGTCTAATGTTAATACTATATTTTTTCAACTATTATTCCGCCGCGACGATATCGAGAGGAGCTATTATAGATTTAATAGAATATGAATTTTAGACACTATCTCAATGGAGTCATACTTTGTATACCTTCGTATTAACCATTAGCCAAGATATTTTAATAGCAGAATTGGGCCTTAGAGGTGGTAGCCATTGAGATGGGCAAATACCCTACCACCTGACTATAACTGCAATAACTGTAATATCCGCAAGAGTTTACTTGAGACCTGAGCGGAATGCGCACTATCCTCCTGACCCCCGCCTTCATACCGCTCTTGCCATCGACGCGTCACCTTGCGCTTACGTCATCCGAGCGAAGTCTCAAGTTAACTCTTGCAGGTACTACTAAAAGAAATGTTGTTATCTTCTTTCAGAGATTCAAGTGGGTTAAGTCAACACCTTTGTAAATTTCATAAACTGAGAGTGAAGAATAGAACCTACTCATGTACAGTCTGTGGGAAGATTTATAATAATCAAGCAGCCGTTAGGACTCATATGATGTAAGTGTCAAGCCAAAATTAGACATAGGCTTCTGGAGGCTATTGCGGCAAGATGTAATTGCCCCCTCCAACAACATTGACCACAGTCATCGGTTTGACACATCGAGATAACCGATGTGTCAAACCTGCCAAGCCGCCGTGGACAAACGTGGCCGGTATACCGTCCGTTCCCCGTTTACGTTTATGGCCTATTATTATTATTAGAATGTAATTTCTTCAGCAAACACATCCAACGTCAATTCCACTGCGAGCAGTGCCCTTCCACCTTCAGCAGTCCGTATATGCTGAACCAGCATCAGAAGAAACACGAGACCACTTACCACGAGCAACACTATTGCACTACATGCAAAATCGGTTATAGCACTAGGAAGAGTCTATTGGCGCATAAAAGAAACGCTTTGGTACATCAAAGAACTGTGTAAGTTTTTTTTAATCTATGTATATTATTATAAAATTCTAAACATGCCGTGTCTCTACATTGAAGCTATTAAAAAAAAACATTTGGAATAAACTATAATAAACGATGGAGAACACGATGCAATTTTTTTTAGATTTCTTGTCTGTTTGTTCGGGATTCACGTACAAACTACTGAGCCGATTTCGATGCAGTTCTCGCTGATCGACAGCTAATTCTTCATCTTAAACTCTGCGCTGCTTTTTAACCGACTTCAAAAAAAGGAGGAGGTTCTCAATTCGTCAGGATCTTTTTTTTTCATGTATGTTCACCAATTACTCCGAGATTTAAGATCAGATTTACGTGATTCTTGTTTAGTTTGATGCGCAATAGTTGCCATTTGGTCCCCTAAAAATTTAACATAATTTGACCCAGTAGTTTTCATTGTACGAACATTTTTTTGTTCCCGTTTCTTGGGACCTATATTTTTTAAGGAGCGCGGCACCTTTCGTAGGTCTACCCATACATAGCTAGACACTAAAAAGTAACAAAAAAAAAAACTTCGTTTAAAAAAACCGACTTCAAAAACTAAAAAAGTATAAAATAACTTATTTCTAAAGCTATTATTATTAATATATATTATCTAAAACATCTTGAAGTCGGTGCAAAGTAAAACATAAAAATTACTATATTTTTTTGAAAATTTACTAAGCACCGACTTTAAAATGTTTTAGATAATATATATTAATAATAATAGCTTTAGAAATAAGTTTTTTTATACTTTTTAGTTTTTTGGTTTTTGAAGTCGGTTTTCTTAAAAGAAGTTTTTTTATTTTATTATTCTGAAAATGATTTTGTGGCCAGATTTAAAAAAAATCGAATTCCAATGTGATTTTTTATTAATCGATAGCAAATTTAATGGAATATATGTGATATTTATTACCCTGGGAATCCCGCGGGAATTTTCCCTGGAGCGGTTTGTAGTTGTTCGGGTGCATACAAATTAGCTTATTGCGACACTTCATTTTTAAATGTTGCGGTACTCTGAGTCCCGGAAGTCCCGCGAGAATTTCAAGTCGCGCGTGGACGAAGTCGCGGGCGTATCCTAGTAATATGATAAAAGAGCAATATTTTGTTTCTTACATTTTTTGTAATTGTCTGTTTGTTCAGCATTCACGCAAAAACTCCTGGGCCGATTTCCATGTGGTTTCCGCTAATCGATAATATAATAAGATAATCTATTCTATCCGTGCAGGAACGGAGAAAGAATACAATTTCCTGCGGCCGGGCGGCCTGTCGTAAGAGGCGACAAAACAACCCACAGCCAGGTGGTAGGGCATTTGCCCGACTGGATGGCTACCACCCCTGGTCTAAAGTATGTCGCCATAACAACCTTGAGTTGTGTTCCGGCATTAGTGACCAGGATCCAGTCTCCCTTAAGAGAGCAGCAGCGCATTTGTAGCGTCTTTGGTGTTGCAAATGTCCATAGGCGATGGTAACCGCTTTCCATCAAGTGGGCCGTCTGCCTGTCTGCTGATCTCCTGCAATAAAAAAAAAAAAAAAAAAAATCGATAGTAAATTCCCGGACTTAAAATCTGCGGTACTTTATATCCCGAGAATCCTACGGGTATTTTCTTGGGAGAAGTTAGAAGTGGCCAGGTCATTTTCACTGATCAATAAAATCTTTTTTTTTTTTAGTAAAACAATTGTAGTTTTTAATGCCTTTAGTGACACTACATATCCCGAATGTTTACGGGAATTTCCGGGATTAATGTATTTTTATACTAAAAGATCCATTACCTTATTGAAAATAACCTTTGATTTCATATTTAGCAAAATAACTGTAATCTTAGGTTGGCTGTCCAACGTGGACAAAGTCACGGGCAAATGCTAGTTAAAACTAAATAAATAAATAACTGATCGGCTGACAAACGCACAAAGAAACGACTTTTATAACAATTAAGTAATTATAATTATCACATGCTGACGGTGATGAAACCTGCACATCGAGATAACTGATGTGTCAAACCCGCCAATCCGCCTTGAACAAGCGTGGCGCGTATACTGCCCGTTTCCCCTATAATGGGAGGTTCGAGCCCAGCAGTGGGACATTTATGGGCTGTTATTACTATCCGATTTCCATACAATGGCGATCGGATACCACTGTGGGTAAATTTTAGATAGCTTCGAATATCACTCTAGTTTCTGCGCGCGCGTTTTTTTGTGTGTATCGTTCGAATGTTATTGCACTGGTGTTGCCACTCCCCGCTTTGATCAGTACGTAGTGCTGACAGTAAAAAAAAATGTCTCGATATTGCTAGAGAGCCACAACACTAGAGCATCGATCACATCGAAATTAATACGAAGTGCCGAATATCCAAAACAGACATGGTTTAAAGGTCTTTCTAGACCTTGGCTTGGTTTCTACCAAGCCATAAAATAAAAAAAAATACAGTATGGTTACGATACAAATATAGATATTATTTTAGGTTCGAATGCAAAATATGCGCACGTCTATGCCCGAACTGACTCGCGCTCTCCACGCATATGCAGCGTGTGCACGCGTCGTGCAAGCAATACGCGTGCAACGTATGCGGCAAGCGATATGCCTCGAATGCTTCTTTAAGGCGGCACGAGGGGACACATATGCCTTCTAAAGAGACGAGGCTGCACATGTGTCATATGTGCCCCAGGACTTTTAAGGTATTTATAAGTTGCATGTAAATAGATAAGAGATGGCGCTGTACAAGAGTACATATTGTTACGAATTCTCGGGATTCCGAGAAGGCATCTACATAATTTATGTACTTATGAAAAATTGTTAACACTTAACATAGAACTTTGGGAACTGTTATATTTGAATTCCCATTTGTCCCGTACAAAATAGATTTGTACTGATACGGCTCAAAACTTTAAATTTGTACTACTTCAAAAATTTTGTCCCGCTATTTACTCACGCGTCAAATGTAAAAAGGAAGGACAGGAATGAGGACAACAGTACAATAACGCCTTTAAGGATATAAACATGACAAAGAGGGACAACACGACATGTACGACTGCTAGTAAAATGAGGTGACCGAAGCCGATCCCATCTGATTCTTAACGAACATTTCCGAACTAGAAGTTGTGTACGGGACAAATGAGGAAATGACGCTCACCGCCTCACCGGCCTCATCGCTTCAAATGTACTGCCGCGGTACAAACCATAAAATTGTCCTCGCCTCATTTGAAGTGGTACATTGTAGTGCTACCCAACTCTAGTTGACAGATTATATACTTACAAAAGCACCTTCATTACTTTAAAATATAAAACAGTTATTGTCAAATGTTCATAAAGCAAATACTAATCATATGTAACAATAGATGGAGCCACTAATACCAAACTGAGTAGGTGGCGCTACTAGTAACAAATGCTATTAACACTATTCTAATACGGTTTCTATAGTTTATTGGTTATTGTACTGTGATTATTAGCTTACTTACATATTTTCTTTTTTACGTTTTCAGAGTAAAAGTAAGTTGAACAGACACCTTCGAGAAGTATGTGAAAAGGACAAACTAGAAGAAGAACTGTCAATTTATTATACGCAACACCAAGCCATTTAATATTTTATTAAGAAACCAATATGCCTGTAAATTATTTGTTTGAATATTAAGGAAATAGTGGAGCGTATTTATTTAAATTAAAAATAGTACACATGTGTACGCCATTGTAATTTAAAAAGAATAAAAAATAATCTGAGAAAAGTAAATAACATATTGATGTTCCATATTTAAAAAATAATCTGAGAAAAGTAAATAACGTATTGATGTTCTATATTTGAAACATTCTTTATGGCCAGTGTGAAACAGTGCCAAAAAACAATAAAAACTTAAGGTGCCTCCACACCGCAGTTACCTACTTTTTACTTCACGTATTAATATATAGAAAAGTAGTAAGTATATACAATAATAAATTTATTGCAACAACTATTTGTGTAACCTTTTTTGTCAACCCTTCTGACCATCGACACGTGACGTCATGAGGCTATCGGCAAACCTGCGCACGGGCAGTATAAAAAGTATCTCGGTTGATTTCTTTGATCGTTCCACTATTGTTTCCGATTTAATAAAATACAATAAGTATAATTTTAATATGTTTTATTTATGAGATTGAAGTAAATTAAAACATTTTAAAGAAAAATATGCTATTAAACTATATCCGTCCATACAATCAACAATTAATTTATTTAATATTTCACTCAATTTCTCAACAACATTACATTTCTCTTAATTTTGTTCGGAACTTTTGATTTTTATTTCTCCACTCCATCTCATTCTCCATATGTCGGACATAGAACTCCTTGTCAATACTCCCTCTTCGTTTTGAGAAGGTTGGCTGGAAGTTTCTCGATGTTCTAGAAATTTCGGTAGTAACACTTGTAAGATGTTGAAAACGTAGCAGAGATTCTCGATCGTGCTTATATTTTCGATTTCTCGTTTTGCGTCCTTCTTTATTAGTTCTGTGTGTGTTGCATCGAGAATGTTTGCGATTTTCTCGATTGTAAACTTTTGGATATGCACTTATTTGTTTAGAAAGATTATTCTTTGACTTAATTCTTCCTTTTTTAATAGCTGTAATAATAAATACATTGAATAAGGCGGTATCAGACCGACAAATGTATATAATATTGTTACAACCTAGGCGCCGACAAAGACAAATTCCACGTCGGCATTTGAACTAATTGTAATTCTTTTATGATCGTCTTGTTTTGTTTACTTATTTATTGGCATACGTTTCTAGAGTTCAGCCTATTGTTCTATTGTAATCATTAGCCAGGTGTTACGGATTTTAAAGTACAAGCTGATTCTAGGAAATTCGCTCCACGTTGCCGGGCGGGCACATTGCCTTTGTGCAGTATAAAACGATGGCCTGATTGAGGAAGGGCGCAGTCGAGCGAGAACCACGATCAAAGCAAGACGTGTGTACTACAATCGGAAATTACGACCTTCTGCATTACGTTTGGACTTGTTGTGTTCGGTTATATTTGTACCTGTATTATACGTGTTTGTATAGTTCTAATAAACTCTATAATAATTCCAACGGCAAATGCCGTTGGAATTATTATATTGTTACTCGAATTAAAATTAATTCGAGTCCCGCAACTCGTAACAATATAAAATTCTAAACACGCTGTGTCTATACATTGAAGATATTAAAAAAAAAACTAGAATACTCTATATAAGCGATGGATAACACGATGCAATTCTTTTTTAGATTTTTTGTCTGTTTGTTCGGGATTCACGTAGAAACTACTGTGCCGATGTCGAGGCGGTTTTCGCTGATTGACAGCAAATTCTTAGCCTAAAAATATGCGCTACTTGACTTTATCCTGGGAATTCCGCGGGAATATTTCTGGGAGTTATTTGTAATGTCCAGATTTAAAAAAATCGAATTCAATACGATTTTTTCATTAATCTGTAGCAAATTTTATTTAATACAAATGGCCCGCCCCGGCTACGCACGGGTATCTAAAGTTTTTTTTTTTTATATAATATATCCTATGTCAACCCAGGATAGTGTAGATTGCCAACAGTGAAAGAAATTTTCAAATCGGTCCAGTTTCGGAGCCTATTCATTGCAAACAAACAATCAAATCTTTCCTCTTTATAATATGAAAATTTGTGATATTTTTTATCCCGGGAATTCCGCGGGAATTTTCCCGGGAGCGGATTGTAGTATTTCGGGTGCATAAAAAATGATTATCTCTTGAATTGGGTCACCTCAGTATCAGCTGGAGTTTTTGGCGGGAACTGAAAGGAGATGTTGTGCTGTGTAGTTTTATTTTCTAAAAATGTGTAAAATTACTCTAAAATGAACAATAGTTGTAGGATATTGCCAGTTTTTGAGTAGTAATTATGTGTTTTGTGAGAAATGTGAACTGTATAGTCAGGGTTGGGCAGTATTTGAAATACTTGTAATTGAAATACAAATACGTATTTTGTATTTGTATTTCAATTACTTCTTAAAAATGTAATTTGTAATTAGTATTTCAAATACCTGACGCTGAGGTATTTTGTAATTAGTATTTCAAATAGTTATGGTTGCAAAATACATGTCACAAAATACATTTAGCTACCTTATTAATGGGTGTGTTCTTCAGAAAATAGCGCTCGATAGCTTTCATAAGTAAAATGGTGACCGCTAAATATTAGGTACATTCTGCAGTACTGGCCATTTAAAATAAATATTTTTGTTTGGCTAAGATATATAATTTCAAATTAATTTTACTTTGAAAACACGAAATTCTTTTTTAAAAATTAGTCATTTATTTATTGATAAGTGTTATGTTTTCTTCGCATTTGAATCTTTTTCGTCATCATGGATAGTTAAAAATTCGAGTACATATGGAATAAGAGTACCGTCGTGGCAGCAACGCGGCAAGAGCGACCAGCAACATCAACGGACCTTTATGAGCGAACACTACAATGAACGCACCACTTGTTATTGGTTTGCCCGCTTCCATTCTAGAAATTTCGACCTTTTTTTTATAGCTGGAGTACAGCAGACAGGCTGACGGCCCACCTGATGGAAAGCAGTTACTGTCGCTTATGGACATTTGCAACACCAGAGATTTCATCAACCCGCTGCCAGCCTCGAAGAAATTTTATGACACCCTTTTTGAAAAAGGTTCTACAGAACCGTTGCGTACATGAGCGAACCGGCTTAAGGAAGTGGGGGTGAAATCCCAACACATGGCGAGCGGTTCGATGGTAGAAAGAGGACGAATACACCATTCTATACAGTTCTTCCGAATACTCCCCGTTATACAGTCAGTAGAATACGTAGAAAGAAGCGAAGTCTCTCCTAAGGCCACGCCTATCTAGACCATCTGTGAGTGTGGAATCATCAACAACATGAATGGCTCGACGTTGAATACAGTCTAAGGGATCGAGTTGGTAGCCAGGTGCTCCAGCCCAAAAGTGTGAGCAGTACTACATATGCGGGCTCACCTGGGTTTTACAAAGCACAAAGCGTTGCCGCGGTGTGAAATACTGCTTGGACCCGTTTAACATTCCCAGCTTCTTAGAGGCGAGTTTTGCCTTGCCTTCAAGATGGCCCCTGAACATCGTTCGCGATAATATTTTCTTAAGTTTTCTTCCGGTCTTCCGTGATCACGGCCACTGAAAAGTGGCCGAAACGTCGGAAAAACCAAAATCAAATAAAATTACCGCGCTTAAAACCGTTAAAACGTAGTTTTATTATCGTTCGCGATGTCAACACTGAGGATCCCAATACTCTTGGAGGTGGTAAGGGGAGTTCCTTAGAACTGAAGCGATTGCTCGAATGGAGTTTTTTTGGCAGAGAATACGTAGACCTATGTCTTCTTGGGGTTGAAATGGACAAGGTTTTGTCTCCTCCATTCAGAGACTCACTCTAAGGAATACTCTACTTCAGATACAAATCTAACCCAACTTTCCTCCATAAATGATCGAGGGAAGTTTGCACGACCAGAGTACTGCGCATTGCCTGTGCTATCATCCGCATTGGAATGAATGTTGCGAATAGACAACATATCATTGATATGTAAGAAGAACAACGTTGGCGATAGCACACAACCCTGGGGCACACCAGCGTTGATGGGTTTGAAACTTGAGCAACAACCGTCGACAACGACTTGAATACTGCGCTCATCAAAAAAGCTGGATATCCAGGTGCAAGGCCCTTCGGGTATCCCAAACGATGGCTGCTCCGATAGAAGAGCCCTGTGCCAGACCCGGTCGAAGGCTAGAACATCGTATCCCCGATGCGGGCCCCCGCTCCACCCTCGCGGCGTTCGGGTCGCCCGACCCGCCCGCCGGCCAAGCTACTCAGTTAATCCTGCAACCTTGTGACGTACGCATGTATGTAGGAACTCACGCGCCGGCCTGCGCGCCGCGCGTTCGGGGTTCGTTCAGTAGGTTTATTCATTAAAACAAGTTTACCAATCAAGCTTTATTATTTCAAGTGCCGCTATAATAATTGGCAGCCCAACGTGTGGCACGAAATATAGTGTTTTAAAACAGTTTTAGTGTGTTCTAGTTATAAACTTTGCGATACCTGTGTGTGCCTAATACGTTTGTTCCGCGTTTGTTCTGAGTTAGTACTCAACGCGACGTTTAGGTGGCTATCGTAAGTCTAGAACTAAACTGTAGGTTCGTGATTTAGTACCTAATGACCTAACGTGTTCTGAATAGGTTTCTATAGGACTTGTGAGTGAAATACACGTTCGTACGAGTGTGAGTGCTCGACGTGTTTGGACTTGTTTGAACTTGTTCGGACTCATTCGTTTTTATTCAAACTTGTTCGTACTTTTGCATACTTGTTTATAACTTAAGTTAGTACTTTGAATAAACCTAGGTACCCTAAAACGGTTCAAATGTTTATTTGTGTTTGTTTTACGTGACATTTTGATTTAAATTTAATTTATTGTTTTATATAAAGTGACTATAAGTATAAAGAACTAGAAATTAGTGTTTATTTTCATATATGTAAGTACATACGTACGATGGTTCCGTAAGTACTTTTGGACTTATTTATACAGGACTGTACTTACCTACTAGTTGGAATAATTTTGGAAGAATAATTTTATACAAAGACTTTTTTTTTCGTTAATTGGAACATTGTGTTTTGTGTACAGACAGTGTTGTTTTCCAATTTAAGACTTTTAGTGTCAGACTGTTTTGAACTTAGAACTTTATTTTCAAGTTATCTTTTATAGTTGAAGTTATTGTTTATTTAGGCTACGATGAACAATTATTTTGTGTTGAACTATATTGTGTTTTCCGTTTGTCTTGGTGATCGGACAATTTATCACCGTGGAAACATAGAGTTTTCCGATTAGGCATTATGGTGCTTACACGGTCTGGTGCAACCAGTGACGGGATGGATCAGCATATACCCTCTGTGGATAGGGGTATCGCTGGAGAGTCTGAGACTCTCTTGTCCGCGTCCGGCGTGGCTCATGTGCCGCCGGGCGCGCCTCCACCGCCTACTGCGGGCCCTAGCGGGGCCTCCACCTCTGCTGCGCCGTTTGCGCAGTCGCCGGCGCCGTCTGTTCAACCGGGAACTCCAATAGTTATGACGGATCAACACTTGGCGTATCTTTTGTCTTTGATACGCGCTCCAGCTTCACCGCCTGCGCCTGTTACGAGTGCCTTGTCTGGTAACTTTGCAAATTGCTCATCGCGCTTCGACGGTGCAAAAGGGAGCGACGTTTTAGCTTTTGTCGACGCTATAGAAATATATAAGGAATGCGTCGGTATAGAAGATCACATAGCCTTGCGAGGCTTACCAATGCTTTTGTCTGGTCTTGCAGCAACCTGGTGGCAAGGTGTGAAAGCATCTGTTAATAGTTGGCCTGATGCCATAGAATTATTAAAGCAAACTTATGGTCCTCGTTTGCCGCCACACAGGGTTTACCGGAAAATATTTGAACGGGAACAAGGCGATGAGCCTACCGATATTTTCGTCTGCAAAATAAGAGCATTGTTAGCACAGTTGCCGTCGACTGCTATCTCTCAGGAAGCTCAGCTCGACATGGTGTATGGGCTACTGCATAAGAGAATAAGGGAGAAGATATGTCGTAAATCTTTTATGTCTTTCTCTGAGCTATTGGAACAGGCCCGTTCTATTGAAGATATTTTAGATGAAGGCCGTAGCTCTCAGCAGTCACAGCTTAGAAAGAATAAGGAATCAGTGACTCCGATTGTAGACACAGCATATCCAGCAGTACCAGCTTCGTCCAGTAAAGCAAGTAGAGCTCGTTGCTATTATTGTAAGCAATTCGGCCATTTGAAAGAGGAGTGCCCGAAGCTGTTATCTAAGAAGTCGTTTCCTAGTAACATTAAGAAAGAAGAAGACAGTTTGACACCTTCAGTAACATGCTTTGGATGCGGCACGCCTGGTGTTATACGAGCTAATTGCTCTACTTGTAAGAATAAACAGGGATCGTCTGCTTCTTTTTCCGCTTTCCAGTCAATTGCCGCTATTGGAAGCGAGGTCATTGACCCGCGTCAGAGACCCGTAGTGGAATTGGAGATTTATGGTGCTCGTGGAAGTGCGTTGTTTGATACTGGTGCAAAGCAATCGGTTGCTAGTGAAAGTTTACGTGCACATTTAGTGAAACACGGTCATAAGTTCGATAAAACGTGTACTAGTGTTAAGTTAGCTGATGGTTCATGTAAAAATCTTGTAGTAGATGTAGCTAAGGTGGATGTAAGGGTGCCGCAGGGGCCTGTCGTTCCCACTCTTTTTATCATTTTGCCTGGTGCAACTGATACCTTGTTAGGTATGAATTTTTTATTAGACGCAGGTGTGGTACTTGACTTTAAAAATTCTCGTTATACTTTTAGTCATATACCGCGATATTTTACGATGAGATTTGAACCAGAGGTAGGTTCCCATTTTGGGTCGGATCAACGTCAACGGCTCTCGGAACTCCTGAATGATCAAGAGGACATTTTTACTCCAGGGGGAGCGCCAACTTCTTTTGCGCTGCATCGTATAGATACGGGCGATGCTACGCGAATCACTAATCAACAGCGTCGGAGGAAGATTTACGCCGATAGGGGGCGTCAACCCGCACCAAGCTACAAAATTGGTGATTTAGTTTTGGTTTCGGCCCACGTTTCCAGTAATGTTGACAAAGGGGTTACTCGTAAGTTTGCGCCCAGACGACTGGGACCGTTCAAAATAGCTGAGTTAGTTAGTCCTACCACCTATAAAGTAGTAGATAATAATGGAAACACTACTAAGTACCACGCTAGTGCTCTCACTTTATATCAAGGAGATTCTGCCGTAATTCAGAGTAGGAGGAGGGGTAGGCCTTCCAAAGCCAAGTCCTCTCCCGGGGTGTCCGAGGACTTGGAGGGGGAGACTATAGCGCGGCAAGTATGTAAAAGCGCTGGAAGTATACGTGTTGGGAACATCGTATCCCCGATGCGGGCCCCCGCTCCACCCTCGCGGCGTTCGGGTCGCCCGACCCGCCCGCCGGCCAAGCTACTCAGTTAATCCTGCAACCTTGTGACGTACGCATGTATGTAGGAACTCACGCGCCGGCCTGCGCGCCGCGCGTTCGGGGTTCGTTCAGTAGGTTTATTCATTAAAACAAGTTTACCAATCAAGCTTTATATTATTATTTGATTTTTTGTGAGTATTTTATTTACATAAACTAACACCTGACGGTATTTTGTAATTTGTATTTTGTATTTGTATTTTAAATACATATACTTGAAACGCTGTATTTTGTATTTTATATTTCAAATACCCGACTTAAATTTAAGTCTCAGAAGAGACTTTGGCGCTTTAAGCGTATTCTACAGTTTATATAATGGGGAGTGATCTAAGGAATTATTTGATTTGGTGCCTACGTCGCCATTTTACAACCGCACTGCTCACCGGCGACTCGGCAGACAGGCAGACGGCCCACTTGATGGAAAGCGATTACCATCGCCTATGAACATTTGCATCACCAAAGGTGCTACAAATACGCTGCTGCTCTCTTAAGGGAGACTGGAACCTGGTCACTAATGCCGGGACACAACTCAAGGTTGTTATGGCGACATACTTTAGACCAGGCGTGGTAGCCATCCAGTCGGGCAAATGCCCTACCACCTGGCTGTGAGTTATTTTGTCGCCTCTTACGACAGGCCGCCCCAACATAGAAAATTGTATTCTTTCTCCGTTCCTGCACGGATAAAACTCTCTAAACGGCAGGACTCTACCACGTCCAAACTTGGGAAATTACCCCATAGGAAACAGGCGTGATAATGTGTGTATCTCACCATATCTTCTTCGTTCTCTTCTTGATGCAATCTCTTTAATAATGAACTGATACAATCGAGAAGTTCCTCCAAGAATGACAGATAATTCTCTTCTTCGTGAAGCGAGTCTAACAAATTTCATAATACCATAGATATGTCGCTTGTTATTTCATTTGTTTGCGGCAAAAGAGGGTAGTTTGTCAAAAAGTTTAAAAGGCAATGCGCTGATTGGTTGAGGCAAGTTATTGATAACTGCGACGCTGGAATAATAGGAATAAATTAACCAAGCGCGTGTCGGACCTACACGTTCCTACCGAGCTGAATCCGTATGGACCTCATCAATTTCAGCTGGATGGATAGAATTTTGAGCACCTTGCAATGAAAATGCACAGGAACGAAATTTAGCAAACCAATTTTAACACTGCCTTTCTTTCAAGGCTTTATTCTCATACTAGCTGTGCCCGCGGCGTCGTCCACGTGGAATTTGTTTTCAAAACCCCCCGATTTTGAAACATTCTTCATTGGTGCTCCGCTCCTATTGGTCTTAGCGTGATGATATATAGCCTACAGCCTTCCTCGATAAGTGGGCTATCTAACACTGAAAGAATTTTTCAAATCAGACCAAGTACTTCCTGAGATTAGCGCGTTCAAGCAAACAAACTCTTCAGCTTTATATATTAGTAAGTATAAGAAACGGCACATAACTTCTAGTGGGCTTGCCTTTTCGGAAATAATACAACAAAATATGTCTAAAGAACACGTCTTGTTCTTCCATTTTTAAATTGGGATAAAAAAATTATTGCATATAATTTTTTTATCATACTATTATGGACATATTTACAAGTAAAAAATGTAGTCCAGATCGTAGTCGGTGGGGAGCGTTCCCAAAATACTGGCCACATTTTCACGTTGTATGGCAACGCTAATCCGATACCCTAAATATAGGCCAGCCCTTTGGTCACGCGCGACTTCTTTCAATCGCCTTGAAAGGTCTCCTTAAAGTTAATAAGTCTCATGTCTCCATGGCCCCAAAGTCTCAACCCCGAAAGCCACAAATATGTATCCATAACATTTTTTTTTATTTCTAAATATGTTTATAATAGTATTTAATTTTTAAGTTTTTTTTTTTTTGTAGTGTAGTTTAATTTTTTAAGATGGTTTAGTTTATAATTTAGTATGGAGGGTAGAGGTAAGGAGAATCATCTCAAGTTCCTGGAGGGCATCCGTGCGAAGCAGTCGCAAATGCCCGTGCTCTTTGCGGAAATTGCAATTTTCCACGCTTTTTCGCTCCTAAAAAGCGACAAATTGCGACAATAGTTGTGTAGTGATAGTGTACAGTGTTATTTAGTTCGATTACGGCGCGAATCAGTTGTTTTTCGACTGGGGTGAGTTGTTAAGCTCTATTCGCTTGTTCATTTCGGCGCACCTAGGCGCATTACGCAATAACGGTCGTTTGTGTCGATAGATATTCACGCGCGTCGACTGGTCTCGGCAAGGGAACGGGCCTCCAGTAATGGATGGCCCAGGTCCCCAGAAGGCCCCGAGGCCTTCGAGTGTCCCGCGCAAGAGGGAGCCTCCGTGCAAGCAGGTCCACTGGTGGACCGACGAGCTGGGCGAGATGCGAAAGGCAGTTCGCATCATCAGCCACAGACTCAAACGCTGCAGGGCGCGCCGTCCTCCGGACTACGTCGCGGAAAATGGACTCGTGGGCGAGTTTAGGGAGGCCAGAAAGGCCCTTTCGATTGCAATATTGCAAGCGAAAACCCCGGGCTCGGGCCGAGCTCCTCGAGACGCTCGATCGGGACCCTTGGGGGCGTCCGTACCGTGGGGCCCGCAACACGTTGCGGCCTTGCACATCCACGGTCACGGAAACGCTCGAACCCGAGGTGCTCCGGTCGGTTATCGACGGGCTCTTCCCGGATCCGGGAAACTTCACTCCCTCCAGTATGGGTCCACCCGTTCCCGACACCCCCACGGACGAGGAGCCTCACTCCATCTCCGAGGGGGAACTAGATGTTGAGTTATTTAAAATTATTAAAGTATACATAAGCAGTTTAATAAAAGCCAAAACTTAACTAACTCTAAACAGGCCCTAACTCAGCAAATGCTGGTTGATCACAACCAACGCTGGTCTTCCGTTAGTGCCAGGCAGTAACGTCACCTACACAGAAGAAAAAATAATAAAATAACTAAGGAACATTTAATATTATTTATAATTAGAACACCATGAAACAAAGAATAGACATATTTTGAATAATTTAATATAAGTGCATAATATGTTATGTAATAATTATTGAAATTTGAAAATAATGATTTTGAAAAATAATAATAGGTATTACGAACAAAAAGAAATTAAATTAAATAGAACTATAACTATAAAAAAGACTCAACTAGGCTTAGTAAAAGGCGCTTGTATCAAGTGCGAGATCTGCTTGCTGCCTCTGGTGTTCGTACAGGAACGCTTTCAGTTTACTTTTAAAAATATATGCACTTCGACCGGTTCTTATTGGTGGCGGAATATTGTTCCAGCACCTGGAAGCTGAATACCGGAAGCTGCCTTTAAAAGCCGCTGAATGGTGTCGCAAAGTAATAAGCTGTACTGCACATTGTCGTAGATTAGTAGATCTATGTGAGCCTGCCCATAAGTTTTTCAAATAAATACTTAGGTGCTTTGTTTTTAATTACACCGAAAAGTAGACACGCGAGATGAAGCTTGCGACGGTGTTTCATTTTAAGTATAGAATAATAATTTAAGAACGGGGTCACATGTCCTCTAAATTGTATTTCAAAGCAGAATCGGGCACATGCATTTTGAACTCGTTGGATGAGTTTCTGTGTTCTTACTAAAAGACGAGGACCGATAACTATATCAGAGTAATTGAGCTGTGATAAGATTAATGACTCAACTAATCGAATTCTGAGACTCTGATTTAGATATGGTCTGATTTGGTATAACACCTTAAGCTTGTAAAAACATGTTTTAACAGACTTTGCTACATGTTTCTCAAACCTAAGATCACTGTCAATATATAGTCCCAAGCTACGAGATTCAAAAACTCTTTCAACCAAATCACCCATGAGCTCTACGTTTATTGAAGGATTTAAACCATTAAGCTGATATTTACTTCCAAAAATGAGGTATTTGGTCTTAGTCGGGTTAAGTAACAAACAGTTTTGCTTGGACCACGTGGCTATTCTTGTAAGGTCATCATTTAATTTTCTAATAGCCGTGTCAATCTCTGACGGTTTGCAAGAAATATAGACTTGAGTATCGTCAGCATAGATGTGAAACTTGCAGTACTTTATGTGGTGTATAATGTCAGCCGAATACAGGATAAAGAGAATAGGACCAAGTATAGATCCCTGCGGAACCCCTCTATCGACCAATAACCTGTCAGATAGTGAGTTAGAACCATTACCATTATTAAGGCTTACAAATTGTTGACGATTATCAAGATAACTATGGAACCATAGTATTGATTTGCTATCAAACCCATAATACCGTAATTTCGACAGTAACAAATTAATGTTAATTGAGTCGAAAGCCCGGGAAAAATCAAGCAATACAAGCAAGGTACACATACCTTCATCTTGAGCGCAGAGGATATTGTCAGTGACATCGAGTAGCGCGGTCACTGTGCCGCGTCCTTTCCTGAATCCTGACTGCAACTCAGGTAGAATAAGGTTGGTTTCCAAATAACTTGTTAATTGCTGACATACCACTTTTTCCAATACTTTAGATAGGCAGGGTAGGATACTTATCGGCCTAAGATCTTTTAAGTTTGCTGGATTAGAGGTTTTGGGGATAGGACGAACAATTGCAAGCTTCCAAAGGTCAGGAAACGTGGAGGTACTAATGGAAGTATTAACGATATACTTTACAGTTTCCAAACTGTAAGGTAGTGTCATTAGAAGCATATCTAGAGTAATCAAGTCACAGCCCTTTGCATTGGAATTTAGACTACTAATGACTTTTTTTAATGTATCTGTAGTGACCATTTTCATACTAAAAATTGTATCACTAAATTTGTTATTATTGTAGTATGTCAGTAAAGAAGGGCATGCATTTGAGGTACCAGGTATGTTTAAAAAATGATTGTTAATAATATTAGGATCATTAAGGTGCGATGGAAGTTCAATTTCAACGTTGGGCAAAATAATATTCTTTAAATTCTTCCATAATAGTTTAGGGTTTTGTATTTTACTATTAATATTTTGTTTAAAATAAGCTATTTTCTCGTAATATAGTGCCTGATTTGTTGTGGTTTTTAAGCACCTGTAGTAATCTTTTTTGGTCTGTAACTTAGTCTTATGATACTCCATTAGTGCTTTATCACGCAACCTCATCATCAATTTTATAGTGTCAGTAATCCAAGGATAGGAACGTTGTTTAATAACAGTGGACCTTACAGGCGCATGATAATCAAATAATGACAAAATATATTGATTGAAAGCTTCAACTACTTCATTGATGTCACTTGACATTTTAAATAGGTCCCAATTTATAGATTGCATATCAGCTATGAAGTTGTCCATACATATACGTTTAAGCGGTCGATACACTATTATACGAGGCGTTGGTCTTTCTTGTTTTATGTTAAATTCGCATGCTACCAAACAATGGCCGTGAAGACAACCTAAATGATCTAAGCAAATATTTTTAGGCTGCAAATTGGTGCAAACCACGTCAATAAGGGTCTGCGAGGTGTCTGTAAAATGTGTTGGTGTAGATACAATTTGGTTAAGATCGAAACAAGTTAAAAACGTTGTAAATTTCATGGTTTTTATATCAATTTTATTCAATAAATTTATGTTAAAATCTCCTAATAGTATTAAGTAGCTATAGTCAGACAAAGAATTGATAGTGTCAGAAAGAGCATCAAAAAACAGATCAACATCCATCCAAGGAGGACGATATGCTGTGCCGATTACTAACTTTTTTCCACTTAGCGACATATTCAACCACATTTGCTCCACGGATTTATGTAGCGGATCAACTGGATGAGAACTAGTTCGAATGTTTAAACCCTGCCTCACATAAAATCCTACTCCACCTCCACGAGAACGCACATCGCGTGGACGAGGTATGTGACGTAATCGGTATCCCGGCAAAGTCGGCGCACGACCCTCTTCACCGGCTCTAAGCCATGTTTCATTTATGGCTAAAATATCTAAATCATGGTCCATTGCAGAGGAAATAAAATTATCATGGTTTGTGCCTAGAGAGCCAGAATTATACAAACCTACTTTTAACTTTTTAGTAATCATTTTTAATTTTTAATGTAAAGTTTGATTTCGTTAAGACAAAAAAGAGAATAAGCAAAAATGTATTTAGTATTTCATAACAAATCATGATTATATATTTTCTAGGTTGTCGTCTACTTTGGTCTATTCTTGTTAAACACAATAAATATTCTGTGACTGTGCCGTGTATTTCAGTTATGTATCTAGTACTTAACTTAATTGCGATATAATATATATTATAATATAATTTAGAGTTATAGTTTGAATCAAAACATGAATAATTATAGTAGGGTAACTTAGTTACAACACATAAAAAAAGCAACATTAACATTACATAGAACAATAAGATCGTAGACAAAAAGTAATCTTTACTGTTTTGTTTAAACTTTGCCAAGCTCAAAAACACGAATTAAGTCGGCGTCAGAGCGGATAGGCTGCTTCCCAACGTGGGGGGCCCGGGGGGTGCGACGCGGAAACTTTACTCTGGCATCCTGAGGAGTATGGCGCTGTACGGTGCACCCGTCTGGTCCACTGCACTTCACCGCCACAACAGAACCCTGCTGCATCGGGCGCAGCGGGTTCTGGCCGTGAGGACCATACGGGGGTATCGCACAGTGTCGCGGACGGCGGCCACCCTCCTGGCAGGCGATCCGCCCTGGCATCTCCAGGCGAACGTCCTGGCAGAGGTGCGTCGCACCCGGCGGGATGCCCGGACTTGGTAGTATCGATATAACCAGGCGGCGCTCGCGCTGCCACCCCTGTCCTCCCGCGGCCTTGAACAAGTAAAGACGTGCATATCATTTCGGCGGAGTCAATAAGACCTTTGATCAGACGTGTGTCTAATTACGGCGGCAGTACATTAATTTTGTGATAAACTACTGTGATATCAAGGACAGGTGATAAACGCGACGTGTGCGTTTTCTTTATGGTGTGAGACCAGCCGGCTGGCAAGGGACCCTCAACAGCGCAGCCTTGGTGAGTCGTTCTGCTTTGTTCTGTTGTACAAGTTGCTAGGGAAATAAAAAATACCGACAAGCAAGGAGCCTGCCTACCTATATTCTTACAGTCCACTAGGCTAGCAATAGCCCGATACAAATTTTGTTACACCGAGCTCCGACTGCTCGTGCGGTTTATTTTTATTGTATTTATATGGTTTTCTTCCTTTGAGAGGTTCCGTTTGTTCCGAAATGTCGAAATTGCATGAAACAAGGTTTAAAATACAATACGATTGGTTTCATGATACGGTCGCCAATTTTGGACGACAAGAATGTAAGTTCAAGCATTTTGTCGGTGCGTTTACGGAAATTGGATGACAATTATACCAAGTTGAGCGATGCATACGAAGGTATACTCAATTATTACAAGGGAGATGAAAAGGATCTAGACGATTTTACATTAAAATTTAGAAGCGCCACGTCGTGGTATGACCGGTTAGAACTGGAATTCGAAAAGCACCGCGTGGCAGGTGACCAGGGCGCTGGCACTTCGGAACAGCGTGATTCGTACTCGGGTGGTACATCATCTTCGCGGTTACCACAGATTAATTTGAGTATATTCGACGGCGACTTATTTATGTGGTGTGGTTTCATTAGTTTATTTAAATCATTAGTTCTATGCCGTACGGATATATCGAAAACTGAGAAATTTCACTATTTGTCCTCTCATTTGGTTAAAGAACCTAAGTCTATTATTCAACATTTACCCATGGTTGACACCTCCCTAGATATTGCAATAGAATTACTGTATGCGCGTTATGACAATAAACGGTTATTGGCAGACGCGCATATATCACGTATATTAAATATTCCGGTATTACGAAAATATCATTTACTGCGGTCGGATGTACTGAACCTTCTTTTAGAATGCACACGAGCTCTAAAGAGCTTCGGTTTACCGGTAGAGGAATGGAGTTATTTACTCGTACATTTGACGTTAACAAAACTTCCAATCGAAATAAAGTCTCGATTCGAACATAAATACAGCGGTAATAATACTGACCTACCTACGTTCAATAATCTCACGGAATTTCTACAAAATGAGTGTAGGCTCATAGATACAACCAAAGAATTATATATAACTACAGGCACACGGGCCGGTAAGACGGAGCGAGCGGCGCATATCACGGAACAAGTTCACGATGTCAAAATTAATCACGCGGGTAGTAGCAAAATATGCTCATATTGCGGCATATCGGGTCATTCCATTAACAATTGTTATAAATTCGTTAAACTTTCGATTAATGAACGAAAAGGATTCATACATTCAAATTCGTTGTGTTTCAAATGTTTTAAAAATCATACGGCTGCAAATTGCAACGGGCGCGTAGCATGCGGAGGGTGCGGTCATTACGGGCATAATAAATTGATTTGTACGACATTCTTTGCCGGCTCGCGCTCACCTTCGCGCAATGATTATAACTCTCGGCAAGCAAACGCTGGCGTAGCTGTCCCCCGTCAGTTCCTGGAGGGCATTCGTGCGAAGCAGTCGCAAATGCCCGTGCTCTTCTCGAAAATTGCAATTTTTCGCGCTTTTTCTCTCCTGAAAAGCGATAAATTGCGATAATAGTTGTGTAGTGACAGTGTACAGTGTTTTTTAGTTCGATTCCGGCGCGAATCAGTTGTTTTTCGACTGAGGTGAGTTTTTAAGCTCTATTCGCTTTGTTTTCGCGCGCTTCGGCGCATTACGCAATACTTAACGGTTATTTCGTGTTGTCAGACACACCGGTGCGCTTTCCTGGTCTTGGCGGGAGATAGGGCATCCAGTAATGGATGCCCCTGATTCCAAGTCGGCCCCTGGGCTTTCGGGTGCCCCTTGTAAAAGGGGACACGTGAAGGCCAAGGATGGTTGGCAGATGGCCGAGATCGGCGAAACGCGGCGGAAAAAAGTCCCGCCTAAATTATCAGCCCGACGCAGCAAGTCTGTTGCCGGACCCTGCCCGCGGTGCCAGGCTGCTGCCGTTATCATGGCGGCAACCGAGGCACCTGAATCGCTAGGAAGGGCGGCGTCGGTGGTGGATCTCACCATAGACGCCCCCGAGGCTAGGAATAACGTGATGGGGCCACCTGCGGCACCCGTCACGCATAGGGCTCCGTCTGGCCGTGCGGCACGTAACAGTGCGGCACGCCCAGACATAGATAGGGAAGTGCTGCTCGCGGCAAACTCAGCTGTTTGCCTGGCTGTGAGTGCCGCGAGCACCATAGTCGAGTACGCATGCATGGCGCCGTCGACCTCTGCGCGGGCTTCACCCGTGCACGGGGACGGCGCGTATGTACAGCACGAAGACATTCCACCGTCCGGTAGCGTCCCAGACTCGCTGGAGAACGCGCTCGACGGTGCGATTCGCGCGTTCAATTGTTCCCGCCCCAATTCGCCTGCCTGTAGCTTGGTCTATACGGCGGCCGGATCGGCGGCGGCAGGGAACGGGTGCCCCACGACGACGGTGTCGAATAGCGCATGGGCTTCACCCATGCCGACGACATCGGTCTGCGACATATCGGGTCGCAGCGTCGGGGACGGCCGCTCCACGATACCGGTTGCCGCGCGGGCTTCACTCGCGTCAACAACCGGGGTCGTGTGCAGGGACTCTGTAGGCGCGACAGCGGCGGCCCCTTCGTCTTCCTTCCCTACTGGGACGGGAGCCGCTGTCGCGATGTCGGCGCCTGCGGGTACAGCGGCTGCGGCGGCGGCGACGACGGCTACGTCCCCGTCTTCGGCAGCAGCGGCGGCGGCGGATTCGGCGTCTTCGTGCTTGTTGTTTCCAGCATCGATGCCATCGGCCTCGGGTTCGGCGACGCTGTCCACGTCTTCGGCGGCAACCGTGCCCATATCGTGTTCCCCCGTTTTTGTGGCCGGATCGAGGTCGCGCTTTTGGGACCGGTCCCAAAGCAGCGACGCCGACTCGGCCGCTACGTCGGGTGCCTCCACCCCAGCGCGCGCGCGCTCGCCTTTGCGCCCCGCGGGGGGCGCAACCGCGTCGGTACTCGCGGGTGCGGAGGTCTTCCTCCGCACCGAGGGGGAGGAAAAAGGGCGCAAGACGCGCAAGGCCACCGCCGCCAGACTGGCAGCGGCTAGCCAGTGCGCCGCCCTCGTAGGGGACGTCTCGTCCTTCGGCCCAGGGGAGCTCCGCCTCGTGGCGAGCGCCCAAGTGGCCGAAATCCTTCAAATTGCCCAGACGTCGGGCAATCTGAAGGGGGGCTACGTGAGTCGGCTGAAGGATGCCGCGAACAGGTTGTCGGACATTGTCGACACCCTGGCCACGCGGAATCCGGAAACCGAGGCATGGAGGCTCGGAAACGAAAATGCGCGTTTGCGCATGGAATTGAACTCATTGCGGGGGGAAAATCTTTCCTACCGTAAGGAGTTTGAGGAAATGCGCAAGGCCCTAAAGGCCTCCGCTCTGGCTGTGGAGCCGGCGCCGCCCCCCCAGTACCCGTTAAGCGGAAGGCCCGGGCTGTCGCGGCGGAGGTGGCGGCGATTCCGGAACCGCCCGCCGCGCTCGCTGTGGCTAAAAAACCGCGTCCGACCCCTGCTGCGGTAGCAGGGCCAAAACCGGTTCCCGTCGACGGGACGGAACCGGCCGCGGCGCCCGCCGACGGGGCGGTGCCGACGTCCATCCCGATCGGGCCCGGCGGCGGGGAGTTCGATGCGTTTTTGCGAGTCATGCTCGACGCCGTCGCGCCGTTCGTTCACGCTCAGAAAGCAGCGGAGGGCGGCGCGCGCTGCCGCCGCTGCTTCAGCGGCCTCCGCTACGGTGCCCGCGCCTGTGGTGCCGGCCCCCAGGCAGCGGGCGGCGCCCGCGGCCGCGACACCGGTCGTCGCGGCGCCCGTCGTCCGCGCTCGCGTCACGCACGTCGCGCCGCCGCTGGCGCCCGTGGCCCCCGCCCCCGCCCCCGCCCATGAGGGGGGGGCGTGGACCACGGTCGTCAAGCGGAAAAAGAGTAAAGGGGCGAGGGCCGACGGGCCCCCTCCCCTCCCCCAGGCGCAAGCTGCTCCCCTGCTGACGGGGCGGGGGCAGCAACAGCGGAAACAGGCTGCAAAGCCTGCGGTCGTATTCCGCGAGCCGAAGTCGGCCGCAGTTATCATTAAACTGCTGCCGGCAGCGGCCGCGAAGGGTGTCGGTTATCGCGAGGTCTTTGCAAAGGCCTCGACGGTGGTCGACATCGCGGCCATGGGCCTCCGCGAGGGGCTGAAGGTGGTGCGGGGACCGTCAGGGACGCGCGTCTCCTCGAGTTCCAGCCGGGACCCAAGAGCGCGGCCAAGGCGGACCGCGTCGCCGAGGCTCTGCGCGGAGCCCTTGTAGGGATGGCTGAGGTCGTCCGCCCCGTAAAGCGTGGGGAGCTTTACGTCTCTGGGCTGGACGAATCAGTCACGGTCGATGGGTTGCGTGACGCGATCGCGCGCGCCGGCAGCTGCCGGCGCGACGACGTGCGCACGAAGCACATCGTTGCAGGACCGGGCGGTTTGGGCGCATCGTACGTGATGTGCCCCGTCGCTGCTGCCAAAACCATCGCTGAGCTGGGCTACCACGTGGTAGGCTTCATCTCGGCGAGGGTGGACGCACTGGAAGCCAGACCGATACGTTGTTACCGGTGTTACAACGTCGGCCATGGCGCCCAGACCTGTCCGGACACGTGCCCGGACCGGACTAACTTGTGTGTCCGCTGCGGTAAGAGCGGACACAAGATGCCGGACTGCACGGCCCGGAACCCCCACTGCGCGGCGTGCGCGGCGGGGGGACTCAACGCTGCCCACCCCACGTTGGCGAGGTTCTGCCAGCCACCCTACGTGAAGGGCAAATTCGTCCATCCGAGGACGAAACAACGCACGGGTGTTACGGGAGTATGCGCAATGGACACCTCCAATGCCTAGTACGCCCGTAACAGTACTATTTCAGGCGAACGTAAACCACTCCCCCACCGCTCAGGATTTATGCCTGCAGGCGATGGCGGAGTGGCAAGCGAACTTGGCCGTAATAAGCGAAACTTATTACGTGCCGCCTTGCGGCAATTGGGTGGGCGACCTCGACGACGTGGTAGCGGTGGTGGCCAGAGCCGGTTCTGGCACACCGCTTACATGTCTCGAAAGAGGAAAGGGCTATGCGGTGGCGGAGAGCGGGAGTATCGTCGTCATAGGCGTTTACTTTTCGCGCAACCGCCCCTTGGCGGAGTTCGAGCTTCACTTGGACGCCATCAGGGCTGCCATAGGCAGATTGTCGCCTAAAACGATCTTCGTGATGGGCGACTTTAACGCAAAGCACTGTTCCTGGGGAAACGCGTTCACGGAACCTAGGGGCCGGACGGTTGAAGAATGGGCTCTTCAATCCGGCCTGACCATATTGAACCAGGGATCGGTTCAGACCTGCGTGCGCGCGCGGGGTGGATCGGTCATCGACCTGTCATTCGCCACTCATGCGGCCGCCCGCAGAGTTGTCGGATGGAGGGTACTGGAGGAGGTGGAGTCGCTCTCTGATCATCGGTACATCAGATTTGAGCTTACCCCCTCCTCCGGTCCGAGCCCTGTTCATCACCCCCCTCTCGTCCCGCGTTGGGCCCTTACCAAGCTCGATCCGGAACAGGCCGAGGAGTGGGCACTCACGGAAAGCTGGGCCTACCCAGCCGAATTCGAGAACCTGGAGTCGCAGGCAGAGCACATGCGCAAGACCCTGACGAGGGTTTGCGACGCGGCGATGCCTCGCGTCTCCAAGCGGCAGCCTCCGTGCAAGCAGGTCCACTGGTGGACCGAGGAGCTGGGCGAGATGCGAAAGGCAGTTCGCATCATCAGCCACAGGCTCAAACGCTGCAGGGCGCGCCGTCCTCCGGAATACGTCGCGGAAAATGGTCTCGTGGGCGAGTTTAGGCAGGCCAGAAAGGCCCTTTCGATTGCAATATTGAGAGCGAAAGCCCGGGCTCGGGCCGAGCTCCTCGAGACGCTCGATCGGGACCCTTGGGGGCGTCCGTACCGTGGGGCCCGCAAGACGTTGCGGCCTTGCACATCCACGGTCACGGAAACGCTCGAACCCGAGGTGCTCCGGTCGGTTATCGACGGGCTCTTCCCGGATCCGGGAAACTTCACTCCCCCCAGTATGGGTCCACCCGTTCCCGACACCCCCACGGACGAGGAGCCTCACTCCATCTCCGAGGGGGAACTAGACGTTGCCCTGGACCGGCTCCGGGGCAGGAAGACGGCACCGGGACCCGACGGGGTTCCAGGTCGACTCCTCTTCCTGGCCGCTAAACATCTACGCGGCCAGCTGCGGGAACTGTTCGAAGCCTGTATTCGTGCAGGTCGGTTCCCGTCGCAATGGAAGGAGGGTCACTTGTGCCTAATTCCCAAGGGAGGTCGGCCTCCCAACGATCCGTCCGCCTTCAGGCCCATAGTGCTGCTGAACGAGGTCGCTAAGGTCTTCGAAAAGATCTTGGCGGAGCGGCTCGTGAAGCATCTCGACGCTGTGGAGCCGGGGCTTTCAGAAACGCAGTTCGGGTTTCGGCGGAGGCGCTCCACGATGGACGCCTTCGAGACGCTGCGAACGTCAACGGACGAAGCCGTCCAAGCGAAGGATGTCATTCTTGCGGTGTCGCTAGACATAGCGAACGCCTTTAACAGCCTCCCTCATGAGACGATCAGGGAGGGGCTCCGCGCGCATGGAGTCCCCCCGTACCTCACGAGGCTGTTGGGCGCGTACCTGCAGGACCGACATATCCTTTGGGAGGGCGGTGAGTCCGGCAATCCCGAGTTAGGTCGTCGACGCGTCGCGTGCGGCGTTCCACAGGGGTCGGTCCTCGGGCCGATTCTTTGGAACGTAGGTTATGACTGGATCCTTCGGGTTCCGGTCCTGCCCGGGGTAGGGCTGATCTGCTTTGCGGATGACACCCTACTCACGGCACGCGCTGCGTCATTTGCGGAATCCGTGGACGTCGCCAACGCCGGGTTGGCAATTGTCGTAGATCGAATAGCTAGGCTGGGCTTGAGGGTCTCCCCCGCGAAAACGGAGGCCATCATGTTCCATAGGAAATTTCGCAATCCCCCCGCGGACTTGACCGTTTCGGTCCAAGGGGTGGCCATTAGAGTAGGGCCCCAGATGAAATATCTGGGGCTAGTTCTCGATGGGAAATGGCTGTTCAAAGCGCACTTTGAGCAGCTAGTTCCCAAACTCGTCAAATCCGCGGGCGCACTCTCGAGGCTGCTTCCCAACGTAGGGGGCCCGGCAGGTGCGACGAGGAAACTTTACTCTGGCATCCTGAGGAGTATGGCACTGTACGGTGCACCCGTCTGGTCCATTGCGCTTCACCGCCACAACAGAACCCTGCTGCATCGGGCGCAGCAGGTTCTAGAACTTTATTCTCAAAAGAACATTACAGTTCAGTTATATGAGATACAAAATTTATATTCTAACATAAGTCCTATAAATGTAAGAGCGATACCTAGATTCCTGATCCTCTTATTTGCACATATATTGAAACAATTTTATCATTTTTTTTTTACTAAATGAAAGGTAGGAGTCCAAAAAATAAGAACAAAATAGTACACGCTAACGAAACATAAGAAAATAAAATCCATCTGTCGACAAATAACCGAATATTTAGCTCTCCTAGTTTTTAAGTAAAATGAACAGATACAGACAAACATATGTACATGACGAAAATACAAACATTACGTTTTAATATACTTACAACTCTTGCTATAACGTCCTTGTGTGTCACTTCTATACCCAGACTCACTCCAGCCATCTCTACTTTGTCTAATCTCAACTTTTCTATTAAAATAACTTTTAACTCTATTTAATTCATCAATTATTTTGAATGGAACTATTTGTTTCGTTATTATCATTTTGTGTGGTGAGATTTTCAAAATTAAAATCATTCTCTGTAACTATATTCTGAGTGTTAAATTCATTTTGTAAAGTAATATTGTTGGTACCAAAGTTATTTTGTGATGTTTTGTGTATATTAAAGTCATTTTCTAAATATATGTGTGCGTCATTAAAGTTACATAGTGTATTATTTATAGCGTTATAATCATATTGCGAATTTCCAGCACTGTAGTCATCTTGTGATTTACCATTCGCCTCATATTGCATTGTTGTTTTTTCAGTATTATTTATAACATTTTGAGGCATTACATTCATGTGTTCAAAGTAATTTTTAGTAGTAAAGGCATCTACATCAAATTCAAAATTTTCCTGATTACTGTAATTTCGTTTGTCGTGTTCATTGATATTATTGGATGAGTTTGCTTGGATATCCTTTTCTTTACTTCTTAATACTTCATGGGTCTGAATCTTAACAATTTCAACATAATTTTTATTTGTATTTAAGTTATTTGTCATTTCAACGGAATCAAAATTTCTGGTAATGAGATCTGCATTGTCTTCTTTAAATAAATTTGCATCGATAATATCTCGCATATCTTTATTTCTTTCGTGTTCAGTTATATCGTTGATAGGATTACATTTATCTATATTTGAAAATGTTTTCTCCACTTTATCGTCATTGTCAGTTTTAGTTGCTGCTTTATAATCTCTTGTAGATGCTACATTGTTAATATTTGTTTTATTAATATTACTTTTATTTTCATTGCAATGTTGACTTTGTGTGAATATATCGTATTCATTAATCATCATTAAGTCTTCATCAGTCAATTCTATATTGTCCTTAAACATTAATGGTTTCTCGTTATTTACTAAGTTATTAATTTTACTACCATAAATGTATTTTTGTGGCATATTAACATTTTGCGTTTGACTTTGACTGATATATGTATAGTTTTGAGTAAATCCATGCACACTATATAATTCTGTTTGTTGCGAGTCTATTGTGTCGATCATATTAGGTTTTGGTTTATCCTGGTTTATTATTGTTTGAGATTTAGCATTTACCATCTCTACATCAAGCTGACTTTCGCAGAACGTTTTGTCAGTATTAAAAATTTGCGTGTCTTGAGTCTGTAAAATGATATACATTTTTATAATTACATATTAGTAGTACAATTGAGGAATAAAATGGTGATTTGAATATCTTAAGAGGTATGTATGGTGCTAAGAGAATGAATAAAGTGAAACTTAATTATAAAAGGAGGTTCTTGAAAGATATATCGTGACTTAAAAAAAAGAATTAAGATGAAGAAGCTGAAGGAGGTGGTATTTGTATGTTGTACATAATTACAAGAGATGAAAATAATTAAGTACCAAAAGAATGTTAAACTAGTTCTAAACTGATGGATATACGAGTAAAGGCAGGCAAAAAAGATGAATGGATTATATAAAGGATCATATTATGAGAATAGAGGAGCATGGAAAGAAAATACCCCAAATAATTGGCAAAATGTAAAAGGAAAGAGATTTCTCGAAGAAAAAGGTTCGTTAAAGAAGGTCGTAGAAACAAAGGACGTTGGTATGCTAATGGTCTCACAATGTGAAATGCCAAAGATCGTGTAAAGAGAAGAAAAAGCATACCGGCTTCAAAGTGGAAACTTAAAAATAACAGCAATTTAAAGCAATATGCTTGACTCGTGTACCTGAATGAATTATGCTCTGACGAATCTGCAAGTTTAATAAAAAATATGATTTCAATACCTTATCTTCAACTTCCCGTAAAATTTCATATATAGCAGGATCGTGTTTTTTATCTTGTTTAGTCCCATTATTATAATAAAGATAATCCTGTAACAAATCTATACTATTGTTACTAATTTGTGTATTACTCTTGAGTTCTTCTGTTTTCAGATCCCTGAGAGTTATATCATTATCCTGATGCTTAGGGCATTGACTTTGCGTGAATGTATCATGAAGCATATTGTCATCTTTATCATTTTGCATAATATTAATGTCTCCTTGCACATTGTTGCTAAACTCTTGCATTTTAGTAGATACTTGATCATTCTGATGATTGTAAAGTTGATTGATATCAGATTTCCTTTTGTTTGTAGTTGTATGTATATTTTGGATATCATTTCTTTCTAGGGATGGAAAACATTGTGCGTCTGCTGTTACTTCGCCGATGTTTAAAGCTTGTGTATCATTATTATAACTTTGTATATTAGGCATTATTTCATCATCATCTTTATAAAAGAAATCATCACTGCATATTGAGTTTAAATCAATTTCATTCTCTAGTTTATTTCGTAAAATATTTATTTAATTTTCTATAGACACGTTATCAGGCTTAGTTTTCAAAATTGTTAATGCTATAAATAGTTTATATTTTTGTTTGATATGATTTACTGAAACGAAAATTATAATATTATTTTATTATTAGTAAGTAAATTTTAGATGAATATATAACTAACTAGCGGCCCGGCGCGGTTTCACCCGCGCTCTGTCCCGTTCCCGTGGTATATAGCGTTATGTTATATAGCCTATATATGACACTCTCTGTTAACGTAACTTTCGAACAGTAATAGAATGTTTAAAATCTGTTTAGTAGATCCATAGATTACCCCCTACAACGTCACAAACGCACAAACTTTACCTCTTTATAGGTAATATTAGTATAGATAAATCAATACTAGTGGTCGCCCGTGGTCGAAATTCGTCTTTATATATATAATGTACTCTGGAAATTCGACCATAACAGTTAATTTCAAAGACTATAATCTATATACAATAAGTACTTCTATAATCACAGATTTCGTCAAGGCTACACTGTGAATTTGACTTGAACAATAAACCAAGTGTATAGGTATATGCGTGTGTGTCAAATACATGGTAGTGTGTGTGTCGGGTTCACGCCGAGAGCGAACGAATGACGCTCCGAGAATAACACAATAACAGTCTGAAATATTATAATCAAAGTTTATTACACTAAAATTACCACAATTACGATATTAAATATTGCACAATAATACACAGAAATATTAGGACAACTCCAAGAGTTGCATCCACGCTTGTCAGGCGTCGAGCAGCAATTTGCCCTTCAAGAATACCGCTATTATCAAGCAGTAATTATCGACCACAATATATTATGTGGTCCTCGTCCAAGACTGTCATTCATCATTGTAGACTGTCCGTGTAGACGGCCCCTCCTCTGCCCGAACACCGCGTATTTAACAGCTCCTCGTAGCGCGCCGCAGTGACAATATCCGGTAATGGTGTGGCGCCACTTCAGTTACACTTCCTTCATAAAACCAACTTCCGCCATACGTATTAACTTCCAACGTCCGGTTACTCCATTTCCGATATCTGTTAGCTTCAAGAAGCTTATGTGTAAGCTTCTTGGTTAGCTTAATAAATAAATGCTTCTACATTGACATCCGGTTAAACAACTTCCAATTACTACATTAAAGAACACTATCCGGTTATTGACTACTTCCGTCATATGGTTATTTTATAAAAACAAATACGATTCCTACATGTGTATGTTTTTTTTATTGATTTAATATATTTTTTGTAGATAATTTTAAAAAATATTAGCATTCTGCACTCCTTCTCTATATAAACTATAAGTATGCGAAATTTGATACTCCTCCGTCCGCGCAATTTTCGTAAAAAGGGGTACAAAGTTTTTACTGTTTTTCTTCATGTATTAATATATAGATACCTATATATTTACAATATATTTTTGTCTAGAAAATATTTTAAGGTAACAAAGACACAATAAGACATTTAAATTAGAGAATGAGTGAGCACTTAGATGGAAAAGTGACAGGTGTCGTTTAAGAATCCACACGTGTTGCGAAAGTTGCTCTCGATTTTTCAAGTTTTTCTGTTACTCTGCTTTTGTGTTGTCCTTTTTGTTGTGTTGGTGGTGGTAAATAAGTATCCTGTAATTAGTGGTAAGTCATTTTTATTGTAAATGTCTCAGTCAGTGGGTGAGAAAGTTCCTCCCGATAGGGGGAGGAACACTTTGGAAACTGAGATGGCTGAACTATCGGCCGTATGCCAACCTACCGACAAAGTGACTAAACGTAAGCCTAAACGACGTATCGATAATTCAGGAGAGATTCCTGAAAAAAGAACTATTTTCCTGCCAGCTTCGGCGTCAACACAACATACTTTCACCCGCCCAGGTTATGAGCCAACTACCGACTTGAAATATAATGAGACAGACACAGGCCCGTTCGTTGTTCATGTGATCCGTCTTGAAAATGATCCTTCCCCTTATTCTAGCGGTATGCGAGCACTGAAAATAGCACAGATCATATATAATAACAAAGTCCCTGGGGTAGAGGAAATAAAAAATTTAGGAAGAAATAAAATATCTGTAGTTTTTAAATCTTTTAATGATGCTAATTCTTTCCTATCTAATCCAATTCTCGAACCCAATAAATTGACAGCAACCATCCCCCAGTTCCAAGTCACCCGCATGGGTTTTTATCCGTGCAGGAACGGAGAAAGAATACAATTTCCTGCGGCCTGGCGGCCTGTCGTAAGAGGCGACTAAACAACCCACAGCCAGGTGGTAGAGTATTCGCTCGACTGGATGGCGACCACCCCTGGTCTAGAGTATGTCGCCATAACAACCTTGAGTTGTGTTCCGGTATTAGTGACCAGGTTCCAGTCTCCTTTAAGAGAGCAGCAGCGCATTTGTAGCACCTTTGGTGTTGCAAATGTCCATAGGCGATGGTAACCGCTTTCCACCAAGTGGACCGTCTGCCTGTCTGCCGAACTCCTGCAATAAAAAAAAAAAAAAAAAAAAAAAAAAAATGGGTGTCATAAGACAAATTCCACTTGACTGGACTTTGGAAGACCTAGTCTCTTGGTCCGAATGCCGTCCTGAACCCTGCATAGTCATTAAAGCTCGTAGAATTAATAAAAAAAAACATGTCGATGGAAAAATCACCTGGGAACCTACAGGAACAGTTGTCCTTACCTTTCTAGGTCAAAAATTACCCTCCCATATTTATTGTTGTCACTACTCCTTACCTGTTTATTTATACACTCTCCCTTCCATCCAATGTTTGAAATGTTGTCGATTTGGACATATCAGAGATCAATGCAGATCAGACCCTCGATGTGCACGATGTGCTGGACCCCATGATAGTTTAGCATGCAGCGTCCCGAATGACAGAGTATCATGTTTATTTTGTTCTGGTCTCCACCTCGCCACAGATTCTAAATGCCCTGAGCATTCCAGACAGCGCAATATAAAACTTGTTATGTCTGAGGACAATGTCAGTTATTTGGAAGCCGAACGCCAATTTCCTAGAGTCCGTACTTCATATGCAGATATAACAAATAGATCTCTCCCCCACAAACCTGTTTATTGGAACACGCAACCATCAAGTCCTAATCCCTTCATCAGTCAGTCGCAATCTCTTCCTCACACTCCCCAATCACCTTCTCATCCTCAATCATCTAATACATCATACAGAAAAACTGTACTGATTGAGAGACGCCCTAGACCAGAGTTGGGCAAATCATATGATCGCCAAGCTCATGACAATATTACTTCCTCCCCTTCTCTTTCCCTTCCAAATGGATCTGCTCTTAGGTACAATTCTACAAGTACAATTTCCCCAAATGAGAACCTTGCAGAGCTCATATCAATGACCCTATCAAATATATTCTCAAAATTCGGAGATATTTTACCGAACAATGTCTTGGAAACTATTATGTCTGTAGTATCCACTCTTCTCAAGTCCCAGCTTACAAATGGCCAATATCCTTCAATGGAATAGCCGCAGTATTAATAATAAAAAACATGAATTGCTAACTTAATTAACCAGTTTCATCCAGTTCTCTTTGCAGTCTCGGAGACATGGCTAAGACCAGGTTCTCTTTTCAGAGTGCCAGGGTATTCATGCCTGCGTGAGGACAGAGAGGATGGATGGGCTGGCTGTGCTCTTCTTGTTAGAAGAAACATCACATTTACTCGTATCCTCTTCCCTCATCACTCTAGTAATATTAATATTGTTGCTGTCCGTTCATTTAATACTACTATCGTTTCTGTGTATATGCCACAACCAAATATCCCCCTCATTCAGAAACTCTCTTCTCTTCTATCTCTTCTTCCACCCCCCCCTCATTATTTTAGGTGATTTTAACATCCATCATACATTATGGGGTTCAATGTCATGTGATGTGTTTTCCTCGGCGTTCCTTAACCTATTGTATGATCTGAATTTATGTGTCCTTAATGATGGGTCCCCTACCCGCAGTGTCCCCCACCCAAAATCCAAGCATTCCTGACCTCACGCTTTCATCCCCTTCCCTTTTAAGTTCTATTTCTTGGTCTGTTCTTCCTTACTCTTATGGAAGTGATCACTTCCCAATTTTATCTTCTATTGCCAATTCTTCTCCTCCCCCTATTGGAGTCCTACCCCTTTTAAAATTCAGACTTAAACAAGCAAATTGGCAAATGTTTTCAAATATTGTCCAGACTAAATTAGAGTCCTTACCTTCCACTTCTGATTCAAATTTCCTTTCTTTGTATACTAAGTACACATCTTCCCTTTTATTTGCTGCAGAGGAATCTATTCCAAAGAAAAATTCAGCTATAAATAAAGTTTCTTCTCCAGCCTGGTGGGATGCAGAGTTTTCCCTATCAGTTAAAAAAAGAAAAGAAGCTGAACGAAAATTTTCAAAGGATCTGTCTTTGGAAAATTATCTAGAATTTCAAAAAGCCTCTGCCGCCTCTAAAAGACTCCTGCGTCAAAAGAAACGCAAAGGTTGGCATACATTCTGTGAATCCTTGTCCCCCAGAACTCCTGCTTCAACTGTGTGGAGTAAACTTAAAGCATACCGTAAGTCTCAGATTGATGATAATATAAATTCTAATGATCCATCGTCCTGGCTTCCTGATTTCATGTCTAAACTTTCCCCTCCATTCGTTCCCCCCAGACCTTATCTAGCTATTTATCCATCTTCTGAGGCTAACCCTAACCCTATGGACTCTAAATTTTCCTATGAAGAGCTTCTCTGTACTTTAGATAAACTTCACGACTCTGCCCCTGGAGTAGATGGCATCCCTTACTCTTTCATCACCAAATCTTCCCAGACATCCAAAGCTTTCCTTCTCTCTCTTTTAAACCACATTTTCCTCTCTGGTTGTGTCCCCGATACTTGGAAACATCAAATCATAATCCCCATTCGAAAACCTGGTAAGGATGCATCAGAATCCAGTTCATATAGACCAATTGCCCTCTCTTCTGTTCTTTCCAAAGTCATGGAGCATCTGATAAAAAATCGTTTAGAATGGTTAGTTGAAAACCGAGGTCTACTCTCCAAGTCTCAATATGGATTTAGGAGAGGTATGGGCACCATGGACAGTCTCAGCCTTCTAATATCAGATATTCGTCTTGCGTTCTCCCAAAACGAACATGTCGTAGGAGTCTTTTTAGATATCACCGCTGCATACGACAATGTCGACCTTCAATTACTCAGGGAGAAATTACTCCAGCTGAGTATTCCCACGAAGATCGTTAACATTATTTACAATATGTTTATGGAGAGAACAATCTCCGTTCGATTTCAGGGAGAAACTCTTTCACCCCGCTTAGTTTGGAAAGGATTACCACAGGGCTCAGTCCTTAGTCCCCTCCTCTATAATCTGTATACTGCCGATTTGGATACCACTGTCAATTGCTTTTGCAAAATCCTTCAATATGCCGACGACATAGCTCTTTATGCCACTTCTGATTCTTTTACCGATGCAGCCAATCGCATAAACTCCTCATTATATTATCTAAATACATGGTTATCAGAGCACGGTTTGTCCCTGTCTGCAACAAAAAGCTCAGCAGTAATTTTTTCCCGTAAGAGAATAGTCCCAGACCTGGATATCCATGTTAGCAATCAGTCTATTCCAATTTCTGAGAGTGCTAAGTTTTTAGGCATCTATCTTGACCGAAAACTCTCTGGTGTCCTACATCTAAATTATATTAGCCAGAAAGTTGAGAAAAATATTAATATTATTAGAGCTCTATCAGGAGTTAGGTGGGGATCTCACCCTTATTCCCAAAAACTTTTATATAACGTCATTATAAGAAGCCACTTTGATTATGGTAGTTTTTTACTAGAACCCTGCAACAAGGCTAGCCTGGCAAAGTTAGACATCATACAAGCCAAATGTCTTAAAATCATTACGGGTGCTATGCGATCTTCCCCTACAAACGCCCTTCAGGTGGAATGCGCAGAACCACCTCTTGCCCTGCGTAGACAGCTTCTAGCAGACAGATTCCTTTGTAAAGTGATGGAGCTCTCAGATCATCCCCTTTTAGGTATCCTGGAACAACTTTACCAACTAACTTCATCTTCCTACTGGACCCATAAAACCATTCCTCTCATTATCAACTCCTACAAACAACTGTTAAACTTACCCTGCGGTATTTTCCAAAATGATAAACTGCCCTTATTCAAGTCAAACTTCAACAGCCTTCTTTTTGTTCCAAACGTAATATTTGATCTAGGCATTTATAAAAACACTCCTGGGGCTGATCAGCTGTTCTGTAACGCTGTTCAAAATCGTTGGCCAGATTATCTCCAACTCTTCACTGATGCATCGAAATTAACACAGAATGGACCTGTCGGTGCAGCAGTCAGGATCCCCAAATTCAAAATCATACTAAATTTCAAAATCCCTTCCCCCAGTTCCATTTATACAGGTGAATCAATCGCTTTATTGGAAGCCATCCTTTACATCGAATCACACAACATAAGTAAATCTATCATAGCCACTGATTCTTTAAGCTGTCTTCAAGATATTGTTAAACTCCCCTTTCATGCTAAAGACACACAGACACACACACTGGGCAATAACCATCAAGATTAAAGAAGCTCTTTTCCGCTGCTACAACTCTGGTCTTGATCTAATATTAGTTTGGATTCCTAGTCACTCTGGAATCGGTGGCAATGAGATTGCTGACTGCTGTGCCAAGGAAGCTGTCTCTACAGGTACCAGCAAGTATAATAAAAGCTTTCCTCGTGATTTACGTGCTCTTGCTAAGCCTCAAATGTTTAAATCTTGGAATGATCAATGGCAAAGGTCTCGACAGATTGTCGGGAAGCACTATGGTACTCTCCAACCGGCTTTACGTCCTAGTCCTTGGTTTTTTGAGCACCGAAAATTACCTAAAAAAGATATCTCTGCAATCATTCGTCTTAGGCTAGGTCATTGCTGCTCACCGGTCTTTCTAGCCAAAATTAGGATTCGCGACCACTCGATCTGTGAATGCGGTTTAGCTGAAGGATCACTCCATCACATTTTCTTTGATTGTCCCAAAATAATTACCCCCGTGTATGACATCTTACCTAAAGGTTTTCCTCGCCCTATTAACTTGAACTTTCTCCTCACCTTGGCTAACAAAACTCATGTATATATTTTAAGTAAATTCATATCAACTAACACTATTTATCTTTAGTTTAGATAGTCTAACCTATGTGTTCTGTTTTGTCCACAGGTATACAGAAAACCTTGACTATAATATCATACAGATTAATTTTTCTTTTTACAAATAGCTTAATTTGCTTTTTTATGTTCACCTGTCATTTTTATATATGTATATACAATTTTTCACTGTGACATTGGCAAAATCAATGCCAAAGGCGTTGGGGCCAACATTAACAAGAATAGAATAGAATAGAGCACTTAGATTTATTTTATTAATATTATTATACTAACAATTTTATTAGACTAAATACTTTAAACTATAGGACGTTATGTAGCAGATCAATGTATAATGTTAAATGTATTTGATGTTATTGTTTACATTAAGGGAGAGGACACTAGCCCCATTAATACAGTGCAAACTAGTTTAGGGGCTGGTAGAATAAAAAAAATACTGTCTGTACAATTTTAAGTTTGAAATAAATAAATGCATTTGGACCGTGGGGTCCTGAGGCCATGAGCCTCTACCAAAATTTATCAAAACAACTCATTGACTTCTCAGGTGATAAGAAGGCTGTAATTCAATAACAAATAGGTTGTCAGGTTGCCCACTGTCATTATACGTATTAAATACTTCAAATCAGGTTGGCTGCGACTTTTATTTACGTTTTACTGTGCAGTTGTCTACACTATATTCATTTAATTTCTTTGTAATTATAGTGAATTCAACAAGAAACTTAAGTATTGAAGGTTTATATTTAAGTATGTACATAAAAAACCTAATTAGTACGTAATGTACGTTTTTTTACTACGTAACATACAGCTAGAGTTTATCACGTGGAGTAAAACTAATAATATAATAAGGCCGTAAATCGTTAATGCTAAATAATAAGATATCGACGTCAAAAACAAACCAATAAAGTTTACCTACTGTTTTTTGAAGTGGGAAAACCCTATCCCAGCAGTGGGACGTTTAGACACGCTTTAATTATAAAGGTCTACTTAAATAGCGGCTACTATTAATACCTAGTATTTCCTTCTTGGAAAGATCTTTTGTATCTAGATAACATGTAAATATATATATTAAATCCTTAGATCATATAAACGTCTAGATCACGCATCAATTGCACAAAAACGGCCCAAAAACAGTGCACTAAAATTGGTGCACTGGCTTCAGTGGCTTCCCACGCCTGTTAGTGTCGTTTCGATTACTTTACTGGTTAGAGCTCTCGCAAAAAAAATAATTATGCCGGCCTGCGCTATTAAAATGTGTCGGAACTATTTTAAAACAAGAAAGGATAAGGATGAGATGTCATTTAATCGGAAAACTTAACACTTTTCTCATGATTTCTTTGTAAAAACGTGAAATTTAATTTCAACATTTTCAAGGTTATCGAATTGATTGATGTTGTCAGGTGACAAGTGTGATTTATTTTCCAAAATTTGGGGACTTTAGTTACCATTTTTTATTTATTTATGAAATATGAATAATTGAAAAAATCGATAGAAAACAGACATGTAATGTTTGTGTGTCCGGTTTTTAAACTAGTTTATATTACGTTTTAGACTTCCTACGGATCCAGTTGTAGCATATTGTTGGACAAAGAGATGGATTTTGAAAGGAAGTATTTTGAATCATTTTCGGAGATATTTTTACACTGTTTTTTTTATATTTTCTTATCAACGGCACAATTGTATTGAAATAAAGTACCTAAAATAATTATATATGATCGTGACCGATAAGATGTAAGTTGTGTGAAGGATAATTAGAAAATTTAAGAATACTTAACCACCATATAAAATTATTTCTAATCTAACCTTAGCGCTTTGGACAATATAAACTTTTTAATGTAACCTTATGACGTTTGACATAGAATTGACAGAATGCGTGCTGCAAATATCGTCAAAGAGGATGTAAAAAAAACTGAATATCGTTTAAAGCAGATGCTTTGGTCGGAGTTATCTGTACTAATATTTTAAAGAGGTAATGTTTGTAAGTTTGTGACGTTGTAGGGGGGTAATCTCGGGATCTACTAAACCGATTTTAAAAATTCTTTTACTGTTGGAAAGCTACGTTAACAGGGAGTGTCATAGGCTATATAACATGACGCTTTATACCACGGGAGCGGGACAGACCGCGGGTGAATCCGCGCCGGGCCGCTAGTAATATTATAGATAACTCTTTATTGTCATAATTAAGATATTAATTTTGTCTATATTCTGTTAGCTGCATCTCCATTAATTCCTAATAAAGAAATAATTTAATATATTAATATGATAAAAAAAAAAATTTAGTTCATAAAATAATCAAACTAAACTAGTTTGAATAAAAACTTTTGGATATGAATATTTTTATTTTTATAATAGCCCTTTTCAAGTGGTTTAGATGCTCTCAAGTCCCTGCATTAAACTATCCCGTGTAACTACCCCGTAGTTCCTACTCCTGATATAAACTTTGGATAATACATATGGGCCTAAATGGCGCTCTGTTGTTCGTGCCTACCCCGCAAGGGAACTGGCGTAAAGTTATGTATGTATGTATGTATTATACATAAAGCCTACTACCCAATATGAACCTATCGAATCGTTCCAAGTCTACTATTTATTACAAATGATGTCACTGACTTTTAGCGCAGGATGATCTTTGGGTTATAAATAGTCATCTAATAACCTACGTGAACATGATGTGTAACACAAAAATAATTTGCCATTATGAATAGTTTTTTTGGAATTATTACATTAGTATTGGTAATTAACAGACTTATAAATATGTACTAATATCTGTAAAAGCATTTTATTGCGAATTAAAATTACTACATGTACTAAAATATGTTATGAATTCATTTGTGCATGTATTTTTTATGGTTCGTTCCAAGGTACACAACTTTTGTTCCTAATAGTTTATTAAAAAAAAACTAAAACCTCTGAGTAGTAATATTAAATTATAACACATAAAGCAAATAAATCATAACGACCATTGAAACTTTTCACTTACATAATAATTTTTTTTTTTTATTAAAAGTGGGGTAATATTTTTTTCCTGATATCCCGAAAACGCAGAGTGAATTTAGCAACTTCGCGTTTTTGATGCCGTTTTTAGCGGTGTTGTTTGTTAGCAATGCTCTCTCTAGACATGTTATAACTCAATGATTAAATCATATAGAAAACAACGGCAAATTAATTATTCTTCAATTTCTAAAGGATTAGTAGCATTTTAAATAAAATGTGATCCCCTGGTTCAACGTGAACAATACGGGTTTTTAGCCAATATTCTTACTTTCTGCTACAAATAAATTCTAATAAAGTGTACGACTTTAATAGACGCAATAATAAATTTGAATATATACCGTAATCTTCTAAGTTCATTTTTCATTTTTATAATTTTCGTTTTATTTTAGACATCATTACTAATTATGTATATAATAAAACTTGCAATAAATTCGAGTTTTGATCGAAGTAGAAATGGTTCCCGCCAGAGTACAGCTGTAAGGGTTTTTTAATTAGCCGTAACATCAGGCAAAAAACTAAATTCATACAGCTTACATTTCTGTAATACTTTTTTCCAACACACAAAATTCTTCCATATACTATCAAAATTATTTATATGAAATAATTATATCAAATGTTTTAAATGTCTTTAATTACATTTTTTAATAAAACTGCATGGAGAACCCTTGAAATTTCCGGTAACAGAAAGCTGTCGCCAGGGAGATAGATATGAGGAGGATACTTTTAATTGTTTACTTATATATTATGTATGTAAGCTCGTCAGAGCCGTATAAGCTCATGATGAGCCCAATCAGAGTGGCTCCAACGCATCAGCATTGATTTTGCCAATGTCACAGTAGGTTAAAAAATGTCAGGTGGGGATTAACAAATGATTTTATGTTACAAAAAAGAACAGAATTTGGTCGGTGCTCATAACATTTTCTGTGATCCTGTGGACAATACAAAGATATATGTTAGGATATTATACTATAAATAAATATTATTGAAGGATATAAATTTACTTAATACATATATATGATCTTTGTTAATTAAAGTTAGAAGAAAGTTCAAGTTAAGGGGTCGGGGGAAATTTTTAGGTAACATGTCATATAAGGGATATACAATGTTAGGGCAATCAAAGAAAATATGGTGCAATGTGCCTTCAGCTAATCCACACTCACATAAGGAATGGTCACGAATTCTGATTTTTGCCAGAAAGACCGGAGAAGAACAGTGGCCAAGCCGTAGTCGAATTATTGTTGATATTATCTTCTTAGGTAGATTGCGGTATGTGAAGTACCAAGGTCTTGGCTGAAGAGTCGGCTGGAGAAATCCAAAGTGCTTGCCTACTGTCTGACGAGATTTTTGCCACGAATCTTCCCATGATTGGAACATTTGAGGTCTAGCCAGGGCACGTAGGTCATGGGGGTAATTCTTATTATATTTATTCACACCTGTGTAGATAGCTTCTTTGGCGCAATTATCAGCAATCTCATTTCCCCTAATACCAGAGTGGCTCGGAATCCAAACTAGTATTATTTCGAGGCCCACCGATAGACACCGGAAGAGAGCTTCTCTGATTTGTAAGGTTATATGGAAGTTGTATTTAGAATGGAAAGGGAGCTTTTTAATATCCTGTAGGCAGCTTAAGGAGTCCGAAGCAATGATAGCATTCCTAATATTATGAGATTCGACGTAAAGGATAGCTTCTAATAGCGCAACAGATTCGCCTGTAAAAATGGAGCAGGAGGGGGGGATTTTGAACTTTAAAATAATTTTATATTTCGGAATCCAGACTGCAGCTCCAACCGGCTGGTTCTGAGTAATTTTAGATGCATCAGTAAATAGTTGTATGTGGTTTGGCCAACGATTGTGCACGATGGAGCAAAACTGTTGATTGGCTGCAAGAGAATTTTTAGAGATACCTAAGTCTGTGATGACTTTAGGAGAGAAAACAAGACTATCGAATTTGGTTAGGAATAGGGGAGACATGTATGTTTGATAGATACCAGAGGGTATATTAACTGTTTTTCTATAGGATTGAATAAGAAGGGGGAGGGGTTTATGGGTCCAGTAAGAAGAAGAAATTAAGTGGGACAGTTGATCAAGAGACACCAAGAGAGGATGACTTGACAGTTCCATCACCTTACAAAGGAATCTGTCCGAAAGGAGTTGTCTGCGCATAGCGAGCGGAGGCTCAGCGCACTCCACCTGAAGTGCATTAGAGGGGGAAGATTTCATGGCGCCGGTAATGATTCGTAGACATTTGGCTTGAATTTTATTCAGGTTAGAAAGGCCTGCCTTACTGCATGGTTCAAACAGGAAACATCCGTAATCCAAATGGCTCCTAACAATAGCATTGTAAAGGAGTTGTTGGCAATAGGGATGTGATCCCCACCTTACACCAGACAGAGCTCTAATGATATTTATATTCTTTTCGGCCTTTTGACAGACATAGTTTAGGTGGGTGACAGCAGAAAGTTTACTGTCCAGGAAGACTCCTAGAAACTTTACACTATCCAATATTTGAATAGGCTGATTGAGTAAATGGATGTCGAGGTCGGGGATTATTCTTTTACGAGAAAATATAACTGCCGAGCTTTTAGAGGCTGACAAGGACAAACCGTGCTCAAATAGCCATGAGTGTAAATAGTATATAGCGGAGTTGATGCGAGACGAGGCATCGCAGAAAGAATGTGAGGAGGCATAGAGAGCAATATCATCGGCATATTGGAGGATCCTGCAGAAACAGTTTACTGTCGAGTCGATGGAGGCAGTGTATATATTATACAGTAGTGGGCTTAGGACCGAGCCCTGCGGCAAGCCCTTCCACACCAAGCGGGGTGGCAGGACTTTTCCCATGAAACGAACAGTGATTGATCTTTCCATCAACATATTATGAACAATGTCTATTATCTTCGAGGGAATACTCAGCTTGAGCATTCTCTCTCTGAGTATATGAAGATCAACATTGTCGTATGCTGATGTAATGTCCAAAAATACCCCTATGACATGTTCGTTTCGAGAGAAAGCAAGACGGATATCTGTTGTGAGAAGGCTCAAGCTATCTACAGTTCCCAAGCCCCTTCTAAAACCGAATTGACTCCTGGAAAGGAGGCCTCTACTTTCCACAAACCATTCTAATCTGTTTTTAATTAGGTGCTCCATAATTTTGGAGATAACTGAAGACAGGGCAATTGGTCTGTAGGAATTGGGATCTGTAGCATCTTTTCCAGGTTTCAGGATTGGAATTATAATTTGGATTTTCCAAGAGTCTGGTACCACACTGGATAGAAATATATGGTTCAAGAGAGCGAGAAGAAAAGATTTTGATGATTCAGAGGACTTGATAATAAGAGAATAAGGGATGCCATCTGCGCCAGGGGAAGAATCCTTGAGGTGGTCCAGGGCGCAAAGAAGTTCCTCAAAAGAGAATGGAGAATTCATGGGATCAGAATTTGCAGCCGCAGAATGGTAAATGGGGGGGAATGGGTCAGGGGGAACAAATATAGGAGAGAGCTTATTAAGGAAATCCTGGAGCCAAGAAGAGGGATTATTTGAGGTTACATTATTGTCAATTTGGGATTTACGGAAGGCTTTAATTTTCTTCCAGACTAAAGAAGAGGGAGATCTGGGAGAAAGTGATTCGCAAAAAATGTGCCAACCTTTGCGTTTTTTTTGCCGTAAAAGTCTTTTACAGGAAGCTGAGACTTTTTGATACTCCAGGTAGTTTTCTATTGACAGCACTCTAGCAAAATTTTTTTCCGCCATTTTGCGTTCTTTGACTATAGCAGAGCATTCAGAATCCCACCAAGCTGGGGAAGAGATTTTATTAATGGCACTGTTTTTGAGCGGTATTGAGTTTTCTGCTGAAGAAGATAAAACAGATATGAACTGTGAGTATAGTGAGAGATAGTTTGAGTTTGTGATAGGAGGAAGGGACTCTACTTTGCATTGAACAAGGTCAGAAAACTTTTGCCAATTTGCCTGCTCCAGTCTAAATTTAAGTAGAGGAGTATGACAAATAGGAGGAGGAGAAGAGTCAGCTAAGGAGGAAAGAATTGGGAGATGATCACTGCCATGAGAGTTAGAGAGAACACACCAAGATAAGGAATTGGCTAGAGATGCGGAAGATAAGGTGAGGTCGGGAACACTTGGGTTTTGGGTGGGAGATACTCTTCGGGTAGGGGTTCCGTCATTAATGACGCACAAGTCCAGTTCATCAAGCATATTAAGGAATACTGAGGAGATTGAGTCACAAGAGACTGATCCCCATAAAGTATGATGAATGTTTAAATCTCCAAGAATTATAACAGGGGTCGGAAGAGGGAGTAGAAGGGAATAAAGTTCCTGGATGACAGATATATTAGGGTGGGGGATATAAATAGATACAAAAGAAATGTTAAAGGCATGGACAGCAACAATATTAATATTATCGGAGTGTTGAGGGACAGGGATTTGAGAGAAAGTGATGTCTCTTCTGATTAGAAGAGCACAGCCGGCCCACCCATCCACCCTGTCATCCCGGAGGCACGAGAACCCAGGTACTCTAAAAAGGGAGCCGGTCCTTAGCCATGTCTCCGAAATGGCAAAGACGATAGGCTTGAATTGATTAATCAGGTGAGTTATTTCATGTTTTTTATTGTTAACACTGCGACTGTTCCATTGGATTATGTTCATCATTTTTTTTAAAGAAAGAGTTGATTAATAAAGTGATTACAGATCTGATTATTTCCATGACATTGTTCGGTGAGTTTACTCCAAATTTAGAAAACACATTAATTAAAGTAGTAGATAAAAGTTCTGCCAGATTATCAGTTAGAGGAGATGGGCCTGGGGTGTTATCACCAAGGGCACATCCATTGGAGAGAGATGAAGGAGGTGTAGCTGTAATATTAGAGTGGGCATATCGGTCAAATGATTTACCCAGTTCTTGTCTGGGACGTTTCTCAATAAAGACAGTTTTTTTATAAGAAGTGTATGGATGGGGATGGGAAGGTAAATGGGAGGCATGAGGCAGAGATTGAGGGACAGGCGGGGAGGGGATAGGATTTGGGGAGGGGACATTCCAAGAGGTAGGTTTTTGTGAATGGTGCCTACTAGTTATGTCCGCATAAGAGGATCGAGTTAAACGATATTTACGAGCAGCCTCTAAGTAGCTGATATTTTCATTGGACATTATTCGTTTAATTGCTCTTTGACGATCATGTTCTGGACAACGAAAATCTGTTGCTGGATGATTTCCAGAGCAAAACAAACACGTGCTACTGTCATCTGGTATATTGCAAGCCATGCTTTCATGAGCACCAGAACAACGTGAGCATCGAGGATTAGAACGACACTGGTCACGTATATGACCGAAACGGCAACATTTTAAGCACTGGATAGTCGGCAGCGTATATACATTTACAGGGAGAGAGACATGACAACAGTAAACGTAAGATGGCAACTTTTGCCCAAGGAAAGTAAGTACCACCGTTCCTGTTGGTTCCCAACTGATTTTCCCATCTATGCTTTTTTTTTTATTTAACCTCCTAGCTTTAATGACCAGTTCTGGAGTGGGATGACACTCAATCCAGGAGACAAGATCCTCTAATGTCCAATCAAGGGGGATCTGATGGATAACCCCCATACGGGTAACTTGGAATCTGGGTATGACAGCCGATAAGTTGTTAGATGCAAGCGCAGGGTTAGAAAGAAAAGCATTGGCCTCAGCGGGGGTTTTAAAGAAAACAGCAACTTTATTTCTACCCTCACTTTTTATTTCGTTAATGCCGGGTACATTGCTGTTATAAATGGATTGGGCTATTTTTAACGAACGCATATTTGCGGAGATGTTAGTTGCCTCAGCATCTTGGCGTGAAACATAAACTACAAATGGGCCTGAATCACTTTCGTTGTATTGCAAATCCGAGTCAAACCCAGGACGGGTATAAGTATGTTGAATAGATGCTGCGGCAGGTAAAGTAGGAGCTCTTTTTCCAGGAATATGTTCGGGAGAACAGATTCTGAGGCGTTTGGAGCTTGCTTTTAGGGGAGATTGAATTGCCAATTCGGAGTCTAACGGGTTCCTTCCTCTATCGGGAGGGACATTTTCACCCACAGACTGCGCCATATATATAATAAATAAAGTACTTACCAATACTAGGAGTTATTTAATACCCACCACCAACATAAACAGAACAACACAACCCCGGGAAAACAGAAAAGCTGAAAAAAACCGAAAGAAAATTGCCAGATACGTGTACACACGACGCTCCGCGAGAGTGATATTGACAACATATCACTCTTGACAGTATGACAGTGACATTTCAGTGAACCGTCTACACGGCCAGACTGACATACGACCGTCCTCGGGCGTTATTGTATTTCTGAAACAAACAACTTCCAATCACCAGGACATCCGCTCGTCCATCCTGCCACTACTGGATGACTCTACTTGAATTAACTTTTATAATCTTCAATAATTAAAGAATTTTTTATTTTAATCTTCAACACTTATTATTTCAAATATGATATCATAATTTAATGATCTTTGCATGACAACTCTAAGTGCCGAAATGATTAAGAATACTAAAAGTATTATTCTGAGCTATAAAAATCATTAGTCAGAACCCAAAGAATACTAAATCAGAACCCCAAAATTATTTTCCAGAGCCATGTATCACAGTCGCTTCTTTTCACTATTAAAACCAATACAATATAACTTTTAGAACTTCTTGATTTAAAACCTCTCAAGGCAGGACCTCTATTGCCATGACCAGTTAGCTATAGCATTGCTCTCACTTGAGTCCACCTGCTGCTGACTCAATGCTCATACTGCCTCTTCAGACTACGATCCCCAACCAGACTTCTTACAGAGTCTTATGCATATCTCTCGGTCTCTCAATCTATCTCAAAACGGCCAATAAGGTACTTTACCAGAGATCACACCAAAATTTTATCTCATTATTATCATCATTAACATTGACTTCGACTGATACATGACCCACGGGCATTTAAAATACCACTCTCTGAAATTATATCATTCTATATGGAACTAATTGAACTTTAAATCTAACTTCGTATTCATTTCGCGTTCATGAGCAAATAACAATAACTACATTTAGCAATAACTAAACAAGCGTAATTCCGACCCCAACCACGAAGACCCCCGGAATAAAGTGGTTAAACTGAGTAAATGATTCTTTCAACTTTCCGTAATGGGTCTGGTCTATTGAACCAACATCTAGACCGGACGAGTGAATCCCTTCAACCAACCCTTCCTGGTGTGGCCCGGATGTCACTATCCTTTGGTCTATTGAACCAACGTCTGAACCGGACGAGTGAATCCTTTCAACCAACCCCCTTGGGTGTGGCCCGGATGTCACTATCCTTTTGGCCAGCCAACCGAATAAGCATATCTGAACTCGACAAGTGGATCCTTCCAACCATTCCCTCGGGATATGGCGTGGATGCCACTTTCATCTTGCAGAGTGTATTCTTCAAACTAACCCTGTTAGGTATAGCGCCCGAATGACATTTGCCTCTTAACGTGGCATAGTGTATTCATCAAACTAACCTTGTTAGGTATAGGGTCCAAATGACACTCTCCACAACCTTTTAGACCAGACCAGTACACTGTCCCTTTAACCTGGCGGAATGCATCCATCATACTAACCCTGCTGGGTATAGCGCCCGAATGCCACTCCCCGTGACCAGAATCGACCACTTCGCTTCCGGATTAGTCTAGTGATTGCAATCAGTAACCACGCCTGTTGCTATACAGGTTCCAACTTTAATCGATCAACAAAATTAAAAGCATTCTAAAGATATCTATGATTGCAGAATATCTTGTTCATCAATTATAATTACATTGCTTTGCATTTGAGTAGTGAATTAAATGTTTTCACCACCTGTACCACTTAAATAAACAAGGTTTATGTGCATAGTAACTGCCAGTTTGTCATACTAACTTTATTTTAGAACAAGATGATCTGCCACCAAATAAAAAGGAATTTGCTCAGAGAAAATATCTGCCAGGTACTCTGAGTAGGTTGGTGTGTATACTGATAAATATTCTTGACCACTGCTCCGCCACATCCCTTCTTGCCTGGGCTAGCAGTCACCCAGTCCTCAAACTGACAACAGGTGTAGCAAGTCATGGTTGTCTTTTCCTCCATAGTGTGTGATGAACTTCAGTATCTTGTGACTAGTCTCGTCTTTTCAGGTTGCACTTGTTGTGGCACTAAAACTCAAGAAAACAATGTTTCTATGTTATTCACGAGTTTCTATGGTTGTAATATTGATTCCTTGTTTAATTGTGCGCTCCATTCAATCTCCAATCAGAATACCAATAGAATACATCCTATGGGAATTTATGTGTCAAGTACATAAAGCAAATTTCCACTATACCTAAATCTTTGTAATATCAGAAAGCATTTTTTTTTAAATCAGCTAAAGTTAAGTTTAAATTCAGTATTTTTAAAGTAGCTATTCTAATAATAATTGACAGATAACCACACACACACTGACAAACACACACACACCGTATACTTCCAAATTAAGCAACTTATTGGTATTATACAATGGACCACTCTAGGGCCAACTCTAGACACTCAGGCCATAACAAACAATGGAAAATTCGTTTATGAAATTTATCAAACCAGGAATCGAATATGGAGCCCCTGAATCGCACTGAGCTTGATTGACAAAAGCTTAGCCCATTCAACCACAGAGGCCATCAAAGTTAACCTGATATTCATGTAAAATCTCTCAAAAGGTAAACTTGAAAAATAAAATGAATGCACATCCATGACATTTGCTTACATCGTCTATAATAAACACAAATTTTTGCAAGTTATTAGTGATGGAAAATACAACCATTCCAATATATCGATAGTCACCATGAAATGATTTCACATTATCACTGCCATTTCACCGGTGATAAATCACCACCTGTTATTTTAGAAGTGATGACAAAATAGGAATACCGCTAGTGTCACAGTGGAACTAGAACTGTAAGTGATTACTGGAACTGTAAAATGAAATTATACATTGCACTCTCAACATTGCCTCCTGGTGTTCTAAATAACTCCAGCAAATGAATGCCTAACTTTTTAAAGAATAAAGTTATTTTACTCAAATAAATTCTCCTTTATTATTTTCACTATTTATTTTAGATATTCTGTACTATGCTCTGGGAGAAACTTAACAGTCATTTCCTATTCTTGTACCTGAACTGAAATATGATTTATTTTACATCACTGTTATTTGCTGTGATTAGTGAAATGAATATTAGTGAAGAGCCATCACTACAAGTTATATAACTTTGAAAAATAATATTCAAGAAAAAATATAACAATATTCCATTTAGTCATTATTTTCTAAATGAAAAACTAAATTATTCACTTCTCAATTTGGTAATATCCTAATATGGATTGTAATGGTCTTTTCTCATTTTTCTTACAAAAAGAACTAAATATTACTTGGCCATGAGGATAGTATGATTGCCTACCACGAACAATGAAGCATAATTATTACTTGCCAAATTAACTCTTATAATGCCATCATCCGCAGCCACTACGACTATGCTTGTTTCATATTGGAATTCTGCAATAAATCTGCTTCTATTAAACTGCATCCCATTCAAGCCAAGAGCCTACAGAAGATCACTCTACAAGCGCAATGAATTCTTCTCCAACTAATACTCTCCAGGTTGTGTATAGATTGGGGTATTATTCTCCACAGGTAGCTTCTATCGGACAGATTTTTTTTACACAGTGATAGTTTTCAGATCATTTCCTTTAAAACATCATAGACCAGAGATTCCCAAACTATTCTGGGCAAGAGACCCCTTTTTCCAAAATAAACTGATACCTCAGACCCCCATAGCCAAATTACTTTAAAAATCCTATTCCTAGTATTTTTAATCATACAGCAATGATACTTAATAAGTTGGTACATGTAACACAACTTAACAGTATCTTGATTTTTTTGAATAAGAACTTATTTTAATTAATAGGGGTCGGTTTTTGGACCTCACTGATCACCAAAATCAGTTTTTGTTTATGTTGACCCCTGGGAAACTGATTTCGACCCCAGGGGGTTGATATTGACCACTTTGGGAATCCCTGTCTTAGAGCAAGTCTATCAAATTAATTACACATCTAGTTATTAGACTCACAAAAGTTTTCCACTTCTTGAAAGTAACTACCTAGTAGATTTCTGACCTGACATTTTTTTTATTATTATAAATATCTTTTTTTTTTTTTAGTTCAGATTTGAAAGTCTTATTAATAAACCTATTGTTTTTCTAAATCTAGATATTCACAAAGAAATTGCAGATGCTAATCACTCTGTAAAATTATGCAAGACCGTTGGCTAGACCACCTTCAGCTTTTTTTACCAATGCATCAAGACTATCTCAAGGTGGTCCTGTTGATTCAGCTATTCGGATTCCCAAATACAAAATTATTATAAACTCTTAAAATTACTCCCCTCTACAGTATCTTACACAAAGATTTTTCCCAACTGGTCAATTCAATTCAAATTCTCCTAACCCAGCTCATAGTAGTCATGTACATACATTATCAAAAATTTTAACAATAAATAACATTAATTTATAGTGTAGTTAGTGTAACGTTCAGAAAATGATTTAGCAGATTACTGGTCTAGTTTTTCGTTTTGTCTTTATATTTTTACATGCAACTGACATTTTACCACCTACTGCAATATTGCCCAAAACAATGCAGATTAAGTTGAGTCATAACTCCTTCAAAAAAATATAGAAGAACTCACTATATTACTTTGCATAATGCTCACTAAAATAATAATAATAATGACATACCCTCTGTGCCTGGTGGAACAAGCACATAATTTGTAGCTTACCAATCACGATCCATAAGCACTTCCACTTACAGTACTAGCATCAGTATGGACCCTTTGTCATCACACCGTAGGCCAATGATACCAACGGCAATACTATCACGTTCAGGCAAATACGTTGTCGCGCCACAGGCACCGTCAAAGCGCCAGCCTCAGCAACTCGGCAAGCCGGCATGCTGCCCGGCATATCGCAACCTCAACGCACCACACTACCACTACGCCGCTGCTAATCCCGCGCACGGCCGCGACAAGCCAATCCTCCATTGTTATCGTTATCGGCAGCATCCGATAATCCATCGGCACGTCTTGATCACACTGGCATGCTTTCCATCATGAGCATGAACCGATTCCCCTCGTATTACTTCCATTGTGAGCATGAGTGGATCCCACTTCTGATGTAAGCTCGTCAGAGCCGTATAAGCTCATGATGAGCCCAATCAGAATTCATCATGGCATGGCATGATGTATGTGGGTATATTTATGAAACAATCATCTCTCTTGATATTAACACTGATTACGTTATAATTCACTTTGATTAAGGCTATGAATCGCAGTTCGTCGAATACTTGGTGCGCTGGCGACGATTCTCTGGAGGAGGTTATTAGGTTATATCTTCCTTCTTCCCGCCGCCCCGCTTCCGTAGTTACGACGCTCCGCGAGAGTGATATTGACAACATATCACTCTTGACAGGAACGCCAATCAGAGCGCGTGACGTCATAGTGTGCAAAACACAACCAGTTGTTAATGAATTCTCAGTGAAAATTCATCGTTTTCCAGTAATTTTGCTGTAAAATAATAGTATTTCCATTGTTATACAATGTGTTCATACGACTACAACTACTATGGATACTACGTATTATAACATTAAACAATAGCACCTAGTGTTAAAATTGTGATTAAGATATGGCAAAGTATTATTTTTTAATAATTATTTTTGAGGTTATGATAATTTTAATATTCGTAAATGTTGATGCTAATGGTGAAATTTCTTTTGTAGATCATCGCAAGTATGTTATGGAGATGACGCCATAAGTTATGTGCATTTGAAACGTGATTGCAAACTTCTGTATTGTAAAGTGTAAAATATACCCAGATCATAAAGTGCTATCGAAATTATCGTCATCGCAGGAGTGAAGAACCTTAGTTATTGGAAAAAATCGAAGCTATCATAACTGTGAACTAGTTTAAAATATGTAGTAGTAACCCTAATTTACCATCAAATTCAAATGTACTCATAAGTTTTTAAAAGAAGCACAATAAACGAAACTTGAGGATTGTGCATTATTTAAATATCAACATAATTCTGTTCTCAGTGATACAGCCAGCTCTTTAATGTATCAACTTGTTTTAAAATATAATGAAAAATGTGTCATTTTTAAGAAATGCAAAAATATCAGATGCTGTCATTAAAAAATTTAAGTGGAAACAAGAGAGCAATTTAAAAGCAGTCTGGCATGAATTAAGATATGGATGGATACCAGCATCACAGGCTGTGGGGGCGTAGAGGCCAAAGGCCCTGTATAAAAATGCGGAATGGCGGTGAAAGAGTGTAGCCACGTCGTAATTGTCCACGATTCAAAAATGAGTAGATCAAAACGGTACTCACGATTGTCCCGTCGCCACGATGCTTTTACCAGGCCTGATATGATTATTCGAAGGTGCAGTATACCACTCGCGATGGAAATATTCTGAGTAAGAAGGCTGCGCACACGACACTAGTTTTTGCGTAAAGGTGAGAATAGCCACTGATGCGTGTCGCGGGGTGCATTTTTTGGTTTAACCAGCGCGTGCAGGCGCCCGCGGTGAGGTGCGGTGTGGGGCGGGGGTGAGAACAAACCGGAGCGCGTTTGTCCACCTTTCTTTGAATTAAGGAAAATCACGAAGTGGCCCAAACATCTTCCCCCGCCTTGAAAGACCAGGTCTTTCAATGAAAAATAAATAAAATTTAGAAGGATGCAGGAACAAAAATCAATTAAAAGCGGTTGTATAAAAAAGAAGGAGTAATCATAAATATATAAGTAGCAGGATAAATAAAAATAAAATATATATGCGGATAAAGAAAGAGGTTAATAAATAGGAAGAGGGCATAAACGTACCACTGGACGTTTAAATATGGCGGTTTTAGTTTTGACTAGCGCGATCCTTACTTTGCCATCTGAACCAGCAAAGGTATGGGTAATAGACAGCGGTCCTCCGTAGTCATGACCAGAATGGGCAAATGGCTTAGATATTTGTAAACGACATGAGGGTAAATTAGCCATAACTGGGGGCTGTGCCGATTTAGGTCGTGCCCTAAAACATTGAATACTGGAATAAATTTTCGCTCTTACAAGACGACGTGCAGATATTATCCAAAATTTTTGCCTTAACAATGATATTACAAGTTGAGGTCCAGCGTGACAAGCGGTGCGGTGAACGTGATCAATTAGAATATCTGTTATTTTATTGTTTTTAGGCATAAGTAAAGGATGTTTGTGGTTAAAAGTCAAGTCGCTATTTTCCAACCGTCCTCCAATTCGAATAACACCAGCAACCAAAAAAGGCCTCAGTTTCCGAAAGGATCGTGGGATTTGCTTCCCTGTCTGTAGTAATTTAATTAAATCAGAAAAATGCACCTTTTGAACTTGTTTAACTATCGTTATTTCGGCTGTATTCAAATCATCTGCAGTTATATCTGCTCGAGAAGTTAGACATTTAGAAAAGCGCAGTACGTAAACTACTACTCTAAGCAAGTTGGACCAACGAGAGAATTTTTCAAATAAGTAACTAAAGGGTGAGTTTACTTGTGGTTGTGGTAGCACGTTACATAAGGATACTGTTTTGAGTTCAGGTAAATCCTTATCTGATGCTTTAAAAACTTGGATTGGCCAATCAGATATATCCTGATATAGCCACGAGGGAGCGTGAAACCAAAGAGAGTGGTTAATAAGTTGAGCGGGAGTAAGTCCTCGTGACAAACAATCACTAGGATTATCCTTTCCTGAGATGTGATAAAAATTACGCGGTTCAATTATTTCTTGAATCTTTGTAACCCTATTGGCTACAAAGGTTTTCAGGCGGTGCGGACTGGAGTGGACCCAGTTAAGGGCTACAGTGGAGTCACAAAAGGCAAAAATTTGAATAAATTTAAAACGATTCTCATAAGTTTTTATTACAGTGCGTATTAATTTTGTCATTAAATGAACACCCATCAATTCTAGACGCGCGAGACTAACAGTTTGTACAGGCGCAACCTTAGATTTGGCACATAATAAATTTACAGACACTCCAGAGCCTGTTTCTGAACGAATGTACAGTGCGGCTCCATAGCCTTTTTCTGAAGCATCAGAAAACGCCATAAGATGTGCGGTACATGAGGAAGTTATACCAATATGGCGAGGTATAGTGAGGTTTGACAAAAGGGGTAATTCATTTTGAAATTGATTCCACTGTGAAATTATAGTTTGCGGAGGTGCGTCATCCCAATCTAATTTTAATAGCCAAAGTGTTTTTATTAATAATTTTGCATAAAATATTAAAGGCGCGGCGAAACCCATAACATCCCATAGACAGGCTACTACGGACAACATGTTACGTTTTGTGCATGAAACGTCAACTGGAAGAGCTGTTACAAAATAGAAATAATCATTAGACGGGTCCCAGTTAACGCCTAACACCTTTTGTGTGTCAGTGTTATCGAAAATTATATTTTGTGGATGTAAATGATCGTCTGGCAAAGATGAAAGTAATTCTGTAGAATTACTTGACCATTTATGAAGTTTAAAACCACCCGCCGAAAACATATCTATTAATTGTAAGGCGGTGGTTTTAGCAGCGGTGACGTCATCAACTGAGAAACAAACGTCATCCATATAACAAAAACCATTATTAATTACATTAGAAGCTAGAGGAAAATTATTTTTCTCGTCTTCTGCAAGCTGACTTAATGTACGTAATGCCAGATATGGACTTGAAGTTAACCCGAAACAAACACGTTTAAATTCGAAAATTTGTAAAGGGTCTGAATCGTCAAAACGAAATAAAATGCGTTGATATTTATGAAACTCTGGCTTCACTTTTATTCTTAGATACATTTGTTCGACGTCAGCACAAAGCGCGACAGGAAATAAATGAAAGTTCAGTAAAATTAAGAATAAATCTTCCTGTAAATTAGGCCCCGAGTATAAAATATCATGAAGTGATAGGCCTGTATCTGTGGAAGCGCTTGCATCTAAGACCATGCGAATTTTAGTGGTTAACTTATCTTCGCGGATAACTCCATGATGTGGTATGACGTAACCGTCTGGCTGCGATGGTAAGTATTCTGAGCGTAGCGGAGCGATGAAATCCTTTTCACAATAATCTAGCAAAATATCATTATAAGCGGAGCGAAAACTAGAAGATTTTTGGAATCGTTTTTCCAAAGCAAAAAATCTATTTTTAGCATAAGCGAGAGAGTTGCCTAAAGCGACCGGGTCAGTTTTAAACGGAAGCGCAACAACGTAAGAACCTGAGGGGTCACGGGTAGTAGTAGCCTTATAAATATTTTCACAAGCTTGGTGTTCTTGGCTTAGCAGCTCAGAGCTCGGTGTCAAAACCTCCTCAGTTTCCCAGAAACTTCGCAATAAAGTGTCAAGCGGCTGACCGGTAAAAGCGCATAAAGTATGAGATAGTAAGCGAGAGGCGCGGGGAGGGGGGTTTGCGACCGGAGCATCTCCCATTAAAATAAATCCAAATGAAGTTTGAATGGCGTCAGGACATCCCGGTGGGCCCCTAATACGGCCAGGTAACAATAAACGGGCGAATAATTTGGCACCAATCAAAAGTTCCACTTCGCTAGGATCGGAGAATGTATCATCGGCGAGCGGAGTGCGAGCAAGATAATTTAACATCGATTTATTTATTGGTAATGTAGGTAGGCGGTCAGTAATATTATCTACGATAAGCGGGTGAAGTTCAAATGAAACGTTGCGGTTAAAGCGGGAAGAAATTGAAATGTTTGTATAACCTTTAACAATGTTGGTAGAACCACCAAAACCATTTATAGTTATATCTTGAGGTAATGATTCTATATTTAAAGATATTTTTTTACAAAGTTTGAGCGTTATAAAATCATTCATCGACCCATTATCAATTAGTGCACGGGCGGTGTTTACCGAACCATCGGCACTCTTAATAATAATGCGTGCGGTCGCAAGCAAGACAGTATTATTTTGACAAATCGGTTGAATAAATGATTGTGAGTGAAGCGACAATTGTTTGTGTGGTACAGCAGAAACGGTTTTCGAGTCGCTAGCTTGCGAGCGAACGACGTTGTTCAAAACGGTCAAGGGTGAAGCGTTCTGTGCACTAGTGGTAGCGCGCGGCGTCGGCGCGCTCGTTGCGGATTCGACTGTCGTACTACATGCGGGAGGCGTATTATTAGAAAAATGTAAAAGTGTATGATGGGATTTAGATTGACAGTTTGCACAAGATTTTGTAGATTTACACAATATAGTTTTATGACTAAAGCTTAAGCAATTACAACAACCGTTATTAATTTTTACAATATTATATCTTTCTTTTGGATTTAATTGCAGAAATTCTGGGCAACGATAAAATTGTTCGTGTCCAGACTTAGAACATAGCGGGCAGAGTTTAATATTTGAAGAATTAGAGGAAGTAATAAAAGATTTAGTAGGTTTTATATTATTATTAATTTTTGGAATAAAAGGTAATTTATTGTTAATTTTTCTATTTGAGGATGTTGAAGAAAAATTATTTCCGTCTGTCCGTTCGTTAATTTTAACTTGTTCTTTAATAAATTTAATAAGACTTTCATATGTAGGCACTGACTCTGATCGAACAGAATTTTCAAACAGTCGAGCGGTATCTTTATCAATTTTTTGTAAAGCCAAAAATAAAAATATGAAGTCTACTTTGTTATCAATTTTTAACCTATTAAAGGCACAAACTGACGCAGAGAACTTATCAATAAAATAGTTTAAGTTATCCGCTGACGCTGATGTCAGCGGTTTCATGTTAACTATTTGTAGCAAATAAGTACTCGCTAACATACGGACATCTTGATATTTATCTACTAATGTGGTATAAATTAAATTGTAGTTATCTGCGGTTGGAGGAATATCGGCAATACATGTTAACGCGGAATTTGACAAAACACCTTTTAAATAAAATACTTTGTCCGATGATGTCAAATTGGAGTTATAATGAACGGCATTATTATAACACTCAAAAAATGTAGGCCAATTCTTTATATCACCATCAAAAGTGAGCAAATTAATAGCGGGTAGTTTCAAAGAAGGACGTTCATTTTTATTAGGTTGTACGTTTTCTTCTTTAAAGTTTTGGACAGTATTTTTTATAGAAGAGTACAATTCTTCGAATGCAAGAAAACTGTCATAGTCTGGCGTGAAATGCGGGTCATGTTCTATTTTTTGTAAGTTGAGTTCATCGCAACAATTTAAAAAGTCCGTTCTCAATTGTTCGATGTTTGCCGCAGAATTCTTGAAACGGTTCAACAATTCTTCTGAGGAAACATTACGAGAAGAATCATAAATGTTCTGTAGGCGGTTAAAGAATGCTTGCGTACGAGCTTCTAAGAGTTTAATCTTTGAGGGAACCTCCTTCTCAGCAGTATATTTGCTAGTTTTACTCATTTTTAATGAATACTTTTATAAATAACTTTAATATAAAAATTAGAAAGAAGGTAGGTAATTGTGCAGTTGCACAAAATGAAATATCAACTATGAGTGATCAGATTAGCGAAAATAGCGGTTTAAATTATAAGCAGTTAAAAAAATATGCAGTTTATCGAGTGGTACGAATAAAGATAAGACAAATATATATATATAATATGTATGCTGTTTAAAAATAAAATATAAATAAATAATAAAATGAGGTGCGGTAAGGTAAAATAAGGTATGCGGTAAGGTAAAAAATATACAAATAAAATATATTATAAATTATAAATATTAAAGGATTGTAACCCCTAGGGAGATTCTGGGTTCGAAGGACCGGCGAATGTGGGGGCGTAGAGGCCAAAGGCCCTGTATAAAAATGCGGAATGGCGGTGAAAGAGTGTAGCCACGTCGTAATTGTCCACGATTCAAAAATGAGTAGATCAAAACGGTACTCACGATTGTCCCGTCGCCACGATGCTTTTACCAGGCCTGATATGATTATTCGAAGGTGCAGTATACCACTCGCGATGGAAATATTGTGAGTAAGAAGGCTGCGCACACGACACTAGTTTTTGCGTAAAGGTGAGAATAGCCACTGATGCGTGTCGCGGGGTGCATTTTTTGGTTTAACCAGCGCGTGCAGGCGACCGCGGTGAGGTGCGGTGTGGGGCGGGGGTGAGAACAAACCGGAGCGGGTTTGTCCACCTTTCTTTGAATTAAGGAAAATCACGAAGTGGCCCAAACACAGGCTTTTGAAGTAAGTAGATGCAAGACCCACAGTCAGAGAAAATTTGGAGCTGAAACTTCATTAAAAAAATTAAGAAATGTGGTCTCATATTAAGTCAACAATATCCAATGACTGCTGGTTCACCGGATGGTACATGTGAAAATTGCATAGTAGAAATTAAGTGTCTCTACAGTACAAACCATATTCAAATTATATTAAAGATGAGAAGCCTACAAACAAATATGCTCAATTACAAATATAAATATATTTGACTGCTGTGGAAACATGTATATTTTGTATAGAGGATCCAAATTTTTCTAATAGTAAAAAATTTAAACTTTCTGTATAGCAATCAGTTATGAATATGTTAATGATCTTAAATGGTAACAGTTTGTTACCATTTTGGAAATGCCATGTGTATCCATTACTTTATCAAAGCCTATAAAGTAACCACTAGGTAGGTTCTGATCTCATCATTTTATAATAAAATAAAACACAAAATGATTTTGGAGTTTTATTTAATGAGGCAATCTTATAAATTAACTAAACTACCATGCTCTAGGACTAGGGTAACTAGGTTAGTTCATGACTACTTAAGGCCGGTTCCTATATCTTACTATTCACTCACGCAACCATCAGTTGAATCTTGACATTATTTGTATGAAGGTTATGTCAAATTTTAAGCGATGGTAAGGTAAAGGAACTCGTATAAGATATAAGAACCAGCCATTAGTGGACTTATCATCTATGAAGTAAAATTGTTCATGGAAAAGATATTTATTTACATATTTTTTATTTGTATGAAAGATTTGATCTAGATGTGTTGAGCGGAATGGTGATAGTGAGGACTCTGTGTGAGTAGCGGATGAAGTATATAAAGACAGAGTGTCACAGTTGTGACGGACCCAACGTTGTCAAAAGGTGGGGGGTTTTGATATAAAAATACGATTAAAACCATATATGTAAATAAAATAATCAATATTTCAATTAAAGACATGATTACATGTGAGAAGCGTGTATTTTATTGAATATATTAAATTACATATTCGATCAATCGAATATTGATTAATAAAAATGATAATGACATTCTTTTTTATATATTAAAATTAAAATAAGAATAATGACATCTGGCGTCATTAACTTGGGTAATTCATATAAATCATTGTCAGACATTCTTCATTTTCATGTAGTTTTAGCGTGCGATAATAGATGGCGCTGAAACAAAAATATGTTAACATTGGGCGTTGCATTTTGAAATTCTGATTTTCTTCCGAAATTCAGAGATTAGGGCATGCAAAATGCATTAGAAATAAACACAAGCATCTAATCTACGGTGAATTAACAAAATATGTTACCTTTATTATGTTGGGAATGCAGGATTCATTGATTAGTGTAGCAGTCAAAGCATATCTCTGGAAAAGTAGACAATTATGTTATGAAATCAAAATATGAATAAAGTTTACACACTGGAGTGATTTGCGGACGTTAGATAACATGTATATCGTAGTATAATTAACAAATTTTAGAAATGTTAGAGAATGAATAAGTTATTGGTAAAAACAGAAATGTGATTTAGAAGGGAAAACTCACAAAAACGATTTAAGTCATTTTACCTAGTTAAAACGGAGCTAAGAGTTAAGAAACTTATGAATAGATATGCTAGATTAATGTAGAAGAAGTAACGTCACTTGCAAAAGCCGATTAGAATTGTAAATTTAAAGATAAAAGGAATAAACTAAAATAAGTTAGCCAATAACACCTCAAAATAAAGATGAGAAATTATCAATATAGGTTTATAAGTATACAATTAGTTATAACAATTAACAATATAAATTTATATACACAAGTTAGTAATTAAATATTAAAAATTCTATGATGAATGTAATTAGGAAATGATTAATTATGTGAAATAGGAAATAATTAAAATTGAGAAAGATAAGAGGGTAGTTTTGAAAAATAAGAAATTAGAATTTTATAGTTAATTTACGTTATTGAAGAAATATACCTATTTTTTGATTAGATAAAATAGTTAAAATTTAAGTAATTAATAGTGCATAAAGTAATAAACGTCATAAATAGGAAAACAAGAAATTATTGTAAGGAAAATATAAAATACGAATGCTAAGTAGGGGGCGCTTTTAGCGATGTCGGATCATTTAATATGGAATATTTCGGTAATTATTAGAAATACGTATAAAATATTTATATCAGAAGATAGCAAAATAGTTTAAAAAGGTTTTATTATAATACAATGATTCGAAGTTTCTAATTTTACAAAATAACATGTAAAAAGCAATGCTGTTTTATGATTGGTTAAAAATAAGTGGTGCAAGTACGAGGGGGGTGCATTGGGGGGGAAAGATGATGCAATAGTAGGAAAGTTACGGGGACTGGTGAAAAAAAAATATAAATACCAAGGGATGGAGAAGAATCGGGACAGTCGACGTGATATTCTTCTACCACGAAGTGCTGCTGGTCGGATACTAGCGCCCCCTAGTGGCCATTCCTAGGGCGAAGCGCTGACGCTCTGCGCCGGTAATTAATTATTAAATTAAATAAAAAATTATATAATTCAATAGTGCTGCGTCGTCGAGGAGGCTAGCGGTAAAGTTAAATCATTTATATTTTGATTTAGAATAGAATAGCTAGGTGATTCAATCAGGTTCTAATTAAATCAAAATCAAAAGGGAGATTTATAGTCGTGGTTAAGTAAATTTTAAAATGTAAGGAATTACGTGAGTTCATGCGATTTTATTTAATAAATGATTGTTTAATCTGCTTTAAAATCATATAAACGGCTCGTGTAATATTATTTCTAGTTTCTTGTTCGTTACCAAATTAATACGGGAAATAATGTAATATTTTAATATAATCATAAGACGTCGCGTTAAATAAAGTCTACCTTCTTTTAAATCATCGAAAAAATAAATACATAGATTCGCTAAATTAAACGACGATGAATTCATTAAAAATATTTAAAAGAAAATCTACCTTCAGAATTTGATATAAAAAATGAGAAAATAAAATTTATACAAGAAATTAAACGATATAAAATCCAATTTAAAATATACAATTTTAAGAGATGGTTTGTTTAGGGAATTTAATATTTTTAAGTTTTATAAAGCAATCGTTTCGGTTAAATTATAATAAAATTTGATATAAAATTAATACAGACCTGTATGACATAAACTAATAAATTATTTCCTGCAAGACACGTTTGATGCAACAAATTTAGTGTAACAAATGTAGAATAAAAGGGATATTGATTTGTTTTAAATATTGTTGAATTACGTTAGATTGCTTAAAAATAAAACAATGATATATTAGTGGAGCCGTTACGTGTAAATTAATCCTGGTATTGTAGGCTTGATTGAATCAGTAAATTAGTAATTTGTGATCTGCGTATAGATGGTAGTATACCTAGTGTCCGGAGGTATTTTAGTGTAGGAGACCAGTGCCGTGGGTCTAATAGGCTATTTTGTGTTAGAACCTCCAAGGACTATGGTAAGTCGGGACAGGAGCTCCCGACTACAGTGAGTTTTTGAACAAATTGACAGGGATTCTCAAGTTATATTTAAATTATGCATTTATTGTTTTGATGAAGGGTTTTATAATGTGCACTATGTATATGCCTATGACCAAAATATGTTATTCGGAATTAAAACGTGATCAATATTATATATATCAGAGTCGGTTGTAATGTAGGTAGGGCGGATAAGATGTGTAATTTTAAGGCGTTACTTATAGGTAGGTAGGCGGTTATAAGTCAATGTAATAAGTAGGATTGCGTATAGTGTTAAGTCGTTATGATAATTTGCGGAGTATTAGTTTGTAAGTGATACGAACGGCTTTAGATTTAAGTGCGGCAATTATAAATGATTATAAACGGAAAATAACGGAACGTCTAGATTAAGCGTATAGGGTTAGCGTTAATGGTAAGCTAATTATATCTATCGGATACTGATAGAAACGGCTATAACGTTATTTCTAGTGCGTTGAGTTAGGCATTACTTATAGGTAGGTAGGCGGTATAAGCGTATAGTGTTAAGTCGTTATGATAATTTGCGGAGCGTTAGTTTGTAAGTGATACGAACGGCTTTAGATTTAAGTGCGGCAATTATAAATGGATATAAACGGAAAATAGCGGAACGTTTAGGTTAAGCGTATAGGGTTACGTTGGTTGTAAGCGGATTAAGTCTATCAGATACCGATAGGAACGGCTAAAACGTTATTGCTAGTGCGTTGGTTTAGGCGTTATTTATAAGTAGGTAGGCGGTCGAAACATTCGTTAGGCACTACTATAGGAACCGGCAAAACGTTATTATTAATGCGATGATGAATCATTAATTATAAGTATTTAAGCGTTCATTAGATATAATATATATATAGGAACTGGCCAATACATTTTTAATAGTGCGTTGTAAAATATCGAATAGGCGGTAGGAACATTGAATGATATCTATAGGAACTTGTATAAATAACAAAATCAATTGTCTTCCATTTACTGGTTAATTCGAAATAAATTTTACAGTACTACCTTAACGGTTTATGTTTGCCCTTAAACTATGTTTTCTTTACATATAAAATAAGCCGAGCCTCCTTCGCAGGTTATTCAAAATGGTACAGGCTTAAAATGGTTCATCTTAAGGACTTGTTAAATAGTTTGTTATGTATGTGATATAAACAAATTTAAATATTATAACACTGGTGTTATCACAGTCCAAGGGTTAGATACTATTATATAGGTTCAATACTTATATCACTAAATATCTATACATAATGCTAAAGTTTGAAGTACAAACGATATTTAAATATCCTAGCATTCATGTGTTATTATAGTTCAAGAGTTATGTATTTATTACATGTATCTAAAGCCCCATTTCATAAAATATCTATACATACTGGATCCAATATCAGTAATGAATCGAGATACCAAGATGTATATATATGTGTATATATATGTATATATATGTATATGTATATATATGTGTATATATATGTATATATATATGTGTCAAGTCCCATAATTCTGTATTAATAGATTACTATGTATATAATTACATATCTATTGATATCCTACTTTATAAGTATTTATATATGTGTGAATAAATGCTGCATGCATACATATTCCATAATACTATTGGATTTAATGGTTTATTATGTACATACTACCTGCATGTAAAACTATTTACAATAACATACAATAATCTATGGTACATTTTATGTATTTACAATATATATTTTCTTTGACACATTACACTCGACAAATAAACTAGATTCACTGGTTGTGCTTCTGGTGAAGTATGTGTTGAGGGTTTTAAGACATCGATGCCAATCGTAGTCCAACGTTCGACTCTCATAAAAGGCGTTTTACTATAGGGTTCCCAGGTCTGTGAGTTGATCTGAATCGGCCCTAGGCGAGCGATAACGAGATGTTAGTACATCTACCGTTGGACGTCATCAGTCGTTGGCTTCTTAGTGAATTGCTTTGATTTCGCATCGTTCCAGCATTGTTAAACAATGACTTGGCTAGAAGCCTAACCAGTCGTAGGATAACTAGGCCTTCCTATGTTATGTCTGGTTTAGTCTTCATGTCCTATATGTCAGTTTAACGTGCTGCGAGACAGGGGTCGAATCTTTCAACCAGACAGAACTGTCAGCTTGTACTGATAGTCTAGGTATATCCTCTTTGTGTTGGTATCCACTGAGGGCCCAATGTTGGCCTAAAAACGATTGTATAATCAACGATCGGTTCTTATGAGCTAAAACACATATATTACAGACTAAACAGGTGGTGGTAAAATCCTCCAATATCTGTCTGATAATTTTATATATACAAACTATACCAGGTGGTGGTGAAATTCCCCAGTTTACCTGTTGATTTAACTACTATTGATTTAAAATCATATTCTTACATATATTATAACTAAACAGGTGGTGGTAAAATCCTCCAATATACCTGTCCGATATTTATATATATATATACAAACTATACCAGGTGGTGGTGAAAATCCCCGAATTTACCTGTTGATCTATCCATTATTGGTTTGATATATATTATATATTTACATATATCATAATATACACAGGTGGTGGTGAAATTCCCCAAATTACCTGTCTGATCCGTCCTTATGGGTTCGAGATCTTATAATGAATAAATTTAATGATGTATGAAGTATTATCATACACAGTTGATTTATGCTTGAAGTAAATGAAACGTTCGAGTGGTTGTCTTATGACTTCCATTTTATCAGGCTTCAAATACACATATGCGAGCTGTTACACCGCTGAGTTGCATATATCAGCTTCTTCAGTCACATAAGTCACAAATATTGTACTCATCTACTGATGTATGTTGACAAGCTGGCACTCCTAGGCGGATCATCGAAAGCTTCGCTCTCAGGTCTACTTCAGCCTCGAGAATATACCAAACTGCCTTTATGATATACGAATCCGAACGTGGAATTACTAAAGCAATTATCAGCAGTAATATAATATTAGGACGAGGGTTTCGAACCTTATCCTTGTATCCATCCTAAACAATGGTGATGCCCTGTTTGTAGTGGACAGCCCTAAGCTGTTCGGGCGGTGGTTTCTTGGGAGACCTCTCACCATATTTTTATATATTTTATATAAAATATGAAAAGAGAAACGGTACCTCACAATTGTTCATCCAAAATATACTTTTATTCATTATACTATATCAAATATATAACAACCTCCTGTATAACATTATTATCCATATACTATTTACCAATTATTTATATGTATGAGGAAAAAGAATATATATTATATAATATTGCATACGCGACCCGTAACACAATTCTAATTTTATTATTTATAATTTAATATACTGTTCTTGCAGCAGTAACACTGAGTTTTAGGATATTGTTAAAATTTATGTCATAGTTCCTTTATAAAAATAGATCATGAGTAAAGTAATGAATTTATGTTATGTGAGTATTATACTATATTATTTTGTCTTTATGTAGAATATAGTTTATATCTAATATTGTAGTGTAGCCCAAAGTTCTTATGTAATAAGTTTTCATCAGTATCTTATATCACATGTAGAAAATATTAATGAGCAAATTAATATATGGATGTATAATAATTATTCTCTAGATTGGTTGTTAAATGAAGTTAATTATAGTAAGGTTTTAAGTAAATAAATTTAATTAAACTTGTGATTTATTGGTTTCATTTCAAGACATTTCGATTGGCTAAGCAGTCCTGTTCGATAGACCTCCATAAAAGACTAAGGGTTACTACAATACACAACAGAGTCCTACTCTGACGATTCACGCCAAATAATATAAAGTTAATTCTATACTCGTGAGTGTATATCGGAAGCCTATGTGTAAGAGTATGTGGAGTGATATACGTGATCTGCTTTACTCATGTGTAGTGATGCAGATTGGTAGATTACTCCATATATGTGACATGTATGGGTTAAGATATAATCTCGTGTAATATTCTTATTGATGGTTACACACACATCATGTATCACATGTTGTTGTTCATATGTGGGTTTATTATTACTCGTGTGGGAGTTTTAGTTCAAAGTGCTATTTTTTGGAGGGGGGGGATGTTACAGTGACTTCTTCCATTATTAATTTCTTTGAAACTGCTTATACTGGATCCAGATGGCCTTAATGATTTCACTTAAAATGGAAATGAAACTGATTTTTGTGAAGACTACTAGTGATCCTGCCTGGTCCAGTCTGGCTTAGCTTAATACTGGATTGAGTAGCTTTACTTCTATATTTATGTGTCATCAGTACTTAAACAGATTTATTTGCTGTTCTAAGACCTTGTAAACCTTCTTCCTGGGGTAAAACTGAAAATAAATTGACAATATTATTATTAGATTGTTTCAAGAAAATTAATATTGGAGCTACTCACTATTAATGTAAGAACCTGTGGTTGTGTTTGAAGTATTTTCAAGAATTAAACTAGCACCACTGGTATTGGCTAATATAGTAGTACTTTCAACTGATTTATTTAGTTTCTTAATAGCATCATCTTTTGTTCTTCATTGTTATATATGCTCGATTTAGACTGCTACAAGTTCGCTTTCTTCTATCTGTCTTACAATGAAATTTACTAGGTAAACAGCTTGGTTTCAAACGTAAGTGTGATACAGATCCCATTATTTGATATTATACGTAATTTTCCATATCATTTGGTAACGTAGAATTATAAATAGGGCTGATAAACACTTACATCAAAATGATCTTCACAAAAATGTGGCCATTTTCTCCTCATTTGTTTACCCCTTAGACACGTAAAAAAAGTTTCTGTGGTGTTTTTATCGTTGTACTGATACACTGCGGTACTATAGTGTTTGTAATAATTAGTACCGTACAGTGGGGCTAATTGGAACATATATTTCTTGAAACAGATGTTTACAAAAACGAAAGTTACTGTATCAACATTTAGAATATTAGTTTTGGTAGTTTTCATATTTGTCTCTAAATAGCTACTATAAATGTACGTTTTCTATGAATAGATCTATAGATATATAACTTTAAATGTATCGTTCCAAATATCACATTGATGGGGTTATTTGGTATCTGACCTGACTGCTTAGAATTTTCTCAATTCTTGTAACAGTTTCGAAAATAAACCATTAGGCGATATTTGGAAAAATTAAATTGAAAGACTGTCTTGAGTTTTCCTCAATGTCACTTTTTTATTACCTACTAAAAATGTGAAAATATACCATTGGAAATTTATGGTAATGAAAGTCTATCGCTTCTTTGGGGTTATTTGGAATCTGAAGTTAAATAATAAATGTGTTCCTACTAAAGATGAAGCAATATTTGGAATATTTAAGGCGAAGTCAACAGTTAAAGTTGATAAATAAAAAAAAGTACCTAAATGATTATAGTTGGTTTACCGGCTATAAGAGAAAATTACAAGAGCAGATAAAAATATTATTGAAATAAAAAAGTATGTGTTGGAATAGGTAGTCAGTCAAATTAAATAGGAATGTAAATTTTACGTGTATTAAGTATGTATAAAAATAAAACTACATAGGTAATAAACATTTGAAACAAAACTGTCAATCAAAAATCAACAATCATAAATCTTCTGTTTTGTGTCTATACTAAACTACTCGAATAAGAAATTTCCGGAAATAACGTATGAAAATATCTAAACTAAGTTTAATCGATATTGACTAGGACAGAATTCCTAGTCACTATCAATTAATACTTTTAAAATTTCTTGACTATTATTATAATAATTCTTTGTCTTCCGAGTATTAATAGGATGATTGAGACTGATCGGTTTTAGATTTTTAAATATAACTTTCTTCTTCTGTAATACATTTTTTATATTTTCATCTTTAATTATAGTAATTTTTTTTTCCACTCTAATATTGTTTTCTGTATTCTCAACTATATTATTTGCAATATCGATTACTTTCTCATCAGTTGATATCAGCGTTGCATTGAAATCCTCTCCAACTACAATTTCCTCATCTGCACCACTCTCGTTGTCAAAGAAGAAAAGTGGAAAACTGTTAACAGGTTCGTTGTCATTTTTTGTTGTTTGATTTTTGTCATCAAAATTATTTTTAATTTCAGTCACACAATAATTGTAATTGTGTACATCAGAGCTGTGTTCCCCGAAGTCAACATCGAGTAGGTCCAAATCACTGTGCATACTCATGGAGTCTGAGACACTAGTGGTGGAACCGCTGGACTTTCTTGAAATATTTTTTTTTATGAATTTTGCGCTTGTATTAGCAGCCTGTCTTTTACTTGTTTCTGAACCATCCGTATATTGTTTACTTTTTTTGCACTTAACCTTGCCTTTGATTGATATGAAACTTGAAATTGGTTGTAGAGTGTTTTCTTTATTTTTTTGTATTAATGTGGATTGGTTATCTAGAAATTCGTCCTGTGAGCTCACAAATGTAGAGTCGGATTCACTGCCTCTCTTCATATTTTCTTTATTATGTGTTGTCTGTGTTTTCATTTTGCATAGTCCAGAAGGACCTGCTATGGGCTGACTAAAATTATATTCCTTTTCACGTGCAATGTCTCTGATCACATCAGAATCGATGTTATAACTCCTGTTTCTTTGAGCTGAAATTAAGGTGCTTTTTTTATATTTTCTTTTATTCTGCTGAGATTTTACAGTACTTTTTTTTTTATTCTGCTGAGATTCAATCGGTTGTGTTTGTTTCAGCCCTAAGTCTTCTGCTGTAATACTCTTACTAGGCGGAACGTTGCATTTTTTTTTACGTTTAGGTTGTTCGAGGGTCGTGGGGGGATTTCTTATTTCTTGCAAAATTTCTTTAACCGCTGTAAACGCTGCGTTTTGAATAATTTCTTCAGAGATAGAATTTGTTTGAGGCAAACGTGACTTAGGTCGCTCTGAATTAACGGGATATAAGCCAGATTTACTGAACCCGGCAATGATGTTGCTGGAGCCTGAACCCTTTTCTGTTAACTTGTTATGTAATTTGCATAACAACATTGGAAATGAATTTTTTGCTAGAGTTTTATGTTTAAACCCATCAGTCTTCTTCCACTGTGTTAACACGTCACGCCAATATTTTTTTAAAGGTGCGTAAAATGCAACGTCTAACGGCTGGAGTAAATGTGTGGTTTTTGGAGGCAGGCAAACAAATATAATATTCAGTTTTTGACAAGTCCGTAATACGGATTGGGAAAAATGGGAAGATAAATTATCTCCTATTATCAACTTTCGACCTATTTTCGTTTTTGCATAAGGTACTATGATTGTATTAAACCAATCCTCAAAACAGGTCGAATCAAACCAGCCACTTTTTGACCGGTTGTACCTAGTCCCTGTAGGCCCACCCTCCAGCCATTGATCCCATAAATGATCAGCTTTATATACAACGTATATGGGCAATAACTGGCCGTCAGCAGTGCCGGTAAACATCAAAGAAATAGATGTCTTTGTATTGTTGATTACCCTTTCGGGGTATTTACAACCTCTCTTAAATAAATATTTTTTGTTGCCTGGATCATCTGTCAGGTTGGTCTCGTCATAATTTATAATACAGTCTGGAGTCACTCCGTTAACAGATTTTTCATAATAACAAAAAAAATCTTCTATCACAGTTGGTGTGACTTTAGCGCACTCGCTGGATATATTTGACGCTTGACGGTTTGAAATTTCTGACTTATGCCTATTTATGAAATTTCGTGCCCAGTCTACTCCAGGCATATTATCTTTAAGGCTATAAAGAGTTTTTCCTATTTTGTTCAGATAATTTTGTGCAAATACTCTAAGGTCAGTGGAATCTAGAGGAAATCCCCAAGCACTCAAAATTTTTATATATTCCAAGAATACCATTTCTTCGTCTTTTGAAAAAAGAGTCGGATGGCCGGCCTTCTGTTGTGTGCAGTTTAAATTTCGGCTTTTTCTGCTTAACGTACTTTTTGGGATATTGTACTTTTCAGCCGCATCTTTTAGCCGTAGTGAACCATTTTGAATTGCTTCGATGGCTTCTTGTAAGTCCTCATTCGAATAACTTAAGTAAGGAGAATGATTTTTGCCATTGCGCAAATTTGTGAATTTTCTTAGGTATGTCCGAACCATAGTTTCGTCTCTGTAGTAGATATAAAATAAAATGTTATAAATAAAAGAAAAAAGAAGTGAAAGTAAATGTGAGGGAGAAAAACAAGAGGACGTTTCTGAATGTATGATTACCTACGTTTGGGTTGTGTTTTTGCAAATGACGACAAGTGTGGTGAAGATGTAGAGAATTTTTTTGTTGGAAACTCATTAAATGGGGCCATGCCTGCCGTGATCAGTAGAAAATGGGTGTCCCCAGATGCAAGAGTGGTTTTACTGGTATCTTCACTGATGTATGGCGGTGAATGTTAGGTATCGCAAAATAAGCATGAAAGTAGTAACTGATTAATAGAATAAGAAAGGAACCCGATCCTACCCATAGAGGAAAACCTAAACATATTTTTACGAAATTAGAGTCATCCTTAAAAAGGTCAAGTACGGTCTACTTCCGATGCGCATACGCGTGAATAATGGACAAGGATGAAAAAAGACAAGTAGGTATGTCATTCCTACAGATTCATAGCAAAAGGCAATCCTTCGGTTTTGCTTACCCCAGTGGGAAATAGGCGTGACTTTATGTACGTACCTATGTAGGTGTTAATAAATTTAGAAACAACTTACCCTTAATTCAGTTAAAATCATCAATTGGGGCTATTTGAAACGATGAATAAAAGCCATAGCAATGTTTGACAAGCTTTAAAGGGGCTATTTAAAACTAAGTTTCAATTAGCCCCAAAACCGAAACCAAAAAGCCCCATTTAGAAAAATCGAAGAACACGGCAGGCCAAAAGACATAGAAAAAAGCACGTTGAATCACTGTAATGTCGATGAAACACAGTATTTCGCAATATATTTCACTCTATACATACCTTTCTAGATTTAGAGTATCAGATCAAAGTTTTTGAAAAATAATATACACCAAAATTTTAGCTATTTTTAAATAACACACTACTCACCGGACATCGATGCTGTCTGTGAAAATTCTAGTTTGACAATGACATTAAATGTCGTTCTATTGCCAGGTGGCAAAATAAATTTCCTACTATTAGCAGATAAACAAATACATGTGATCAAAACTTTTATTTCCAAAATTCCAAATAACCCCGTGATATCCAAAAAACCCCACTTTACGGTATTCATTTATTATTATGTATTTTTTAAACTTTTGATAACACTTCAACCTTCTTCTTCTTTTTTGGAGGATTATGGCTCCAACGCAATTAGCATTGATTTCGCCAGTGTCACAGTAGTTGATAAAATGTCAGGTGCATATATATGAGATAAAAGAAAGAGAAAAATTTGGCCGGTAAATTCAAATTCTGTGATCCTGTGGACAAAACAGACATAGAATGTTAAACTAATTACACTATAAATATATGTTATTTGACGTTAAAAACTTCGATAAAATATTTACATGTTTCTTATCTAGGGTTAAAAGAAAGTTCACATTGACAGGGCGAGGAAAGTTATTAGGTAAAATGGTGTAAAGGGGTCTAACAATTTTGGGACAATCAAAGAAAATATGGTGAACTGAACCTTCAGCTAAGCCACACTCACAGACAGAATGATCGCGTATTCTTATTTTTGCCAAAAATACTGGTGAGCAACAGTGGCCAAGTCGCAGACGAATAATAGATGACAGGACCTTTTTTGGTATTTTTCTGTGGGCAAAGAACCAGGGTTTGGGAGGTATTGTCGATTGTAAACTGCCGTAGTATCTGCCAACATTCAGACGAGACTGTTGCCAGATACTGTCCCAAGTATTAAACATCTGGGGCCTTGCAAGGGAGCGTATGTCACGAGGGAAGCATTTATTGTATTTAGTAGTACCTGAGCAGATAGCTTCCTTGGCGCAGCAATCGGCAATCTCATTACCACTGATTCCACTATGACCTGGGATCCAGGCCAAGACTATTTCTAGGCCAGAGGAGTGACAGCGGAAGAGTGCTTCTTTTATCTTGAGGGTAACAACAAAGTTATCTTTGGAATGAAAGGGTGATTTTAAAATGTCCTGAATGGAGCCTAAGGAATCAGTGAGAATGACAGATTTACTTATGCTATGTGATTCAATATAAAGGATGGCTTCCAGAATCGCGATTGTTTCGCCGGTGAAAACAGAGGTGGGGGGCGGAATTTTGAAATTTAAAATAATTTTGTATTTTGGGATCCATACTGCTGCACCAACAGGTCCACTCTGCGTTATTTTTGCTGCATCAGTGAAAAATTGAAGGTGATCTGGCCAACGATCTCGCATAATTTGATTAAATAATTGGTTAGCACCTGGAGTATTTTTATGAATGTCTAGATTTAAATAAGCGTTAGGTTTGAAGGTAAGGCCTTCGAAACTAGTTTCAAAAATGGGGTTTTTATAATTTTGGAAGAGGCAGAGATGAAGATCCACTAACTTTTTATATGAATTTATAAGAAGAGGGAAAAATTTGTGGGTCCAATAACTTGAAGTAGAAGAGATTTGAAAGAGTTGATCAAGGATGCCTAAAAGGGATGATCTGAAAGCTCAATCACTTTACAAAAGAATCTATCCGACAGAAACTGCCTGCGAAGAGAGAGGAGGTTCAACACGCTCAACCTGAAGGGCATTCGTTGGAGAGGATTTCATTGCGCCTGTGATCATTTTGAGGCATTTGGCTTGTATTCGATCCAACTTTGCTAGAGCGGCTTTGTTGCAGGGCTCCAAAATAAAACGAGCATAATCGAAATGACTACGGATAACAGCATTGTAAAGTAACTTTGGCAGTACGGATGAGATCCCCATCTAACACCTGATAGAGCTCTAATTACATTAAGATTTTTTTCTGCTTTATCACAAATATAGTTAAGATGGGGGAGACCGGAAAGTTTAGAATCGAGGATAACCCCTAGAAATTTGACTGAATTTGAAATATGCACAGGTTGGTTACTGATGTGAATATCTAGATCAGGGATGATTTTTTTGCGAGAAAAAACTACAGCTGAACTTTTTGAAGTAGACAGGGACAGACCATGCTCTAAAAGCCATGTATTAAGGTAATACAGAGCAGAATTAAGGCGATTACAACCATCAATGAAAGAGTTAGAGGAGGCATACAGAGCAATATCATCGGCATACTGAAGGACTTTGCAAAAGCAGTTAACAGATAGTTCAAGGTCTGCAGTATAAATATTACAGAGGAGAGGGCTAAGGACCGAACCTTGAGGTAGATTTTTCCATACAAGACGAGGAGAGGTGTCGTTTCCCGAAACACGGATTGAGATTGATCTCTCTGTGAACATTTTGATGACTATGTTGACAATCCTCGCAGGGAAACTCAGCTTGAGCATTTTCTGCCTGAGTATTTGGAGATTGACATTGTCGTATGCAGAGGTTATATCTAAAAAGACTCCTACGACATGCTCATTTCGGGAGAAAGCTAATCGGATATCAGAAGTTATAAGACTAAGACTGTCCATTGTGCCCAAACCTCGTCTAAAGCCGAATTGGCTATTGGGTAGAATGCCTTTGTTTTCCACAATCCACTCAAGCCGGTTTTTAATTAAGTGCTCCATGATTTTAGCAAGAACTGTAGATAGGGCTATAGGCCTATAGGAATTAGTTTGAAGCATCCTTGCCAGGTTTCAATATAGGGATAATTAACTGCTTCTTCCAAGCATCCGGGATAGAACTAGAGAGAAATATGTGGTTCAAGAGACTCGGTAGAAAATGTTTAGAGGGCTCACTACATTGGATGATAAACGAGTAAGGAATACCATCCACTCCAGGGGATGTGTCACGGAGGTGATCCAGGGCAGCACAGAGTTCTGCAAAAGAAAACTTCGAGTTCATGGGATCCAGCTCCTCAGCGGGAGAACAGTTAATGGAAGGCAAAGGTTCAAGGGGGACAAAAGAGGGAGCAAGATTCTGCATGAAATTGGGAAGCCAGGAAGTGGTATTATTAGAACTAATGTTATTATCAATTTGGGATTTTCTAAATGATTTTATTTTCTTCCAAACAACAGAAGCCGGAGTCCTGGGGGAAAGAGATTCACAAAAAGCTTGCCATCCTTTTCTTTTTTTAAGCCGCAAAAGTTTTTTGGAGGAGGCAGACACTTTCTGGAATTCTAAATAATTTTCCATTGTGAGATTTCTAGTGAACTTTTTTTCTGTTTCCTTGCGTTTTTTTACTATTACCGAGCATTCATTGTCCCACCAGGCAGGGGAGGGAATTTTATTTTTTACAGCATTTTTTATAGGGATTGATTCCTCTGCAGCAAATGTCAAAGTTGATATAAATTCGTTATACAAGAAAAGAAAATTTTGAGTAGAAATATCAGGAAGAGAGTTTAATTTATTTTGGACTATTGCAGAGAACTTATGCCAGTCTGCTTGATCTAATCTGAATTTCAAAAGAGGGGATGGAGTGGTTGCAGGGGGGGAAGAGTCAGGCAAGGTACATAAAATAGGTAGATGGTCACTGCCATGAGAGTTGGCAAGAACAGTCCATGAAAGAGAGTAGGCTATGGAAGGAGAAGATAAAGTGAGGTCGGGGACACTTGGGTTTTGAATGGGAGACACCCTACGAGTAGGAGTTCCATCGTTAATGATACACAAATTTAAGTCGTCTAAAATATCAAAGGCTGGGGCAATAGGATCACAGGAAGCAGAACCCCACGAAGTATGGCGGATATTAAAATCCCCTAGGATGAGCAGAGGAACAGGGAGTTGAGACAAGAGAGAGAAAACTTCTTGAAGAATTGTAGAATTGGGATGAGGAAACAAATGTTATATTAAATGAGCGAATTGCTACAATATTAAGGTCAGGGGAGTGTTGGGGAAGAGTAATACGAGAAAATGTAATATTTCTTCTAATAAGAATCGCACATCCGGCCCAGCCATCCCCTCTGTCATCCCGAAGACATGAAAACCCTGGCGCTCGAAATAGAGAGCCAGGGCTCGGCCATGTCTCCGAGAGGGCAAAAAGGATAGGATTATACTGGTTAATTAGAAAGATTAATTCAGATTTTTTGTTGTTTATACTACGACAATTCCATTGAAGGACCTTCGCCATTTTGAACAGATGAGTTTACAATGGAAGTAATGACTTTTTGTAGCATTTCTATGACGTTGTACGGTTGAATGTCACCGAATTTGGAGAACATATTAACAAAAGCCAATGATAAAATTTGGGCTAAATTATCAGTGGGGGAGAGCTACTAGGGGAATTCTCCCCAATAGCACAACCATTAGGTAAGGAGGATGGGGGAGAAGTAATATTAGCGTGTGCTATGCGATCATAGGACTTACCTAGCTCCTGTCTAGGTTTTCTCTGGACATGGATTATTTTCCTATAGGAGGAAGAACTTGGAGCAGACTGAGGAGAACCTGAGGATGTTTCAGTGCAATTAGTCACTGGTTTAGAGTTAAGAGCAGGGTGGGACATATAAACAGGTTTGTTTGCGATTGTGGAAGTAATGTCAGCATATGAGGTACGAACTGGTTTGAATCTGCGAGCTGCTTCAACATAACCTATATTTTCATGAGACATGACAATTTTAATATTTCGTTGACGTGAGTGCTCCGGACATCTTGAGTCTGTGGCTGCGTGGTTACCAGAGCAGAACAGACAAGAGATTTTATCATCGGGTACTTCACAGGATATCTTTTCGTGTGGGCCGGCACAATGAGAGCAGCGTGGATTAGACCTGCATTTGTCCCGGATGTGACCAAATCTACAGCATTTCAGACATTGTATTGTAGGCAGGGTGTAAGTACAGACAGGTTGGGAGAGGTTACAGCAATAAACATGAGTGGGAAGAGTTTGGCCTAAAAAGGTGAGAACTACAGTTCCTGTAGGTTCCCAACAGGTTGTGCCATCAATTCGCTTTTTCTTATTCATTTTTCTTGCTTTGATGACTACACAAGACTCTGGGCGGCACTCAGTCCAAGATACCAAGTCTTCCATAGTCCAATCTAAAGGAATTTGGTGGATTACTCCCATTCGGGTAAGTTGGAACCTGGGAATGAAAGCTGTAAGGTTGTTCGATTGCAAGACAGGATGACATAAGGAGTTGGCTTCACAGAATGATTTAAAGTAAATTGAGACTTTGTTCCTACCTATATTTTTAATTTCTACAACACCTGAAATATTGCTATGATAAATAGCTTGTGCTACTTTAAGTGCTCTCATATTGTTAGATGTTTTAGGTAGGTCACCATCAGGACGAGAAACATGGACGACAAAAGGGCCCAAATCGGTTTCGGAGTACCTAAGTTCTGTATTTAACTCATATCCAGGTCTGGTATATATATGTTGGATGGATGCTGAAGCAGGTAATGAAGAGGCAGGTCTTTTCTCAGGGACGGCTGAAGGAGTATCTCTGGAACGTTTGAGCAATTTTTCTGTAGTATGACTAATAGCGTCTGGTTCTGTCATTTCAGATTCCAAAGAATTTCTCCCCCTGTCAGGAGGAACATTCTCACCTAGCGACTGCGGCATTACAAAGAAAAGTACTCGCCAATAATTATTGTCTTAAAAGTAACCAGCACCAACAAAAAAGGACAACACAATAGCCAGGAAAACAGAAAAATCAAAAGAAAAACCAGGAGAAATTCGCCAAAACGTGTGTTACCGGGAATGTCATCTGTCACTTTTCAACACTACAACCAAACAGATGTTTGTTTTGCACACCGTGACGTCATGCGAGACGCCATGACAGCTTGACGCGTTTTCGTTACGAAATGTCAAAATATTTATAAAATTCCTAAATAAAATATGTTCATGTTGTTTTTTTACTGAAATATTAATATTTTGGCTAAAATAGACCATAAGGCACAATATAAACCTGTTTCTCAAAAAATGTTAACTACCGAACTATAGTAACTATTCCGTTTTCCAAACGTTTTTCGAAGCGTCGAATTCAATGACCAATCCCATGTTTTTTTTAAATCTATGAAAAAACATTGTTTTGATCTTTCACCGTCACGCTTTTTATTAGTTTCCTCATTAAATAATTTAGTAAATAACGATAAAATACAAAAATATGGCTGTAAGTAAATAGTTACATTTTGTAGGACATAATTAATGTAATGTTAAACAAGTTTTATGTCGGTGTTTAAAATTATAACCTCAAGCGTAATTACTGTTTGAAGTTCTGTTTTATTAAAATTATATGAAAAGCGAAATATGTATCATTTATTTCTTACCTCATGCCTAGCTAACAACAGAAATACGTTTTAAAGAGCATTAATGTGCATAGAAATCTCAAAATTAACATGCAATATTTAACTTAGAGTAGCGTAAAACATTGTTTCAGATTTACATTCTTTGTGGTTGTTGTCCCCTTGTTTATGTTCGTTGTGTATAGAATATCATCATCATCATCATAGTTTATTGTAATAAATACTTAAGCATTCTCTGATATTGTTATAAAGACTACTCATTACCACATTACCACATTGAATTACACCTTGTTGTGTACAATAATGTGCATGTTTTTACAATTACCACATGCCAATCCATCCTGGACTAGCGTGGCGGGTGTAATATCTAAAGATTCAAATCATTCAAAGGCCCAAGCTGACAAATAGTAAATTTAAAACATTTAATTGTTATATTACAAGACCAGTAATGTTTCGTTTTCCAGTCTATAGCAGCAGCGCAAGTCCAAGAAGTGCGTTCAATCACTCGCATTGAGCGTATTGGGGCCCATTCTCACATCAGAGGTCTGGGCCTCAATGACTCACTTGAGCCGAGAGCCGTGTCGCAGGGGATGGTGGGACAGAAGATGGCAAGGAAGGCCGCCGGTGTCATTTTACAGATGATAAGAGAAGGTGAAGAATACATTTTTGTTTATTAATTCTTGCTTGAATTACTGTCCCACTTGTATTTATGAATAATGTTCAAACCATTTTTGTCTACTCTCAACATGTACCATGATGTAGGCTCACAGTAAAACTGCAGTAATATCCCGTTTTATGCGAATTCATAGATACACAGTTATTCTTTTTGATGATGGTGTGCATTAGCTCCCCCACTCCGGCCCTGTTAGTGTTCCGTTTAGGACATGATGATGTTTGCACCATTTATGTTGCAAATGTTCATAGGTGACGGTAACCCCTTTCTATCACAGTTGGGCCGTCAGCCTGTCTGCTGTACTCCTGCAATAAAAAAAAATGTAACATCAATTAAAATATTTTTAATGACATAGCTGTATAATATAGCAATTTCTATTATTTGTTACTCTGATGTATAAGTTATATTACTGTAAAGTGTAATCAAATTAATCTAATCTACTCCCAGTTTCCAAAATATTATTTTATACTGACTATAGCAATGTGATGTTGCCAATGACAGGTAAAATAGCCGGACGAGCCGTGTTGCTGGCAGGGCAGCCGGGCACGGGCAAAACTGCGATTGCCATGGGTCTGGCCCAGGCTTTAGGGCCAGACACTCCATTCACAAGCATGGCTGGTAAGATACAACATGTATTGCTAATGCTAACTAAACATGTAGACATAACTTGATGGCTTCTGTGGTTGAGCTGTAGGCGTTAAAAGTTATTCTTTCATGATATCTGGCCAAATAGAAGTGTTACCTTGCTTCGGAATACACACAGGGTTTTATTTATAGGTTCAGAGATATACTCCTTGGAGATGAGCAAAACAGAAGCACTGACGCAGGCCATCAGGAAGTCTATTGGAATCAGAATCAAGTGAGTGTAAACATTATAGGTTGCTTTAATAAAATTATCCATAAAAGAAACAATATTGCCGACAAATCGCACATAACAAGCAAGTTGAAATGGTAATAGGTTGGTCACATTTATCGCAGGAGTAATGTCCAATAAAGGAAATGAGTTCTAGCGTGGAGATCGCACCTTGGTCAACATTGTGTTAGACATAATCTGGTTAGAAGGACCAACAACCTTGTCGAGGTTGAAAGTAGCAGCTAGATAAGAGCGGAAGACTGGGATATTTGATGTAACTAGACCTACGCCAGCAGTGGGCTGTGATTGGATAGCTATTTGACCATGTCACTATTGATCGTGTACTAGCAGAAGGTGATGTCAGGAGCCTTAAGAACAGACGAGCGTGCATGACAAGAGTTATGAATGTCAAAGAAGCAAGTGAGGTGTGTAAGAATAAGCCTAAATGGCGCTCTGTTGTTCGTGCCTACCCCGCAAGGGAACTGGCGTGAAGTTATGTATGTATGTATGTACTATTGACATAGTCAAATAGCATACATGGACACATAATAATTTTATCAGATCAGTTTATGTAATGTCACAAATATATTTTGCAATTTTGTAGCTATTTTGGTAATAGTAGATGTAAAGTAAGTAAGTTTCACTTCTCGCCTAATAATTAGCTATGCTAGAGCGCAACTACGACATGTCCATCGGTGTAACAGATACTCTACATTAGCATAAGTTTAGTATTAAAATTAGAATAAATTAATATAATAAGTTAATCTTAAGGTACACCACAACATAAAAATCACTAAATTAATGTCACACACAGTAACAAAAATAAACAATAAGCGTGTATGGACTCTAAAATTTTTCATACAAATTAAGTAGAAAAATAAGGGTACGGAACTCGAGTCCGTAGAGATGTTAAAAAAAAAAAGACTACCATCGGACCAAGGCCCGGGGTGCAACTGTACCCGACCAAATTCAGAGTGGGAATGTTGTCTAGTTGCATGCTACAAGGTGCTACAAATGCGCTGCTGCTCTCTTAAGGGAGACTGGAACCTGGCCACTAATGCTGGTAACTAGACCGTAGCTTGTAGAGACATATAGCTCGCTAGAGATTGTAACTCTAGGGCAAAGCCTCGAGCCACATCTGGAAGCTCATTCCAAATTCCTAAAGCCTTTCTGTCAATTTAGAGAAGAGTCCGAGATAATCGAGGGCGAAGTGGTGGAGGTTGTGGTGGAACGGGCTGCAGGTGGCGGAGGCGCCAGGGTGGGGAGGCTTACCCTCAAGACCACCGACATGGAGACCAACTACGACATGGGCGCCAAGATGATTGACTCCCTACTTAAGGAGAAGGTAAGTCTCTCTTCTTCTCATCTTTATGCCACTGCAGACAAAAGGATATATCATAATTTTTTAATTAAGTTGACTTCAAAATTTGTTCACTCAAGAAAGAAAAACACTAATTAATAAAAGTTTATAAGCAACAAACTTATGCATTTTGAGATAGAAACTTTATAATTATATCATCAATTTTATTAACTAGGTAGACTTCAAAAGTTTACTCACTTTGAAAATATTATATTGACTCTATAAGCAGCAAAGTGATGCGTTTTGACATAGAGTTGTATATTTATTTAGTTTTCACTTTAGGTACAAGCAGGTGATGTTATAACCATAGACAAGGCTACGGGGAAAATCAACAAACTTGGCAGGAGCTTTGCTCGGGCCAGAGACTACGATGCTACAGGTAATTAAATCGTATTATGTCTGTTGTCTGTAGTTGCACTAATACCAAGGATGTACATAGCTTTATAAAAAAAAATACATAATTATGTAGTAATTACTTATAGGCAAACATTACATGCAATTTGATATTTTGTAGTTTGAAAAATTATAATATAATTAACCCCTTGATGACCACCCGCAATATATGCCGAGACAGCCCCGGCCCCCTCCAGTTTTCACTTAGTAATTCGTAAAAATATGATTTATTTTAACAGAAACTTGATTTACAAAATCAAACCCTAAACGCTGCGTAGCATATTTTGATGTAGTTCGAAAAAGCGCGAGATGTCCCTCTAAGATATTGATTAAGCGATGAAAACCTAAGACCCAGCTGTGACCAAGCGTGACATTTTGAAGACCACCTTCTCCTATCCCCCCCCCCCCCCCCCCTCCTTTTTTACAAGGGAAACCCGATTGAGGGCCATCAGCCGCGCGTAAGGGGAAAGTCGCGGCCGCTGTGTGAGGATCCGCCAGGTCGGGGTGGTACTAGCACCTCTAGGCAGAACTAAAGATGCTATTGCCACACCACAGTTAGGGATACCCACTAAAATCCATCGGTATTCCGTCCTTCGCCCTTAAAGCCAGGGCCACGGGTTTATGGCATAGCCCCTCCACTGGCCCTGATAGGCGGTGGCCCAGCGACCTCATCCACTACCCAGGGAACTACTTTTGTCCCTCCCTGAACGGTTCGCGTATTATGGGTACGTTCCCTAACGCGTTATTGTAACAAAGAGGCGGCTTTTATAATTTCTCTTACTCTTAATGTTTGTCTGTTGGTCTATTTCAGGACAGCAGGCCCGCTTCGTGCAGTGTCCCGAGGGTGAGCTGCAGAAGCGTAAGGAGGTGGTCCACACTGTCACTTTACACGAGGTCGACGTCATCAATTCGAGGACACACGGATTCCTAGCTCTCTTTTCTGGTAAGCATCTTCAGAATGGAAATATTCTTGTGTAACTCATCTTCTAGAGTAAGTTGGGTATACCAGTAATGTTGTTTTAATAATCGGTAGACAAACACGGACATTATATAACCCAAAGCAAGTTACGCTTGCGTTATGGATGATATACAATGGAGCACTCTGGGGCCGGTCTCAAATACCCAGACCAAAGTAAATAATGGACAGTTAGTTTACAAAATTTACCTTGTAAGAATCGAACCATAAGCCTCTGTGTTCTAGTGAGCTCGGCTGGCAAAAGCTGTCGTGATACTTGAGATAAAGGAGACCACCACGGGATAACTGTTATCCTGAAAAAACAAGATAACTTTCGAGGGATATGGATTCGAAATCTAAACGAGTGAAACAGTGTGAAGAGATGTATAATTTTTATATCATTCTTTTATAAAATTTATATACACTCTTTTGTAGTGTATATATAATTCTTTTATAATGTTTATATACCTCTTTTATAATGTTTATATAACTCTTTCCTCTTTTACAGTTTATATACTTCTTTTGTAATATTTATATAACTCTTTTATAATATTTATATTCCTTTTTTGTAATGTCTTCATTCCTTTTTTATAAAGTTTATATACCTCTTTTGTAATGTTTATATACCTCTTTTATAAAGTTTATATGCCTCTTTTGTAGTGTTTATATAACTCTTTTATAATGTTTTCAGGTGACACCGGTGAAATAAAGTCTGAAATTCGCGAACAAATCAACAGCAAGGTGGCGGAATGGCGCGAAGAGGGCAAAGCGGAAATGATACCGGGAGTGTTATTTATCGATGAGGTAAATATAAGTTGCTCCGGTCTGAATGTATTTTTTCATGTCTTTTAAATTTCGAAGCTGGCAAACCTGCAGACGGCCCGGTTCATGGAAAGTGGATACTGTCGCCTATAGGCGTCTGCAACACCAATAGTGAGGCCAACGTGTTGCCAGCCTTTAAAACGGAATAGGGTATATAGGATCAGACAGGAGGAATGGGGAACGTTGGGACTCTTCAAAAAGTGCGTAAACAGATATTTAAACTCTTAAGGAGGTAGGCAACGCATTGGCTCCCTTAGTGTTGCAGATGTCCATGGGCGACGGTACCCACTTTTTTTTGTAGTTGTTGCAAGAGTTCAGTAGACAGACAGAATGGACGGCCAACCTGATGGAAAGCAAATACCATCTATGACCATTTGCAACACCAAACGCATTGGCTCCCTTAGTGTTGCAGATGTCCATGGGCGACGGTACCCACTTTTTTTTGTTGTTGTTGCAAGAGTTCAGTAGACAGACAGAATGGACGGCCAACCTGATGGAAAGCAAATACCATCTATGACCATTTGCAACACCAAAGGTGCTGCAAATGTGTTGCTGCTCTCTTAAGGGAGACTGGAACCTGGCTACTGATGCCGGAATAAAACTAAAGGTTGTTATGGTGGCATACTCTAGACCAGGGGTGGTCGCCATCTATACTAGCAAGTACCCTACCACCTGGCTGTGGCGACAAAACTGTCGCCTTTTACGACTGGCCGCCCCGACGCAGGAGATTGTATTCTCTCCCTGTTCTTGCATGGAAAAGTTGCACTTACCATCATGCGGACCAGTTTGCTTACAAGCAAACATATTTGAAAAAAGTTGGATATAATAGATGAGAAGTCGGTCATCGTGATTCTAACTCATCATACAAAACACTTAAGTCGAGGCTAACCGTTTCACCTGGATGTCCTATGAGAGTGTTGTATCACACTGCTAGAACTGACCCTAACATCTGTAATCATTATATTAATACGTGAAGCAAAAACTTTATACCCTTTTTACGAAAATAAAAAAAAGCCCTGGTCTAAAGTATGTCGCCATAACAACCTTGAGTTGTATTCCGGCATTAGTGACCAGGTTCCAGTCTCTCTTAAGAGCAGCAGCGGCGCATTTGTAGCACCTTTGGTGTTGCAAATGTTTATAGGCGATGGTAACCGCTTTCCATCTAGTGGGCCGTCTGCCTGTCTGCTGATCTCCTGCAATAAAAAAAAAATTACATGGACGGAGGAGTATGAAATTTTGCACACTTATAGTTTATATAGAGCAGTGCAGAAAGTTATTTTTTTTTTAAATTATGCATAAAAAATATATTAAATCAATAAAAAAAATATTACACACACTACCATGTATTTGACACACACGCATATATACTCTTTATTTTATTGTTGCCTTGGCGAAATCTGTGATTATAGAAGTATAGTCTTTGACAACAGAACCTTAATAATGTTCAAACTTATAATTTAAATTAATTATTATGGTCGAATTTCGACCACTGGGCGACCACTAGTCAAGATAATAATTCTACCATAACTCTACCGTTCTTGCATATATTATAGTCAAACATCGAAGCTGTGGCTCTCCTAGGTTTGACTAGTCAAACCTCAGGTCCGACATCAAGTTTTAGTCAAAGTCCAAATTAATTACATTTCTCTGCCTTTGATTAATGATTTTTTGTCTAACCTAGGGGAGACTGATTTATACAATCATGAAACATGTAATAAGTGCAACAAATTTATGTTTGACCGAGTCTGCCTTAGTCGCTTCTAGAATCATACATACATACATACATACATAACGTCACGCCAGTTCCCTTGCGGGGTAGGCACGAACAACAGAGCGCCATTCAGGCTTATTCTTACACACCTCAGCTGCTTCTTTGACATTCGTAACTCTTGTCATACACGCTCGTCTGTTCTTAAGGCTCCTGACATCACCTTCTGCTAGTACACGATCAATTTGATCATGGAAGGTGAGTCGTGGTCTTCCACGACTTCTGCATCAATCTACTTTTGACTAAACAAAACCCGAAACAGATTATTTTACGTTCAACGTTTGACTAAAAACTTAATTACTTCTAGGTTTGACTAAAAATACTTTAGTCAATGGCCATAATTGGAATATATTTTGAGTTTTGCATATCGACCTTTGACTATATCACATATAAATATTTGTTGGTTTACAGGCCCACATGTTGGACATCGAGTGTTTCTCGTTCCTGAACCGGGCACTGGAATCGGAGACAGCTCCAGTGGTGATCATGGCCACCAACCGTGGCATAACTTGGATCAGGGGCACCAACTACAAGAGTCCGCACGGTATACCACTGGACCTCTTGGACAGGATGATCATCATGCCAACCACACCGTACTCCCATCAAGAGTTGAAGGAGATATTGAACATCAGGTATGCGCTCGCTCCAGTAATGTAAATTGTTGGATTAATAAATTAAATATAATTATTTATTAACAATATAATATATAATTTGCCGTGACGTCGCTCTAGGTTCAAGCGGAAGATCATTTCTATCCGTGCAGGAATGGAGAAAGAATACAACTTCCTGCGTTGGGGCGGCCTGTTGTAAGAGGCGACTAAACAACCCACAGCCAGGTGGTAGGGCATTTACCCTACTGGATGGCTACCACCCCTGGTCTTAAATATGTCGCCATAACAACCTTGAGTTGTGTTCCGGCATTAGTGGCCAGGTTCCAGTCTCCCTTAAGAGAGCAGCAGCGCATTTGTAGCACCTTTGGTGTTGCAAATGTCCATAGGCGATGGTAACTGCTTTTCATCAAGTGGGCCGTCTGCCTGTCTGCTGAACTCATGCAATAAAAAAAAAAGATCAGCATTGGTCTAACAAATCGACATTATTGCTAAGCTTGATCCAATTTTTAGGACTTAATATGTATAAGTATCTTCAGATACTTTGTGGTTGCTTTTTTTTTTAAGTCTATATAAACGCGGGGTCATAGGAATTTTCTGTCACGAAAAAGCGTTACGGGCGCGTGGAGAAGCGGCATAAATTTAGACTAGACGTGGTGAGAGGCGGCATAATGTTAGTGTAGACTATCGATGTTTTTATTGGTTTCGGATCGAATTCAGTTTTTTCGTTTGATAAAATAAAATGTGTTTAAATAAAAAATGCATTCATCAAAATGTACCTAAGCTAACCAAATAATAATTTGCAGTAAACCTGCGAAAAATCGAAATGTGTGCTGGGACACAGAGTACAAGTGAAACTTCAACAGACAAGTGGCAAAACGAATCGCAACAAAATTTTAAATTGAAGTTTTACGGGCAGACTGTCAATGTACTTGTCCAATTTGAAAACCTGCCCGTTTTTCCACTTGTCCATTGCGATTTGTTTTTCCACTTGTCCGTTGAAGTTTCACTTCTAGTATGTGTCCCAGCACACATCTCAATTTCTGGCTTCTAGAGTGGCTTAATCTCTTAAGTTAAGTTACTATTCTGATAATGTTTTCTTAAGTTTTCGCGACTTGTATACATAATAAAACTAAGTTTCGTTTAATATTGTATAAAATTATTAGAGCTAGGCATGTTTGCTGAAGAGTTTCTTGCGCCGCTTCTTCTCTTCATGCCATAACATATTGCGAAGCGGTAGAAAATTAGATTAGGCTCCCATAGAGTAAATAATAACCATAAACAAAATTAAAACTAAATAATTAAAATTAACAAATTGACGGTAGGCTAAATAAAACTTTAACAATACTCGTTGACACTTGACATCTTTGTCTTCCGTGATCATGGCCACTGAAAAGTGGCCGAAACGTCGGAATAACCAAAATCAAATAAATTACCGCGCTTAAAACCGTTGAAACGTAGTTTTATTATCAGTCAATCACATAAACTTTTTAAATAACTAATAAAAGAAAAAGTGCCGGTGGCGGCTGTGCAGGTTGCAGGGTAAATAAGTAACGGGAAACGACTGTAATCTTAGTTTAACAATAATATGTTTTGGATTCAGGTTGGATAATTTGATTACACTAAAGCTATTTAGAAGTGTAATTTTCGGTTTGAATGTTACTATTTTAGTAAAACAATATTTGGTGAGCATTTATCCATTTTAATAAGCAAAAAGAATTTAAATATAAAACAATTATTCTGATGAGTGTATATTTATTTTGGAACATGAAACGTTGTTTTTTAGAGAGTGGATTAAATTTATATGAAGTTAATACATTTTGCTTGGTACTTAGTCTTAGGGATAAAAACATATTTTGGTGAGCATTTAAATTGTACCCTTTTATTACTATTCTGAGTACGGAAGCGTTAAAATAGCGTTCGTTTTGACAGATGTGAGGAGGAGGACTGTCAGATGTCAAGCGACGCCCTGACAGTCCTCACGAGGGTCGCCACGGAGACGTCGCTCCGCTACGCGATACAACTCATCACCACCGCTTCGCTCGTCGCCAAGAGGCGGAAGGCCACAGAGGTGGGGTTTTTTATTATTATTATTATAATGTATGTCTTGGAAGACCACGGGCCATAAAAATGGCCCGGACATTTGGAGCGCTTGCGTGGGGCCATGGGAAGGCTAACACGTAGAGGCCCCTTTACAAATTTAATGTAAATGTGGCGTGACACTGACCGGCGGTTATCCCTGTCTACACCATATAGTAATGCACCCAAGGACAAGCCCCGGCCAGTATAGGACTATTGTGGAAAATAAGGACAAAAAGTACCGGGCTATTGGGGTGAACTGCTAGTGGTACTGGGGGGTCTGGGAATATGGGGACTATGGCGTCTGCCCGTCGCAATGTTCAGGGAACATGGAAAAATGGGCAGACGGTGACTCGCCACTCCCTGCATGGGCCCCAAAAAATGCCATAAAGACAGGGGCAACATGGGTGTGAGTGGCTAAGGGGTGTAGAGAGGTGGGCTGCAGGTTCACCGAAGCTACTTCTGACGTGATGCCATTTATCACTTCCACCCCTGGAGCTTTAGTCTTAGCTCTAGCGATCTCCACCCCGTGCCGGCCAGCTAAGGCAAGCACGGAGGCGGGGGCCTTGCCTTGGCCCCCGGAGTCAGGTACGAGGTGTTGCTACTCACCTAAGGCTTCGCCACAAAGCCCCCCTGCGGGATATAGTAATATTGTTATTATTATTATTATTAACACCTCTACGGACTCGAGTTCCGTACCCTACACGCACTTTACAACTTCTTCTTCTTTTTCTTTTTTTGGATTATGGCTCCAACGCAGTTTGCATTGATTTGGCCAATGTCACAGTAGGTGGTAAAATGTCAAGTGCATATAAGAGTATAAATGCGAAAAGAAAAATTTGGTCGGTGATCTTCCAAATCACTTTCTGAGATCCTGAGGACAACACAAAACATAGTGTTAGACTAACTACATTAGAGATAGATGTTATTTATTGTTAAAAACTTTGATAATATATATAATATATTTTGGGACATTCGAAAAAAATGTGATGGACAGAGCCGTCAGCTAAGCCGCACTCACAGAGAGAATTATCGCGAATTCTTAATTTTGCAAGAAATACAGGACAGCAACAGTGGCCAAGACGCAGGCGAATTATAGTTGATATAACTTTTTTGGGTAGTTTTCTATAGTTGAAGAACCAAGGTTTGGGACGTAATGTTGGTTGCAAACTACCGTAGTATCTGCCAACAGTCAGACGGGACTGTTGCCAGATACCATTCCAAGTCTCAAACATCTGGGGCCGCGCGAGAGAGCGTAAATCGCGGGGAAAGCATTTATTATATTTGTTACTACCCGAATAGACGGCTTCCTTGGCGCAACAGTCGGCAATCTCATTTCCACCAATTCCACAGTGACCTGGGATCCAGGCAAGTACTATATCTAAACCAGACGAGTGACAACGAAAGAGGGCTTCCTTTATTTTTAGGGAGATGACAAAGTTATGTTTAGCATGTAAAGGTAATTTTGAGATATCCTGTAGGGAGCTTAAGGAATCAGTAAAAATGATAGATTTACTTATGTTATGGGATTCAATATAAAGGACGGCTTCTAGAATAGCGATTGATTCGCCAGTGAACACAGAACTAGGAGGAGGAATTTTCAAATTTAAAATAATTTTGTATTTGGGAATCCAAATAGCTGAACCAACAGGGCCATTTTGAGATAGCCGTGATGCATCGGTGAAAAACTGAAGGTGGTCTGGCCAACGATCCTGCGTAATTTTACAAAATAATTGATTAGCATCTGGAGAATTTTTGTGAATATCTAGATTTAGAATAACATTAGGTTTATGAATAAGGCTTTCAAAACTAGACTCAAAAACAGGATTTTTATAATTCTGGAAAATGCCAAGAGGGAGATCTACTAGTTTCTTATACGAATTTATAAGAAGTGGAAGACATTTGTGAGTCCAATAACTAGATGTGAACGAAATTTGAAGGAGTTGATCTAAGATACCTAGAAGGGGATGATCTGAGAGCTCTATCACTTTATAAAAGAATCTGTCCGACAGAAGCTGCCTGCGAAGAGCAAGAGGAGGGTCTACACACTCAACCTGAAGGGCATTTATTGGAGAAGATTTCATTGCGCCTGTGATGATTCTGAGGCATTTGGCTTGTATGCGTTCCAGTTTCATGAGAGCGGATTTACTGCAGGGTTCCAATATGAAGCAGGCATAGTCAAAATGGCTGCGGATGATGGCATTATAGAGCAGCTTCTGACAATAGGGGTGAGATCCCCACCTAACACCTGACAGGGCTCGAATTACGTTAGTGTTTTTTTCTGTTTTTGCGCAAATATAATTGAGATGGGGGAGGCCTGAAAGTTTGGCATCCAGGAAGACACCTAGGAATTTAACAGAGTTAGCAATTTGGATTGGATGATGGTTAATGTGAATGTCTAGGGCAGGAATATCTCTTTTGCGGGAGAATATTACAGCCGAGCTTTTTGAAGCAGAAAGTGACAAACCGTGCTCTGAAAGCCATGAGTTAAGATAAAAAAGAGCAGAATTGATACGGTTTGAAGCATCACTGAAAGAGTCAGAAGTGGCATATAGAGCAATGTCATCGGCATACTGAAGGGCTTTGCAAAAGCAGCTTACAGAAGATTCTAAATCAGCCGTATAAATGTTATAGAGGATCGGGCTGAGGACAGAGCCTTGGGGTAAACCTTTCCATACAAGACGCGGGGGGGAGTCGATTCCCGAAACGCGGACGGAGATTGATCTCTCCATGAACATATTGGAAACAATGTTGACAATCCTCGGGGGGATACTCAGATTGTGCAGCTTCTGCCTGAGTATTTGAAGGTTGACGTTGTCGTATACAGACGTTATGTCTAAAAAGACTCCTACGACATGTTCATTTCGGGAAAAAGCTAATCTGATGTCTGAGGTAATAAGGCTGAGACTGTCCATTGTACCTAAACCTCGTCTAAAACCAAACTGGCTGTTGGCTAATATGCCTTTGCTTTCTACGATCCACTCGAGTCGATTTTTAATTGAATGCTCCATAATTTTAGCAAGGACTGAAGATTGGGCTATAGGTCTATAAGCATCAGAGTCTGAAGCATCCTTGCCAGGTTTTAATATTGGAACAATTATTTGCTTTTTCCAAGACTCTGGGATAGATCCGGAAAGAAAAATCTGATTCAGAAGGTTCAGTAGAAAATGCTTAGAAGATTCACAGGACTGAATTACAAAGGAATAAGTAATGCCGTCTACTCCAGGAGAAGAGTCTCGGAGATGATCTAGGGCAGCGCATAGTTCTCCAAAGGAAAATTTAGAATTCATGGGATTCAACTCATCTGAAGGGGAACAACTGATGGGGGGACAAGGTTCAAGGGGAACAAAAGGAGGTGCAAGCTTGTGCATGAAATTGGGACGCCAGGAAGATGGATTATTGGAATTAATATTATCGTCACTTTGGAACTTTCTAAAGGCTTTTATTTTCTTCCATATCATAGAAGCTGGAGTCCTGGGAGAAAGGGATTCGCAGAAGGCTTGCCAACCATTTTTTTTCTTTGAACGCAAGTCTTTTAGAGGAAGCAGAGACTTTCTGAAATTCTAAGTAATTATCATATGTGAGGCTCCTGGTAAATTTAATCTCCGCTTCTTTGCGCTTTTTTACTATAGCGGAACATTCAGAATCCCACCAAGCAGCGGAGGGAATTTTATTTTTTACAGAGTTTTTTAAGGGGATTGATTGCTCAGCAGCAGATGTCAATGCAGATACATACTCATCATATAGGGAAGTAAAATTCAGAGAAGAAACATCAGGAAGAGAGTTTAATTTACTTTGTACCAAGGAAGAGAACTTATGCCAGTCAGCTAGTGCGAGTCTAAATCTCAAGAGAGGGATTGGAGTGACAGGAGGGGGTGAAGAATCAGGCAAGGAACAAAGAATAGGGAGATGGTCACTTCCATAACAGTTAGAAAGAACAGACCATGAAAGAGAGTAGGCTATGGAGGGAGAGGATAAAGTAAGGTCAGGGGCACTCGGATTTTGAAGGGGAGAGACTCTACGCGTAGGGGTTCCATCATTAATGATGCATAAGTTTAGATCATTTAAGATATCAAGAAATGCTGGAGCAATAGGATCACAGGAAGCTGAACCCCACAAAGTATGGCGGATATTTAGGTCTCCTAGATTGAGGAGAGGGACAGGAAGATGGCATAAGAGGGAGAAAAGTTCTTGTATGAGGAGAGCATTGGGGTAAGGGATGTAGACAGACACAAATATTATATTAAGACAACGGACAGCTACAATATTAATATCTGGGGAGTGAGGGGGGAGGGTGAAACGGGAGAATGTAATATTTCTTCGAACAAGAATAGCACAACCAGCCCAACCATCCGATCTATCATCTCGGATACATGAAAACCCAGGCACTCGAAATAAAGAACCAGGGTTCAACCATGTTTCAGAGAGGGCAAAAAGGTAAGGATTAAACTGATTAATTAAAAAAGATACTTCATGTTTTTTATTATTAACACTACGACAGTTCCATTGAAGGACCTTCGCCATTTTGGATAGAAGAGTTTATAAGTGACGTAATAATTTTTTGAAGCATATCTATGACATTGTACGGTTGTATATCACCACATTTAGAAAATATATTAATTAAAGCTGTTGACAAAATTTGTACTAAATTATCATTAGCGGTAGAGATATTAGGGGAGTTATCGCCAAGAGCACAACCATTTGGTAAAGAGGAAGGTGGTGAGGAGACAATATTAGCATGGGCTAGATGATCATATGTTGTACCTAGCTCCTGTCTAGGTTTTCTATGTATATAGATGGTTTTCCTATATGAAGAATTTGGTGCAGATTGAATAGTATTGGGAGAAGGTTCAGGGCACATAGGCGAGGGAACAGAATTAGGGGAGGGATAGGGTATGTAGGCAGATTTGTTTGGAACTGTTGAGGAAATGTCAGCATATGAAGTCCGAACAGGTTTAAATCTACGGGCTGCCTCAACATATCCAATATTTTCAGTGGACATTATGACTTTAATGTTTCTTTGGCGTGCATGTTCGGGGCATCTAGAGTCAGTGGCTGCATGGTTACCAGAACAAAACAAACAAGTAATTTTATCCTCAGGTACCTGACAAGTGGCATATTCATGCGGGCCAGCACAGCGAGAACAGCGTGAGTTAGATCGGCATTTGTCACGGATGTGTCCGAAACGACAGCATTTTAGGCACTGTATAGTGGGAAGGGTATATGTTCCAACAGGTTGAGAGAGGTTGCAACAATAAACATGGCTTGGGAGGGATTGGCCTAAAAAGGTGAGAACTACAGTACCAGTGGGTTCCCAGCAGGTTGTATCTTCAACACGTTTTTTTTATTTAGTCTTCTCGCTTTAATTACTATAGAAGACTCTGGACGGCACTCGGTCCATGAAACCAAGTCCTCCAAAGACCAATCTAGAGGGATTGAATGAATTACACCCATACGGGTAAGTTGGAAACGGGGAATTATTGCTGTAAGATTATTTAACTCTAGGACAGGGTGGGATAAGAATGAGTTAGCTTCAGAGAATGTTTTAAAATAAATAGAAATTTTGTTTCTTCCTATGTTTTTTATTTCGTCAACCCCCTGAGACTTTGCTGTTGTAAATAACTTGGGCTATTTTGAGGGCGCGCATATTGTTGGATGATTTGGGCAGGTCCACATCGGGACCCGTAACGTAAACAATAAAAGGGCCTGAGTCGGATTCAGAATACCTGAGATCCGAGTTTGCCTCAAATCCAGGTCTGATGTATGTGTGTTGGATAGAGACTGAAGGGGGCAAAATTCTTTTCTCGGGGGTATTTGAAGGAGCCTCTAAAGAACGTTTAGCCCGTAATTTCTCCTTAGTTTGGCCAATAGCATGAGATTCGCCCACTTCCATTCCTAAAGAATGTCTCCCCCTATCAGGAGGGACTTTCTCTCCCACCGACTGCGACATTTATAAAGTAAAGTACTTACCACTAATAATAAACTTAAAAATAGCCAACACCAACAGATAAATGACAACACAAAGCCAGGAAAACAGAAAAACACGAAAGGAAACCAGGAGAAATTCGCCAAAACGTGATTCCGCGGGAATGTCACCTGTCACTTTTTTCCACTTTACAACTTACTTTCTAGATTTAATTTTTTGAATTTAACACACTTATTAATGTAGTGGATGCACTTACCACGTTTAGTTGTAGTTTTATGTTTGTTTAAAATATACCACGATCCTGGTTACCACACGCTCGGTTTTCCAACTCAATTATTTGTTTATACATTTATGGAATTTCATTTTCATTTCTATCAGAAACTTTCGTATTATAAATAAAACTTGTATTTTAATGTAATTCATATTCATAAACAAAAGTAGGTCAAGTTCAAGGTCAATCTTTGGCATTTGACTTTTGACAAGTGGTACCTTATGATATTATAAATATCTATTTCAATTTTCTTATTTATTTAGTTAAATTTTATTTATCAATTACATAATGATCTACTTTTGTTATTGTTATTCAATGCCTATATGCGTATGTTAGCCAGGACGTAAAGATACGACTAACCAATGAGAGATGTATATAAAACTCGCTCTCATTGGTGGGAATTCAAAAATGTAAAAAGAGACACGTTTTTTGAATTCAGTTAGGAGAGACCATTTTGTACGAGAAAAAGATACTTACAAAAGTGAAAATAAAAAGTCAGTTTAAGAGTGAAGTTATATTTATTCAAGAGCCTTACATCACAAATATAATATCATAGCACACTCTTCATTGGTGACTACCGACTTAAAGAACAATGCAATCAAATACAATGGATGGTAAAGGTACAACTACTCGCGCCCCAGAAACGTCCGCCGAAACAGATGAAACAGTGTGCAGGATTGGGGTAAGATTGCCACCTTTTTGGCCAGAAGAGCCAGCTTTATGGTTCGCCCAAGTGGAAGGACAATTCGTGTTATCCGGTATAACGGCGGATGCTACTAAATTTTACCACGTTATATCTCAGCTTGATCACAGGTATGCAGCAGACGTTAAGGATATTACTACATCCCCCCCAGCAGAGAACAAGTTTGGGAAATTAAAAACCGAACTTGTTAAGCGTCTCTCCGCCTCACAAGGGAAGAGAGTGCAACAACTTCTTATGCATGAGGAATTGGGCGACCGGAAACCGTCCCAGTTTCTTCGCCACTTACAAGCGTTGGCAGGACAGAGTCTACCCGAGTCGTTCATGGCCACACTATGGTCAAGCCGTCTTCCTGTAAACATTCAGACGGCAATAGCATCACAACCTAACTTACCAGTCGAATCTGTTGCAGATTTAGCAGACGGGGTCCACGAAATAGCCCCACCATGACCTATGGTGGCTAGCACTAGTTCGAGCAGCGAAATTAGCGAGCTCACCCGGCAAATGGCAGAGCTGTCGCGATAGGTAGCTTCCCTCCAGAGTCAGGTACGCTCAAGGTCTCGATCTCGCTCATCTGAGAGATATCAGCGAAAGCCAACTGCACGTAGACGGCCATCAGATCGGTTCAATAAGAATTATTGCTATTTCCACAATCGTTTTGGCAGAAAAGCTCGCAGATGCCAGTCTCCTTGTACTTACTCGGAAAACGCGTACGGCAGCCGGAATTAGCGGCTAACGACTGCCTTAAAAGCCCTCGCCGCCTCTTTGTAACAGACCACAACACTAAATTACAATTTCTTGTGGATACAGGCTCTGATGTTTGCGTGTTTCCTCGATCTGCCATCAAGCAGCAACGCAGCAAGACAGACTACCAGCTCTTCGCAGCCAACGGCAGTACAATACACACCTACGGTTGGACGGAGTTGAACCTAAACCTAGGACTGCGACGTGCTTATACATGGAAGTTCGTCGTTGCCGATATCAGTAAGCCAATAATCGGAGCAGATTTTTTAAGTTTTTATAATTTATTAATAGATCTTAAGAATTATCGACTTATTGATGGCCTTACTCAGCTTTCCACAACAGCGACATCTGCCGCGAAGACTTCGGCTATTGCTTCTATTAAGGCAGTAGGTGGAGGTTCAGTATACCATGAGCTGCTGCGTGAGTATCCAGACATAACTAGACCTGCAGGTACAAAAAGACATACTAATCATAACACGGTACACCACATCCGTACTACTCCAGGCCCACCTATCTCTGCTCGCCCACGTCGTCTACCACCAGATAGGCTCCAAATTGCCAAAAAGGAGTTCGAAGCAATGCTGACAGACGGTACAGCACGTCCATCAGAAAGCCCTTGGGCATCTCCCCTCCACCTTGCTCCGAAGAAGGATAATGGTTGGCGTCCTTGTGGTGATTACCGGGCACTGAATGCCAGGACTATACCCGACTGTTACCCAATCCGACATATACAGGATTTTGCCCATCAACTGGCCGGCAGTAGGATATATAGTAAGGTAGACTTAGTTAAGGCATATAACCAAATCCCTGTACACCCAGACGACATACAGAAGACAGCGATTACAACCCCATTCGGATTATTCGAATTCCCATACATGACCTTTGGGCTCAGGAATGCTGCACAAACCTTTCAAAGGTTCATGGACGAGGTGCTCAGAGGCCTGCCATTTTGCTACGGTTACCTCGACGACATCCTTTGTTTTTCACAATCTGAAGACCAGCATTTTGACCACTTAAATAAATTGTTCCAGAGGCTGTCTGAATATGGCATACTAATCAATTCAGCTAAGTGCGAGTTTGGCCAGTCAAACATTAACTTCTTGGGGCATGAAGTCTCGGCAGAAGGTGTACGTCCTCTACAGGAGAAGGTGCATGCAATAAAAGAGTACCCACCACCCAAAACTGTCAAAGGCATGCGTCGGTTCTTAGGTATGTTCAATTTCTACCGCCGATTCATACCTAACGCAGCCAAAATACAGGAACCTCTAAATGCTGCACTGTCAGGTCCGAAACGTAAAGGGTCTAAAGACCTGCTAATGACACCGGAGATGACAGCAGCCTTCAACCTCTGTAAGACTAGCTTATCGAGGGCAACTTTGCTAGCACATCCGAACCCAGAAGCCGAATTGGCCATTCACACCGATGCCTCAGACTCGGCGTTGGGGGCAGTACTTCAACAGAAGACCTCAGGCAACATCTGGAGGCCATTAGCCTTCTTTTCCCGCCGCTTGTCCACAGCACAAAGGAAATACAGTCCTTATGATCGGGAGTTGCTCGCCATCTACAAAGCTATCCGCTACTTCAGGTACATGGTCGAAGGTAAACACTTCACAATATTCACAGACCACAAACCCTTATCATATGCCTTCCAACAAAATAAAGATAAGTGTTCACCCAGACAATTTAGATATTTGGACTTCATTGGCCAGTTTACAACAGATGTTCGTTATGTGGCCGGAAAAGACAACATAGTGGCTGATTGTCCGTCACGAGTGGAATTGTTAACAGAGAACATCGATTTTAATGCACTTGCACATTCTCAAAATGAAGATTCTGAACTGCAAGAGCTCCTGGGCTCTTCCAGCCTTAAGTTAAGAAGAGTGAAAGTGGAAGGCACACAGAACACGCTATTTTGTGACGTATCCATGCCAACCCCTCGGCCTTATATTACAGCACCATTTAGAAAGCAAGTGTTTAACACGCTTCACAACTTGAGCCACCCAGGGTCGAGGGCTACTGTCAAGTTAATCACCCAGCGTTTCGTATGGCATGGGATAAAGAAAGATTGCAAATGGACTAGAGAATGTATTGAATGTCAGAAAAATAAAATTTCCAGGCACACTGTTTCACCAATACCCTCGTTCCCGGTTCCGACTGAACGCTTCGCACATGTCCACATGGACATAGTAGGACCACTACCTGTTTCATCTGATTACAGATACTGCCTTACAGTCATCGACAGATTTACACGTTGGCCTGAGGCATATCCCTTATCAGATATCTCAGCTGAGACATGTGCCCGCAGCTTCATAGCAGGCTGGGTATCTCGCTTTGGTTGTCCGCAGCGCATCACTACAGACAGAGGCAAACAGTTTGAGAGTAGCCTCTTCCACTCGTTGGCTGCTATGCTCGGCAGTCAGCACCGTCCAACGACTGCATATCACCCCACGTGCAATGGCATAGTTGAACGCCTACATCGTCAGCTAAAAGCGGCTATCAGATGTCATACTGACACCAACTGGAAGCCCTTCCTCTAGTACTCCTGGGCATACGCAGCGCTTGGAAGGAGGACATAAAATTTTCGGCAGCAGAGCTTGTATACGGAGAACCATTTCGCCTACCCGGCGAATTTTTCAACCCATCTGCCTGTCACTCGATGGATTATTCCAACTTCACCATACGCCTGCGGCGACACATGGCGAGGCTGGCTCCTACACCAACCAGTCGTCATGGGGAGAAGACATTTTATATCCCAAACACCTTGGCTACATGCAATTTTGTATTCTTCCGCCATGATGCTGTGAGACATCCACTAGATCCGCCATATACTGGGCCATATAAAGTCTTGGAGCGCGGCAAGAAGATCTTTAAAATCCAGGTCAAAGGCAAGGAGACTACAGTCTCCATTGATAGAGTGAAGCCAGCCTATATGACCAAGGATGACATCAGCACGCCGTCGAATGACACACAGGATGCTGGCACAACCTTGCCCGATTCTTCGACGCAACCGAGCGTTGAAAAACGAACCAAATCTGGAAGAAGAGTAAAATTTACGAATCACTATCGACCTTAGCTTCCAGCATCAATCTCAGGGGGGGAATAGTGTAGTGGATGCACTTACCACGTTTAGTTGTAGTTTTGTTTGTTTAAAATATACCACGATCCTGGTTACCACACGCTCGGTTTTCCAACTCAATTATTTGTTTATACATTTATGGAATTTCATTTTCATTTCTATCAGAAACTTTCGTATTATAAATAAAACTTGTATTTTAATGTAATTCATATTCATAAACAAAAGTAGGTCTTCTTCTTCTTCTTTTTTTGGATTATGGCTCCAACGCAGTTTGCATTGATTTGGCCAATGTCACAGTAGGTGGTAAAATGTCAGGTGCATATAAAAGTATAAATGCGAAAAGAAAAATTTGGTCGGTGATCTTCCAAATCACTCTGAGATCCTGAGGACAACACAAAACATAGAGTGTTAGACTAACTACATTAGAGATAGATGTTATTTATTGTTAAAAACTTTGATAATATATGTACATGTCTACTATCAGCTAGGGTAAGAAGAAAGTCCACATTGACCGGTCGGGGAAAATCTTTGAGTAATATACTGTAGAGGGGAGAAACTATTTTGGGACATTCGAAAAAAATGTGATGGACAGAGCCGTCAGCTAAGCCGCACTCACAGAGAGAATTATCGCGAATTCTTAATTTTGCAAGAAATACAGGACAGCAACAGTGGCCAAGACGCAGGCGAATTATAGTTGATATAACTTTTTTGGGTAGTTTTCTATAGTTGAATAACCAAGGTTTGGGACGTAATGTTGGTTGCAAACTACCGTAGTATCTGCCAACAGTCAGACGGGACTGTTGCCAGATACCATTCCAAGTCTCAAACATCTGGGGCCGCGCGAGAGAGCGTAAATCGCGGGGAAAGCATTTATTATATTTGTTACTACCCGAACAGACAGCTTCCTTGGCGCAACAGTCGGCAATCTCATTTCCACCAATTCCACAGTGACCTGGGATCCAGGCAAGTACTATATCTAAACCAGACGAGTGACAACGAAAGAGGGCTTCCTTTATTTTTAGAGAGATGACAAGTTATGTTTAGCATGTAAAGGTAATTTTGAGATATCCTGTAGGGAGCTTAAGGAATCGGTAAAAATGATAGATTTACTTATGTTATGGGATTCAATATAAAGGACGGCTTCTAGAATAGCGATTGATCGCCAGTGAACACAGAGCTAGGAGGAGGAATTTTGAAATTTAAAATAATTTTGTATTTGGGAATCCAAATAGCTGAACCAACAGGGCCATTTTGAGATAGCCGTGATGCATCGGTGAAAAACTGAAGGTGGTCTGGCCAACGATCCTGCGTAATTTTACAAAATAATTGATTAGCATCTGGAGAATTTTTGTGAATATCTAGATTTAGAATAACATTAGGTTTATAAATAAGGCTTTCAAAACTAGACTCAAAAACAGGATTTTTATAATTCTGGAAAATGCCAAGAGGGAGATCTACTAGTTTCTTATACGAATTTATAAGAAGTGGAAGACATTTATGAGTCCAATAACTAGATGTGAACGAAATTTGAAGGAGTTGATCTAAGATACCTAGAAGGGGATGATCTGAGAGCTCTATCACTTTATAAAAGAATCTGTCCGACAGAAGCTGCCTGCGAAGAGCAAGAGGAGGGTCTACACACTCAACCTGAAGGGCATTTGTTGGAGAAGATTTCATTGCGCCTGTGATGATTCTGAGGCATTTGGCTTGTATGCGTTCCAGTTTCATGAGAGCGGATTCACTGCAGGGTTCCAATATGAAGCAGGCATAGTCAAAATGGCTGCGGATGTTGGCATTATAAAGCAGCTTCTGACAATAGGGGTGAGATCCCCACCTAACACCTGACAGGGCTCGAATTACGTTAGTATTTTTTTCTGTTTTTGCGCAAATATAATTGAGATGGGGGAGGCCTGAAAGTTTGGCATCGAGGAAGACACCTAGGAATTTAACAGAGTTAGCAATTTGGATTGGATGATTGTTAATGTGAATGTCTAGGGCAGGAATATCTCTTTTGCGGGAGAATATTACAGCCGAGCTTTTTGAAGCAGAAAGTGACAAACCGTGCTCTGAAAGCCATGAGTTAAGATAAAAAAGAGCAGAATTGATACGGTTTGAAGCATCACTGAAAGAGGCAGAAGTGGCATATAGAGCAATGTCATCGGCATACTGAAGGGCTTTGCAAAAGCAGCTTACAGAAGATTCTAAATCAGCCGTATAAATGTTATAGAGGATCGGGCTGAGGACAGAGCCTTGGGGTAAACCTTTCCATACAAGAAGCGGGGGGGAGTCGATTCCCGAAACGCGGACGGAGATTGATCTCTCCATGAACATATTGGAAACAATGTTGACAATCCTCGGGGGGATACTCAGATTGTGCAGCTTCTGCCTGAGTATTTGAAGGTTGACGTTGTCGTATGCAGACGTTATGTCTAAAAAAACTCCTACGACATGTTCATTTCGGGAAAAAGCTAATCTGATGTCTGAGGTAATAAGGCTGAGACTGTCCATTGTACCTAAACCTCGTCTAAAACCAAACTGGCTATTGGCTAATATGCCTTTGCTTTCTACGATCCACTCGAGTCGATTTTTAATTAAATGCTCCATAATTTTAGCAAGGACTGAAGATAGGGCTATAGGTCTATAAGCATCAGAGTCTGAAGCATCCTTGCCAGGTTTTAATATTGGAACAATTATTTGCTTTTTCCAAGACTGGGATAGATCCGGAACGAAAAATCTGATTCAGAAGGTTCAGTAGAAAATGCTTAGAAGATTCACAGGACTGAATTACAAAGGAATAAGTAATGCCGTCTACTCCAGGAGAAGAGTCTCGGAGATGATCTAGGGCAGCGCATAGTTCTCCAAAGGAAAATTTAGAATTCATGGGATTCAACTCATCTGAAGGGGAACAACTGATGGGGGGACAAGGTTCAAGGGGAACAAAAGGAGGTGCAAGCTTGTGCATGAAATTGGGACGCCAGGAAGATGGATTATTGGAATTAATATTATCGTCACTTTGGGACTTTCTAAAGGCTTTTATTTTCTTCCATATCATAGAAGCTGGAGTCCTGGGAGAAAGGGATTCGCAGAAGGCTTGCCAACCTTTTTTTTTTCTTTGAACGCAAGTCTTTTAGAGGAAGCAGAGACTTTCTGAAATTCTAAGTAATTATCATATGTGAGGCTCCTGGTAAATTTAATCTCCGCTTCTTTGCGCTTTTTTACTATAGCGGAACATTCAGAATCCCACCAAGCAGGGGAGGGAATTTTATTTTTTACAGAGTTTTTTAAGGGGATTGATTGCTCAGCAGCAGATGTCAATGCAGATACATACTCATCATATAGGGAAGTAAAATTCAGAGAAGAAACATCAGGAAGAAAGTTTAATTTACTTTGTACCAAGGAAGAGAACTTATGCCAGTCAGCTAGTGCGAGTCTAAATCTCAAGAGAGGCGTTGGAGTGACAGGAGGGGGTGAAGAATCAGGCAAGGAACAAAGAATAGGGAGATGGTCACTTCCATAACAGTTAGAAAGAACAGACCATGAAAGAGAGTAGGCTATGGAGGGAGAGGATAAAGTAAGGTCAGGGGCACTCTGATTTTGAAGGGGAGAGACTCTACGCGTAGGGGTTCTATCATTAATGATGCATAAGTTTAGATCATTTAAGATATCAAGAAATGCTGGAGCAATAGGATCACAGGAAGCTGAACCCCACAAAGTATGGCGGATATTTAGGTCTCCTAGAATGAGGAGAGGGACAGGAAGATGGCATAAGAGGGAGAAATGTTCTTGTATGAGGAGAGCATTAGGGTAAGGGATGTAGACAGACACAAATGTTATATTAAGAAAACGGACAGCTACAATATTAATATCTGGGGAGTGAGGGGGGAGGGTGAAACGCGAGAATGTAATATTTCTTCTAACAAGAATAGCACAACCAGCCCAACCATCTGATCTATCATCTCGGATACATGAAAACCCAGGCACTCGAAATAAAGAACCAGGGTTCAACCATGTTTCAGAGAGGGCAAAAAGGTAAGGATTAAACTGATTAATTAAAAAAGATACTTCATGTTTTTTATTATTAACACTACGACAATTCCATTGAAGGACCTTCGCCATTTTGGATAGAAGAGTTTATAAGAGACATAATAATTTTTTGAAGCATATCTATGACATTGTACGGTTGTATATCACCATATTTAGAAAATATGTTAATTAAACCTGTTGACAAAATTTGTACTAAATTATCATTAGCGGTAGAGATATTAGGGGAGTTATCGCCAAGAGCACAACCATTTGGTAAAGAGGAAGGTGGTGAGGAGACAATATTAGCATGTGCTAGATGATCATACGTTGTACCTAGCTCCTGTCTAGGTTTTCTATGTATATATATAGTTTTCCTATATGAAGAATTTGGTGCAGACTGAACAGTACTGGGGGAAGGTTCAGGGCACATAGGGGAGGGAACAGAATTAGGAGAGGAATAGGGTATGTAGGCAGATTTGTTTGGAACTGTTGAGGAAATGTCAGCATATGAAGTCCGAACAGGTTTAAATCTATGGGCTGCCTCAACATATCCAATATTTTCAGTGGACATTATGACTTTAATGTTTCTTTGGCGTGCATGTTCGGGGCATCTAGAGTCAGTGGCTGCATGATTACCAGAACAAAACAAACAAGTAATTTTATCCTCAGGTACCTGGCAAGTGGCATTTTCATGCGGGCCAGCACAGCGAGAACAGCGTGAGTTAGACCGGCATTTGTCACGAATGTGTCCGAAACGACAGCATTTTAGGCACTGTATAGTGGGAAGGGTATATGTTCCAACAGGTTGAGCGAGGTTGCAACAATAAACATGGCTTGGGAGGGATTGGTCTAAAAAGGTGAGAACTACAGTACCAGTGGGTTCCCAGCAGGTTGTATCTTCAACACGTTTTTTTTTATTTAGTCTTCTCGCTTTAATTACTATAGAAGACTCTGGACGGCACTCAGTCCATGAAACCAAGTCCTCCAAAGACCAATCTAGAGGGATTGAATGAATTACACCCATACGGGTAAGTTGGAAACGGGGAATTATTGCTGTAAGATTATTTAACTCTAGGACAGGGTGAGATAAGAATGAGTTAGCTTCAGAGAATGTTTTAAAATAAATAGAAATTTTGTTTCTTCCTATATTTTTTATTTCGTCAACCCCTGAGACTTTGCTGTTGTAAATAACTTGGGCTATTTTAAGGGCGCGCATATTGTTGGATGATTTGGGCAGGTCCACATCGGGACCCGTAACGCAAACAATAAAAGGGCCTGATTCAGACTCGGAATACCTGAGATCCGAGTTTGCCTCAAATCCAGGTCTGGTGTATGTGTGTTGGATAGAGACTGAAGGGGGCAAAATTCTTTTCTCGGGGGTATTTAAGGAGCCTCTAAAGAACGTTTAGCCCGTAATTTCTCCTTAGTTTGGCCAATAGCGTGAGATTCGCCCACTTCCATTCCTAAAGAATGTCTCCCCCTATCAGGAGGGACTTTCTCTCCCACCGACTGCGACATTTATAAAGTAAAGTACTTACCACTAATAATAAACTTAAAAATAGCCAACACCAACAGATAAATGACAACACAAAGCCAGGAAAACAGAAAAACACGAAAGAAAACCAGGAGAAATTCGCCAAAACGTGATTCCGCGGGAATGTCACCTGTCACTTTTCAAAAGTAGGTCAAGTTCAAAGTCAATCTTTGGCATTTGACTTTTAACGTTTGACAAGTGGTACCTTATGAAAAATATAGCAACAACATTCTTTTGATCTACGCTATGTTTTCCATTCATGTTTAAATCATAATTTCTAATCATAAAATAAATTATATATAAATATCTATTTCAATTTTCTTATTTATTTAGTTAAATTTTATTTATCAATTACATAATGATCTACTTTTGTTATTGTTATTCAATGCCTATATGCCTATGTTAGCCAGGACGTAAAGATACGACTAACCAATGAGAGATGTATATAAAACTCGCTCTCATTGGTGGGAATTCAAAAATGTAAAAAGAGACACGTTTTTTGAATTCAGTTAGGAGAGACCATTTTGTACGAGAAAAAGATACTTACAAAAGTGAAAATAAAAAGTCAGTTTAAGACTGAAGTTATGTTTATTCAAGAGCCTTACATCACAAATATAATATCATAGCACACTCTTCATTAGTTATTTTGGTTCGTGTGTGTGACATTATCCAGAATCCAGGTGGTAGGGCATTTGCCCGACTGGATGGCTACCACCCCTGGTCTAGAGTATGTCGCCATAACAGCCTTGTGTTGTGTTCCGGCATTAGTGACCAGGTTCTAGCTCCCTTAAGAGAGCAGCAGCGCATTGTAGCACCTTTGGTGTTGCAAATGTCCATAGGCGATGGTAACCGCCTGCTTTCCATTGGCTGGGCCGTCTGCCTGTCTGCTGATCTCCTGCAATAAAAAAACCCATTAATTTATTGATTTTTGTGTTAAGGTGTATGTGTCTTACGAATTACTTATTATATTAATTTATTCTAATTTTAATACTAAACTTATACTAATGTAGAGTGTATCTGTTGGATGCTGGTGTTGTGAGGAAGTGCTTGTGCAGTGTTGGCCTTATATCTATACTTATATGTAGTCCTATCTAGTGCCATGTATGTTGTTTTTTTCTTTTCTGTGCCTGGGTTATTAATTTTTAGGCTCTTTGTGTGTCTTGGTTTGTTTGTGGAGTGTGCGTGTAATGCAATGCGGTGGTAGTGCGCGTTGGTTTCAGTATGTGTGTAAGTTTTGTCACAGAGGTGGGTTTGAAATTGGGGAGAGGACTGTCAAATTAATTGGGTATTTGACACATATCACAATAAATCCTGAAACAATATTCATATACAAGAGCAGGTATTCAAATACCGTGTCAACGGTATAACCTTAAAATATCACTATAGTAATAATCAGGTCAGCTAAAGAGTTTGTTTGTTTGAACGCGCTAATCTCAGGAACTACTGGTCTGATTTGAAAAATTCTTACAGTGTTAGATAGCCCATTTATTGAGGAAGGCTATAGGCCTATGAATGTCATCACACTAAGACCAATAGGAGCGGAGCACCAATGAAAAATGTTTCAAAATCGGGGAGTATTGAAAACAAATTCCACGTGGAAGACGTCGCGGGCACAGCTAGTTCTATATACACCGCTTCGCAACGTGTTATTGCTGTTAAGGAGAAGAAGCGGCAAGAAACTGCCCAGCAACATATCTAGATAAACATTGTTTTCTTATTTATCTAGCTCAAAGTTATGGTTTGATAAATTTTATACACAAATATGTTACACAATTACTTTTCGAAGTATTATGGGAGTTGTGCAAAAATTGCATGCTCAGTAAGACAAAGACGTAATAAAAGGAAAGAAAAATATTGTTATCGTTACAATAATGACGAGATGTACTATTGACAATAGCTACGTTCCATTAGAGGCTCACAACGACCACGTTTACGACCGCGATTTTTCTCGTTCCACTTGCCGACGCCGACGTTACAATCATGAACTGTAGTGGAACGGTTATACGACCCACCCCTTGACACGGGCCGTTGTAAGCGTTGCGTGATCATGCGCTGGATCGGACTGGGCGTAACTACGTTCTAAGTCTCAGCCTTTCCTACATAAAAAGCGCGGGGCACACGCGAGGAGGGTGGTTTTAGCGGGTAGTGGGTGTTGCCCGTGCAACTTCTCTGAGTCTCCACACAAGCTGGCTTGATTAGTGTTCGGATTGCCCCTTATCAAAGGGGAAAGCCTTCATGATCAACTATGATCTAATCCCTTGCAAAGGACCCAGTATTGTGCGTAAATAGCATTTCCCCCGCCTTAAAAAAAAAAACATTAGTGACGTTTTCGCCACGACCATAACGACTGCGGTCGCCTTGTGGAACGGCTGACGGAGCATTTTGGGCGTTGTGAGCTATTAAATAAACGCACTGTACGTAACGAAAACCTAACCCTCCCCTCTGTGACCAAACGTGATATTTTGAAGACCTCCCTCCCCCCTTGAACGAGTCACGTAGTATAGGTACGTTCTCCAACGTGGCCATAATGTCAAGAACGAGAGATAATTTTTTGTCTTCTGGCAATATTCTATCTTATCTGTTGTCATTGTCAACGTCATAAACAAAGTGAATTTGTCCATTTAATTTTGAGTTTATCGTTGGTCCAAGTCAAAAACTCTTCTATTAATGTGTAGTATTATATGAAAAAATTTAAACAATCCATGGACTCATTTTAGAGTTTTTATTTTTTATTGCAGGAGTTCAGCAGACAGGCAGACGGCCCACTTAGTGGAAAGCGGTTACCATCGCCTATGGACATTTGCAACACCAAAGGTGCTACAAATGCGCTGCTGCTCTCTTAAAGGAGACTAGAACCTGGTCACTAATGCCGGAACACAATACAAGATTGTTATGGCGGCATACTCTAGACCAGGGGTGGTCGCCATCCAGTCGAGCAAATACTCTACCACCTGGCTGTGGGTTGTTTAGTCGCCTCTTACGACAGGCCGCCGGGCCGCAGGAAATTGTATTCTTTCTCCGTTCCTGCACGGATAAAAAACGGTTTTGCATATATATATATATATATATATATATATATATATATATATAAGGAAGCTAATTTTTTTTTATATAGGTAACACTTTTAACTTCAGGTAAGCATGGAAGATGTGAAGAAGGTGTACTCCTTATTCCTGGATGAACATCGATCGGAGCAGTTCCTGAAGGAATATCAGGACGAATTCATGTTCGACGATGGAGCTGGTGGTAAGCGTAATAATCTTATGCACTGTGAGCAAAAAATTGGCTGTAACGGTATTAGGATTGAAGATTTTTTTTCCTTATTGATAAAAACTGTTCATGTCTTATATTTCGATTTAGACTATAATTAAAAAGGCTTACAACATATTTGTTCAAAAATAGAATTTGCGAAGCCTGTATATGTTGTTCGAAAGTTAAAACTTACGCACTACAGAATGAAACGTGTGGTAAAATAGCTACTTAGTGAAAAAAAATAAGAATTCCACAAAGGAATTTCTATGTTACGAAAATAATAAGCAGAACAATCGAACCTCCTTGGAAGCGTTTGTTTCGCGATGTAGTTCTGATTTTCACCACGCGCACGTGGTGCCATTCGTTTTGCCACTTGTCCGTTGAAGTTTCACTTGTACTATGTGTCCCAGCACACATTTCGATTTCTCGCAGGTTTACTGCAAATTATTATTTGGTTAGGTTAGGTACATTTTAATGAATGCATTTTTTATTTAAACATATTTTTATTATCAAATAAAAAAACAGAATTCGATCTGGAACCAAAAAATGTATCCATAGTCTACTCTAAAATTATGCCGCCTCTCACCACGCGATATACCTTTTACCCCCTCCACGCGACCGTAACGCTTTTTCGTGTAAATAATAAAAATTGTCTTACTTTTGTTACAGATGCACCTCAAATGATGGAAGTAACTCAGTAGTTTTGTTTAAGTAGTCTTCGTTCGTTTATTATGTGATTTCCAGAATATTGTTTAAGTTTCTTTTAAGTTTAGTTGTATAAGATTCATAATAAAAATTACTTTGAGTATTATTTCTTTCTTCTATTTTATTTAAAAACGCCGCTAACGCAATAGGAGAGGATAACCTTACAAAAACATTTCAACAACGTGGTTGGGCTGGTCTGATATAATAATTGTTTCCATTTTTTGCAGCTGGATTAGTCACTTGAGACGCACTTCTCTTATTACATTAAGGTACTCTGTGGACGCACTATAACTCGACGAAAATGTCTAGAAATTAACAATTTTTTGCCTTCTGGCAATATTCTATGTTATCAAGTCAAGGTCAGTGAATCGTAAACAAAGCGAATTTATTCAGGTTATATTAATTTTAACGTTGATACAATAGTCCGCCAAAAATAACTAAATACGAATGTAACAGTACCAAGTTTCACATGAATAGTTTTTTTTATGGATTTTATGGCTTTGAAGCTAGGCCTTTAAGCCAGATCTTAGGTTCAATGAAGTTTCTTCATTTTCTTAAACCTATGTGTAGCACAGCTGAACTGTATAGGTTATCGACTAGTGCCATTCAACGGAGTTTTTGTGACAACTCAAACGGCCACATTTGACTTTACAGTTCACATTTCTGACAAAACACATAATTACTACTCAATAACTATCAATATACTACAACTATTGTTAATTTTAGAGTAATTTTACACATTTTTAGAAAATAAAACTGCACAGCACAACATCTCCTTTCAGTTCCCGCCAAAAACTCCACGTGAATAGTGTTTTTTAAAGTTTACCAGGGAAGTCTAGTGGAATTTGAAGCAAAAATGTTTTCGTTATAAATCGACGATATTTACCAAAGAACAGCCCACATGATAAGTTTGTAATGGTTACTCAAGCTTCTTTTAATCAAGAATTTTTCTCTTAACTATCACAAGAGTTTTTAATTCTCTTGCTTACTAAATTACAGTCATTGTTATTAAACATCACATGCTATGTTGACAAAATAGGTATGTGGTAACCAAAGCAGTTTGATACTTATACGATGTTTGATGTCGTACTAAAAAATTACTTGTAAGTATCAATTATTCTTGACCTAATATTGAAGTTGCTAGAGTTTAGACAAATGCGAAAGTGGCGCCCGTATTATTTTCTACTTTATTTTTCCTCCCTGTACTTGCTTTCACGGAAGAAGATTACTACCTTTTTCCATGGTGCTATTGAGATTATTCTCCTATTAAATTAATGTACTCTGTAGAGATTATTTAGCTGGAGCGTGAGGGTGATGTTTTAACGCAGTTTTTATTTAATCAAATATGTTTATTAAAAATAAACAACTAGTTGGGATATTAAAAAATGATTATTTGCTTCTTATTATATCTTACCGATCGTTCCTTTGCCTTACTATCGGTTCATGATATAAGTTTCATAAAAGTAATGTCAACATGAACCAGCCACAATGTGGAATTGTGATTTCGAATTTCCACAAGAATTCACTACCTATGTACAATAGCCTTAATATTCGTGTTTACTGGCTAAATATAAAAATTGTGCAAAGTCAAAACAATTATGTTCCGTAATCGTTTGAACACAGCTAGTCGATTTTGGAAGCGATAATAAAAAAAATATAATTAATCGCTTGGGAGACCAACAAAGTTGTAGTTAGTTAATGCAGTTGGTGTTCTTGTTCCCGAGGTAGGTCGTCGACGCGTCGCGTGCGGCGTTCCACAGGGGTCGGTCCTCGGGCCGATTCTTTGGAACGTAGGTTATGACTGGATCCTTCGGGTTCCGGTCCTACCCGGGGTAGGGCTGATCTGCTTTGCGGACGACACCCTACTCACGGCACGCGCTGCGTCATTTGCGGAATCCGTGGACGTCGCTAACGCCGGGTTGGCGATTGTCGTAGATCGAATAGCTAGGCTGGGCTTGAGGGTCTCCCCCGCGAAAACGGAGGCCATCATGTTCCATAGGAAATTTCGCAATCCCCCCGCGGACTTGACCGTTTCGGTCCAAGGGGTGGCCATTAGAGTAGGGCCCCAGATGAAATATCTGGGGCTAGTTCTCGATGGGAAATGGCTGTTCAAAGCGCACTTTGAGCAGCTAGTTCCCAAACTCGTCAAATCCGCGGGCGCACTCTCGAGGCTGCTTCCTAACGTAGGGGGCCCGGGAGGTGCGACGCGGAAACTTTACTCTGGCATCCTGAGGAGTATGGCACTGTACGGTGCACCCGTCTGGTCCAATGCACTTCACCGCCACAACAGAACCCTGCTGCAACGGGCGCAGCAGGTTCTGGCCGTGAGGACCATACGGGGGTATCGCACAGTGTCGCGGACGGCGGCCACCCTCCTGGCAGGCGATCCGCCCTGGCATCTCCAGGCGGACGTCCTGACAGTGGTGCGCCGCACCCGGCAGGATGCCCTAGCTAGAGGCCTGACCTTCTGTCAGGTCGAAATCGAGGCGATCAGGAAGCGGGAAACCGCCTCCATGATCGCCGTCTGGTCTCAAGAGCTCGACAACCCTGCGGCCTATGGCGGCTACACGGTGGATGCAATCAGGCCACAGCTGACGGAATGGGTCAACCGCACCAGCGGCACCCTGACCTTCAGGACGACACAGATACTTACCGGACACGGATGTTTCGATAAGTATCTGTGTCGCATTGTGGGCTGCTTGCCTTCCCCGGACTGCCGCCAGTGCGGCGCGCCCGACACGGCGTTACACACGCTTGTCGAGTGCGCCGCATGGGCGCCGCAGCGTTTCGAACTTGAGACGCACGTAGGTCCAGTCGACTCGCTCTGCGACTTGGTCAAGGCCATGCTGCAGAGCAGCGACAATTGGGGGGCTGCGGTTACTTTTTGCGAGACAGTAATGTCACTCAAGGAGGCCGCAGAACGAGACAGGGAGAGAAGTCCTGCAGCGCGTGCCAATGCGTCTTCTCGAGGTCGTCGGCCTTCAGCTGGCACCCGGAGAGGCAGGTACGCGCATTACTTCCCTCCCTGAGTTAGGTTCCGTTTACCGCGGGGGGCCTTTAGCTTGCTAGGAAGAGCAAAGGACCTTCTACCCCCGCACAACGAAGTGGGGTGTGTTCTCCCAGGGCACACTCCAGGCACTTTATTGCGCTGGATCGGCTGGGCGTAACTATGTTCTAAATCTCAGCCTTTCCAACGCATTCAAAGCGCAGGGTCGTCAGGGAGGAGGGGGTTTTTAGTGGGTATTGGGGTTGCTCGCCCGTGCAGCAACGCTCGGAGTCTTCCACACTATTCTGTGACGTCGATCGCGGACGGAGCGCTGCCAAGAGCATACTATTGCTGCAGTGTTATCGACCCCGACCGACGCGTGTCGTTCCCCTAGCAACGACCCAGTTTGTGCGTAAATCGGTTAAGCATTTTCCCTCGCCTCATAACCAAAAAAAAAAAAAAAAAGTTGGTGTTCTTGTGTTAATTTGAAAAGAATGTATTTTGTCAACTCAAGCACACAAATCTTACATAAAAAGTTATATATCTTATTGTAGTCTTTCTGAGCAACAAAATATAAAATGTTAAATTTAATAGTTCATACACCACTCTTGATCTTAGCCAAACAGTCATTCTGTAAAGTTATGTGGAGACTACGTATTTTAAATATGTATAACTCTTCATAATTATAAATTTATAATGAAGACTCCATATGTACACCAAACGTAAACGTTGTTGACCCTGGATGGAACAGACGGATATTACCTCATAATCGACTAAAATCATCAAATAAGTTGAAAGTTTTTATACATACATACTTGACACTAGGTCTATTACAACACTAATTTTGATTGATTTTTCAGAATTTTTCCTCTGCAGTATTTTGTCAAATTTGCAATCCTAATTTTGAATTGAATCAAAATGTTTGTGGTCAGGAATTTAATTCGTGCTAACCAGAGCATTGTTAAAAATGTTGTTCAGCAGAGAAACATGAGTGTGGTGTCTACACCCGCAAGAAATAAGATTACAAAAGGCGTAAGTAATTTGTCAATTTTACTGTTTAGAAAATCGTTACATTAATGCTAATAGGGACTATTTAAAGACTTTATATTATTATATACTGCTTCGAATACTGTTTTGCGTCTAAAGAATTTATAAAATTCGGAAAATGTTCATATAAATATTACGTAATTAAAACGAAAGATAGGTTATCTTTCATAAGTAGTTAGGCTATTCTTTGCTGTACTTTTTCCGTCTTATATTCAGTTAGAGTAATTGAATGGAATAGAATACACTTTATTGCATAACATTAAAATACAGTTCAATAAGTTTAAGTACAGAAAACAATAATCACTATAAGCAATTTCTTGCTAGTTTGAAGACTTCTTTAAAAACCGGAAAGAAACCTTTAAATTTACTCTTTCTCGATATGAATAAGCCTTTCTCTTTAGCAATAATTTGTAAGGAAAAATAATTATTTTACTGAATTCTTTTAAGCGCCATCCAATTTAGACAAATATATAGCCAGTGTGAAATCATTAAGAAACATTCTTAATGATTTCACACTGGCTATAAATAGACAACAGTGTTTTTTATAACATTACTTACTGTGTAAGTTTTTAAAATGTTATAAAAAACACTGTTGTCTATCTGTATGTCTGAAAAAAATATAATTCGAAATGTACCTGCTCCATCTGAATTAATGTATGTGCTAGTGCCTGTGGCCAATTTTGTCTTTTTTATACAATTAAAAATAATGCAGTTAATAATGAGCTATATTACTACTGTATTAGTTATGTCATTAACTATTAACCCTTTAGCTCACTATTAGCACATATGTGTCCGTGATGAGAGTGCAGATTGGGTTTGTGCATGTGATCGTTAATTGTGTTGTTGTCTCACTCTGTTTATATAGGAATTGTATGATTTGTATGAAATGTGTATGTTTTCTTGGTATATTTGTTAGCCTTGCGGCTTTTTGGTATATCAATAAGTGTTGGGGATTGTCTTTACCTTAATTTTTCATTACTGTTTGCACTGTGTGTTATATACGCGCGCGTCACTGACAAAAAATGGCCCATAATAGTGATGTGCCACATTAGTTGTATGGTTGCTAGTGATGTGTCAATTAATTGATGTGATGGTTAGTGATGTGCGTTAACATGCCCCCCGGCGTTGAAGGTCTTGTTCTTCAACAGTTTCTTCATCTAATGGAAGTGGACAAATCCGATTAAATGCTCGTGTAATGATGCCTTTTCTGGTTTGTATATCAGCTACTCTGGTTACTCCATCGACACCTGGATGAACTTCAACAATACGTCCAAGATTCCATTTCATGGGGGGTGCTGCTTCTTCCTTTATGATGACTAGAGTGCCCTTTTTTAAGCTACCCTTTGAGTATTTCCACTTATTCCTCTGTTGTAACTCGGACACATATTCTTTGTGCCAACGTGTCCAAAAATGTTGGCGAAGACTTTCAACACGTTCCCAGCACTGTAGCCTAGTTGGATTAATGTTATCCAACTTTGGAACTGGCAGAGCAGTTAGAGGACGTCCGACCAGACAATGACCTGGCGTTAATGGATTTAGATCATTAGGATCTGAACTTAAAGGGGACAATGGGCGCGAATTAAGTATTGCTTCTATCTGGACTAATATTGTATAAAGCTCCTCAAAAGTTAAATGGGAGTTTCCTAAGACTGTTTAAATGAAATTTAAAAGACTTAACCCCGGCTTTCCAGAGCCCACCACAGTGCGCTGCATAAGCTGAATGAATTTAAAATTGATGTTTTCATTGGCTGTTATATCGGAAATGGATATATGGTGTTGTTTTAGAAATGCACTAATTTCATTTTTTGCACCGACAAATTGTGTGCCGTTGTCAGATACAATTAATTGTGGCTTTCCCCGTCTCGCAATGAATCTACGCAATGCAGCAATGTAAGCTTCTTTTGTCAAACTAGTGACCAAATCGAGATGAAGACATTTGGTTGTGAAACATACAAAGACTACAACGTAAACTTTTATTAATTTACATCCACGTCCTTTGCGATCAGCAGCAAGCAGTGAACCCCTGTAGTCTACTCCAGCCGTTTGAAATGGATAGCCTGGTTCCAGGCGTTGCTTTGGTAGTTGTCCCATGATGGGATTTACATGTTGAGCCTTAAGTCTAAAACACTTATGGCATTTGTGTGTGACAACCCTAGCTAAGTTGCGACCTCCAATGGGCCAAAATTGATCTCTTATGGATGCTAGCAACAATTGTGGCCCCGCATGCATGAGTCGTAGGTGCTCATCCGTAAATATAAGTTTTGTTAAGCTATGTTTACAAGATAGCAAAATAGGGTGTTTTTTATCGTAAGTGTATTGTGAATTTTCTAACCTGCCACCTACACGAATTAAACCTGTGTCATCAATGAATGGAGATAAGCTTAAAAGTTTATTTTTATTGGATAATGGTTTTTTACATTGCAATGTATAATATTCATCAAATTATTGTTTTTGTGACCATTGTAATAGTAAAATAAATGAATTGTTTATTTCCTCTGTGGTGAGGGGTCCAAATAATTTTAGTTTTACTTTTTTGATATTATTAGTAAAACGTAATACGTAAGCTAACGATCTTTTTAATTTTAATAATTTAGAAAATCTTTCGAAATTAATTAAGCATTCTTCTGGTTTAAGAATGGTGGATGTGGTTGTAATAATTTCTGGAATTTCTTGATTAATATTGGAAAAATTGTTAATAGGCCATTTATTTTCTTGGTCAAATAAAAATTCTGGTCCATTCCACCACAGGGATAAAGTATGTAATTCTGACATGTTTACTCCTCGAGTCAACAAGTCAGCTGGATTAAGATTTGTGGGTACGTGACGCTACTCATAATTGATTGTAAGTTCTTGGATTCCCGCTACGCGATTTTTCACAAATTGTTTGAGTTCTATGTTGGATCTTATTTTTCGCAAATTAAAACAACCGCTTGCTAATATTTTACAAATGCCTTCTTTTATTTGAATTAATTGATTTTTCGTTATAGCTCCGGTCACTAAATCATCGACGTAAAAGTCTTCATCAACTATTTGTGATAAGAGTTTGTCTTTGCATTCTATGGCCAATTGCCTTAAACAACGTACGGGTAAAAATGGTGCAGACGCTGTACCGTATGTTACAGTGTTTAATTTGTATGTTTTCAATTCTTGATTAGGATCACTACGCCATAGTATTTGTTGTAAATGTCTTTGATTTTCATTTATAAGTACTTGGCGGTACATCTTTTCGATGTCTCCGGTTATAACGTATGGGTAATGTCTAAATCTCAACAAAATGGATAATAAGTCGCTTTGTATGGTAGGACCGACCATTTGTATGTCATTGAATGACATGCCTGAACTCGTGGGTGCACTTGCGTTAAATACCACACGAAGTTTAGTGGTGCTACTATTTTCCCGCAATACACTGTGGTGTGGGAGAAAATATGAATTTTGTCGATATGTATTGGTTTCTGACATATGTCCTAACTGTATATATTCATTCATAAATTCTGTATACATTTGTTTTAATAAAGGTTGTTTTTGTAATTTACGTTCAAGCGAAAGAAAACATTGTTTAGCGCGTTCATGCGAGTCACCTAAGCAAGATTCTGATCTCTTGAGAGGAACCGCTACGGAAAATCGCCCGTCCGGCATTCGCTTATAATTTTGAACAAAGTTTTCTTCGCATAAACGTTCTTCCACAGAATACACAAATTTAGAAATTTCTGGTACCTCTTCAAGGCTCCAAAATTTAGCTAACTGTTCCTGTATTGTATTATTTGTCATTAACGTACATGTGTATGAATTTAATGGATTTGAATGTTTTGTATGAAGCCTACTGGTAGGCCCAGAAACGATATATCCGAGTTTGGTTTTTTGTAAAATTGGACAATTTGTGCCTAAACGTATTTGTTCTGGTTCAAGCAGATCCCAGAAAAGGTCTGCGCCGAGTAGAATGTCTATGCTCGACGGAAAAAAGTGTTCTGGATCCGCCAATATTATGTGTGTGGGTATTTTTAATTTAGGTACTTCTATTTGATTACTACAAAGTGTTGCTATGTGGGGCAGCACTAAGAATGACATTTTGTTTTTGTATGAGGTAGTTCGCGATTCAATAAATGTATTACAACGCATTTTGATTGCCGATGTCGAATTATTTATTCCGACCACGGATGACTGTATTTGTGTATAGTTTAATCGTAATTTACGAAATAAGGAATCCGTCATAAAAGAGGCTTGACTTCCTGAGTCAAGAAGTGCCCTAACTTCATGGCGGTGGTTGTCCTTATCGTATATGTATATCACTGCAGTCGATAGAAGTACACGCCCTGTCGGTTCGACTGAGAGCGATGTTGCACCTATGACTGGTGTTTGATTTGATTGCGATGTGTCTGTATGCAACATTGTATTATGTCTGCGTGAACATTTTGTGCACGGACCGAGTCTGCAATAAGGCGCCTGAGGACCAGGGCGTAAGCAGTTTTCACATAATTTGAAATCCTTTACTACCTGCATTCGTTCAATGACTGATTGACTTAAAAATTGTTTACATCTGTATACCCGATGATTTCCTTTGCACAAGGGGCAAGGATATGTATGTGTTTGTGATCCTGGCTGAGGATGTTGTCTTGTATATGTAGTTTGTATTGGATAAGTTTTAGTCACTGATGCTAAACCTTTATAGTGCTCGCCAGACTTGTATCTTGAAGGTCTGGCGGTATTAGTGCCATGAGCATTGTTACTCATGGCTATGGACTCGAGTAGATCAGCCCTGTTTTTTAAAAATGAAGTGAAATTTTCTAATTTAATTGGATTTAAATTGCATTTATGTTCTTCCCATTCCCGTAATGTTCGAGGGTCTAATTTAGTGCTCATGATATAAATTATGAGGGTATCCCAAGAATGAGTGGGCTCACCTAAGCTATCTAAAGCTCTTAAGTTCTTAGTAAAGGTGTCAATTATTTTACGTATAGATTCAAAAGACTCTTTTTTAATTGGTTCTATTGAAAAAAGCTCTTGAATATGATTTTGAATAAGCAAACGTGTGTTTTCATATCTACCGCACAATAAATCCCAGGCAATTTTATAATTTTTAGAAGAAAATGCTAAAGATCGTATTACTTGAGCAGCGCTCCCCTCCAGGGATGCTCTCAAATAATGGAATTTCTGAATGTCCGAAATGGAAGAAGAATCGTGAATTAATGAAAGGAATGTGTCGCGAAACTCCAACCAACCCTCATATTGACCGCTAAATTTAGGTATTTGAATTGTGGGTAGTTTAACACTGCACCTCGATGTATGCTTCAAACCCCCATGTTTGTGTGGATCTTCGCCAGTGCCGTAATTTGAGCTGGCAGAAGAGTGGTTGTCGTTATTGTTATGCACGGACTTAATATTTCTTGGGCAGTCGCAACGTTTGCATAAAAAAGGTTTTCAAAATCGGTACGCTCGGCTGCCTGTACTGCTATGTCCCTCTCATCCACTATAAGGCACTCAATTGAAGTTTGAATTCCCTCGAATTGAGAAAAAAGTGTATCTATTTTGTTTAAACGAACTTGAAGTTCTATAGTTTCGACTGATGTTAAATTATCCAACTTGTCTATATAATTAATAAAATTTGTCAAACGACCCTTAATTACACCACGTTTCTTAATTAATTCTTTAAGCTCAGTTGCCATTGTATTGGGTAATGGAAGAACAATCTTACAATCTGAATATAGTGTAAAATTTATGAATAAATGCAATTAATTGTTTCAATAAAATTGGCTGTATATAAATGTCAATGAATTAGGTACTTCAAATTTATAACTCTTAATTGTATTATTGTTCTTTATAATCAATTTGTCTATTGTTTATAATTATTAAATAATAGAAATAACAGTATACAATTCAATTCTAAACCTAAATAAATAAATTATAAATCAAATCTACTAATATTGTATTATATTTATTTCTAATGTATAAATGTGAATATGAACTTGTTTTAGCTTGTATATTCGTTAAACCGTTTCGTTACCCCACCTTAGAATTTATTAGATTTTTATGAAAATTGGTTCACTTGTCTCTCCGTAACGTAATAGCAATATTTAGAAACCAATTAATTGCAGCGGGAAACGTTTTCGAAGCTTACGCAAGCGAAGCCGCTGGCTTACACTTGTGTATGATAATCGTAATATGTCGGTACCTATGTAATTAATATTAATTTCCTATCATGTCATGAAAAATACTTAATTCAATGTTTAATTTAATAGCATAATAATTGTATTAATGTATTTGTTTTAGATTATATGTCTGTAACCAACTTTATATACATTGCAGCCGCGCAGCGCACGTTTTTTAATGTATGTAGGTAAGATTGAATATGACCGTCGCCGGTCGGCGTTTGCGTTAAATTGTATTATGATGGATAATACGCATTAATATAACAATGTATTAGCTGATCAATGAATATTTCGATGTATATGGACTGTAACGTATGTATTTTTAAAAATCTAAGAGATAAATTGGAACGGACTCACTCATTTGCTCATCTCGCCGTATTTCCAGTTTTTGGCTATGCACTTCGTAATTGGAATTTTCACTTGTCTTCTTTGTATTAGGGCTCGTTCTTTATTGGATCCGGCTCGAAGGACCAGCTTGTTGGGGATTGTCTTTACCTTAATTTTTCATTACTGTTTGCACTGTGTGTTATATGCGCGCGCGTCGCTGACAAAAAATAGCCCATAATAGTGATGTGCCACATTAGTTGTATGGTTGCTAGTGATGTGTCAATTAATTGATGTGATGGTTAGTGATGTGCGTTAACAATAAGTATATCGATAATTGTCTTAAGGGTTAATACCAATCTCATCCTCAGCATCATAAATAAGGCATTTAACCCATTGCTACATCTACATCAAAAAGTCACTAATAATAACATTATCCCAGAAGAAGCAGGGACAATTGAGAGAGAATGATGATGATGGAATGTGGTGATAAATGAGTCACTTTAATGGCTATAATGATGTATATTAAACAAAATGGTAAATGATCATGATAAACTTATAAAACTAATGATAAATCATAATGATTGATATAAAACTATACAATGATTATTGTGCTATACGCAATACATAAGAGCGACCAAGCATGTTCTCTACCTGAATCGAACTCTGGTGTGTTCAGTTGACACAGACACTTATAAGTATGGGTTTTTTATGTATATATGGCCCGTACAACATGAATCGAGCCTGTCCTAAAAGCTAGGAGTCATCCATAATTTACATCACATGAATTTCATGCTTTTTTACCCCTTCCCTGTCCTTGTCACAGCTGGTGATATTCTTGAGACTCCTCTTTCCTCATAGGGACATCACATATTTTCCAATTTTACATTAAAAAAAGCAGTTCCATAATTAGTTCTATTTCCATTTAAATTATTTTTAAATAATTTAAACATTATGGTCATACTAATCGAGTTGAAAGTTTTTTTTAATAGTTCAAATTAGAGTTTTAAAGTTTAATTATATTAGACTAGCTGCGTCCCGCGGTCTCACCCATGTGGTGATGGAAAATCATTAAATTTTGGATAATTCACTTTGTCTTTATAAACTATAGGCTGTGTTATTCTGATGTGTAAGCTATATTATTGTAAAGTTTCATCAAAATACATTCAGAAGTTTTTGCCTGAGAGTAACAAACATACATACATCCACAGTAGGATTTTGAAATGTGACATCACGAAATTTAGGACCCTACCACACCTTGTCACACTTATCGACCCCTTACGTGTGACGTAACATAATTTATAGATGGCCCTAATTAAGATAATAATCCCAGTGGGACTCTACCACATCAAAACTTATTTACTTGTTAAAAAAAAATCACAAAACAGGTGTATGACAGTATTGTGAATGGTAGAATTGTTGCCGGTAGACCGAGACGAACACACCATGACCAAATATCAGAAGTGTTAAAGAGAGGCCAGGTAAAAAGCATTTCAAATAAACGTGCATGTATAAAGTGTAGTAACAGTATTTAATCTGTATAATAAAACTTCACTGTCAATATGGTTTGACAGCAATGACAGGCGACTTACCACCAATGTATGTAGGTGAAGCGAAAGTTGTTTGTCAGGATTGTCGCAAGTGGAGATCCATAGTCTCTGCCTACCCCATGGGAAGCAGGCGTGATATTGTTATGTTATGTATGTAAAAAAATAAGTAACCAATTTCGTTTCTCACTATTTTCAGGAGACAATTTTCCTGGCCTCCGTGATGGTGCTGAGCTGGACTGCAATCCCCACGTGGGTCCTGCTTAACATCAAGAACTACCGTGACAGGGAATAAGCAAACGGTTCTGTATTTAATTAGTAGAATGATTTATGTGATTATTTAAGTGTAATTAAAATGGTTTAATTTATTTTTTGTTTTTTTATTTACAATCTCAGCCGAAATAGAAGCATAGAATAAACAGTCTATGTGAACGACGAACGGAGAAAGAATACAATTTCTTGCGGCCGGGCGGCCTGTCGTAAGAGGCGACTTAACAATCCACAGCCAGGTGGTGGGGCATTTGCCCGACTGGATGGCTACCACCCCTGGTCTAAAGTATGTCGCCATAACAACCGTGTGTTGTGTTCCGGCATTAGTGACTAGGTCCAGTCTCCCTTAAGAGAGCAGCAACGCATTTGTAGCACCTTTGGTGTTGCAAATGTCCATAGGCAATGGTAACCGCTTTCCATCAGGCGGGTGGTCTGTCTGCTGATCTCTTCCAATAAAAAAAAGGTCCAAATGAAACAAAATTTAGTATTTGAATATTTAATTAATGGAATATCTTGTAAACAATTCAACAAAAAGCGATTGCACTGCAGATTTCATCTCGTTTAATCTGAAAATAACAACATTTCTTATTTTATTTCTAAGAAAAATAAAGCTTTACCTATATATAGAGCTTTGAACGGTTTTTTATTGTTAATTATATATCAAGTTGGAGAGAGAGATAACTATAGTAGTGCGTTAATTCTCTTTCGCTTTAATTTCTTTTTATCAGCTGGCAACCCTTATTTGCGGCCGCTTTTACATAGGCAGTTAGGCACGTTTTTCTCATGTATTGTTTTGTCCCCCAATAAACTTATTAAATGCCTTTATATATTTCACAGTGCTCATTATTTATAATGCACACATTCGACCACGGCCAATACCGAATTGTTACACAAGTAATAAATACATCACCTCATTCTCGTGTGATGGGTGTACATTCGTTTTGGAGCCATTCGAAGTCTTCTTCGAGTCCGCGCTGCTTCAAAATAGGTCCCAGAGTAATCAACACGCGCTCGTGGTACGCGTTTATATACGACAACTGTAATAAGAAATATGATTTATTTATTTTATTCTATGGGAGCTGCATACGTCTAGTCATTGCAGCGGACAACGAACTACTGACTAGCGCAGCGCGGGAGCGCACATATTAATAGTTGCTCTATCTCGCGTGCACATCATCCGTCCCGCTCACACACTGTGCTATATATTGTACTAGCGTTAATATTTGTACTTAAGGTTACCATTTTCAAAATAAATGAGTTCAGTTCAGTTCACATCAGCATTCGACAGTAAATACTACTCTCTGCCAACTGAAGTATCATTTAACCTCCACCTTTCTCTGATACAATTACATATCCAACAGTTTTACCATAATTTATAGATATATCTATACAAATAAATAAAATTGAAGTGCCTGTTTGTAATGTTAAAATAAAAATGTGTGAAAAAAATCACTGGCGATAATTCGGAGCAGGAAATTAAGAAAATGCAATTTTTAAAATTTTTGTCTGTCTGGATGTTTTGGCTAATCTTTGAAACGGTTGGACCGATTTTATCTGGCAGGTAGCTAATGTTATATAAGGAGTAACTTGGCTACTTTTTTAGGGTTCCGGGACAAAAATTCCACGCGGACGAAGTCGCGAGCGTAGCTGGCCCTATATAATATTATAAATTCGAATGCAAGCAAGAGTCGACTTTATGATGACGAACATTTTCATTTCGCGACTGTACATAAAATAGGAAGTAGATTCCGTTCTTAACTTATATGTATGTATACTTAGTATGGCCATAAATACTGTTACAATTAAAAAGAAACAAAATATTACATTTGAATTTAGAATTTGTTCATTGTGTTTTCTCATTTTGGAGCCAATACATTGTACAACATTTTGCGATATTAAAATGGAGCGGGGCGATAAAGAGAACCGAATCGCTGTGATTGCATTACACAAAGTAGGTATGGAGCCAAATGCAATTGTTAAAACTCTCCATACGCTTGGTTTTAGTCAAATGTTTGTGTACCAGGCTATTAATTGGTACAATGAGACCTCCTCTGTTTGTGACAGAAAAAGATCTGGCCGTCCACGTAGTGTTCGTACGAAGAAGGTGGTCAAAGCAGTAAGGGAAAGAATTCGAATAAATCCTGTTCGAAAGCAAAAGATTTTTTCTCGGAAGATGGAGATATCACCTAGAACCATTTCGCGTATTTTAAAAGATGACTTAGGACTTGCAGCCTATAAGAGATGCACTGGTCATTTCTTAACTCATAATTTAAAAAAGAATAGGGTGGTAAAATCGAAACAACTACTGAAGCGGTACGCAAAGAGAGGCCACAAAAAAATTTGTTTACGGATGAGAACATTTTTACAATTGAGCAACATTTTAACAAACAAAATGACCGTATTTATGCTCAAAGCTCTAAAGAAGCTTCTCAATTAGTCGACAGGGTGCAACGTGGGCATTATCCGTCTTCAGTGATGGTTTGGTGGGGTGTTAGCTATGAAGGAGTGACTGAGCCATATTTTTCTGAAAAAGGTGTCAAAACATCGGCACAAGTGTATCAAGATACCATTCTTGAGAAAGTAGTTAAGCCCCTTAACAACACTGTTAACGATGCCAAAATAGTTTGTAGATAGTTTTTAGAAAGTTGTTTCCCACGAAGGCAATGCAGATGCTGGGATATGGAATAATTTATGACGTCCCCCGTAATGTCCTCCATTGTTTTATATTTTCGAGAATTTCGGTAATAGTTTAAAATAACGTCCTTTGTAAGACCATTTGAGTCAAAGAAAGATGATCCTGACATCTGCCATTGCCATTGTATGTACATATTTTAGAAAATAGTTGTGTAATTTAACTGCATGCTTTGTGTTAATTTAGTGAGGAAACAATTTATTAGTTAATGGACAGGGGTCGCATCTTCCCAGAAGGGTTGGGTCCAGGCCGGAGAAATCGTGGGAAGCTGCCGCAAAATGTTAGTTTTTTTAATGAATTCGTTCGTATAAGTAGTGAGTGATCCGCCAAGACAAGTCAGTGTATGACCAGAGTGTGTATAATCAGTAACTAGAGAGCGGGTTACTGTATTAAGAGTGTATTACGAGAGTGTGTATAATCAGTAACTAGAGAGCGGGTTACTGTATTAAGTGTGTATTACCAGTGTGTGTATAATCAGTAACTAGAGAGCGGGTTACTGTGTATAATAGTGTATTGTCAGTCAGTGTGTACCAGAGTGTGTATAATCAGTAACTAGAGAGCGGGTTACTGTGTCTAATAGTGTATTGCAAGTCAGTGTATTAAAAGTAGTAGTCAGCGGGTTAGAGTCTATACAATTTAGTTAACGTACGAGTGTACCGATTACGGCTTTAATATAGCCAATGGTTATTTGATTGTAAATACAACTCAGTAGCGTTCAAATAAACGACGTGAACCGTAAGAGTGACTGGTGTATTATTTCCACCGGCATATCCCGCCAGCGCCTCCTACAGGCTTCCACCGAAAGCCCTGTCGGAGACCCGCTACCGTTCTTTATAAACACCATGTTCAATAACCAAGAATGATCCTTCCAGCAAGACTCGGTGCTGGGTCATAAAGCCCGGTCCACGCAGTCTTGGTTGAAAACGAACGTTTCGGACTTCATCAGAACTGAAGACTGGCCGTCGTCTAGTCTCGATCTTTATCCGCTGGATTATGATTTATGGTCAGTTTTAGAGAGTACGGCTTGCTCTAAATGCCATGATAATTTGGAGTCCCTAAAACAATCCATACGATTGGCAGTGAAGAATTTTCCCATGGAAAGAGTGCGTGCTTCTATTGATAACTGGCCTCAACGTTTAAAGGACTGTATTGCAGCCAATGGAGACTACTTCGAATAAGCTTTTTATATTTTAAACTGTTTTATATTTATGTATTAAACTAACTGAAAAAGAGTGTCGGGGTGAAGGTAAGGAAAGGAATGCTCCGGTGGTTCAGGCATGTGGAAAGAATGCATGATGAAAGAAGGACTAAACAGATATACAATGCAAAAGTGGATGGATGCAGAAGTCGTGGAAGGCCACGACACCTTCCATGATCAAATTGATCATGTACTAGCAGAAGGTGATGTCAGGAGCCTTAAGAACAGACGAGCGTGTATGACAAGAGTTACGAATGTCAAAGAAGCAGCTGAGGTGTGTAAGAATAAGCCTGAATGGCGCTCTGTTGTTCGTGCCTACCCCGCAAGGGAACTGGAGTGAAGTTATGTATGTATTAAACTAACACACTATAAAACTTATAAATGTTATTTGCAATAGAAAAAAAAATGGTTACAATATTTATGGCAAGACTATGTATATAACCTTAAAAAAATGTTCTCCAATGAAACTTAGATTTAAAAAAATTTGATAAAAATTACCTCGAAATCGTCAAGCATTTGGATGTCGATACTCTCCCTCTGGTTGGGTACCAAAGTCAACGTATTGAAGCCCAAAACTCCTCGACCGCCATAGTCTCCTAGTAGATTTTTAGCCTGAAAATATCATTAACAGTCAAACGCATAAAAATTATAGGGCAGGTAACGAAAATGAACATTAACTTATTATTATAGATAAATTTATATTTATATATATATATATATATATATATATATATATATATATATATATATATATATATATATATATATATATATATATATATATATATATACAGACACAACCTCTAGTGCGTGCTTCTTGTTTAAAGAGCAGGCCTTAATACAGGTTACATTGTACTAAATTTTTATGTTAGTGCTATTTGCACTCGTAGTTTAATTTCATTCTATATTGCAAACTATCCCATCTCCGGGCATGAAAAATGTCCATTTTCGGTATTAAAACCACATTTAAACAAAATTACAGCAAAAACGATCCAACTCGTAGTTTTCCGTGAAAGCTTAACGGAAAGACATATCGAATTACTATAGCATTTTTTACAGACGATGAAATGTTATATCTATAAATTCGAGAAATGATTGGTCTCATCCAAACTTTCATCCTTTATTTCAAACCGTCCTAGCTATATTTATCTATCCTCCGTCTATGAAAACTACATAAATGACAAAAAGGACAAAAAAGACGAATCGGACAAATAGGACCAAAAGTATAAATCGGACAAATCGGGCAAATCGGACGAATAGGACAAAACGGACAAATAGGACAAAAAGAATAAATCGGACAAGAGGGACAATTTGGAAAAAAAAAAAATATATATACTAGCTGATGCCCGCGACTTCGACCGCGTGGTGCGGTTTTTTTAACTATCCCACGGGAATTCTCTCTGCAGGCTACGGGCTATAAAAATGGCCCGGACTTTTGGAGGGTTTGCGCGGGGCCAACTTTGCGACAGCAAACGCTATTTAAGTAGTTCATAAACGAATGCAGATATGGATCGGGAGACTGACCGCGTGCGCCGCCCAAGTAGTCCACCTTGCCTTCCAGATGGCAGTCCGGAAGGTATTCCGGGCGCTCCTGTACCTTTCGTACAGCAGAGCTTCTACGACCTCCGCGTCTCCTGCGCGGCGCCGTCGACGTCTATGCCTAGTATGCTGGCGGTGCGCCATATTGCAAGCGCGTCGAAGCACTTCCAGTTCTGGCCTCCACCAGTAAGCCTCGCGACACTACATACATACATACTATTAGTGCTGGATTTATAGAGCAAAATATGTTGAACTTAATGGTCCACCTGATGGAATGCGGTTAAAGTCGCCTATAGAAAAGGATAGGAAGCATGGGATGGGAGGATCAGACAGGAAAAATGAGATATGGAACAGCGATGGCACAGAGATCGTATAAAACATGATTAACTCAAAGCTAAGAGTTTGACGCCGATATTCTGTGTTTGCTTGGTATTTATAAAAACGGCGGCGAAGACAACAAGGTGCCAGCCATGCCAGGAATGAGTGGGATGGAGTGAAGAGAATGGGTTAAAGAAAATGGCATATAAAGTTCAGAGAAAAGGAGTGAGATAGAAGGGATAGGATAAAACACATGGGATAGGGGAACAGACAGAAGAAGTGGGATAGAGGGGATAAGATAGGACAAAGGTAAAAGGATAGAGGACTTGGACATAGAAGAGTCGAGAATAGGTGAATGGGATGTTAGAGAAGGGGGAAGTTGGCCATCAGAAGTGTCACTCATCGCACGAAACATGATTAACTCAAGGCTACGCGTTTCATGCTGATATTCAGTAAGAACGTGGTATCATACCGACCAAACTGGCCCTAAGAGCTCTAGTCAAGATAATCATGACTCAAAGAATAAACCAGTTCTCCAAGTTCAACGCGTTATGCTGTATAAATACCGCACTCACAATACATATGGATGAGTGAAGAACTACCCGCTCGGCGGTGCGGCAGCGGCGGTGAATCGGTATGCTCGATATAAGCGGCACCGACAGCCTACCGAGCGTCTATATTTCTCTGTGCTAGTCTCGCACCGATAGAACCAAACCGAACCGAGTTACAAAACGGACAGGTAAAAGAAAACGACGTCATACAATAACATTGAATGATTTAATTTTACTAGTGGTCGTCCGTGGTCGAAATTCGACCATAATAATTCGTTGTCAAAGACTATACTTCTATAATCACAGATTTCGCCAAGACTACAATAAACAAAAGAGTAGGTAGGAATTAGAATTAGGAGTAGGTATTGAAGGGTTTTGTAATGCTTGCAATAACCATAAACCGCTCACCGGAACGTATCAGTGTCGCATGTGACAAGTGACGTTAGTGTCATTGGCGCCACCAACCCAATTGTTTGAAAAGTGACAGGTGCGTTCGTAGAGTATATACGTGTCTGGCAATTTTTTTTCAATTTCTCAGTTTTTCTGTTCTTCTGGTTCATGTGTTGTCTATAATTGTAGGTGGTGGTAATTAACTAACCCATATTTAATTGGTAAGTACTCTAATAACTTGTAATGTCGCAGTCAGTGGGCGAAAATGTTCCCCCTGACAGGGGTAATAAGCTCATGGATTCTGAAATGACCCCCATTGCTATACCTGCTGCCCGTCAATCCGGTGAAAAAGTGAGCTCTAAACGCCCTTTAGACTGCTCCGGAGAAATTCCGGGAAAAAGAGCCCAATTTTTGCCCGCTTCTGCGTCTGTACAACATACCTACACTCGCCCTGGATATGATCTGAATTCTGACCTGAAATATAATGAAATTGATAGTGGCCCATTTGTAGTATATGTTTCACGTAGTGAAGCGGATTCTTCCAACTCTACTGCGAATATGCGTGCGTTAAAAATAGCCCAAACCATTTACAACTGTAATGTTTCTGGCATTAGTGAAATTAAACATGAGGGTAGAAATAAAGTTGCGGTATTTTTTAAAACTTTCTCTGAAGCAAATACTTTTCTAACTCATCCAGCCCTTGTATCTAAAAATCTGATAGCTGCCATACCCCGATATCAAGTTACTCGTATGGGTGTTATTTACCAGATCCCACTCGATTGGACATTGGAGGATCTGGTCTCCTGGATCGAATCCCATCCAGCTACCCCATTAGTCATTAAAGCTCGTAGGCTAAACAAGAAAAAGAGGATTGATGGGAAAATTAACTGGGAACCCACAGGAACTGTTGTTCTCACTTTCCTCGGACAAAAATTGCCTCCTTATGTTTACTGCTGCCATGTTTCCCTGCCTGTTAATGTTTACACATTACCCACTATTCAATGCTTGAAGTGCTGTCGTTTTGGACATATTCGAGAACAATGCAGGTCCAACCCACGTTGCTCACGTTGTACTGGACCGCATGAAAGCCTATCCTGTAATACTCCAGAGAACAGTAGTATATGTTTGTACTGTTCTGGCAATCACTCAGCAACAGATGCTAGTTGCCCAGAACACGATAGACAGAGGGCTATCAAACGACTCATGTCTAATGAAAATATAAGCTATTTAGAGGCTGCCCGTAAACTCCGTCCAGCTCGGTCCTCATATGCGGGGGCAACAAATACGCCACAACCCCAAAAAGCTACATACCGGAATATACGAGTGCCTACTTCAAACCCTGTCTTTACTTCCCCTCTTTCTCAACCTCTTCCTCATTCCCCCCATCCATCCCCCCATCCACTTCCTCTTATAAAAAAACTGTTTTCATTGAGAAGCGCCCTAGACCTGAATTGAGTAAACCGTTTGATCGTTCATGCTCATAACAATATTACTTTAACACCTCCCTCATCGCTTCCTAATGGATGTGCCCTTCGAGAAAGCTCTACAGGGCCCACTGCCCTAAATGATAACCTGGCAGAGCTCTTATCTGCTACCTTAATAAACATGTTCTCCAAGTTTGGAGTTTCTGCACCGAACAATGTCTTCGAAATTATTAGATCTGTGATTACTTCATTAATTAATTCTTATCTAAAAAATGCTGAATCTAATGAATCTAATCCAATGGAATAGCCGTAGCATAAACAATAAAAAACATGAAATAATTCATCTAATTAATCAGCATAAACCCATCATCCTTGCGATCTCCGAGACCTGGCTGAGACCTGGTTCCCTTTTTAGGGTGCCAGGTTTCTCATGCCTCCGGGATGACAGGGAGGATGGTTGGGCAGGGTGTGCCCTTCTGGTTAGAAGAGACATAATATTCTCCCGTATTCCTGTTCCTCCGCACTCTTTTAACATCAATATTGTTGCTGTTCGTTCCTTCAATAACACAACTTTTGTATCAATCTATATACCTCACCCTAACCTTTCCATTATCCAGGAACTTTTTACTCTTTTATCCTCTCTTCCACCTCCCATTATCATTCTTGGTGACCTAAATATCCATCATACTCTATGGGGCTCAATCTCCTGCGATGCAAATTCTTCAGATTTAATTAATATACTAGACGAACTCGACCTATGTGTCCTCAATGATGGAACTCCAACCCGAAGGGTCTCCCCTACCCAAAACCCAAGTGTCCCCGATCTTACTCTAGCATCTCCTTGTTTAGCAAGTTCCCTTTCCTGGCACGTACTTCCCAATTCTCACGGAAGTGATCACCTCCCCATTCTTATCTCTTTTGTTGATTCATCTCCTCCTCGCATTAGTCCTACCCCTCTCCTGAAGTTTAGATTAGAACAAGCAAATTGGCAAAAGTTCTCCAACCTTTTACAAAATAAATTAGACTGTTTTCCTCCCATTACTAACTCAAATTGTCTTTCAATATATTCACAATTTACATCCGCTGTAATTTCTTCAGCAGAAGAGTCAATCCCTCTTAAAAATTCCTTTATAAATAAAATCTCATCACCTCCTTGGTGGGACTCTGAGTGCACTTTAATTGTTAAAAAACGCAAAGATGCTGAAAAAAAGTTTGCCCGAGATCTTTCATTAGAAAGCTACTTAGAATATCAAAAAACATCTGCTGCGTGTAAAAGGATCCTACGACAAAAAAAAAAGAAAGGCTGGCACTCTTTTTGTGAATCCCTTTCTCCACGCACTTCCGCTTCATTGGTGTGGAAGAAAGTAAAAGCTTTTCGTAGATCCCAGATAGAAAACAACGTAAACAGCAACGACCCTTCTCCGTGGCTTTCTGATTTTATAAACAAGCTCTCTCCTCCTTTTGTTCCTCCTAACCCATGTCCCCCTATACATTACTCTCCCGCCTCACCCTCCGACCCTATGAATTCCTTGTTTTCCTTTGAGGAACTTCTTTGCGCCTTAAATCACCTTAAGGATTCTTCTCCGGGTATGGATGGTATCCCTTACTCATTCATCATCAAATCCTCTGAATCTTCAAAATACCTCCTTCTTTCTCTTTTAAACCACATATTTCTATCATGCTCAATACCAGACTCCTGGAAGCTCCAATGCATAGTTCCCATATTAAAACCAGGTAAAGATGCAAGAGAGTCTAACTCATATAGACCAATTGCTCTTTCCTCAGTTATAGCGAAAATCATGGAACATTTAATTAAAAATCTGGAGTGGTTTGTCGAAAGCAGAGGTCTCCTATCTAAAAGTCAATTCGGGTTCAGAAGGGGTATGGGAACTATGGACAGTTTGAGCCTGCTTACGTCTGATATTCGTCTTGCTTTCTCCAGAAACGAACATGTCGTGGGGGTCTTCTTAGATATTACTGCTGCCTACGATAACGTAGATCTTCACATACTCAGGGAGAAGATGCTCCATCTGAGTATTCCCTTGAAGATCACTAATATCATACACTGTATGCTCATGGAGAGATCTATCTCTGTTCGTTTGATGGGAAAAGCTTTACCCCCTCGTCTGATTTGGAAAGGCCTCCCTCAAGGGTCAGTCCTTAGTCCCCTCCTCTACAATATTTATACTGCCGATATTGATTCCACAGTAAATTGTTTCTGTAAAATTCTACAATATGCCGATGATATTGCTCTCTATGCCACTTCTCGTTTTTTCTGTGATGCTTCTTCCCGCATTAACTCAGCATTATACCACTTAAACACATGGTTACTTGAGCACGGTTTGTCCTTATCCCCTCCAAAAAGCACGGCAGTGATTTTCTCCCGTAAAAGAATAATCCCAGACATTGACATACATGTATACAATCAACCCATCCAAATCTCTGATAATGTTAAATTTTTAGGACTGTTTTTAGACAGCAAACTTTCTGGTGTTATACACCTAAATTATATATGCCAAAAGGCAGAGAAAAACATAAATGTTATTAGAGCTCTGTCCGGTGTCAGATGGGGATCTCATCCATATTGCCAACAGCTTCTTTACAACGCAATTGTCAGAAGCCATTTAGACTACGGTTGCTTCTTATTGGAGCCTTGCAATAGGACAGCTCTATCTAAACTAGATAAAATCCAATCTAAATGTCTTAGAATTATTACAGGCACTATGAAATCTTCCCCCAACAAGGCTCTTCAGGTAGAGTGTGCTGAACCACCTCTTGCCTTACGTAGACAGCTTCTCTCTGATAGATTCCTCTGTAAAATAGTGGAGCTTTCAAATCATCCCCTCTTAGATATCCTTGACCAATTATCCCAACTAATCACTAACCCCTTCTGGAATCATAAATCCTTACCACCCCTTATTCACTCCTATAAAAAAATAGTTGACCTTCCAACTGGCATTTTTCAAAACTATATGTTACCTTTATTCCAAACTAATTTCACTAGTCTTGTTTCTTCTCCTAATGTTATAACTGACTTAGGTATTTCAAAAAATTCTCTTCAGGCTAATCAATATTTCTCTTCTATAGTCCAAGAACGTTGGCCAGATCACCTACAACTGTTCACAGATGCTTCAAAAACAACCCACAACGAACCTGTTGGTGCTGCAGTATGGATTCCCAAATATAAAATTGTTTTAAGTTTTAAAATCGCTCCCTCTAGCTCTGTGTTTACAGGAGAAGCTGTTGCAATTCTGGAAGCCATACTTTACATTGAGGCCCACAACATCAGCAAATCTATCATTGCTTCGGATTCGCTCAGCTGCCTACAGCATATATTGAAACTCCCCTTTCATTCTAAAAATAATTTTGATGTTACCCTCAAAATCAAAGTCTCTTCACCGCTGTCTCTCTTCCGGTCTTGACATAGTTCTCGCCTGGATCCCTGGCCACTCAGGAATACGGGGCAATGAGGTTGCCGATCTTTGCGCTAAGGAAGCTATCTATACAGGGATGGACAAATATAAGAAAAATTTCCCTCGAGACCTCCGATCCCTAGCCAGACCCCAAATGATCCAATCATGGGAAGTGTTGTGGCAAAATGCTCGTCAGACAGTGGGCAGACACTATGGCTGCCTCCAGCCTACTATTCCACCGAAACCTTGGTTTTTCACACACCGCAACTTACCTAAAAAGGTAATTTCATCGATTATCCGTCTTCGGCTTGGCCACTGCTCTTCACCGGTCTTTCTGGCCAAAATCAGAATCCGAGATCATTCCATATGTGAGTGTGGCTTAGCAGAGGGAACATTAGACCATATCTTTTTTGAATGTCCAAATATTGTTACTCCATTATATGATATCTTACCCAAAAAATTTCCCCGCCCTATAAATTTAAATTTCCTACTAACCCTGTTTAATCCTGATAATATATATATATTAAGCAAGTTTATAGCTATCAATAATATTTATTTATAGTTTATTTTATCTAACATTTATGTTTGTGTTGTCCACAGGTTTACAGAAAACATTTAAACATCAAAATTATTCTTTTTTAATAATATATAATTTTTGTACACCTGTCATTTTTAATTAAACTGTGACGTTGGCAAAATCAATGCCTAATGCGTTGGAGCCATTATACGCAAAAATAGAATAGAATAGAACCCAATTGTACAAATCTTCAAAAAATTCGAATACGGAGCGAGCGGTGAGTTTACAAATAATTTAATTGCAAGCCTATTTTATTATCAATATTTGCCCCCGAAAAATTCACTTCATTTTATATCGCAAACTCGATGCTTGATATATTCTCATGCTGATCTCTTGGCATGAGTATATATGTCCATCTTCGGCATTAAAACTACATTTAAACAAAATTACAATAAAAACGATCCAGTATTCGCAGTGTTTTCCGAAAACTTAACAGAAAGAGATATCGAGTTACTATCGCATTTTTATAGACGATGCATTTTTATATCTATGAACTTGAGAAATGATTGGTCTCATCCAAACTTTCATCCTCTATTACAAACAGTCCTAGTTTCATTTATCTATCCCCCGTCAATGAAAACTACAAAAATGACAAAAGGGACAACATCAGCAAAAAGGACAAAAAGAGCAACATGGACAAAAAGGACAAAAAAGAGTCGAAGAGCAGAAGAGCAAAAGGGCAAAAGGGCAAAAGGGCAAGAGGGCATATCAGTCTAAATAGTGAGTTTTTTGTGTATTTCATCGATATTTGTACTAATTGCATTTATAAAGTTGTTTTCTTGTTAAATTACGACCGTCATTTTGTGTTCATTTTTCAAACAAGTGTAGTATTGCAACATTGTATTAAGGAATTTCGTGTCACATTCTTTATGCATTTGGAGTGTTGTGTATCGAAGTAATTATATTTTGTGTTTACGAACTTCACCCGAATATCATCATCTGTTAATCCCGGTTGTGTCTTACGATTACTTAGTCCCATTTTAGTACTTAATCAAAATGATGGACGACGTACAATATGAGGACCTATTAGAGCCATTTATAACGATGAAAGAAATGTGTTTTGTTCGCGCTCAACGTTTATATGAAATGTCTAAAGCGGTTAAAAATAATTCATCTTTAGAAGTCGAATTTTCTGCTAGGGTTCAAGACTTAGGTAGTATTCGTACAGAATTTGATAGATGTGTGGCAGAGATAAATTCTATATCACGACAATACAAAAAGAAATTTGTGCCGTCGTACAAAGACATCGAGTCTTTTGATGAGTTATATTATTCGATAAAAAGTGTTGTGAATACGTTGAAACTTAACGAAGGTTTAAATAAAACGGAAAACGAACATAGTGAACAAAATGGTGGAAATAAGCGACGGGTTAAATTACCGGAAATTCAACTATTTAAATTCGACGGTAAAGTAGAAAACTGGACTACTTTTCGTGATACATTTAAAAGTCTTATACACGATAATTCTAGTATTAGCGATATCGAGAAATATTACTATTTACTGTCGTGTGTTAGCGGGCCAGCGCTATCCATAGTGAGATTGATGTCGGTAAACGCCGATAATTACGCGATAGTGTGGAGCGCGCTTATGAAGCGTTACGAGAATAAGCGCGCGCTAGCTACTGATTATTTAGATAAGTTGTTTAACTTCAAACCGATTGTTTGCGAGTCGGCTATCAATTTAAATATATTTTTAAACACTTTTCAAGAAAATATCAAGGCTCTAGAAATTCTTGACATACCCGACATGTCAAGTTTTATATTATTTTATATTTCCTTGCGTAATCTCGACCCGGTCACTAGGCGAGCATTTGAACAATCCGTGCCTCCGGGAAACTTACCAACAATAACGGAATTATTAGCATTTGTTGAGAGACAGGCGCGCGTAATTAAGATGGCGGAGTGTAAGACTGTAACAGGTAAATCATTAGGACCTGTCAAGCAAGCCCCTTCCAAATCGCCCCCTCTCGCGATGTTAAAATATTCTGAAAGTAACAAAACTCACCCTCACAAGCTCACGTTCACCTCGGCTGTGGCCAATATAAAAAGAGTGATTCAAAACTGGCTTGTTTATATTGTCAAAAGCCACATTCGATATATAGATGCACTGACTACAACGATCTTACACCTGAGTTACGCTCTGCTAAAGTCAAAGAGCTCAGTCTGTGTGAGAATTGTTTGCGTGACAATCACACCACGGAGGATTGTACGTCCAAATTTAGTTGTACGGTCTGCAAAAAAGGCATCATATTACTCTCCACACAGATTCGACTAAGTCCAAGGAGACTGTAGTAGCACTCACATGCTCCACTGAACAAACAGTTCTGCTGGGCACCGCGGTCGTCCACGTCGCAGATGCTTGGGGTCAATACCACACCGTACGTGCACTTATCGACAGCGGCGCTATGTCCAGTTATGTAACTAAAAGTTGTGCAGCAAAGCTAGGTTTATCGCGTCGCAAATGTGAATTCGAACCCATTGGCCTAGGTGGTAATCTAGTTCAACATTTTGGTATAAATATCCAGGCACTAGCTTGCTATTTACTAATATTAAGTAAGGATTCACTGATACAAGAAGTAAACTGACCATTCGTAGACGTATTTATTGCCGGACTAAATTATCCGTAATTACCCTATATTACATTATATAAAAAGTAACACATACATTACACCCTCACCCTTAATTAACAACACTTTGTTTTTAAATAACAATCGAGAAATAGCAACAATGTTGGTGGTGCGGGTGACGAAGGTAGAATTTGTTGGTGGTGGAAGGAGGCAAAATCCACAGCCGGGTAGATTTAAGCGGCACTCACCTGCGGATCCCCAATCCTCGTCGTAAAGCACGTCTTCAGAGGGTTGCGTATATCACACCAACAACAGGAGCGGGTTTAAGGAAAAAGCGTTCTATGCAAATCACTTATGCGCGTGCGGTTCTCGCGAGGCCGTCGACGTACTGGGCGCCCGCCGGCACGAGTCGTGGTTAGCCGACAGGTGGCACCACCTGTCTCTATCCAGCGTGCGGATTTGCGGAAAGGAGGGGAAAGGTAGGTAATATAAGGCGCCTAACCATGCACCCCGCCTTGAAAGTTTAAAGAACTTTCAACAGAAGATGCGAAAAGAAGAAAAGAGAGGATAGAGCAGGCATAAGGCCTAAGCGAAAATAAAGTGCGGTGCGGATATATAAAATAAATATAAGTAGCGGTTGAAAATTATGCTAATGAGTGCGGTATCAATGAATAAAATAATATAAACTAATATTAAAGCGATTATTGAACTAAATGTTACTAATAATTAAGATGTTATATTTTCTTAAGTTTTCGCGACTTGTATACATAATAAAACTACGTTTTAACGGTTTTAAGCGCGGTAATTTTATTTGATTTTGGTTTTTTTCCGACGTTTCGGCCACTTTTCAGTGGCCGTGATCACGGAAGACAAAGATGTCAAGTGTCAACGAGTATTGTTAAAGTTTTATTTAGCCTACCGCCAACTTATTAATTTTAATTATTTAATTTTTAATTTTGTTTATGGTTATTATTTAATCTATGGGAGCCTAATCTAATTTACTACCGCTTCGCAACATGTTATGGCTTGAAGAGAAGAAGCGGCGCAAGAAACTCTTCAGCAAACATGCCTAGCTCTAATAATTTTATATAATATTAAAATGGGTGGAAGGAAAAATAAAAGTAATTATCAGTCAAGTTGGTTTGTGTTCCGTTGTACGCAGAAAGAGCTCACAGTGTCTTGAGGTCTGGCAGCTGGTTTTTGCTGGGTTTGGGTCTTAATAGTTTTGATAATTGGATCCCAAACAGGTGGTACTTGCCAACCATCTTCTCTATTGAAATTTGGGTGTTTTTTGATTTCAATAGCCTCACGCATCATTCTAGGTATGAAACGATTCTCTTTCGCGAGGATTTGTGGGTTATCGAATCTGATGTAGTGGTTGGGTTTATCCAGCGTGTGTTCACTGATCGCAGACTTCGTAGACCTTGTGTGTTTCATGTCAGCAATGTGTTCTTTTACTCGTGTTTTTATGCTCCTCTTTGTTTGCCCAATGTATGACAATCCACACTCACAATCAAGCTTGTAAACCCCTGCATCCTGGAGTGGGATATTGCATTTCACAGGTCTCAGAAATTGGGTAATCTTTTTCTGCGGCTTGAAATATGTTTTGATTGAAGCTCGCCTGAGGATGTGACCAATTCTGTCTGTGACCCCCTTGATGTAGGGTAGGGTAGCAGGGCACCGCTCAACTGAAGGTGGTTTGGGGCCTTTGTGACGTTGGTGTGGAGTCTTCAGCTGATTGCGTTGTAGAACTCGCTTGACATGCTGAAGCTCTCCAGCTATGTGGTTCTCGTCACAAATTTTCCGTGCTCTCTGAAACAAAGATTTGCCCACGGTAGCTAACTGACTAGGATGGTGGTGAGACGAACCATTAAGGTATTTATCTGTATGGGTAGGTTTCCTATACACCGTATGACCAAGAGTATTGTCAGGGTTCCTTAGGATGAGCACATCCAGAAAAGCTAATTTATTATTTGCCTCTAGTTCCATAGTAAATTTAATATTACTGCTAATGGAATTGAGATGATCTAGAAATGCAGAGACTTTATCGTTTGGGAGGACGGCAAAAGTATCGTCTACGTACCTTTTATACATCTTCGGCTTAGCCGGAGCGGTATCCAGTGCCTTCTGCTCGAAGTCGCGCAAGGGGATGTTGTTTTTGTGAATTTTAGGTAACCCATACAGTTTAGGCGCTTTGGCGCAAGATGGTGTGAGTGCGGATACGTCTAAGCTTAATTTTTCGGAGTGTTTTTTCATAACCGCGATTGTTTGTTTGGTTACTTTATCCGTGGGGTCAGTTTTGACCTTTTTATAAGTGCTTTCGTCCGATAAAAGATCTTGTATTTTACTATTGTAATCAGACGTATCCATGACGACAGTCGCGTTACCTTTATCTGCACGGAGCACGGTTATTTCTGGTTTATTGCGAATGTTTTTTAAGGCAATATATTCAGCACGAGTGAGATTCGGTTTGGGTAGACGACTACGGCGTAAAACCGATGAGATATCTTGTCGTATAGCTTCCGCATCCTCTTTCTGCATGCTGTTCCTTACCAGACATTCCTCTACGTTGCAGATTATGTTTTCAAAAGGTATTTTTCGCGGGGTTATTGCGTAATTAAGGCCTTTTTCTAATACCGAAACGGTGTTTTTATCGAATGTTTGTTTTGACAGGTTAACCACCGACAGTGACATATGATTAGTGGTCGCGTTTCCGTGCACATCAACAATTGCTTCACAATGGAGCTCAGGTATATTTTTTTGCGCGTTCCTTGTACCAAGATGTTTGTTTTGGTTTGTTAGCATTTGGTTGTATTTTGAAATTTGGCGGTTTTTTAGTTGTTCATATGTGTCAGAAATAACCGTGCTCCGTGCAGATAAAGGTAACGCGACTGTCGTCATGGATACGTCTGATTACAATAGTAAAATACAAGATCTTTTATCGGACGAAAGCACTTATAAAAAGGTCAAAACTGACCCCACGGATAAAGTAACCAAACAAACAATCGCGGTTATGAAAAAACACTCCGAAAAATTAAGCTTAGACGTATCCGCACTCACACCATCTTGCGCCAAAGCGCCTAAACTGTATGGGTTACCTAAAATACGGAAAATTTGTGACGAGAACCACATAGCTGGAGAGCTTCAGCATGTCAAGCGAGTTCTACAACGCAATCAGCTGAAGACTCCACACCAACGTCACAAAGGCCCCAAACCACCTTCAGTTGAGCGGTGCCCTGCTACCCTACCCTACATCAAGGGGGTCACAGACAGAATTGGTCACATCCTCAGGCGAGCTTCAATCAAAACATATTTCAAGCCGCAGAAAAAGATTACCCAATTTCTGAGACCTGTGAAATGCAATATCCCACTCCAGGATGCAGGGGTTTACAAGCTTGAATGTGAGTGTGGATTGTCATACATTGGGCAAACAAAGAGGAGCATAAAAACACGAGTAAAAGAACACATTGCTGACATGAAACACACAAGGTCTACGAAGTCTGCGATCAGTGAACACACGCTGGATAAACCCAACCACTACATCAGATTCGATAACCCACAAATCCTCGCGAAAGAGAATCGTTTCATACCTAGAATGATGCGTGAGGCTATTGAAATCAAAAAACACCCAAATTTCAATAGAGAAGATGGTTGGCAAGTACCACCTGTTTAGGATCCAATTATCAAAACTATTAAGACCCAAACCCAGCAAAAACCAGCTGCCAGACCTCAAGACACTGTGAGCTCTTTCTGCGTACAACGGAACACAAACCAACTTGACTGATAATTACTTTTATTTTTCCTTCCACCCATTTTAATATTATATAAAATTATTAGAGCTAGGCATGTTTGCTGAAGAGTTTCTTGCGCCGCTTCTTCTCTTCAAGCCATAACATGTTGCGAAGCGGTAGTAAATTAGATTAGGCTCCCATAGATTAAATAATAACCATAAACAAAATTAAAAATTAAATAATTAAAATTAATAAGTTGGCGGTAGGCTAAATAAAACTTTAACAATACTCGTTGACACTTGACATCTTTGTCTTCCGTGATCACGGCCACTGAAAAGTGGCCGAAACGTCGGAAAAAACCAAAATCAAATAAAATTACCGCGCTTAAAACCGTTAAAACGTAGTTTTATTATTTATTAATTAAGATGTTACTGTATGCTAAATGAAACTTTGAAAGGTTACTGTTGCGGTAAAGGATAAAGTTTGACAACTGGACGTTTGTAAACTCCAGTACTAGTTTTTACAGTAGCGACTCGGATAACTCCGTCTGATCCTGGATAGACTTCCGTAATTATACCTAAGGGCCAACTCAAAGGTGGCAAATTATCGTTTTCTAATAGAACTATGGTGCCTATTTCCACGGAGCGTTCCGGAGTACACCATTTTTGACGCACTTGTAATGTATGTAAATACTCAACTCGCCACTTCTTCCAGTAAGAAAGAACGAGTTGATCTAAAAGATCTTTCCGTTTAGTTAACGTTATGCGGGCGTCTGGCAATTCAGAAGAAGGCAAGTGCTTTAAAGGACTTGACATCAAGAAATGAGCGGGCGTTAACACGTCCGGATGCGGATCTGCGGAGACAGCAATAAGCGGTCTTGAATTCAAAATACATTCGATTTGTACTAAGACCGTTAAAAGTTCCTCATAAGTGAGAAGTTTTTTGCCTATTACTCTAAACAAATGCGTTTTAACACTTTTAATATTAGCCTCCCACGCCCCCCCAAAGTGTGGAGATCGTGGAGGAATCATTTTCCACTCTATTCGACTATTCAATAGCTCTTGCTTGACTTCAGCTTGAAAAGTCGAACTTAACAGAAAATTGTGCATTTCGTCTAACATTACTTTGGCACCGACAAAATTAGTGCCATTATCTGAATATATTACCGATACTGGACCGCGGCGAGATACAAATCTCTTGAAAGCGGAAATAAATGATGCGGAAGTGAGATCTGACACTAATTCAATATGAATTGCCTTAGTAACAAGGCATATAAAGAGGCAAATATATACCTTACAAGAATGCTGCCCTCTTCTTCTTATCGGAATATAACTAAGCGGGCCCGAGAGATCTACTCCAGAGTGAACGAATGCTTTGGCATCGCTAATACGAAATGCGGGTAGATCAGCCATTTTTGGAGTCGGATGCTTCGGATTTAGACGGAAACAAATATTACACTGACGGCAACGAGAGCGAATGACGGTTCTAGCATCCAAAATCCAAAAATGTTGACGTATGATGGACATAAGTAGTTCAGGTCCGGTATGACAACTCGATGCATGATAATGATCAATGATAAGATTCACTAAACGATGACGTTTAGGGAGTATAGCGGGGTATTTCACTTCATATGGAAGGGAAGATTTAGACAACCTGCCCCCTACGCGGAGTATTCCATCCTCATCTAAGAAGGCTGATAAATTACGTAACCTTTTAGATGGTAATTCATTCATCTTTAAAAGTTGAATTTCTTTAGCGAAACATATGTTTTGAATAGCTTTAATAATAAATTTTTCAGCGGTATTAATATTACATACAGGTTCATTATTTGGCAATTTTTTAATAAATTTTAGAATATAAACAAATATTTTTAACAATTTAGACCAAGAGCTGATGCGGTTAATTATATCAATTAAGAGCGGTGACTGACACTGAATTGCAGATGTAAGTGTTTTACTATTAATTTTAAATTCAGGAAGCGACTCCTGAACTAGAGGTGAAAAGGCTACAATAGGCCATTCGTTAATGGGCTTACTAAGCCAAGTTGGACCATTCCACCACAGTGGATGCGATAGAAGTTGTGAAGGTAACATACCACGTGACAGACAGTCACTCGGATTTTCTTTACCTACGATATGGTAGAAACAATCGAATGCAAGATTTTCTTGTATCTTAGCCACACGGTTGCTCACGAATATAGACCATCTATGTGGAGAAGAATGAATCCAAGAAAGTGCTATAGTGGAGTCAGAAAATGCGTAGACTCCTTTAATAGGAATGCGAGTGGATAGCCTATCTCGAACTAATTTAACAAGTTTTGATAATAACAAAGCTGCGACTAACTCTAAGCGAGCGAGCGTTACAATTTTAACTGGCGAAACTTTAGACTTTGCACACAGAAGGCGGACAGTTACATTACCTAACGAATCTGTAACATGTAAATACACACAGCATCCGTAACCACTAAAGCTAGCGTCACAAAATGCTACTATGTAAACCTCGGATCCTAACTGAACACCAGAATGACGCGGAATGCTCAAAGTCGCAAGCATGGGAAGTTCTAATGCGAGGGCGGTGAAACGTCGACGAATAGATTCTGGAGGCGTTTCATCCCAGTCAATTTTACTCAACCAAAGTTCCTTAATAAGAATTTTGGCGAATAAAATAATGGGCGCGACTAAACCGAGCGTGTCAAATAAGCGCGCGACGAACGAAAGGATCGTGCGTTTTGTGCATTTATCATCAACTTTGACAATGGTCAAAGAGAGAATATCGTGAATAGGCTCCCAGGATAATCCTAGGATTTTACAATTAAATAGGTCTGACTGTGCAAAGTCAATAGGCATACGATGCGAATCAGGAAAAGCGTCAAGTAAAGCTGGTGAATTACTAGCCCACTTAATAAGATCAAATGAACCTAATTTAAATAATTTGTTTAAATCTTGCGAAACACTTACAGCGGTTTGTTCATCAGGAACAGAATGTACAAAATCATCCATAAAAAATTGAGTATCTATTAATTTAGATGCCTCAGGATAGCGGTGTCCAAAATCAGAAGCTAGTTGACGTAATGTACGCATAGCTAAGAAAGGACTTGATTTTAAACCGAACGGTAAACTAATAAAATTATAAGTGCGGATAGGTTCGTTAGCGTTAAAGCGAAATAAAATGCGTAAATATTTGCGGTGGTGTTCATTTACACCGATGCGAAGAAACATAGATTTAATGTCAGCGGTTAATGCAATAGGAAATAATCTAAAGTCGATCAAAAGCAAAAATAAATCAGACTGCAAATTAGGACCGACGTGTAATACGTCGTTTAGCGATAAGCCAGAATGAGTTTTTGCGCTGGCGTCTAACACTACGCGGACGCCATCTTTGTTCGGACGTACGACACCATGATGTGGTATGTAATAACCGACATGCTTGATATCGGAGACCGGAACTTCTGACAAATATCCATTTGCTATATAGTCACTTATTGTTTTATTATAGCTGTCCTGTAAGCCAGGAACAATTTTAAATTTGCGTTCTAAAGCGAGGAAACGGCGATGTGCAACAGCGCGGGAGCAACCTAAGTCATCAGGGTTGCGACAAAACGGTAAATCAATGTTGTATTTATTATTTTGAAAATTGGTTGTTGAGACGAAATTATTCTCACACTCAATTTCAGCGGGACTAAGAAAGCGTTTAGAAGCGACTTCTTCTAACTCGAAAAATTTATGCAAGCTTGACTCAATGTCAATAGGCGTATGCGCAGTAAAACAAGCGAAAGATTGCGGCGGCGGTATCACATCGGAATTACATGAGACTTCGCCCATTAATACATAACCAAAACTGGTATGTATGGCGGGAGGTGCGCGAGTTCCAGATTCAACCCTATCACCTAAATAAATATACGGAAATAGTTGAACACCTAGAACTAGTTCTATTTCCCCTGGTACATTCCAGGTTAAATCTGCGAGTTGTAAATTATTTAAGTAAGTCATGTCCTCAGAAATTTCGATATAATTAGCGGGAAGTCGATCAGTTATACAATCAACTACAAGAGCGTGAATATAGTATTTGTTATCTGGGTAAACGCGGGATTCGACATTAAAGTTAACATAACCGTAAACCGGTTGAGAGTTCATACCAACACCTTGCAAGTATGAATTAAGTAATTTTGTTATAGGAAGATTTAAGCGTTTGCAACAATCTAATGTTATTAAATTATTTTGACTGCCACTGTCAATTAAACATCGAACAATTAACTTGTCATTATTATTATAACAAGTAGCGTAAACTTGCGCGGTTGACAATAAAATAGTAGAAAAAGGTTTAAGTTCCGAAGCAAACGAAACCGATTTATTGTTATTCAATAAAGTTAAAGTTTCATTATTACTACTCTGCGGCATATGCGTGGCGCATTCGGTCGAGTTACGCGGCTCTGAGCGATCGGCACTCGTACTGACGTGCGCTAGCGCACGGTTCTCTCGTTGCGGCGACTGCGAATAGCGTGACAACGACTTAGCGACAAGCGGAGAACTGTTTGTTCGAGAAGTATCAGCGTTATTCGTGAAATGTAGCAATGTGTGATGTTTTGCAGAACAAAACGAACAAACATGTTTGGAAGAACAGGCATATGTTTTATGTTTAACACTTAAACAGTTATTACAAAATGACTTCTCTTTAACAAAGTTATACCTCTCATGCGGAGTCAACTTTATAAAAGAAGGACAAAAGTAAAGATGCGTATGAAAGTCAACTTGACACAAATTACATTTTTCATATTTATTATTATTAAGTGAATTGGACTTTACATTTACAAATGATTTCGTTGTTTTATATGTTTGTTTGCGATTTATATTTTGCGGGTTAATAATATTATTTGCGGTTTTACAAGAAGAACGAGACAAAACTTTACTCTGTTCTTTTACAAATGTAATGAGGTCTTTATAAGAAGGAATATTTTCTTTACGATATGTAATTTCGAATAACTTTACAGTATCGGAATCTAAGCGTTGCAATGCGAGGTGTAAAAATATAAAGTCATTTAAATCGTTTAACTGTAATTGTTTAAGGGCTTGTACAGACGAGTCGAAGTTGTTTACGAAAGAATCGAGATTAGATGCATTATTAGCGGATAATTGTTTGAAGTTTAGCAATTTATTAAAATAAGAACTAGCGAGTGACCGAGGGTCATCATATTTTTCGATTAAAGCGTTCCAAATAATTAAATAGTTTTCTGCGGTTGGCGGAAGGCCCGCGCAAATAGATAAAGCTTGACCAGATAACTTTCCGATTAAATAAAATGCCTTCTCACTATTCGACAAGGTAGGATTATCGTGTACCATATTTTTAAATTGCGTATAAAAGAGAGGCCATGTACGAACATCGCCTGAGAAAGAAATTAAATCGATAGGAGGTAGATTTGGTTTGCGCACAGAATTATATGAATGCGTAGCCAATATGTTTGCGGTTTGAGATGACTCATTTTCATTTGTAATCTCAGTTAAAATTTGTTTGACAGAACAATACATTTCATCAAAACTGATAAATGATTGATAATTTATAGTTTGTGCTTTATGAGGGTTAATTTTTATGTAAAGCATATTATATGAGTCCAAAACAGATTCAAATTCCTTACGTAAATTATCAATATTGGAAGCATTGTGAATAAATATTCTCTGACTATTCTCATCGGAAATATTTAACGATTTATCGTAAATATTTTGCATGCGGCTAAATAACATGTCGCGTTTATATTGAAGAACAATTAATTTACTATTGTCTTCAGAGCTTGCCTCTGAAACAATAGTTTCTCCACCTTTCTTACTCATATTGAGTGATTAAATTTATTGAGGCGAAGAAAAAAAACTAATTAAAAGTAGCGTAGAAAAAACTAAAACTCAAACCTCTTTACTAGTGCAGCGGTCGGTTAAATAAAATGTTAAAACTCGCCTCGAGTGAACGTGACTCGAAGCGGCCGAAGCGACGTTGCTATGCGAAGCGCTACGAAATTTCGTTAGCCTACCGTCTATTAAAGCCGGTTAAGAAAAGATGCTAAGTAACACCTATATTATTGAAATTTTTGAATATACGTATTTAATTCTGATCACGCGGGATTAATAAATGAATATACTGCCAATGCGGGTTGAAAATAAATAAATTTGGCAATAATTCGATGATACAGCACAAATTACGCATAGAATCTCATTTGACTTAGCGGGTGGCGGGTAACGATATGAACCAAAAAATGATTCAAAAAAGAATTAAAATAAAGAAATTAAAGTATTTAAGCAAGAAAATGGGATTATATATAGTTTTTAAATATATATAGCGGAACAATATATACATATAGCGGGAATAATACGTAAAATAATTATATAGCGGGAATATTATAGAAAATATATCGCGGAAAAAATAAAATACATATATCGCGGCTCGATTGGACCAGAACTAATATGGTGGTGCGGGTGACGAAGGTAGAATTTGTTGGTGGTGGAAGGAGGTAAAATCCACAGCCGGGTAGATTTAAGCGGCACTCACCTGCGGATCCCCAATCCTCGTCGTAAAGCACGTCTTCAGAGGGTTGCGTATATCACACCAACAACAGGAGCGGGTTTAAGGAAAAAGCGTTCTATGCAAATCACTTATGCGCGTGCGGTTCTCGCGAGGCCGTCGACGTACTGGGCGCCCGCCGGCACGAGTCGTGGTTAGCCGACAGGTGGCACCACCTGTCTCTATCCAGCGTGCGGATTTGCGGAAAGGAGGGGAAAGGTAGGTAATATAAGGCGCCTAACCAAATGTATATATATAAGTTCTTAAAATCTACAATTAATCAATCTCTATTCCGAAACGTGTAACAGGCTTTCGAATGCGCTTGGGAGGTTGTGGCGGTGAAACAGGCAAGCTTTGCCCGCTGTCTATAGCCACAGAAACCGGTATGTTGTCATCAGGCAAATCTGGTTCTACTGATACCCCAGCCTCCGGCAGTTGCCTCGTTGGGGGAGTGGTATTATTACCTGGTGCCATGTCTGACTGTAGATCCAAGTATAGCCATCTTTTCTTAATTTGATCGACATGCCTTTTAATCGGTGGACCGTCTTCCTGACCTACTAAATAGTTACGTGAACCTATCTTTTCTCTTATGCTTCCCCTAATCCATTTATTGCCTCCACTATAATTACGTATCCATACCTCTTCTCCTTCTTTAAAACCTCTAGTTTTACCCCCCGCATAACCAGACTGTTTATTTTGTGCTACTTGCACTTTATCCTCAATAGGCCTATTTCCTCGCAATAAATCTAGTCGCGATCTTAAATTTCTACGCCGCAATAACATTGCTGGGGATACACCTGTTGTGCTGTGTTCAACATTTTTATACGCCATCAAGTATGTTTGTAAAGCCGTGTCTAAATCACACCCATCTCGCAGTGATTTTTTTAAAGCACGCTTACAAAGTTTAACTGCCCCTTCGGCCGCACCGTTTGACGAAGGATGATAGATAGGAGAAAATGATAGCTTAATATCATTGTTTGTCATAAAATCTGCATATTCCCTACTAGAAAATGGAGGCCCATTATCCGAAACTACTTTCCTGGGTAATCCAAAACGTGCAAATGTTTCTCTCAATACTTTTATTACAGCATTTGCCGTGGTGCCATGCATTTGAAATACATCTAACCATTTCGAAGTTGCATCTACTAAAATCAAAAAGGTTTTTCCGTGAAAAGGGCCTAAAAAATCGACGTGTAGTCTAGACCATGGTTCTGGGATATAAGGCCAGGGTTGGGGTGTCGCGCGTGCTGGCCCTGAATTCTCCACTGCACAAGTAGTACACGTGACGCATGCACGTTCGATTGCAGTGTCAATGCCTGGCCACCAAACTAAACTACGAGCCATACTTTTCATTTTTACCATCCCCAAATGACTAGCATGAAGTTCCTTTAATATGTATTCTACTAAAGTAACTGGTATCACTATCCTATAACCCCACATAATACACCCGAAATCTAAAAAGAATTCATTGCGGCGGATAAAATAAGGTTTCGCTATCACATTTTCTTGGCCAACCATTTTGTATATACCAGATCACTTTTTGTAATAACTCGTCCTTTTGTTGATGCTTAAGTACCGTTTCTCTCGTTATAGGCAAAAATTTTTGAATAAAATTGATATAAGTGACTTCTTTTATCTGCCTTTTTTTAACCTCTACTGGTAAGCGTGATAAAGCATCTGCTGCATTTTTATTGCTACAAACATATTCTATGTTATAATCATATCCTGCTAATAATACCGCCCAGCGTTGCATTCTACTCGCTGCCATCACTGGTATACCAGATTTGTCCCCAAAAATAGTCACAAGTGGTTTGTGATCTGTACGTAAAGTAAATTTTCTGCCGTAAAGATATTGGTGAAATTTCTTAACACCATATATTATGGCTAAAGCTTCTTTCTCTATTTGTGAATACGACTTTTCTGCCGAGTTAAGGACCCGTGACGCATATGCTATGGGTCGCTCACCCTCCGACGTAACGTGCGATATTACGGCTCCTACCCCCACGCTACTAGCGTCTGTTGTTAAGATCAGTGGCAATTCAGGCGAATAGTGTGCCAACACCTCACTAGAAATTAACACGTCTTTTATACGGTTAAATGCAACATCGCATAGGTGATCCCATTCATATTTCACGTCCTCTGTAGTAATCTATATAACGGTGCTAAAATGGTACTTAAGTTTGGCACAAATTTTGCATAATACATTACTAAACCTAAAAATGATCGTAATTCAGAAACATTAGATGGCACTGTGACTTTTTTAATTGCAAGAATTTTATTCGGACATGTATGAACCCCCTGTTTATCAATTACGAAACCAAGATATGTCACAGTCCGCAAAAAAGCAACACTTATTTTTTTTAATTTTTAATCCGTATTTTTGTAGTCTATTAAATACTTCATAAAGAGTCTCCAAATGAGACTGGTCATCCTCCCCTGTTATGATGACATCGTCTAGAAAAACACCCACCCTGGGTAAATCTGAGAAAATTTGTTCCAATTTTCTCTGGAAAATGCCGGCGCTAGACGCTAAACCATAAATTAACCTGTTGTACATGAATAGACCTTTATGCGTGTTAATTACTGTGTATTTCTTAGATTCGTCCAGTTCAAATTGAGCATATGCTTGTGACAAGTCTAACTTTGTGTATTTTTCCCCACCGTATAATTTGGCAAGCAAATCTTCCACCCTAGGTAAAGGAAAACGATCCACTTCGAGGCATTTATTTAAAGTCACCTTAAAATCACCACATATGCGTATAGTTCCGTCCTTTTTCATGACGGGGACGATAGGCGTGGCCCAGTCAGACGTGGCCACCGGTGAGATCACTCTTACCACGTTTAGTTGTAGTTTTATATTTGTTTAAAATATACCACGATCCTGGTTACCACACGCTCGGTTTTCCAACTCAATTATTTGTTTATACATTTATGGAATTTCATTTTTCATTTCTATCAGACTCTTTCGTATTATAAATAAAACTTGTATTTTAATGTAATTCATATTCATAAACAAAAGTAGGTCAAGTTCAAGGTCAATCTTTGGCATTTGACTTTTGACGTTTGACAAGTGGTACCTTATGAAAAATATAGCAACAACATTCTTTTGATCTACGCTATGTTTTCCATTCATGTTTAAATCATAATTTCTAATCATAAAATTAATTATATATAAATATCTATTTCAATTTTCTTATTTATTTAATTAAATTTAATTTATCAATTACATAATGATCTACTTTTGTTATTGTTATTCAATGCCTATATGCCTATGTTAGCCAGGACGTAAAGATACGACTAACCAATGAGAGATGTGTATAAAACTCGCTCTCATTGGTGGGAATTCAAAAATGTAAAAAGAGACACGGTTTTTGAATTCAGTTAGGAGAGACCATTTTGTACGAGAAAAAGATACTTACGAAAGTGAAAATAAAAAGTCAATTTAAGAGTGAAGTTATATTTATTCAAGAGCCTTACATCACAAATATAATATCATAGCACTCTCTTCATTGGTGACCACCGACTTAAAGAACAATGCAATCAAATACAATGGATGGTAAAGGTACAACTACTCGCGCCCCAGAAACGTCCGCGGAAACAGATGAAACAGTGTGCAGGATTGGGGTAAGATTGCCACCTTTTTGGCCAGAAGAGCCAGCTTTATGGTTCGCCCAAGTGGAAGGACAATTCGTGTTATCCGGTATAACGGCGGATGCTACTAAATTTTACCACGTTATATCTCAGCTTGACCACAGGTATGCAGCAGAAGTTAAGGATATTATTACATCCCCCCCAGCAGAGAACAAGTTTGGGAAATTAAAAACCGAACTTGTTAAGCGTCTCTCCGCCTCACAAGGGAAGAGAGTGCAACAACTTCTTATGCATGAGGAATTGGGCGACCGGAAACCGTCCCAGTTTCTTCGCCACTTACAAGCGTTGGCAGGACAGAGTCTACCCGAGTCGTTCATGGCCACACTATGGTCAAGCCGTCTTCCTGTAAACATTCAGACTGCAATAGCATCACAACCTAACTTACCACTCGAATCTGTTGCAGATTTAGCAGACAGGGTCCACGAAATAGCCCCACCATCACCTATGGTGGCTAGCACTAGTTCGAGCAGTGAAATAAGCGAGCTCACCCGGCAAATGGCAGAGCTGTCGCGACAGGTAGCTTCCCTCCAGAGTCAGGTACGCTCAAGGTCTCGATCTCGCTCATCTGAGAGATATCAGCGAAAGCCGACTGCACGTAGACGGTCATCAGATCGGTTCAATAAGAATTATTGCTATTTCCATAATCGTTTTGGCAGAAAAGCTCGCAGATGCCAATCTCCCTGTACTTACTCGGAAAACGCCTACGGCAGCCGGAATTAGCGGCTAACGACTGCCTTAACAGCCCTCGCCGCCTCTTTGTAACAGACCACAACACTAAATTACAATTTCTTGTGGATACAGGCTCTGATGTTTGTGTATTTCCTCGATCTGCCATCAAGCAGCAACGCAGCAAGACAGACTACCAGCTCTTCGCAGCCAACGGCAGTACAATACACACCTACGGTTGGACGGAGTTGAACCTTAACCTAGGACTGCGACGCGCTTATACATGGAAGTTCGTCGTTGCCGATGTCAGTAAGCCAATAATCGGAGCAGATTTTTTAAGTTTTTATAATTTATTAATAGATCTTAAAAATTATCGACTTATTGATGGCCTTACTCAGCTTTCCACAACAGCGACATCTGCCGCGAAGACTTCGGCTATTGCTTCTATTAAGGCAGTAGGTGGAGGTTCAGTATACCATGAGCTGCTGCGTGAGTACCCAGACATAACTAGACCTGCAGGTACAAAAAGACATACAAATCACAACACGGTACACCACATCCGTACTACTCCAGGCCCACCTATATCTGCTCGCCCACGCCGTCTACCACCAGATAGGCTCCAAATTGCCAAAAAGGAGTTCGAAGCAATGCTGGCAGATGGTACAGCACGTCCATCAGAAAGCCCTTGGGCATCTCCCCTCCACCTTGCTCCGAAGAAGGATAATGGTTGGCGTCCTTGTGGTGATTACAGGGCACTGAATGCCAGGACTATACCCGACTGTTACCCAATCCGACATATACAGGATTTTGCCCATCAACTGGCCGGCAGTAGGATATATAGTAAGGTAGATTTAGTTAAGGCATATAACCAAATCCCTGTACACCCAGACGACATACAGAAGACAGCAATTACAACCCCATTCGGGTTATTCGAATTCCCATACATGACCTTTGGGCTCAGGAATGCTGCACAAACCTTTCAAAGGTTCATGGACGAGGTGCTCAGAGGCCTGCCATTTTGCTATGGCTACCTCGACGACATACTTTGTTTTTCACAATCTGAAGACCAGCATTTTGACCACTTAAATAAATTGTTCCAGAGGCTGTCCGAATATGGCATACTAATCAATTCAGCTAAGTGCGAGTTTGGCCAGTCAAACATTAACTTCTTGGGGCATGAAGTCTCGGCAGAAGGTGTACGTCCTCTACAGGAGAAGGTGCATGCAATAAAAGAGTACCCACCACCCAAAACTGTCAAAGGCATGCGTCGGTTCTTAGGTATGTTCAATTTCTACCGCCGATTCATACCTAACGCAGCCAAAATACAGGAACCTCTAAATGCTGCACTGTCAGGTCCGAAACGTAAAGGGTCTAAAGACCTGCTGATGACACCGGAGATGACAGCAGCCTTCAACCTCTGTAAGATTAGCTTATCGAGGGCAACTCTGCTAGCACATCCGAACCCGGAAGCCGAATTGGCCATTCACACTGATGCCTCAGACTCAGCGATGGGGGCAGTACTTCAACAGAAGACCTCAGGCAACACCTGGAGGCCATTAGCCTTCTTTTCCCGCCGCTTGTCCACAGCACAAAGGAAATACAGTCCTTATGATCGGGAGTTGCTCGCCATCTACAAAGCTATCCGCTACTTCAGGCACATGGTCGAAGGTAAACACTTCACAATATTCACAGACCACAAACCCTTATCATATGCCTTCCAACAAAATAAAGATAAGTGTTCACCCAGACAATTTAGATATTTGGACTTCATTGGCCAGTTTACAACAGATGTTCGTTATGTGGCCGGAAAAGACAACATAGTGGCTGATTGTCTGTCACGAGTGGAATTGTTAACAGAGAATATCGATTTTAATGCACTTGCACATTCTCAAAATGAAGATTCTGAACTGCAAGAACTCCTGGGCTCTTCCAGCCTCAAGTTAAGAAGAGTGAAAGTGGAAGGGACACAGAACACGCTATTTTGTGACATATCCATGCCAACCCCTCGGCCTTATATTACAGCACCATTTAGAAGGCAAGTGTTTAACACGCTTCACAACTTGAGCCACCCAGGGTCGAGGGCAACTGTCAAGTTAATCACCCAGCGTTTCGTATGGCATGGGATAAAGAAAGATTGCAGAAAATGGACTAGAGAATGTATTGAATGTCAGAAAAATAAAATTTCCAGGCACACTGTTTCACCAATACCCTCGTTCCCGGTTCCGACTGAACGCTTCGCACATGTCCACATGGACATAGTAGGACCACTACCTGTTTCATCTGATTACAGATACTGCCTTACAGTCATCGACAGGTTTACACGTTGGCCTGAGGCATATCCCTTATCAGATATCTCAGCTGAGACATGTGCCCGCAGCTTCATAGCAGGCTGGGTATCTCGCTTTGGTTGTCCGCAGCGCATCACTACAGACAGAGGCAAACAGTTTGAGAGTAGCCTCTTCCACTCGTTGGCTGCTATGCTCGGCAGTCAGCACCGTCCAACGACTGCATATCACCCCACGTGCAATGGCATAGTTGAACGCCTACATCGTCAGCTAAAAGCGGCTATCAGATGTCATACTGACACCAACTGGAGTGAAGCCCTTCCTCTAGTACTCCTGGGCATACGCAGCGCTTGGAAGGAGGACATAAAATCTTCGGCAGCAGAGCTTGTATACGGAGAACCACTTCGCCTACCCGGCGAATTTTTCAACCCATCTGCCTGTCACTCAATGGATTACTCCAACTTCACCATACGCCTGCGGCGACACATGGCGAGGCTGGCTCCGACACCAACCAGTCGTCATGGGGAGAAGACATTTTATATCCCAAACACCTTGGCTACATGCAATTTTGTATTCCTCCGCCATGATGCTGTGAGACATCCACTAGATCCGCCATATACTGGGCCATATAAAGTCTTGGAGCGCGGTAAGAAGATCTTTAAAATCCAGGTCAAAGGCAAAGAGACTACAGTCTCCATTGATAGAGTGAAGCCAGCCTATATGACCAAGGATGACATCAGCACACCGTCGAATGACACACAGGATGCTGGCACAACCTTGCCCGATTCTTCGACGCAACCGAGCGTTGAAAAACGAACCAAATCTGGAAGAAGAGTAAAATTTACGAATCACTATCGACCTTAGCTTCCAGCATCAGTCTCAGGGGGGGAATAGTGTAGTGGATGCACTTACCACGTTTAGTTGTAGTTTTATATTTGTTTAAAATATACCACGATCCTGGTTACCACACGCTCGGTTTTCCAACTCAATTATTTGTTTATACATTTATGGAATTTCATTTTTCATTTCTATCAGACTCTTTCGTATTATAAATAAAACTTGTATTTTAATGTAATTCATATTCATAAACAAAAGTAGGTCAAGTTCAAGGTCAATCTTTGGCATTTGACTTTTGACGTTTGACAAGTGGTACCTTATGAAAAATATAGCAACAACATTCTTTTGATCTACGCTATGTTTTCCATTCATGTTTAAATCATAATTTCTAATCATAAAATTAATTATATATAAATATCTATTTCAATTTTCTTATTTATTTAATTAAATTTAATTTATCAATTACATAATGATCTACTTTTGTTATTGTTATTCAATGCCTATATGCCTATGTTAGCCAGGACGTAAAGATACGACTAACCAATGAGAGATGTGTATAAAACTCGCTCTCATTGGTGGGAATTCAAAAATGTAAAAAGAGACACGGTTTTTGAATTCAGTTAGGAGAGACCATTTTGTACGAGAAAAAGATACTTACGAAAGTGAAAATAAAAAGTCAATTTAAGAGTGAAGTTATATTTATTCAAGAGCCTTACATCACAAATATAGTATCATAGTTGATTTTACCTCATTAACAATGAAATACTGTTCTAACCTGTCCACATATAGGTTCCAACTATCCTTCTCGAGATCAAATGGTTCGAGTTTTCCTACTGCCATTATAGTGTTCTAGCTTACTCGAACTTCACAATAACGCGCAACGCGAGTGGTTCTTCTAATCCTCGTCGCCAGTTGATAAATATCCAGGCACTAGCTTGCTATTTACTAATATTAAATAAGGATTCACTGATACAAGAAGTAAACTGACCATTCGTAGACGTATTTATTGCCGGACTAAATTATCCGTAACTACCCTATATTACATTATATAAAAAGTAACACATACATTACAGATCACCTGTACGTTAAAACTGATGCTGTAATCGGATCTAACATTGCTGGCGATTTACCAACAGTGTCTTTACCACACAAGATATTCCAGGAATATCAAAATCTTGTGTTGGCTGATCCGTCGTTTCATACGCCGGCACCCATTGAATTACTTATAGCTGGTGACCTGTTTCCATTCATTTACAGCGGCAAGAAAATAATGCCTGTTCAAATGGGGATGCCGGTCGCTATTGAATCTATATTTGGCTACGTTATAACAGGCCCAGTAGACTTAAACCTGCTAGCACAAAGGAATACTGCAATGGCGACAGCTAGCAGCAGTAAGACAGATCAAACCTTCTGTGGCTTGAGCAGTAACGTAAGTCTTGATCGAGTTATGGAGACTTTTTGGGATATTGAGAATATACCGTCAGAAAAGTCGGTAAAACCGGACGATATATTGGCAGAAGAGCAGTTTGCTACTGATCATAGTCGGGATGAAAGCGGAAGGTATACTGTCAAGTACCCGTTTAAGTCAGACCACGCTCTCGGTGATTCTCGACAGATGGCCATACGTAGGTTGATCAATTTAGAGAAGAGACTTGATAAAGACCCTCTGCTCAAGTCTGAATACAAAACGTTTATGTCGGAGTATGAATCACTGGGTCACATGACCCGCTTAGGAAATATACAAAATGTCGCATCAAAATATTTGATTCCACATTTTTGTATTTTCAAACCAGCAAGTACCGCCACAAAGTTACGGACTGTATTTGATGCATCGTGCAAAACAACAAATCAGAAATCTTTAAATGATGTTGTTTTACCCGGTCCGAAACTTCAGGCAGATATTAATAAAATATTAATTAATTTTCGTTAGCATGATATTTGTCTATCTGCAGACATTTGTAAAATGTATCGACAGATACTAATTCATAAGGAGCAGCGTCCATATCAACACATATTGTGGAGAGATTCAACAGATCAACCTATTCAGGTTTACGAGCTCAACACAGTAACTTACGGTGTGGCCAGCAGCCCCTACTTGGCAATTAAGGTATTGCACACTTTAGCAGACACCGAAGCACGCAACTATCCATTGGCTGCTCAGGTCTTAAAATGTGGATTTTTCATGGATGACTTGTTATGGTCTGAGCCAAATATCGAGGATGCTCTACGACTGCAGACAGATCTTCGCATTCTACTGGAGAAGGCTGGCATCGTATTAAGAAAGTGGGCTAGTAACCATAGCTCTGTTCTCGCAGCAGTACCAGAGTCTCATCGGGAGAGTCCAGTTGAGTTCGACGATGATCAACTGTCACTCAAAGTTCTGGGTCTCCAGTGGCATCCTCGTACAGACTGTTTCTCTTTTCGCACAGTAACCCTGGGAGGAGAAGTTACGAAAAGAAACATTTTGTAACAAATTGGTCGCCAGTTCGATCCCCTCGGTTTCGTTGCACCATGTATTTTTTATGCAAAATCCTTTATGCAGAAGCTTTGGATCAAGAATCTCAGCTGGGATGAACCACTTCCCCTTGATCTAGAGAAGGAATGGTTGGCATATGCGTCCGAACTACCGCTCTTATCCAATTTAAAACATGATCGTCAGGCTACAATCAAGAAGCATTCACGATATCAAATCGTAGGTTTCTGTGATGCATCCAGCTTAGGATATGCAGCAGTTATTTACTTACGTTCACTTAATAATGATGGCGAGGTCAAAGTGAGTTTGATTTTAGCTAAATCCAAAGTCGCGCCCTTGAAAACTGTTAGTATCCCTCGTCTTGAACTAATGGCTGCGCATTTATTGGCCAAGCTCGTAAAATACATAAAATCAATTCTTCTTGAACAGATCCCGATTCATGATATATTTCTGTTTACGGATTCGTCTGTGGTGTTAGGATGGCTAAACACTCCTACATATAATCTTAAAACGTTTGTTGCTACTCGTATCTCGAAAATATTAGATACCATTTCAAATGAAAGTTGGTCCCACGTTAGTGGCACTTTCAACCCTGCAGATATATGTTCTCGAGTTGCACTTCCTTCGACGTTGATGGCGTCGAAGGAATGGTTTGATGGACCAGCCTGGTTGTACACTTCATATGACTACTGGCCAATTAAACACATTGAACAATTCAAAATTGTAAATGTACCTGAAGTGAAGCAAGCTAACATAACATTACTACAAGCTTGTAACACTAAAGATAAGAATTCGAATTATATTAATGATGTAATTCAGAAATATTCAAAGTTTTCAAAACTTCTTAATGTGTTTGCTCGATGTTGGCAATTTATCGATAATTGTCGAACATCTAAATCATTGCGCAACACTAGTGTTCCTACTATTTTAAATCTAACTAAAGCACATAACATTCTTGTCAAAAGTGTTCAACTTGCACATTTTTCCGATGAAATTGAATCAATATCAAAAGGAAACAATGTGAAGTCTTTGAAAAATTTAAGTCCCTTTATAGATCCCCTGGGATTCCTCAGGGTGGGGGGTAGACTTGCCGAGTCTAATCTACCCTATGGAAAAAAACACCCGCTACTTTTACCGGAGAAGTGTCAATTCACTTATTTATTGATAGAACATTATCATAAAATTTATTTACACGTAGGTCCGCGTACTCTGCAAAGTTTGATAAATCAAAAATACTGGATAATTTCAGCACGCAGTGTCATTCGTTAATGCATATCTAAGTGTATTCCATGCTTCAAGGCTAAGCCAACTACGTTGCAGCCAATCATGGGCAACCTACCTAAATATCGTTGTAAAGACATACATGCCTTTCACACGGTGGGTCTTGACATAGGCGGGCCATTTTATACAAAAGAGAGTCACCGGCGTAACGCAAAAGTTCATAAGAGTTACTTATGTCTTTTTGTTTGTTGCGCGATGCGTGCCGTTCACCTAGAAGCTCTTTCAGCGCTCACTGCGGAGTGTTTTTTGGCTACGTTCGACCGGTTTACGGCTAGGCGTGGGCTTTGTCACACATTGGTATCAGACAACGGTAGAAATTTTATTGCTGCAGGAAAGCATCTTGCGGAAGCAGTACAATTTTACAATGAAAACTATAATCAAATGTTAGACGGCTTCAATTCGCGTCAAATCAACTGGAAATACAATCCACCAGCTGGCAGCCATTTTGGCGGGCTATACGAAAGTGGTATTAAATCGGCGAAGCAACATTTAAAACGCGTTATTGGCGATCGCTCATTAACTTTTGAAGAGTTGAGTACTCTTTTCGCACGAGTCGAGGCCGTACTTAACTCACGTCCGTTAACTGGTTTGTCCAGCGATCCTAACGAATTTCAAGTACTGACACCGGGTCATTTTTTAGTAGGTCGCGAGCTTCTCACAGTTCCAGAGTACGTACTGACTGATGAACCTACTAACAGACTGTCGCGTTGGCAGGTAGTCCAGCAAGCTTCCCAACGGTTTTGGAGTCTATGGCGGAAAGAATATTTACACACGCTTCAACAACGTTACAAATGGCAAAAAAGTTGTCGAAATATTAAAGTCGGCGACATGGTTCTCATCCACTCCGATGCACCAGCTTTACACTGGCCACTTGGTCGAGTCGCGCAGTTCTTTCCCGGTCCAGATGGTGTTATTCGTGTGGTGAAAGTTCGTACACCAACTAGCGAATTTATAAGACCTGTCGTTAAACTTAGTCCTCTCCCTCTGGAGCAGGAAACATGTTAATGTTATGTATCTAATTGTTTTAATAAGCTCACGCAATTACCGAATTGTGTGAGTATCTAGCTTAAGATAGATAACTTTTATTATTATTATACAGTCCACTACTCTAATGTATTTAGCTATTGTTATTTGATGCTAATTATTTTCAACTTTGTTATTCAAACATCTATCATTGTCCTTGGTTTTATAACCGGGAAATCCTGGCGGATTTCGGTGGGAGGAATGAAGGGTTTTGTAATGCTTGCAATAACCATAAACCGCTCACCGGAACGTATCAGTGTCGCATGTGACAAGTGACGTTAGTGTCATTGGCGCCACCAACCCAATTGTACAAATCTTCAAAAAATTCGAATACGGAGCGAGCGGTGAGTTTACAAATAATTTAATTGCAAGCCTATTTTATTATCAATATTTACGTGCCAATCCGCACAGGTATATATGCGTGTTTGTGTAAAATACATGGTAGTGTGTGTAATGATTTTTTTATTGATTTAATGTATTTTTTATGCATAATTAAAAAAAAAAAAATAGCATTCGTCGCTTCTTCTCTATACAAACTGAAACTGAAATTTCGCACACTTATGTGCGAAATTTCATACTCCTCCGTCAGCGCAATTTTCGGGGTACAAAGATTTTTCGTCTATAGATTTTAAAATAAAAGTAGCAGAGTGGCTGATACGCATGACATTTTATACCACCAATGAATATTTTAATTTTAAACAGACGAGTAATAAGAACTTAATAATGAATTGACTAAATTATATAAAAATTTTAATGACATTATTTTAAATTAATTGTTTTTATAAATAATATATTAACTAAAAGAGACATAATTGTATATTAAATATTTGTTGTAATTTTAACTAAGATCAGTATAATCAGTTATATAATCATAAAATCTTTGTTTTTTTTATTTATTTTTATTGCAGGAATCAGCAGACAGGCAGACGGCCCACTTGATGGAAAGCAGTTACTACAAATGCGCTGCTGTTCTCTTAAGGGAAACTGGAATCTGGTCACTGATGCCGGAACACAACTCAAGGTTGTTATGGCGACATACTTTAGACCAGGGGTGGTCGCCGTCCAGTCGGTCAAATGCCCTACCACCCGGCTGTGGGTTGTTTTGTCGCCTCTTACGACAGGCCGCCCCAACGCAGGAAATTGTATTCTTTCTCCGTTCCTGCACGGAGAGAATGTAGTCATAAGGACAACATACGGCTTGTAACCGAAAATAGAAAAAGTTTGTATGCCTGTCAAGGCGAAACATGTAACTCGAGACTTAGCATAACATCTGCAAATATCCATCAAACAAATAAATTACTTTGACTTTGACTTTCGAGATATTTACATGAACTACTTTTGTTGTTTCAACCAAATTGACTGACATAAATGAACCACGCAATTTCAGCTTAATATACGCTATTCGATAATTTACCTTAGGATGTTTAGAATCCTTAGCAACAGAGACGATCTCGACCAAATCCTCGTGGCGTATACCGAACTTGCCGACTTTGTAATAACCAGGCTCTGAAAAAATAGTACCAATATATTTGTTTGTCACTAGCTGATCCCACTTCGTTGGGCATGAGAAAAAAATAAAAAAATACTTATTATTAATACATACATAGATAACTTCACGCCAGTTCCCTTGCGGGGTAGGCACGAACAACAGAGGGCCATTCAGACTTATTGTTACACACCTCACTTGCTTCTTTGACATTCATAACTCTTGTCATGCACGCTCGTCTATTCTTAAGGCTCCTGGCATCACCTTCTGCTAGTACACGATCAACTTGATCATGGAAGGTGTGTCGTGGCCTTCCACGACTTCTGCATCCATCCACTTTTGCATTATTATTAATCACAATCAAATATATCACTCGGGAATAATGTAGCTTTCTACTGGTGAAAGAATCTTCAAAATCGGTTTAGTGGATCCAGAGATTACCCCCCTACAACGTCACAAACTCACAAACTTTACCTCTTTATAATATCAGTATAGACTAGAGTTTGCCTTTTAGTCCCTGGTTAGCTCTATTTTACTTATATAAACTTAATTAGAGAAAGAAAGAAAAAACGATTATTTGCCAAATGCGACACAGACAAATTATAAAATAGACGAGACAAAAAGTTTTATTTTTTTTATTTTTTTTTATTGCAGAAGTTCAGCAGACAGGCAGACGGCCCACTTGATGGAAAGCGGTTACCATCGCCTATGGACATTTGCAACACCAAAGGCACTACAAATGCGCTGCTGCTCTCTTAAGGGAGACTGGAACCTGGTCACTAATGCCGGAACACAACTCAAGGTTGTTATGGCGATATATTTTAGACCAGGGGTGGTAGCCATCCAGCCGGGCAGATGCCCTACCACCTGGCGCTATTCGACAAACGAGGTTCGCACTCAGTATATTGCTGTGTCGGGAGATACTCCGCCACATCACTGATGATGACGGCCTCTGTGGTTGAGCGGGCTAAGCTAAGCGGCCTTTGCCGGCCTACCTCACTGCAACGCAGAGGCTCCGGGTTCGATTCCTAGTATAGTAAATTTCGGAAACGTATTTTCTCCGTTATTTACTATGGTCTGAGTTTCTTGAATCGGCCCCAGAGTAGTCCGTTGTATATTAGCCATAACAGAAGCGTAACTTGCTTAATTTGGGGATAGGCTCCGGGTTCGATTCCTGGTATAGTAAATTTCGGAAACTTATTTTCTCCGTTATTTACTATGGTCTGGGTGTTTGGGATCGGCCCCAGAGCAGTACGTTGTTTATTACCCATAACACAAGCGTAACTTGCTCAAGAGGCTATGTAGACCCGATTCAAATCGGTTTTTCACAAAATCAACCCCGCACGGCCAATATTTACTTCGATGGAACAGCGCGTAATAAAATTTCGACCGTGGCGAAATATTGCAACTGAACATACCTACACGCAGCGCGTCCATATCAACTTGATTCAATTTATTTCATTCTAAGGCTCGCGAGAGCGAGACAAGATATTCTAAAGTGAGATAGATCGTTTATATGCTTAATGGCTATTGAAATTTTGACACCACTTCCTAAGCGTCTTTAGCCCAACGGTTTATCAAGCGCAATAGGAACTAGAAGATACCGATTTCGAATCCTTCTCAGGCTGTACCTTTTTTTTATTGTGCCAACAATTTTTTAGACGGGTAAACTTTATTAAAATTATGTAATTGTATTATGGAACAACAATGAATCCATATATATATTAATATAAATGCGAAAGTAACTCTGTCTGTCTGTCTGTTCTGTTTTCACGGAAAAACTACTGGACTGATTTGGCTGAAACTCAGTATATATATATATATATATATATATATATATATATATATACATATATATTCGATGCCGATGATGAACATAGGATATTTTTTATCCTAAACAATGGGATAGTTTCCGGGATAAAAATATATTTGTCTTTCTGTTTGTTTTACTTTTACGGAAAAACTATTGCACCGATTTGGCTAAAATTCGGTATATATGTAATTTTAATAATTATGGTGGACAAAGGATAATTTTATCCCGGATAATGGGATAGATTTATGTAAAGGTTATCTCAGAAAGTAGAACAGGTTTTTTTATGATTTACCATTTCGGTCATTTCGGCTTGTTGGGCCATTTTAACCATTTCGGTCAATTCGGCCATTTGGGCCATTTCAGCATTTTCAGTCATTTCGGTCATTTCATTTCATCATTTAGGCCCGTTCGGCCAAATATATTTTCATCCCGAAAACTATCTCATTTTTCGGGATGAAAAGTACTTCTTGGCCACCCTCGGTATTAAAATTACATATGTACCTAGTTTCAACCAAATCGGTTCAATAGTCTTTCCATAAAAGGATAACAAAGCGAGAGACAAGTATGCTCACAACATCAGCTATCTGCCAATGAAAATTACGTCAAAATCGATCTAGCTGTTTTAGAGATTATCCGGAACATCCAGACAGACAGACAGACAAAAATTCTAAAAGTAGCATTTTTGAAATCTCCTGGTCCGATTTTTAGTTTTTATTTTGAGATTACAAACAGGCACATCACTTTTATTTATGTCTATAGATAAAAACTGTAAAATAAATAGTAATAGATAAAACATAACAGGGCTAAATAAAAAAAATAGTTAGAAAAGGAAAATGGAGCGAGCACTGTAACTTGAACTATGAACTCTGGTCTTCATAATTTTAATTGGACCTACTTATGCAAAACAGACCCAATCCACAAACATGCCAAAATTGGGTTAAGGATGCAGAAGGCTTTCAAAATGCACCTTCTATCGACTCAATAAGAATCGTAAAGAGCTGACAACATTTACAGAATAAAATATTTTTATCACAAAGTAGCTAACCCACACAACACCAAGAATATAATAAACTAACAATATGACCCACGGTAATTCAAAAACCTAAAAGGTTCACCATTTTTATTTTTTCATAAAAGATCAGACTGCATAGTTCCTTGTATTATTTTTATTTTTTGTCTATCAAATAGAACCATGCCGGTTGATTCTTGTTTGCGTATTGAAAATCAAATAATCCTATATTTTCACAAAGATTCATATTACTTGGTTTCTTGTTGAAATAATTATTTTTATATCATCTAATTAGTCATGTCCTTTGAATCTGTGTTGTTAAATAAATTTCTTGATATAATTATTTATCCAGTCAATGATAGCTACATAGGCTATGGGATTTATAATTTTTTTAATTTAATTTATTTTGTCTCAAAAGTCATACATCTGGTGGACTATTTATTGTATGTGGCAACTTTTACCAACTAAATAAATGGAAACTACTAAACTAAATAATAACTACTAAACTAAATAAAAAAAAAACTTTTACGAACTAATTTAGTTACTAACTAATATTGGCGATTGCAACGGCAACATTACGTGAAAAATCGGCATCACAGAACGGAAAGCTGTTGTTTCTGTGATATGATTTCTTTGTCAAATATAATTAATACCTACTATTTTGTGTCCAATCATGAAGAGAGTGATCACAAGAATATAGAATATGATATCTAGCTGTCTGAATCAGTCTGATAATGAAGATAATGACAGACAAGGTATGTAAATCTTATTTTGAGGTTACAAAAGCTTAAGTTGTTTCATAAAACTTTTTGTCATTTTTTTAAATAGTACAATTAAATATTCATTTTTATAGAACATGAAGTTTATAATAGTTTGAACATAACACAATTAACATCCTTAATTACAAATCAATTTTCATACCAAAAACCAGTATATGTTATGTAAAATTTTTAAAAAGTTTTTAAATTTTGAAAATTATAAGTTTTCTGATTGTGTTTTTCTTATTAATGTTGTTATGAAAAAAACTATATTATTAAAAGAAATATGTCTTTTTTTTAAGAAATATAAATAAATAAATGAGTTATTCTTTTATTTTTCCATCAAACTATGCCAACGTAATAACTAAACAAGGGACCAACTCACACACAAATAATTTTACTAAAAGGAACCATCGAGGTTGTTTGATTACTATGTAATTTGAAATTATTTACATTAAAATTGTACTTGAATATATAGGACAAAATATAATATACAATATTCTAATTTTCTTTTCCAAAATATAGACATATTTTTTTTGTATGCAAAATTTTAATAAAAATGCTTTTTCTCAAAACTGTCAGTATGGGGGTTGGTTCCATTTTGCATAAGTAGGTCCAATAATCCAGTGTCTACATCATTTCTATTGAGAAACATAGATGGCGCTTTCGGATTTTAATGTTACCGGTAAGATTGATTTAAATAGATTTTATTGTCAGTAGTATAAAAGTCCACATGAAATGAAATATAATAATATAGAAAAGTATTTTTATTGCATTTTATAAAATTATTTAAGAAGAGAAAAAGACCATTTTATCAACTTTGATATAAAAATAAAAAGTTCTACTAGATCAAGTGAAGCACTTGTCTACATAATTTCTATTGAAAAACATAGATGGCACTTTCGAATTTTAATGTTACCGGTAAGATTGATTTAAATACATTTTATTGTCAATAGTATAAAAGTCCAGATGAAATGAAATATAAAAATATAGAAAAGTAAGTAACCGAATAAAAGAACTACAATGGTCCAATTTCTTATAATACGATACGTTAAAAGAACTACAATGGTCCAATTTCTTATAATACGATACGTTACTGTTATTTATTTCAGCGATGTACGATTAACAGTAATCATAACATTAAAGATTGAAGAACACGTTTAGATGTTACTTTGCAATTATTTTCTATCGAGAAAATTTATCGAAAATGCGTTTTGAATACAAAAAAGCCGTCATAAATATGATCAAGATTGACATATATTTTTTTCACCGAATTAAAGTGTGTATAATTATTGTAACAACGGCTGACAAATCGATCATAAAACGCTTTTTGTCTGTTGTCTCGCTGTTAATTTGGGGATATACAACGTCTGTGTTTGTCTGCCGATTAATATAACTGTTTTGCATTCCAACAAAACAGGTATTATGTGTTGACTGAGACACACAGTGTTGTTAGAAGAAAGCATGTAATAATTTGCCACTATTTAATATCTATAGTATAAAAACTCACCAATTTCATCATGATTTTATACCTTTCTCTTTTACTCACCAGCATGACATCTCTTTCCTTGATGTGACAGATTTGAGATAGCTGTCAATTCATATGGTCTTCAGCACACCAGCAAGAAACTTGCTGCAACACTGTGTGTCTCAGTCAACACATAATACCTGTTTTGTTGGAATGCAAAACAGTTATATTATGTGTCTCTGTCGACACACAGTGTTGTTAGAAGACCTGTTTGTTATCTGCTGGTGAAAACACAAGTAATACAATGCATATGATGATTAGAGATTTAAAATATTTCTCAAAGTATATCCGATTTACTTTAAGAATTTTAATTTGTCTGTGAAGGAAAATAAAAAATTAATACTAATAACCTCAAAATTCATCAATTTCCAACAATATTGATTTATATTATTATATGGATAATAGTCTCTCGCTTTGCTGGAAGAAAACTCTTTGGAGTTGTTAATCTTGTTTTGGTACATCACCACTCTCTGTAGTTTTATATGTAACTACTTTGTGTACAATAAAGAAAGAAAAAATAATAATCCTCCTATCTGAAATCAATTATTATTTTAAAGAAAATGTTGATTAGATGATAAGATCTCAAGGTTCCTTGGTAAAGAACTTATCTTATGAATCTTCTATTAAAAATGGAAAACCTAAAGGTAAACATAACTAAAGAGCCTTAATAACAACTAAAATTAGCTTATAGCTAATCTTGACTAGGTCTGATATTATTAATAGAAATATCTGTATATTTCAATACTTATAAGATTCCTCTAATATCTCTTGTCATTTTATAACTAACATCTTGTATCAACATCTAGCTAATAGATATATATGTAGAGTAGTATTAATCTCCCCCCCCCCCTTTTTTTTTTATAGAGTACTATATTGTATATTTACAAAAAATATTATATACAATGTCTCTGAATAATTTGCTAAGCGTCATAGACTATGTAGACGCGACCGTTAGGCGCAGGAAAGAGACGGGTCGGACTGAGATAGATATAGTTTATTTTTAACCGTTATTAATTTGAAATTAAATAAATAAATTATAAGAATAAGAATTGAATATAAAATGTAATAAGCCTTAACTCACTAGGAAATAAATGTTGTAGCGTTGTGCCTTTTATTGAAAGTAGGACCCTATTAGATCCCGGTAAATGAGACCGGGCTACGGGCGTGCAGAACGCCGCCTGGAGCCCGGGACTCAGCATGTAAAGGGAACCGGGTTACAGGCGTGCAGAACGCCGCCTGGAACCCGGGACCCAAAAGGGTAGCGGAAACCGGGCTACGGGACTGCAGAACGCAACCGGAGCCCGGGATCCGTGAGGTATGCCTGCACTACTGCCTACTCCGAACGCGAGTAGGCCATAATGATAGTGCAGGCAGAGGTCCGCGCTCGACAGCGCACGTTTTTGTAATGAGGTAATGGTAAGTTTTTTTTTTTTTTATTGGACTTGACTTTATGTTGTTGGTCCGAAGACCTTACAACTTTACCGGGGTTTTTGGGGCGAGTGCCTTCGCGAAGCGAAGGCGCTCGAGCCCGGGGGGGCAACTTGCTCGAGGGAGCTCCCTAAGGAGTTTTACCTCGGCTGAACTGTTGCCATGAGAGGGGGATGAATTTAATGATGGCCACCATAGGGCGACACAAAGCACTAATTGAGAACGGGCGACGGGTAATATAAAGCCCGAGGGGAAGGATTCCGGCGGGCCGGGATCGGTGGTTTGCGGCGGCCTACGCTATCTTACTGCCGTTTCGCAACGTGTTATGGCTGGGAGAGAAGAAACGGCGAAAGAAACTTCCCAGCAACACGCCTAGTCTATCCTGTGGGGGGGCTATGTCTCCTAGCGTCCCTCGCAGGGACGTGGAGAGATCTTGATTGGCGGCGCCTGAGACGCCGCCGTCTGTGTCTGTCTGTCCGTGCCTGCCAGCCTGCCGTCCTAACCGCGGGCGGGCTGATCCGGGCCAGCCGTTTTGTGATAACGTCGACCCTGTCCGTGAGGACGTTACGCGGTCGTCGCACGAGAGCCTTTCGCCGAGGCTTATAATCGGACGCGGACACGACGAGTGGATTACGATGGTGCGGCGCGAGATCGAAATACTTACGCGAGAGCGACGTAATGTAGTTTTTGATGGAGGGAAGCTCCAGATCGCGGTGGAGGTCGACGTTACGCATATAGAGGGGAGCACCGACGGCTCTGCGCATGAATTTGTTTTGCACGATTTGCAATTTATCTAAAAGGGCAGGCTTGGCATGGCCGAATACCACACTCGCGTATGTCATGATCGGGCGGAGTAACGGTAAGGGCGCTCAGCGCTTTATATTTATACTAATGAAGCGGGGGGCGAGGTAAACGCCCATTACGACGTCCCGCTAACAAAAACTATGGGTCACAACTGTGTAAGGACCCTCGAAATATACTAAGATCTAGGGTGTACTAAAATGTATGATAGTGATAAGTTGAGATAAGGCTTAATGTATGTAAAATTAAGGAAATAAAGTAAAGGGGGTGTTACGACGAAGCGAGGGGTCGGCGGAGGCAGCATCTATAAATATAGGACGCCTTTGGGGCGCATTTTTGTAGTTCGTTAGTAGTTCATTAGTAGTTCGTTTTGTAGTTCGTGAGTAGTTCGTTAGTTCGTTCGCAGTTCATAAGAAGAAGCTCCCTCCCGCCGACGCCAACGAAGTTGAAGCCTCCCGTAGCATCGTTTTCGGTTGTTTTCATTTCGGAAAATCGGTTACCCGAACCAGCGACCAACCCTCTACAGTCCTACAGTCCACTGCAACACCAACATCGTCTGGTCAGCTTCGAGCCGTATTGGAAGAACTGAAGTATGCCGAATACGAGAAGCAGAATCGAAAAGGACGCTGCGCAGGCGAACAAGAAGAGTGCGACAGAGGTAGCAACAACCTCAACGACAACTGGCAGTGTCACGGCGGAATCCGGAACAGAGACTAGCTCAGTAAAAGCAACGACCGTAAAAGCAACGACAGTAAAAGCAACTGCCGTAAAAGCAACGCCAACGGCGTCGGCAACGACAGTAAAAGCAACAATGCCGGTCTCTGTTACGGATTTGCAGCCACAACCACCGCCAGTTTTACGCGAAATACTTCGCAGAAAAGAATGCACTCTAGAAGAAACTTCAAGACCGCAGTCACTACGCTCCACGACTTCCCGCAGACGACTTGCCGAGCTGGAAGCCAAAGAGAGACTAGCCGCATTGAAGTTGAAACAGTTGGAGGCAGCCGTTGAACTCGAACAAGCGAGAATAAATAGGCTACAAGCCGAATCATCGGACGATGATGACGTCATCGAAGAAAGCGAACTACCATCAAGAAGAGTGGACATGTGGTTCGAGAGACTGCCGCAAACGCAGGAACCACATGCCACAGAACCCCCCCCCCGCCCCAGCGACGTTAGCCAGCGATATAGGGAGAATGAATGAACGGGGACAGGGCGTCCACGTCGGAAATATGGCACGCGGACAACGGGTCTCAGAACGAGGCCCGCCTGCACGTTCAAACGTCATGGATGTGACGTCACTGGCAGAAGCGATCACTGAAGCGGCGCGAACGAGCACAAGACAGGCGCAGCGATACATGCAAGAACTCCCGACCTTTAATGGAAATAGTGGCGAATGGCTGTCCTTCCAGGCAGCCTTTCGGGAAACGGGAGGGAGCTTCTCAGCAGGGGAGAACGTCGCGCGCCTACGTAGAAGCCTAAGGGGAGCCGCACTGGAGGCCGTCAGTGCCCTGCTGATTACCCAGACGGGGCCTGAAGATATTTTGAAGGCATTGGAAAGAAGGTTCGGCCGTCCAGATGCCCTTGTGCTGGGAGAAATGGAGAAAATGAAGACATGGACACGAGTCACCGACAGCCCTCGGGACTTGTGCTTATTTGCCAACAAGATGGCAAACCTAGTAGCAACAATTGAAGTATTGAACAAGCCGCAGTATTTACATAGCCCAGAGATGCTACGCGCGGCAGTGGAGAAGCTGACTCCAATCGTAAGGAACAAGTGGTACGACTATGCAGCTGTGAAGACCGAAGGGGTTCCGGAACTTAAGAAACTTGCGAGCTTCCTGAATGAAGAGGCAGACAAGTGCGCCGCGTATGCACCGATCGAACGCGAGAGCGAGATGGCACGATCGAAAAGGAGGACGGAGCACATACACATAGTGAACAACGACAGTGAACGCGTGAATATGAGAAAAAGTGAACCGTGCCCAGTCTGCAAACGCGATCATAAACTTAGCGATTGCCGCAAGTTCGTCGGTGCGGATGTGAGCGCGCGGTGGGACTTAGCCAAAAAGTGTAAAGTGTGCTTCCGCTGCCTGCGAAGTAGGCATCGACGTTCTTCGTGCCGCGCCCCGCCGTGTGGGGTGGAAAGGTGTACGCTACACCACCACCGCTTGCTGCATCACCAAAGGAGACCTGAAGTTAACGAGGTAAGTCCAAGTGCAGTGAGTGTGACGTCAGAACCGGCGGGAGAAGTGTTAGCGTCCGCGATCAACAGCGTTATCAATGATGGAAGAAACAAACGACGTGCCTATCTGAAGGTGGCCCCGGTCGCTATAACCGGACCGAGGGGCAGTCGTCACACCTACGCACTATTGGACGAAGGCAGCACCGTGACCATTATTGATGCGCAACTGGCCGAGCAACTGGGACTTAGCGGACCACGGGACCCCATGAAGATGCAGGGAGTCAACGGTGAAGAATCATCGCACGACTACAGCATGCGAGTGTCCGCCAGGATAAGAGGCTCATATGAAACAGAAGAACACACACTAAGGGACGCTCGCACAATAAAGAACATGAGCTTCTTCAGCCAGACCGTTCATCGGAGCGATGTGCAGGGCTGTGCACATCTGCAGGAGATAGAAAATGTACTCATCTATGAAAGAGCTACACCGAAGATACTAATCGGCCAAGATAATTGGGAGCTGATTATTTCAAATGAAGTACGTAAAGGCCCGCGTCACCAACCGGTCGCCTCTCGTACGCAGCTGGGTTGGGTGCTGCACGGCTGCCGCACCTCAACCACATCGCCGGTCGTGTTCTGCTCACACTTGAGCATGATGGAAGAAGACCACGACCCGCTTGAAGAAATTATGAAAAAATATTTCGCGTTGGAATCACTGGGAATCGAACCCAGAACGCAGGTTAGCGATCCACAACAACGCGCCTTGGAAATATTGGAAAAGAAAACTCGTCGTTTGGAAAATGGACAATTTGAAACGGGACTTTTATGGAAAGATGAAAGTTCACCTATGCCAAATAATTATGAAAATGCATTGAAGAGACTTCAGAACTTAGAAAAAAAATTGGATCGCGATGAAGAGCTTAAAGCGAAGTATGAAGAGAGAATTGGAAATTTAATGTTGTCAGGCTACGCCGAGCGCGCCTCCACTCCCCCCACCAGCGGGAGGACGTGGTATCTTCCCCACTTCGCCGTCGTGAATCCAGACAAGGAGAAAATAAGGGTGGTCCACGACGCAGCCGCCAAGTATCATGGCAGAAGTCTGAACGATATGTTGCTGCCTGGACCCGACCTTCTTCGATCACTACCGGGAGTCATCATGAAGTACCGGCAGTATCCAGTGGCAGTGTCTGCCGACATAAAGGAAATGTTCATGCAAGTGAAGATCATAGAAGCCGACAGGGATGCATTACGCTTTCTGTGGCGTGGCAACCGCCGCGATAGCGAGCCTCCAGAGGAATATAGAATGACGTCGCTCATCTTTGGTGCAACGTCTTCGCCTTGCGTAGCCTTGTACGTGAAAAACAAGAACGCAAGGGAATTTGAAAATGAAGACAGAGAAGCGGCGAGGGCAATAGTGGTCAATCATTACATGGACGACTATCTGCAAAGCCTTCAAACAGTTGAAGAAGCCAGGAAAATGACAGCTGCCGTTGACAACATACAGCGGCGAGCGGGTTTCCAACTCCGAGGGTGGACCTCCAATTATAAGGAGGCGATTTCAAGCTTCGCGCCATCCGGTCAAACCACCGTTGAAATCGGCGGGAGCGAAATAGAAAAAACATTGGGTCTGATGTGGCACGTGAGAGAAGACACGCTTGGCTTTCGTGTCAATCAAAGAAGAGTTCCGGCAGAAGTATTGGAGGGGAGTCGAATGCCGACGAAGAGAGAAGCACTGGGACTCATCATGTCGATATTCGACCCCCTGGGGTTCATTTCCCCCCTCACCACACCGGCGAAACGCATCATGCAAGATACATGGAAATATAAAACAACATGGGACGAAGTCATCCCGGAGGAACTGCAAGACAAATGGAAAAATTGGCTGAGAGACTTGATATCTCTACCTAACTTACGCATTCCACGCTGCTACGAATATTCACCGGCAGCGATCAGGGAGTTGCACACATTCGTCGATGCTAGTGAAGAGGCATACGCTGCGGTTGTGTACATACGCACGACACGGGCGGACGGCCGGGTCAACGTCATGATAGCGGCAGCTAAAAGTCGCGTGACACCAATGAAACCAGTCTCCATTCCGCGACTCGAACTCCAAGCAGCCGTCCTGGGAGCCCGCCTGAGCAAGTCCGTGCAAGAGGGACACGACTGGGAATTACACCGTCACACATACTGGAGCGACTCGCGCACTACGCTAGCATGGATTCGAGCGGAACCGCGAACTTACAAAACGTTCGTGGCCCATCGCCTCGCCGAAATAGAAGACCTCACTAAGAAGAATGAATGGCGATGGTTACCCTCGGCGCAGAACGTTGCAGACGACGCAACGCGTAAAACACCAAGCGACTTCAACCCACAACACAGGTGGTTTACGGGCCCCAAGTTCCTGTATCTTGACATAGAAAAATGGCCGCAAGAAACGAAGACCGAGGTGCCAACCACCGGAGAAGAAAAGTGCGCAACATTAACTGAAGACAATGACGTCATCGTCATCGACTTCAAACGTTTCTCACGTTGGACTACCATAGTGAGAACGATGGGACGCGTACTTCAATTTATCAGACTGTGCAAACGACCCACGAACACGGTGGCAGCCGCGCGCCGTAAAAGAACAAAGAAGAATCCTACTCCAGACGAAGAGTGGAAGAAAAACATAAAGAAGAAGAACAAAGAAAAATCGAAGTGTCCAAAAGAAAATAACGTTGAAAGAAAATTCAAGAAAATCAACGGGAAAATGTTAATGTTGTCTGAGCGTAAACTCATTGCGCTCGCACAACGCGAATCGTTCGGCGATAAACCGCTCGATACGATACGTCGACGTCATAACAAGGGAGAGCTCGCCGGTTTAACTATAGAAACCGACGAACATAACATATTGCGACTGCGAGGAAGAATCGACGAGGCGCAAGAAATAAGCTACGAGATGGCCAATCCTGCCATCTTAGACGGGAAACATAAATACACAAAGTTGTACATACAACATGTACACGAGAAACTACACCATGGTGGCGTCGAGATGGTGGTCAACGAGCTACGACAGCGGCTGTGGGTTATGAAGATACGGCCCTCAGTCAAAGCAGTGTTGAGGAACTGCCTCCAATGCCGACTGAGGAGGGCCCAGCCAGCGAGTCCATCGACGGGGAGCCTGCCTGCAGCTCGCCTGGCGCATCACTCGCGCCCCTTCACCTTCACGGGCGTAGACTATTTTGGCCCACTGGAGGTGACCGTGGGCCGTCACCGGGAGAAGAGATATGTGGCGTTATTCACATGTATGACGTCACGGGCACTACACCTCGAGGTCGTCGCGTCGCTGAGTGCTGACTCAGCCATCAACGCGCTGCGCCGCTTCATAGCGCGGCGCGGCGTCCCCACCGAACTCTGGAGCGACAACGCTACGTGTTTCCGCTCGGCCGACCGCGAACTCGCGGAGGCTGGGCGCGCCGTCGAAGAGGAAGCGTCGCGCCGGCAGATCGCCTGGCGGTTCTTACCGCCGGCGGCACCCTTCATGGCCGGCGCCTGGGAGCGCATGGTGCGCACCGTCAAAGAGGCGTTGCGCGTCACCCTGCGCGAGCAGCGCCCGAGCGATGAGACGCTCGCCACACTGCTCGCCGAAGTCGAAGCCACCGTGAACTCGCGGCCGCTCACTCATGTGGCCGTGGGTCCCGACGAGCCCCCAGCCATCACGCCGAACCTGCTACTCCTGGGGCCGAACTGCCACATGCCGGCCCCCGGGAACTTCGAGGCCAGCGACGTGACTGCGCGCGCGCACTGGAGACGCGCGCAGTACCTCGCCGATGTCTTCTGGCGACGGTGGGTGCGGGAGTACCTGCCGCTACTACAATACCGGCGGGAGCCCTACGCAAGTGGTGACAACCCTAAGGTAGGCGATTTGGTTATTATTTGCGACCCAAATCTGCCCCGCAACACATGGCCCCGAGGACGAGTGACTGCAGTGCATCCCGGCAGAGACGGCGAGGTTCGAGTCCTGGACGTGACGACGGCCAGCGGACGAGTGCTGAGGCGGCCTACCAAGAGAGTCGTCGTGCTGCCCATAGGAGAATCGCGAGACGCGACGGCGGGAGAATGTTGACGACGACAAACACAATGTATGAAACTCACCGACCCGTCTCAATAGGCGATAAGAACATAGGTATAATTTGCTAAGCCTCATAGACTATGTAGACGCGACCGTTAGGCGCAGGAAAGAGACGGGTCGGACTGAGATAGATATAGTTTATTTTTAACCGTTATTAATTTGAAATTAAATAAATAAATTATAAGAATAAGAATTGAATATAAAATGTAATAAGCCTTAACTCACTAGGAAATAAATGTTGTAGCGTTGTGCCTTTTATTGAAAGTAGGACCCTATTAGATCCCGGTAAATGAGACCGGGCTACGGGCGTGCAGAACGCCGCCTGGAGCCCGGGACTCAGCATGTAAAGGGAACCGGGTTACAGGCGTGCAGAACGCCGCCTGGAACCCGGGACCCAAAAGGGTAGCGGAAACCGGGCTACGGGACTGCAGAACGCAACCGGAGCCCGGGATCCGTGAGGTATGCCTGCACTACTGCCTACTCCGAACGCGAGTAGGCCATAATGATAGTGCAGGCAGAGGTCCGCGCTCGACAGCGCACGTTGTTTTACCTCGGCTGAACTGTTGCCATGAGAGGGGGATGAATTTAATGATGGCCACCATAGGGCGACACAAAGCACTAATTGAGAACGGGCGACGGGTAATATAAAGCCCGAGGGGAAGGATTCCGGCGGGCCGGGATCGGTGGTTTGCGGCGGCCTACGCTATCTTACTGCCGTTTCGCAACGTGTTATGGCTGGGAGAGAAGAAACGGCGAAAGAAACTTCCCAGCAACACGCCTAGTCTATCCTGTGGGGGGGCTATGTCTCCTAGCGTCCCTCGCAGGGACGTGGAGAGATCTTGATTGGCGGCGCCTGAGACGCCGCCGTCTGTGTCTGTCTGTCCGTGCCTGCCAGCCTGCCGTCCTAACCGCGGGCGGGCTGATCCGGGCCAGCCGTTTTGTGATAACGTCGACCCTGTCCGTGAGGACGTTACGCGGTCGTCGCACGAGAGCCTTTCGCCGAGGCTTATAATCGGACGCGGACACGACGAGTGGATTACGATGGTGCGGCGCGAGATCGAAATACTTACGCGAGAGCGACGTAATGTAGTTTTTGATGGAGGGAAGCTCCAGATCGCGGTGGAGGTCGACGTTACGCATATAGAGGGGAGCACCGACGGCTCTGCGCATGAATTTGTTTTGCACGATTTGCAATTTATCTAAAAGGGCAGGCTTGGCATGGCCGAATACCACACTCGCGTATGTCATGATCGGGCGGATGCATGTTTTATACAAAGTAAGCTTGTGTCTGAGGGACATTTTGCTTCGTTTGTCTATCATGGGTGCTAAACGACCCATCACAAATCGCGCTCTATTTCGGATTATAGTGATATGCTCGTTGAAGCGCAAGTTCCGATCTAGGGTGACACCCAGGTATTTGGTGTACTTTTCCCAGGGAATTTGTTGTTCGTAGAGCGAAATGGTTTTTAGGCGAAGGCAAGCGCGTTTGGGGGAGCGAAGCGTGCCCGGGGAAAAGAACATTGCTGCGCTTTTCTCCGGGTTTACCTCTATCCTCCATTTGCGAAACCATTCGCCTAGCTCTGTGACAGCTGCCTGCAGCCGGACGCAAGCCATTTGTCGGTTTTGATCTGATGTATAGAGTGCGGTGTCATCCGCAAAGAGGGCCAACTCCACATCTGGAGTTTTTGGGATGTCGCTGGTGTACAGCGTGAAGAGTAGTGGCGACAGAGCCGAGCCCTGTGGTACACCGGCTGTGAGTGGGTGAGGGGACGAGCGCGTTCCCTCCACTCGAAAACGGAAGCTTCGGTCTAAGAGGAAGTCTCGCAAGATGAGCACGAGTCTGTCTGGCACACCGAACTGGTACAACTTGTAAATCAAGCCGTTGTGCCAGACCTTGTCGAAGGCTTTTGCTACGTCTAGGAACAGTGCGGCTGTTCCTATAGGGCGGGGGCGATGGGCAAAGTGAGATAGTATGTGCTCCGTGATGCGGTGCACCTGTTGCACGCATGAGTGTCTAGCACGGAAGCCAAATTGCTCATCAGGTAATAGATGTTTGCTGAAGGCAAAATCTCTAAGTCGTGAGAGGATGACTCTCTCGTAAAGCTTGCTGAGTGCGCTTAGTAGGCTGATTGGACGGTAGCTGGACGGTTTATTAGCCGGTTTTCCCGGCTTGTGAATACCAATGACATCTGCCTCCTTCCAGATCGCGGGGAAGGAGCAGTTTGTTATGGCGGCATTAAAGATGCTCACCAGGATTATAATTAGATGGGCGGGTAGGAGTTTTAAAACGCGATTGTTGATGCCATCGGTCCCTGGGGCCTTTCGCGGTTTGAGAGACTTGATCAGATCTTGCACTTCTTCGACCGTGACCGGGTCGAGTGTGGTTTCCGCTGGTAAGGAGGATCTACGTTCGACCTCGGAGTCCACCTCCGTCAGGTGTGACTGGTCGACGTTTTGCGTAGTGGGGGAGCATTGAAGCTCTAGACTCTGAGCAAGGCACTCGGCTTTCTCCTCGTCATCGAACGCCTCGGTGTTGTCGGCTCTTTCTAGCGCGGGTATGACAGTAAGGGTGTCTGATTTGAGAGCTCTAGCCAGCTTCCAGTACGCCTGGTGAGTTGGTTCGATATCCCTCAACGTTCTGTCCCAACGTTGTTCCCTGACTTCCCGGATACGTAGTTTGACCTCGCGCTCTAGTTCGCGGAGTCGGATTCTGTTATCCTCGGTGGGATATCTGTCATGAGCTCTGGAGGCGGCTCTCTTTTCCCTCAGCAGTATCCTCACCTCGTCCGGCAGGCATAAGTGGCGGTCATCCTCCACTGGCACCTGCCTGGACGAGTTCCGCACTGCGGATTGAAGGTGGCTGGTGAGGGCTTCGATCGCCCTCTCCGTGTCTTGGCGGGACCCGATGTGATCTGGGATGCGGTCCAGGTCTTGTGAGCTGGTTGCCTTGAGGAGGTCCCCAAGTCTCAACCAGTCCACAGAGGTCCTAGTTTCAGATGTCTGGTCTGTCTGTGGTCCTAATCTAAGGATAACCGGACGATGGTCCGAGTCTATATCGTCCATCGTTTCGATCGAATGGAACTGAAGAGTTACGCCCCTCAGTAATGCTAGGTCGAGAGTGTTTGGGGTCCCCCAGTCGCGGTTGGGGGGATATCTTGTGGGGGTCATGGGCGTTAGTATATCAAACAAAAGATTGTCTGATATATTTATTAGGGCTCTGCCATTGGTGTTAGTGGTATTGCAATTCCACTGCTCGTGTTTGCAATTCAGATCTCCGGCTATTATAACAGCCGGGCCTAGGTTGAATAGGGCTTCTAGGTCTTTTTTAATAAGGGTTTTTTGGCATGCGAGGTATGCTGAGACTATGACTAGAGGTTGGTGGCCAGTCATTGCTAGTCTGCAGGCGGATACCTCCATACCTTCTAGTGGAGGGGTGACTACAGGCATGCAGTGTAGGGATCTCCTGAAATAGATCAGGGTGCCGCCACCACGGCCTACCCTGTCATGTCTAGTGACCCGATAGTTAGAGATCTTTGGATCTCTATTACTCGGTTTCAGGAAGGTCTCCTGTACTAGTAGTATATCTATTTGATTGGTAACCAGGAAGTCATGGACCAAGTCGCGCTGGTTTCGAAGGCCGTTGGCGTTATAAGTCGCCAGAGTCAATGAGCGTGGTTTATTTCTACCTACATGCGCCATTTGTTACCGGTAACAAGAATTTGTATTAGGTTGTTTAGTTACAACGATCTAAGTATTTGGAGGAGGTACGCGTGATCCATTTCGATCACGAGTTGATCCCGGAGGGAGGGTTGAGTTGACTCTGAAACTTGTCTCAGTTTCCGAGCCAAGAGTTGGACCTCTTCCAGGTCGAAGGGCAAGTTCTTGGCGAATTTAGTCGCCAAAGCTAAGTCCTCCGCTATAGAGTGGTGGGCCGATGGCCCAGAAGGTGCCTTAGAAATGGGGGCGGGGGAGAGGGTGGCCGAGGGTAGGCCGGCCATAACTGGGGCACGCGTCCTCAGCGGAGGAAACGCTTCCGTCGTGGGAAGACCCGTCCAGTGGTTTACCACTGGAGGGGGGGCCGCCACGAATGCGGGTTTGTTCGGCACTTTTCTAGTGCCTTTTTGGGCATTGCCCTTTCCGACCTTACGTTTGGGTCGGGGGGCGGCAGGGCAGCCTCTGTAGTTAGCAGGGTGACCCGCTTGGCCGCAGAGGATGCAGCTGGGTGGCTCCGGGGAGTCCCGGGTGCGAGTGCACTCCGAGGTCCCGTGGTCGCCCAGGCACTTGACGCACCTGGGACGGGATTGACAATGAAGGGCAGAGTGCCCATAAAGTTGGCAGCGATGACACTGCCGTAGTGTATGTTTTTCGTGTGGACGTTCCACACGAAGGCCAGAGAGGCCACAGACCTTCTCAAGTTCGAAGATCTTTTTCCCCTCTGGGGAGAGGTCGAGGACAACCAATACTAGGTTTAGAGGCGACTTTGTGGCGTCGCCTCTGTGCATACGGTGCACTTCGTGCACTGGTAGGGCTTGGGACTTAAGGTCCTCTAGAATGTAGGAACTTTCAATTTCCTGAGGAAGTCCGCGAATTACAGCCCGAAGGCGTTTTTCTTCTGGCAGGGCGTAAGTGTAGTAACCGATTTTACGGTCACATAATAGAGTAGTTAGGGCGCGGTGGTCACTTGAAGATGTGACCATAACTTTGATGCCGTGTTGGGTATCACGGGCCTCTTTTATGGAGATTGCCTTACCTGGCAGTTCCTTAGCGAGTTGAAGCCAATGAGCTTTCTCGCGGATGATCAGGGGTGGCGGCGGGCGCTGTGAAGGTGGCCCAGGGCGGCTGGAAGGTGCCATTGTCGGTTTTGTGCCCGCAGTGGGGGCGGGGTTGGGGGGGACCTCCCTCTGGGTCTTTCGTTTTTTACTACGATTGACGGTTATGAAACCGTCATCGTCTTCGCGGTCTAAGGGGATATTCGCGGGAGGCGCGACATCCATGGGGGTAATTTCATCGGCTGGTGTAAGAGGGGCAACCCCGAGGTATTGCGAACCTTCAGTGGTTAAGTCGATTTCTCGACGAGAATCGATTACGCGATGGATGGGCGAACGCGAACGCGATGTCGTCGAACTCGCGGAGCTCGAACGCGGTTTTCCCGGTGTGGGACCGCGAGAAAACGAGGCGCGCGACTTTGGTGCCACACGGTGGGCGTCGTTGAGCGGGGGTGCGGGCGGCGGGCGCACCGGTAACACGGCGGGTACGGACGCGGGGGGCGCGGGCGCTGCGGTAGAGCGCAGGTGGTCTGCGGCATGTGCGGCTGCGGGGGTCGCGGGGGGTGCGATGGTCGCGGCAGATGCGGGCGCGGGGAGGGAGGCCTGCGCGGGGGCCCTTTGCACGTGTGACTCGCGGGACACAGGTTTCTCGGAATTAAGTTCCGAGATAACAACGGACGCCATTGATTGGGACTCCGGAGTCCTCAAAAATTGGTCGAGTGCTTGAGGGAATTGCTGTCGTAAAAACGACAGCAAACCCTCTAACAGCGACGGAGAGGCCTCCACGCCGTCCATTGTCCCTGAGGGGGACGAACGATTTGGTGGAAAAACCACCTGATGATGCACTTTTCACTGCACTGTCACAGAAAAAACACAGATCGACCGGGTGAACGAACGAACACAACGAACACGAATAACGGACTGCCGAGGCGGAACGGGAGACGTGCGCGCGCGACGAACGACAGCGAAGATCTAGGGTGTACCAAAATGTATGATAGTGGTAAGTTAAGATAAGGCTTAATGTATGTAAAATTAAGGAAATAAAGTAAAGGGGGTGTTACGACGAAGCGAGGGGTCGGCGGAGGCAGCCTCTATAAATATAGGACGCCTTTGGGGCGCATTTTTGTAGTTCGTGAGTTCGTGAGTAGTTCGTTAGTTCGTTCGCAGTTCATAAGAAGAAGCTCCCTCCCGCCGACGCCAACGAAGTCGAAGCCTCCCGTAGCATCGTTTTCGGTTGTTTTCATTGTTCTGTGAGATTCGACAATCTGGTAAGCATCTTAATTTATTTACTTTTTTAGGTCAATGGATTACGTCCTTTTCTCACCATGTATTACAATATGCACCTCTTTGAGTCATACACTGACTATTTATTGTTACAAACATAGTATACATCTCTTTCCTCTTTGAACTCCAAGAAATTGATTACAGGCCCACTTTCCAATCAGTGAGCAAATCCTGTTTAGCTGAGCACCTCAACCTGAATTTGAGGTCAAAAGACTGAATAATACACCTATTTGAGCACTGGTTCTGAGCCCTGCTCTCCTTTGATCAACTTTATTTCAGGTCTTGCTAAACAGTAGGGTTAGATATTCCCTCTTGGCCTGCTCTGTTTGAATAATTTTAGGAACATTTGCACACAGTGGTTGTGAAGTCAATTCTTTAAAATTGCATAGTATGCAAAATCTCAATTTAGTCATAACCCCTTTAGGAGTAGTAATATGTCTACTCCAAATTTTTGAAATCAGAACTGTTATTTTTAGTTATGGTTTTTATGACCATTTCACTCTGCCTCGCCTGGTGTCCCAGACAGTTATAACAATAGGAAAACAGACCTTAGACATTGGAGCAAATAATTTGATCACACCTGAGATTTAATGCTCACATGATGGTGATTGTAAGATAAACTTTTTGATAACTTATATGCCATCCTCGTATCGAACATTCTCGGAGTTTCTGCAACCTGAGAATCAAGGACCTTCCGTCCTGACTGATTCTAGAGTAACTGGATATGGTGTCTATAGGATTTCTGCAATCCAATTTGCTATAATAGCAAATATTTTTGTGCCAAATGTTAAGCCACAAAGCAAGAGCAATAAAGAGGGGAGTTTCCAGTCTTTAAAGATCAATTGAGATACTATTTATCATCTTACAGAATGTCACAGTCTCATAGCATAGACACTTATGATATTATATGTTTGTATAAATAAGGTTTAAAATTAGTATACAAATAGACCACTACTTTGCTGTCTTAAGATTAATCAAACTATCTCTTATGTTATTATAATAGTAAGATGATAAGCTGTTATTTTAACCCCTGCTCTCTTATATGTAATTAATATAATTACTTATTGTAATGTGTAACTAAATGTTTGCTGGAAATCTTACTATAAACCACTCAGAGGAATGTCCGGATGAGGTTTAGCTATTGGTAAGTGAAAATATGCCTGTTGAATGTTTGTTGTCACTAACCACTTAACTTTAATTAATCTCTTTATTTGTAATATAAAATGTTTTACAATATATTACATATGAATTGAGACCTCTGAGGTCCAAGAGGGCAGATATCAACATCTGACTTCTTTATCAAAAACCATCTGAATGCAGCTCTTTGGATGGAGTTTGTTATATTCACTACTTTTAATAGGTGAACTATCTCTTTTCTCATTAAGTGTATTGTGTAGTCTAAACAATTTACACTAAGATTTATAGGCTTGGCTGTATAATTAGTAAGGCTTAGATCACTTGTCATCTAAGACATTAGATGTGTTACTTTTTAACTTAAAGTAGGTACTTGTCTTTAAATTTTAATTACCCTTGTAAGCCACTCAATGATGCTTTAATAAGTTTTACAACATCAGGACAAAAATATAGTCTTGACTACAAATAATTTGCAATGTAGTCTCTAATATTTAATTATGGGACATTGGTCCCACTGACTTATTAATCCTGTCAATGAGTAATGTAAAAATTACTAGGCTTTGGTGAAAATCAGTTGTGGTGCCTCCTGTGAGGACTTAATTTACAAGCCCTCGTTTACGAGACCAATGTTCAGGTGGGTTATAGTCACATGGCACACCTATGTACCATGAACAGATCCAAACTTTTTTTAATATAGGTTAGAAGGCTATAACCACCCAAAGTAATCTTTATATCTCAAATAATAAATAAATGGGCCGACTATCTATACACACCCCAGTGTTTTATCACTGAATTAAAGAAGCTGTTCAAGCAGCAGCTGGATGTTTATCCAGCTATAGCCTTTGTTCAGAAATTGTCATTGTTCTAGAATATTATAAAAAACAAATTTGTCCACAATGGTTCTGCACCGATAAGTGGTCTTCTTTTACAGTGAAATGACAAATGTTATGTCTTAGTACAACACTATTAGCAAGACAAGTTTGTGCTAAATGTCCTTTCAATCATATTAATCAAAAATCAATTTAATTTTTGACACTAACTCTTGGTTAGCTTAAGTAAACAACCGGTTTACTAACCTCGGTGTTTTATTTCCCCTACTGAGATTTTCAGTTAGGTGTTAAAAACAAGTTCAATCCTGTTTGAAAACTCGTAATTGTACTTACATCTCATGTTCAGTGGAATAGGGCAAAATACTTCCCCCTTCGTCCGAGCTTGAGAAGCGAAGATAATTTATCGTAATTGGTTTCACTGGAAACGCTAGTAATAACAAAAATCACCAAAGGCTTAAAGATTTCGAATGTTGCACATTCCACTTGAACACTTGCCTGTCGTAGTTTGTACTTATTATAACACAATTAAAAGACGAATGGTAAGTGTTATAATGAAGTACTATATTATTTTCTTGGCACTGTGTTGTCAACACTTCAAAATTCTATTAATATTGAAGTTTTAACACTTTGAAATAATTTATAAATTTTGCAATGTTTTACCGGCAAAATTTTACAATGCACATGAATTGACAGCTATCTCAAATCTGTCACATCAAGGAAAGAGATGTCATGCTGGTGAGTAAAAGAGAAAGGTATAAAATCATGATGAAATTGGTGAGTAATTATAAATAGTGGCAAATTATTACATGCTTTCTTCTAACAACACTGTATGTCGACAGAGACACATAATATATTATTATTATGTTCAGTGCTCACCTCCTAATCTACACGTAGTAACTTTAGACCCGTATAAAATATCAATATACATTTAGTCATTTTTTTTTATTTTTTTTTAGTTTGGTTCGCAAACTGGCCAACTAGGACTATTGTGGGAAATGAGGCCAAAAAATACCAGGCTATTGTGGTGAACTGCTAATGGTACTAGCGGTCTGGGAATATGGGGACTATGGCGTCTGCCCGTCGCAATGTTCGGAGAACATGAAAAAATGGGCAGACGGTGACTCGCCACTTCCTGCATGGGCCCCAAAAAATGCCATAAAGACAGGGGCAACATGGGTGTGAGTGGCTAAGGGGTGTCGAGAGGTGGGCTGCAGGTTCACCGAAGCTACTTCCGACGTTAGGCCATTTATCACTTCCACCCCTGGAGCTCGAGTCTTAGCTCTGTGTCGTAAAGTGATTTAGTTGTCCTTACGATTTATCCTTCATTGCCCAGATTCGATATAGATAAATATAAGAGATAATAATGAGTTTATGTAGAGTGTAAGTGTAATGTAATTTTATATGGAAATATTAGGTAATAAATACATACACAAGATATAAATCATTACTCGTGTATCTACGAATTTATTCCTTGTATTAGTAGCCAATATGGAACTTGACTGTTCTAGTCACAGGTATCATTTAACACACCATATAAGAATGATCTTTGAATCATTCTTCTTTTACGACTTATATCAATAAGTCCTTTTGAATGACCTCTCTTTACCTCCCCTGCAGTCATTCCCCATCCACCGAGTCTGACAATAGAAATTCACATGATTCAGTAAGTAATTCACAAATCACTTACCCAAATTCGGCTGTACGGCTTACCTACACGGTCGCCCGTTTCGCCATCTTGTTTTTGTTCCTTTGTTAACAACTTTTTATAACTAAACTATTTCCTCGTCGCGCTCCCTCACGCCCGCTCTCCTTTGCGCTCAGAAATGTATGAACCTTTTCGCATTTCGCGTCCTATATTTAAATAAGGTTTATCTGATTGAACAATGATACATTCATTTAAGCACAGAAAATCTGATGGTTTGAGTATGTGTTCAGGTTCTTCACTTAAATATGTTAAAGGACAATTATTTAAAACATTTTCTATTTCTTTTACTATTGTGCATAATTGTGTATTATTCAATAGATGTTTATCAACTGTCCTTTTGAGACAATGTTTGACTAACCCAACTAGTCTCTCATATACACCACCATGCCACGGGGCTAGTTCAGGTATGAATCTCCACTGAACTTTATTTTGGACACAATAAGGTCCTTGAAGAACTTCAGCTGTAAGTTTGAATTGTAAAGCGTTATCTGATGTAATCAAAGTTGGCATTCCTCTTGTAGCAATGAAACGCCTCAGAGCTAACAAGCATTCTTCAGCTGTAAGATCATTGACTACCTCCAAGTGAATTGCTCGTATAGCCAAACATGTGTACAGACAAATCCATTTCTTTTCCTGTACTCCTTTACCCACAGATATTAAGAGTGGTCCTAGATAGTCTAATCCGATATATGAAAATGGTTTTTGATAGTTGATTCTCTCTGGTGGCAGAGGACTTATATTTGGTAGCTTATAAGGACCTCCTCCATATTTCTGGCATTCAAAGCAGTTTTTAAGAATACTTTTAACTTTTATTCTTCCATGTGGTATCCAAAATTTTTGTCTGATTAAACTTAAAGTTTGTGTTACACCAACATGATAATTATCTTTGTGGTATTGTTTTATTATGTTATCAGTGAAGTCACAGTTTTTAGGTAATATTGGATACTTTTTGTCATAGCTCCATGTTGCAAAGGTCATTCTTCCTTTACACCGAATGACACCATCATCATCTTTGAAAAGACCTAGGCATTGGGAAAGACTCGTTTGTTTTCCTGCCCATTCTAGTGGAAAGTTAATTTTTTGGATTTTTTGAATTTTTACTATTTCAGACTCGGTTTCAGAAGTAATTTCTGGTTGTAAACTATTTTGTTCTGTCAACTCTTTATTTTCTTCTTTATCTTCAATTTGTGATATTTCCACATGACCTTCCCCAACACAAAGACTTTGTGTGAAAGACCAGTTTTCTCTATAGTTATCCTTTTTTTATAAAATTTTAGGTCCTTTTATCCAATCTTGTTCTCTTTTATGTTTTATAGGTCTTGTAGCAATGTCTGCAGGGTTATTACTAGATTCTATGTAAAGTACTTCTATATCTTTATGTTTCTTTATTTCTTCAACTCTTCTACTGACAAATGGGTGAAGCAATTTGTTAGTTTTAATCCAGTTGATAACAATTTGACTATCAGTCCATATAAAAGCCTTTGTTATACATAATTCTAGATTGTTTTGTACATATGTGATTAGTCTTGTTTCTATTAGGCATCCTAATAGTTCTAATCTAGGAATCTTCAAATCATTTTGGTCTTTAGGTGAAACAAGTCTAGTTTTACCCATCAAAAAGGATAATTTGATATTATTTAGGTATATTGTTTTAAGATATATAACTGCAGCATAGCTTTGTAGAGATGCATCACTAAAACAATGAAGTTCATATTTTGTTGACAGTTTACAATTCTTAAATCCAGTGTATCTAGGAATTTGAAAGTTTCTTAGTTTTTCAAGGTTATTCCGAATAAGCATCCATTTATCTACCATTTCCTTAGGTAATATAGTATCCCATTTGTATTTAGCTTTCCATAAATCTTGTATATATATTTTGGCTTGTAACAGTTCCGGAGCTGCAAAGCCACATGGATCAAAAATAGAAGCTACAGCACTCAATATCTTTCTTTTTGTAGGATTATGTTTGCTATTTTCTAAGTTTTCAATGTTAATTTTGAATTTTAAAGAATCATCTTTTGTGTCCCATGTCATACCAAGAACATTTGTAACTCTCTTTCTTTCTTGTTGGTCTTCATTTACCTTTTGAATAAATGATAGACTATTAGAGTTCCATTGCCTTATATTCATGGATATATTATCAAATGCTTTCTTAGTTTCAATATATGTATAATAAGCATCTTCAGGAGTTCTTACACTAATAACAAGATTGTCAACATATATATTCTTCGCTACTCTACTTAGTACTTCATTCTGGTATTTTTGCAGATGAAATTTGATAGTTGCGTTGAGTAAGAACGGACTCGATATAACTCCAAATGGGACTCTACAGAATCTATAACATACAATATTTTCTTGAATAAAACCTTGTTTAATGTTGTTTAGCCACAAGAAGCGTGTCACATCTTTATCTTCGTTTTGAAGACCTAGTTGAAGAAATGCCTTTTCAACATCAGCAACCACTGCAATTTCATTTTGTCTGAACCTAAGTAAAAGACCTACTAAATCTTCTAACAATTTGGGTCCTTTATATAAAAGTTCATTTAAACTGTAATGATCTTTATTGAGTTTTGCTGAAGCGTCATATACAATTCTTAATTTTGTGGTATTATCCTGCTTGACAACATGATGATGAGGTAGATAATGTATTGGGTGATTAGGAGTTATGCTATAATCTTTTACCTTCTCAATAATACCTAGGTTTTCTTGTTCATTTAAAATTTTATTGTATTCTTCAAGGAGATTCATACTTGTTCTTTTCAGAAGGCTTTGAAGTCTTCCAATGGCAAGTCCAAAATTAGATGACAATTTTTCATTTGTATCTGCCCATGGCCATTTCACAAAATATCTGCCCATTTTAAATTCAATTGTATCATGGAAATGTTGTAAAGCCTTTTCTTCTATTGATCCTTTAGGTGAATCTTTAATACCAATTGTTTCCAGTTCCCATAACTCTTTGATTTCTCCATCTCTAATCGGTGGATCTGGAGTTGTAAATCCAATCTCTTTTGCTAAATGAGTCTGTAAATATGTGGTTGTACTCAATATACATTCTGTTGATGATTTTAATTGGCCGCTACATACCCATCCAAATTCAGTATCAATGATGTATAAATTTTCTTTAATGTGGATTCTTTTATCTTTAATAAATAAGCAGTAATAATCATTGCCGATGAGCAAGTCAATTTGAGTGCCCAAAGACCCATCATCTGCTGGTTCTATTTTGTCATCGCAGACATAGTTTCTGAAATCAAACCACATTATTTCCTGAGTTATTATTGGAACAATATTTACACTTATTTCTTTGTAAAATGCATATCACCAGATGTGCATTTTATATTTATTATAGCCTTGGGACTATTAACCCTTTTAGGACTGTTATCTCCAAATGTGTAGATCATTAATTGTTCTTCTTCTATAAAATCAGCCTTTAATAATTTGATTAGTCTTTTAGTAATATATGATCTCTGACTGCCAGTGTCTAACAATAATCGGCATTTTATTAGTGATTGGTTTTTAGATAAAATGTGTGTAATAGCTGTTTGTAATATTGTATTATGCTTACTTGAATTAGAGCCAGTAAATGTCTCCTTCTTTAAATCACATAGTGCACTATTGTGTTTGTTGGCTGCACCGCAATGGAAACACTTCCTCTTTTCCTTACAAAATCTCGCTTGGTGGTTTTCTTGGAAACAAATGTAACAGCGATTCTTTAAAAGTTTCTTTCTTTCAGAAATAGATTTTATTTGACATTGGTCATTAAAGTGGTTACCCTTACAGAATATGCAAGGGTTATGTTTACGCTTCTTGATATTACCCACAGCTTTAGAGATGAATCTTCGTTTTACAGTTTTTCTTTCGTTTTGCTCCTTTAAGTGAAGTGTATGTACAGTAGAGGATTGGTTATCAGATAGTGTTAAATTGGAATGAGTTGTCATCTGTGCTGATATAATATGTTCTAGTTCTTTTCGAATGACATCGACTTGTGTATCTTCAGTTTTCACTATTTTCTTCAATTCATATATTATATCATTGGGGAATTTGTTCAATATTATTGTACGGAGGTTGTTATGATTTGTGTTTTCCCCCATACCATTTAAAACTCTGAGGTGTCTTTCTATTTCATTGTAAACTTCTAAACAGTCCTTTGCCGAAGAAGAAGCTTTACGCAGATTTAACAAAGCTAGGTAATGAGCATCTATCACTAAACCAGGCTTGCCAAATCTATCTTTTAAGATTTTCAAAGCTATAGGATAGTTATCATTTGTGCACTCTAGACCCCTAATAGAAGCCAGTGCTTCCCCCTCTAATGATGTTACTAAGTAGGCTAATTTGTCGGCTTCACCAATGGGTTTCATGTCTATTGTTGTTTGGAACCGATCATGAAATTCTCTCCAATGAAGAATATTTCCATCAAATTTTTGTAGTTCTAATTTAGGTAATTTGGTTTGATTGTCTAAATTTTTATTAAAAATCTGTTCTGTGGTCAACAATTCTGCTCGTAACTGGAGTTCGGTATATTCTTGAATATCATTTTCATTTATTTTTTCAATGAACCGGTGGATCTCATCCCCAAAACGTTTAGTCATTGTTTTCAGGTTCGCTTGTGTGGTAATTTTTTGACCATCATTTGCATTTTCGTAATTTTGGATGGCATTTATGACAGCCATTTTTATTATTTCAATTCTTTTCTTCCAACTGTCCATCTTAATACTCTTATTAATAAACTTTTGTCTAAGAGTCTATATGACACACCTGTCAAGAACAACAGTTTATGAGAATGTACCATATATAGACCTCAAGATCTGGTTTATTAATATAATTTACTTATGACAAGGAAAGCTGAGTGCAATAGTTATATCTGTCTGACTAGGTTTATTTTATTATTTCAATTCATCAATAATACTTATCTGAAAACTTTTGAATTGTCAGATAGCTGTTATATTATAGCAAAACCATAGTTGAGTCTCAATTTGTATAAAATAATTATCTTAATATCAATAAACCAAATAAACTAATTAACACATCTTTAAACTTTGAAGTAAGGTTATAATTGTTTTGGGAGTTATTGCACAAAAAAACAAATAAAGTATCTTACCTGGCTAGGTGATTATAACTTATCAAAATAGTATATATATCACGTATATTATACACTTTTAACTTCGAATAACTAACTGGCTTTTGTACTTTCAAATGTTAAGAACACAACTTTTGACGTCAAACAATTACCACGGAAAGTAATACAGAAAGCAATCGCATTCTTGTGCAGTGATGCGACGCAACGTTTATTTCGTTCGGTACGACTTATCGAAATCGATATCGATATAAATCGATTTAAATTGTATTATTATTTAATAAATTCATACGATGATATTTATACCATCATTTTATTATTATAAAACTAAGAACGCAGTGATGAGCCGACTTGGAATTAAATTGCTTTCATTCATCGTTATACGTAATAATTTGTCATTTGTGCGTCTTTATTGATTTTGGTAGGCATATTTACATTTGTTTGGACTACTTTTATGAATATGTAATCACAAATTATCTTTTGTGAGTCTAGGCAGGTTTCTCTTAGACTCCTTTTATAAATGTGTGATCACAAATCATCTTTTAAATTAGTCCATTTTACATAACTTCGTAATTTTTTGAATCTTACAAAACGTCCTCGCGCCTTTTATTTTGTCATTTAATTTAATTCCTTTAAATTCATCAAGACTTTCAAACAGTAAGTTTTAGTCTTTTAACTTTTTACAACGGATCATTTGGTGTATGTTTTGTACAGTTTAACTTTTCGCACAGTTTTATACACGGATGATTTTGAACAGTCTTTTAATCATACAATCCTGTCTCTTTTCTTAAATTTGAGAGTGTAACAATAATTTAATTACTTTTAACTATTAATATACAACAATACTGATATTGATTATTGGTACCACTTGATATTCATTTTCAATAATAGTTGATTTAAAATTATCTGATACCGGAAGTAGCATCACTATGCTAAACAAGCAACCAAAACTTTTTTTTTTTTGATCTTTCAAGGTTACCGAATTTCTGTATTTGTTGCTTGCTAAATAATTTTTAAGTAACTTATTTTAACAGAATAGCATTTTGACACTAGAAATATATATTATAAATAGTACAAATATATGTTCTAATAATTTTGTTTGCTCTATCTTTCGTTTTATGTGGGTACGCAATTTATAGATGGATTAATTGAAGAAACAAATATCAATTACAATTTGCTATTAGCTTTAACAGCAATTTTAAAATAAATTAAATAAAAATATGATCCCAGCACCTCCACCATGTCGTAAAGTGATTTAGTTGTCCTCAGGGCTGGGCAAAATACATGGTTTCCTTTAATTGAAATACAAATTACAAAATACTGTCTCGCATGTATTTAAAATACGAAATACAAAATACTTTTAAGTCGGGTATTTGAAATATAAAATACAAAATACAGCATTTCAACTATATGTATTTAAAATACAAAATACAAAATACAAATTACAAAATACCGTCAGGTGTTAGGTTATGTAAATGAAATACTCACAAAAATCAAATAATTATTATTATTAGGTCCTTGCCTATTACATTGCCGTTTTTTCTGAAATAAGTTAACCTAATTTTATTATATTTTTTTTATTCTAATCTCCACGGCCTTGAAGATAGGAGTATTTCCATCTTGTAGGTACGCGTAGATTTTGGTGGTTCCACCCGGATCTATGCGTGCTTATATCCTATGGCAGGGAATGGACAAGGGCCGAAACAGCTCGCTTTTTTGAACTCGTTCATGAGGTGACCGACAAAGTTTTTGGGCAGTATCCTTTAGCAGAGATAGTCATACTCACGAAATTTAATGCTCATTACGCTGAGTAGTTGGGTTCCCCGAGAACTGATCTGTCAGGGACTACTGCCTACGATTTTGCTCTCGCCCATGGATTCACTCGGGTGATTACGGAGTTTACCCGAATACCGGATAAAGTGGATCATGAGCCTTCTTTGCTGGATCTTCTGCTGACCACACACCCGGAGAACTACCAGATCTCCATCAGTGCTCCAGTGGGAACCTCTAATCATTGTCTGGTATCTTCGGTGGTGCCCCTTCCTATTCCCGATCGGACTCGTCCCGCTGGACGACGGAAAGTGTGGTGATACAGATTAGCAGATTGGGATGGACTCCGTGAATTCTATGCATCCTACCCATGGAGGCAGTTATGTTTCTCGTCGGAAGATTCTGATCCAAGCACAGACTGGATCGCTGATGTAGTATTGCAGGGAATAGAATGTTTAATTTCAAACTAAACTGTATCTATCGGTGGTACGAGTAAACCACCTTGGTTCGATAAGTCCAGCAGTGAGGCTGTAAAGCTAAAGTAACAGGCTTATCGAGCTTGGACTGCAGCGCGGGTTCGTCAGGATCCAAGTTCCTCTGACCTAAAAAAGAGATACAATGCCGCCCCCAGGTCCCTCAAAAAACAGCTCGCGAGAGCAAAATTCGATCACATCGGCAGAATTGGTGAGCGCCTCTCTAGCTACTCTTCTGGGACTAGGGCTTTTTGGGCCCTCACCAAAGCTGTCCAAGGAAACTTTTGTCGGGCGTCTCTTCCACCTCTGCGCACAGTGGACGACAGTCTGGTACACGCCGCCAAAGATAAAGTCAATCTTCTGGGTGAAATCTTTGCGGCCAATTCAACGCTTGAAACATAGGAGAAACTCCACCTACAATCCCTGAGTGTGAGTCTAGAATATCAGAGGTGCGCTTTACACAAAAAGCAGTCCGATGTGCTCTCCTCTCCCTCGACGTCAAAAAGTCTTCTGGCCCTGAAGGCATTCCTGCGATTGTGCTGCAGACGTGTTTAGCTAGGCTGTCCCCAGCCAGTCCTTGCCCGACTTTTCACTCTCTCTTACTACAAGGGTTGTGTCCTCGCTTCGTGGAAGATTGCCCATGTGCACCTTGTCCCCACAAAAGGGGACGTAACAAACACGTCGAATAGGCCTATAGCAATAACCTTTTTGCTCTCAATGGTGATGGAGCGTATTATCAACGCGCAACTCCTGTGTTACCTCGAAGATTCCCAGCTGCTAAACGATCGGCAATACGGCTTCCGCCACGGTCGCTCAGCTCGGGATCTCTTGGTTTACCTAACCCACCGTTGGGCTGAAGCCGTTGAGAGCAAAGGGGAAGCACTGGCAGTTAGTCTAGAATTTTAGATATTGCTAAGGACTTCGACCGGGTCTGGATCTTCTGTCGGAGCGGCCATCGTATGGGATACCCGAAGGGCCTTGCACCTGGCTATCCAGCTTTTATGATGAGCGCAGCATTCAAGTCGTTGTCGACGGTTGTTGCTCAAGTTTCAAGCCCATCAACGCTGGTGTGCCCCAGGGTTGTGTGCTATCGCCAACGTTGTTCATCTTACATATCAATGATATGTTGTCTATTCGCAATATTCATTCCAATGTGCGGATGACAGCGCAGGCGATGCGCAGTACTCTGGTCGTGCAAACGTCCCTCCATCATTTGTGGAGGAAAGTTGGGTTAGACTTGTATCTGAAGTAGAGTATTTCTTAGAGAGAGTCTCTGAATCGGGGAGACAAAACCTTGTCCATTTCAACCCCAAGAAGGCATACGTCTACGTATTCTCTGCCAAAAAATGGAGTACTGCTCACATTTTTGAGCTGGATCGCTTGACTTCCAACTCGAACTCCTAGACTGTATTCACCGTCAAGCCGTTCACGTTGTTGATGATCCTCAGTGTTCACAGATGGTCTAGATACGCTTGGCTTTATGAGAGGCTTCGCTTCTCTCTACGTATTCTACCGACTGTATAACGGGAAGTATTCGGAAGCACTGTATAGAATGGTGTATTCGTCCTCTTTCTACCATAGAACCGCTTGCCATGTGTTGGGATTTCACCCCCACTTCCTTAAGCCGCTTCGCTCATATACGCTACGGTTCTGTAGAACCTTTTTCTTGCATACCGTGGGGAATTGGAATGAGCTCCCAGCCGAGGTTTTTCCACAGCGCTTCGATATGGAGTTTTTCAAAAAGGGTGTCATAAAATTTCTCCGAGGCTGGCAGCGGATTAATGAAATCTCTGGTGTTGCAAATGTCCATAAGCGACAGTAACCGCTTTCCATTTGGTGGGCCGTCAGCCTGTCTACTGTACTCCAGCTATAAAAAGGTCGAAATTTCCAGAATGGAAGCGGACAAACAAGTGGTGCGTTCATTGTAGTGTTTGCTCAAGATCGTTGATGTTGTTTGTCGCTCTTGCCGCGTTGCTGCCACGACGGTACTCTTATTCCATAACTACTATTTTTTAACTATCCATGATGACGAAAAAGATTCAAATGCGAAGAAAACATAACACTTATCAATAAATAAATGACTAATTTTTAAAAAAGAATTTCATGTTTTCAAAGTACAATTAATTTGAAATTATATATCTTAGACAAACAAAAATATTTATTTTAAATGGCCAATACTGCAGAACGTACCTAATATTTAGCGGTCACCATTTTGCTTATGAAAGCTATCGAGCGCTATTTTCTGAATAACACACCCATCAATAAGGTAGCTAAATGTATTTTGTGAAATGTATTTTGCAACCATAAGTATTTGAAATACTAATTACAAAATACCTCAGCGTCAGGTATTTGAAATACTAATTACAAATTACATTTTTAAGAAGTAATTGAAATACAAATACAAAATACGTATTTGTATTTCAATTACGTATTTCAATTACAAGTATTTGAAATACTGCCCAACCCTGGTTGTCCTTACGATTTATCCTTCATTGCCCAGATTCGATATAGATAAATATAAGAGATAATAATGAGTTTATGTAGAGTGTAAGTGTAATGTAATTTTATATGGAAATATTAGGTAATAAATACATACACAAGATATAAATCATTACTCATGTATCTACAAATTTATTCCTTGTATTAGTAGCCAATATGGAACTTGACTGTTCTAGTCACAGGTATCATTTAACACACCATATAAGAATGATCTTTGAATCATTCTTCTTTTACGACTTATATCAATAAGTCCTTTTGAATGACCTCTCTTTACCTCCCCTGCAGTCATTCCCCATCCACCGAGTCTGACAATAGAAATTCACATGATTCAGTAAGTAATTCACAAATCACTTACCCAAATTCGGCTGTACGGCTTACCTACACGGTCGCCCGTTTCGCCATCTTGTTTTTGTTCCTTTTTTAACAACTTTTTATAACTAAACTATTTCCTCGTCGCGCTTCCTCACCCCCGCTATCCTTTGCGTTCAGAAATGTATTAACCTTTTCGCATTTCGCGACACATAGTCCAGACCGACGTCCCATAGATACTTATGAGCGAAACTGTCCAAAGAATTGCCCTAAACAAAATAGAAAAAAAAAAACAATATTTATTAAGAAGATAGATTTTTTTTACCAAAAACAAAACCAGCTTCATTCTAAAAAGCAATTGAATATAATCTACAACATCTTGAAGTCGGTGCCAAGTAAAACATTAAAAAAGCAACAGAGTTGCAAAATGCACAGACTTCAGGATGTTATTCTGTATATTCTGATTCAGTATATTCTGATCTTAGATCATATAAACGTCTAGATCACGCATCAATTGCACAAAAACGGCCCAAAAACAGTGCACCAAAATTGGTGCACTGGCTTCAATGGCTTCCCACGCCTGTTAGTGTCGTTTCGATTACTTTATTGGTTAGAGCTCTCGCAAAAAAAATAATTATGCCGGCAGTTAGGCAATCGCTTGACATGCGCTTGCCTACAAACCTGCTGACCACGCAGTGGCCAGTCATCGCTTTATAAGAATTAGTGCTAATTTAAGTTTTTAGAGTTAATATAATTTAATTGTATTTTAATTAGTCTTGTAAGAACTGTCGAGCAATAAAGTTGTCTTAATAAATTGTTTTTTTTAAACAATTTCCGTGCCGCCCTACTTATCTGGCGCAGTCGGTAGGATCGCGACACCCTTTTCGAATATACCTCTTCGGAAGGGTGAACGAAGCTTCGTTACTTTCGCGATCATACGAACCTGGGTGGCTATCGTGCGGGAGCCCCTAAAATTGGGAAACCTGTACAACCAGAGCAACATGCAAGCAGTTCTACGAGGCCCGGCTGGAGATGCAGAGGACTATAGGGTGAGTGCTTTTCGTATACCCAGTTCCTTTGCTCTATTTCCTGTCGTTATTTTTTTTTCTTTCTCTAATATTTTAAGTGTTTTGTGTGTGTTCGTTGCTGTAGGCTCAGATCGCTATAGGCAACAGACATATTCACTTTAATTATAATTTAACTTGAAAACGATACTTACGTACAATACAATACATACCGCGGTCGAATTACCGAGCGGCATTCCAATTCAATTAAGTAATTTTGTATATCATATTCACATTATTATAATTTATATTTGAAATGATGGCTATGACTAATGGAGAACTTTCCTCTCTTAAGTTTATTAGCGACTTAATGCCCAGGTATGATGGCAATCCAAAAACCCTTAATTTTTTTATTAGGGAAGTAGAAAGTGTTCTGGTCATTTTGGACCCACAGGTAAGGACAAGTGCAGCAATTACTTGCCTTATTAAAAGCAGGCTGAGCGGGCCAGCGATAGACGCGATAGCGTACGAGGAGTCCCTCGATTCCTGGTTAGCCATAAAAAATGCTTTAGTACGTAGGTTAGGCGAACCTCGTAATGAGATTCAAATTATGCAGGAGTTAACACGACTACGTCGTAACAGAGATGAAGATGCCGACACCTTCGGTCGCCGTCTTAGAGAAGTATTAGACATACTATACTCGGTAGGCCAACACTCTAATAAGTCGTATTATGAGCAGTTAGTTATAGAGCAATATATTAATAACCTCGAGTTTAAAGTATCTTTAGGCGTAAGAATAAGTAGACCAAATACGTTAGAAGCAGCCATAGTTGCGGCTAGACTGGAAGAGGCGCGAATAGCGTACCATAAGTCTCAAAATTTTCAAAATTTCAGTAACACTCACACCAAACCAAAAGTAACACCTAGGCCTAATTTTTACAACCCCCACCAAAATCAACCCCCTAGAAATAATAATTATTCACCCCAAACTCACCCCGGAGAGTCATTTACTCCAAGGAATTACCAGTCAGAGCAAAAACCGCAGTGGTCTCAGCCCATGCCCCCATGGAAGGCCACAACACCAGGTAATAATAGACCTAGTACCTCAGGCACATTCAGGAATAGCGGAAACTTCAAGCACCAGCCCAATATGCCGAGGCAACAGTTGAACCCGCCACAAAAGGTCTCTGATGTAACCATGAGGTCGGTAACTAAACCGGCTCCACCACAGTTCGCTACCCAGCAACTGTTTTACACCCCATATCAAGAGGGCTACCAGAATTACCACGATTACGAAGAACCCTAAGGTAATTATTTTAATATGGACGATACGAGTTACCCAGAGTACGAGCATCCCGAAGCTGTCGATGAACTGAGCTATCAGGATTTTCACGAAGACCAGGAGCAGACCGAGCACAGCTGATCAACATCGCGCACCTGAACAACCAAGGTAAGGATCACTTACCGTACATTGAGATCCCGGAATTCAATGGCAAGTTCCTATTGGACACTGGCGCATCACGATGTATGATTTCACCCGACGTTATAAGCGGAACCTTTTTAGAAAACTATGTCCAACATGAACCATTCCAAGTTAAGACCGCACACGCTACAACCAAACACGAACACATCGCTTTGCTACCCCTACCACCACAGTTCAACGCAGATATTTTCCACAAGTTTTTAATTTTCACCTTCGACCCAAAGTACAAGGGTTTGATAGGTATGGACTTACTGGACAAGTTAGGATATAGTATCGACCTCAAAAACAAAATATTACGAACATCTTGTACTGAAATACCTATACATTTTGACTATCCTGTAAAAGACATTAAAATTGAACCCAAGTGCGAAAAATTAATAACAATTAAGACAAACTACGCCGACGGACAGTACATATGTGACGACTTTTACTGGACTAAAGGACTAAGATCACCCACAGCTTTCGTAACCGTAAAAAACGGGACCTTTAAAACATCCGTAATTAACTACACAGATGAAAATAAAATTATTCACAACATCTACCCCCATCTCTTAGAACCCGCCCCGGACGAACTAGACAAAAATATAATAACGCACAAAACCTATGCAACCGACATACAAACAAACATAGACACAGAATTACGCCAAAATTTAAATAAAATTCGCACTGACCACATGAACGAAGAGGAAAGACGGGAAATTAATAAATTATGTTTTCAACACAGAGATCTATTTTACTGCGAAAACATACCCTTATCCTTTACCCATACGGTTAAACATGAACTCAGATTGACTGACCAAATACCCGTTTTTGTTAGGAGTTACAGACAGGCCCCAGTACAACGTAAAGAAATTCAAAACCAAATAGATAACCTCCTGAAACAGGGTATAATTAGGGAAAGTGTTTCCCCGTGGTCATGCCCAGTACATATTGTCCCCAAAAAACCGGACGCTACAGGCAAGGTCAAATGGAGACTAGTCATAGACTACAGACGACTCAACGACAAAATTATTGAAGACAAGTACCCTTTACCGAACATAAATGACATCCTTGACAGATTAGGACGTGCACAATACTTTACAACCCTTGACTTAGCCAGTGGCTATCACCAAATCGAAATGCACCCCAGAGATATAGAGAAAACCGCGTTTACCACTGAAAGAGGACATTACGAGTTCTTGAGAATGCCCTTCGGCCTGAAAAATGCCCCAAGTACCTTTCAGCGCCTTATGGACCACATCCTTAGAGGAGTGGAGAATGTTTTTACGTACCTTGATGACGTAATAATAGCCTCTACGTCATTACAGGAACACACAGAGAAACTTAGACAAGTTTTTGAACGGTTTAAATTAAATAACCTTAAAATTCAATTAGAAAAGTCCCAGTTTTTACAAAAACAAGTAACATTTTTAGGACACGAACTGACAGACCAAGGACTGAAAACGAACCAAGATAAAATTAAGGCAGTACTAAACTTTCCCGTCCCCCGAACACAGAAAGAAATAAAATCATTCCTAGGACTAGTAGGATATTACAGAAAATTTATTAAAGATTTTGCAAAATTGACGAAACCCTTAACATCATGCCTAAAAAAACATGCCAAAGTAGTGCACACAGACGAATTTTTGGACGCAGTAGACAAATGTAAACAAATTTTGACTAATTCCCCCATACTACAGTACCCTGACTTTGACAAACCATTCATACTGACGACAGACGCATCTGACGTAGCATTAGGCGCAGTACTATCGCAAGGTACCGTGGGATCGGATAAACCGATAGCCTACGCGTCGCGAACGCTATCTGAAACAGAAACACGCTATTCAACATACGAAAAAGAGCTTTTAGCTTTGGTATGGGCCGTTAAATACTTTAGGCCATACTTATACGGTCGAAAATTCATAGTGTATACAGACCACATGCCCCTCACATGGGTAATGTCCTTAAAAGATCAAAGTAGCAAATTAATCCGCTGGAAACTGAAACTCGCGGAATACGACTATAAAGTAGTATACAAAAAGGGTAGACAGAACACTAACGCAGATGCCCTATCCCGAGCTAAAATATACCATAAAAGCATAGACTCACTAGCAGTTAACCTAGACGACAACAACGACGACGATATTATTAACCGAATTTTTGACAACGCCCGTAGGGATGTAGAAAATAATAACACGAACAACGAGAATAATAACGACATAAAGACCGACGACAACAATGACAGACAAACAAACGGCACACCCGACGACTATAATGTACAAGATATGGACATAGAAACAGCTATACAACCGACACCAATCGTTATACAACCAACATCAACAGACACAATGAGCATAATCACGACAGAACCTGACCAACTTATATCGACTAACCACACCCAACCAGATAACGAAAATAACGGTATCCCAGTACTATCCGACGCTATCGACAAACAACTTAAGCAGTTTTACATCAGATCGACACCAGGTTCCACGTATAGAGTAGACGATAGGTCGACCAGCCCGAGAATAGTAATAAAAGACGTTTTCATCCCTGTGAACAACACAGAGGCTGAAATTATAAGATTCCTTAAAGAGCATACAATAGCAGGCAGAATATTTCATTGCTATTTCTACGACGAAAAATTATATTATGATTTTTCAAGAGTTTACACAACCATATTCAACGAAAGAGGCCCTAAGCTAATTAGATGTACATCTCGTGTCACTCTAGTTGAAAATAGAACCGAACAACAAGAGCTAATTAAGCAGTACCACACTGGTAGATCAACCCATAGAGGCATCCAGGAAACATACAAACATCTCCACAGAAACTACCATTGGCCTAACATGCTACTTACTATACAACAATTTATTAATCAATGTGACACATGCCTTAAAACAAAATATGAGAGACACCCATTAAGACCCCCTCTAGCTTTAACAGAGACGCCCACTAAACCACTCCAACATTTGTTTATGGACCTCTATTCAACAGGAGGCGCCACTTTTCTGACCATTATTGACAACTTTTCAAAATACGCGCAGGCCAGGCCCCTGAACGCCTCCAGTAGCATTCACATAGCAGACGCACTAATAGAAGTTTTCTCTGTATTAGGGCTACCCCTCAAAATTACAACAGACTCGGACACCAAGTTTGACAACGACGTAATTAAAGAGATATGCGCTCTACATAATATTCATATCCATTTCACTACACCGTACAACCCTAACTCTAACTCCCCAATAGAAAGGTTCCACTCGACTATTGGTGAAATAATAAGAATTAACCGAATGACAAATAAGGACGACCCTATACAGAACATAATGAAATACGCCATAATAGCATACAACAATTCAATACACTCTACAACAGGATACACTCCACATGAACTCCTGTTTGGTCACACCGCATCCAGAAACCCTCTAGAATTATATTATCCTAAGGAATTTTACCAGGACTTTGTACTTAACCATCGTCGGAATGCAGAAGCAGTACAAGAGTGCGTAGCAGCCCACGTATCTAAAAATAAGGAACAAGTAATTACCAAACGAAACCAAGCTGCCGAAGACATACTATTTAAGGTAGGTGAGACAGTATATAAGCAGGTCGCCAAAACTGCAAGGAATGACAAAACTAAACCCGTTTTTAAAGGCCCATACAAAATCATCCACCTCCACCCGAACAATGTCGCGGAAATAATAGGGAACCACCCCAACTCTAAGTCAATTAGAGTACATTTCAAACTTCTAAAAAGACCCCATCTTGTTCCAGGACCCTCCTCGCAGGAGCCTTCCTGCTCAACGCAACCGCCGACTTTATCCTAAAACCCGTCGATAATACAAATGGAATCCTACTATTAAAGGAAGGCCAAGTCCTTAAACAGGTGGACACTTTTAGTTTGGCTTGTGTCTATAATGTGTCATATCTACACGAGACCACCTTAAAAATTATATCTTTATATACCAATACTAAGGTTGCCGAAAACAATAAAGAACTACATAAGACATATAAAGACCAAATAGATCATAATTTAAGTACTATAGGTAGAAAAATAGTTTTTATTACAGCGCACCATAGAGTTAAGCGAGGTATCATTAATGGGCTAGGTTCAGTAATTAAGGCGATTACGGGAAATCTAGATTACGAAGATGCAGTTAAATTTGAAAATGAAATCCTTAACATCCAAAATTCCGTGGGAAAACTTACTAGTTCCCAAAAACAATCAGTATTTTTAGCAAAAAACGCTATTAACGAATTTAGTAAGCAAATAAACTTTTTAAATCAAAATCAGAAGAAGTTAGCAGCCCTTTTAGATAATACCACCCTTAGCAATAATCAAATGCACTTTTCAGATTTATATATTCAAATAGAATTTAGCCTAGAGTTACTTTTAGATAAGTTAGTTATTTTAGAAGACGCGATGACGTTCGCTCAGTTAGGTGTAATGCACCCTAGTATCATTCCCCCACATAGCTTGATAGAAGAACTAAACCTAATGCAAAAAACCAATAATTTTAAACCAATAGATAATATTTCCATTAAAAATATTCATAACATAGAAAAATCTATAAGCGTCAAAGCCTACAGTACGGAAGCAACGCTAACATTTATATTAGATATTCCGTCCATAGATACCAACCCCTATGACCTGATTCACTTGTATTCCATCCCTGACAAACATAACCTTACCATAATTCCCAAATCCAAATACCTTGCACTGGGAAGCGATGAGTACTCGTACCTGGACGAAGACTGCAGGAAGATGACGCAAGATACTCTACTCTGCACCTCACTGAACACTCAAGCCATCGAGGACTCCGATGATTGCATCATAAAACTAATAAAACACCAAACACCCAACTGTACGAGAGCAAAATTACATCTCAAACACAACAAAATAGAAAAAATAGCAGAAGACAAATGGCTGGTAATCCTGAAGGAAGAGGCCGTCGCAAGAAAACAGTGCGGACCGAAGTCTGAATATATAAAATTAATAGGCATCCATATTATATCAATAACAAAGGAATGCAAATTATACATCCTGAACAGGACTCTAAGGACCAACGCCCACGCAATATCAGTGGATAACATCATCCCACTTCCAAAGGAGGAAATAACCACCTCAGAAAATACCCCAATTAAGTTGACGCTAGAGGACATCGCCCTGGACAATGTCTATAAGTTACTGGACAGAGCCGAGGACGTCGAAGTGGACAGCAACATCGACTGGAGGCTGATCATGGCAACACCGAGCTGGTCAACAATAGGATTGTACGTAACCCTTATAACGTATGTATGCTGGAAAGTATACCAGCACAGGAAAAAAGGAGAAATACAAGATATCTCGACCAGCAACGAGGACGCTGCAGGAAGCTGCGGGACGCGCTTCCATCTTAAGGAGGGAGGAGTTAGGCAATCGCTGGACATGCGCTTGCCTACAAACCTGCTGACCACGCAGCGGCCAGTCATCGCTTTATAAGAATTAGTGCTAATTTAAGTTTTTAGAGTTAATATAATTTAATTGTATTTTAATTAGTCTTGTAAGAACTGTCGAGCAATAAAGTTGTCTTAATAAATTGTTTTTTTTAAACAATTTCCGTGCCGCCCTACTTATCTCGGCCTGCGCTATTAAAATGTGTCGGAACTATTTTAAAACGGGAAAGGATAAGTATGAGATGTCATTTAATCGGAAAACTTAACACTTTTCTCATGATTTCTTTGTAAAAACGTGAAATTTAATTTCGATATTTTCAAGGTTATCGAATTGATTGATGTTGTCAGGTGAGAAGTGTGACTTATTTTCCAAAATTTGGGGACTTTTGGTACGATTTTTTTTTTTTATGAAATATGAATAATTGAAAAAATCTATAGAAAACAGACATGTAATGTTTGTGTGTCCGGTTTTCTTAAACTAGTTTATATTACGTTTTAGACTTCCTACGGATCCAATTGTAGCATATTGTTGGACAAAGAGATGGATTTTGAAAGGAAGTATTTTGAATCATTTTCGGAGATATTTTCACACTATGTTTTTTATATTCTCTTATCAACGGCACAATTGTATTGAAATAAAGTACCTAAAATAATTATATATGATCGTGACCGCTAAGATGTAAGTTGTGTGAAGGATAATTAGAAAATTTAAGAATACTTAACCATCATATAAAATTATTTCTAATCTAACCTTAGCGCTTTGGACAATATAAACTTTTTAATGTAACCTTATGACGTTTGACATAGAATTGACAGAATGCGTGCTGCAAATATCGTCAAAGAGGATGTAAAAAAACCTGAATATCGTTTAAAGCAAAAGCTTCGGTCGGAGTTATCTGTACTAATATTATAAAGAGGTAAAGTTTGTAAGTTTGTGACGTTGTAGGGGGTAATCTCGGGATCTACTAAACCGATTTTAAAAATTATTTTACTGTTGGAAATCTACGTTAACAGGGAGTGTCATAGGCTATATAACATGACGCTTTATACCACAGGAGCGGGACAGATCACGGGTGAATCCGCGCCGGGCCGCTAGTAATATTATAGATAACTCTTTATTGTCATAATTAAGATATTAATTTTGTCTATATTCTGTTAGCTGCATCTCCATTAATTCCTAATAAAGAAATAATTTAATATATTAATATGATAAAAAACAAATTTTAGTTCAGAAAATAATCAAACTGAACTAGTTTGAATAAAAACATTTGGATATGAATATTTTTATTTCTATATAATAGCCCTTTTCACGTGGTTTAGTTACTCTTAAGTCCCTGCATTAAACTATCCCGTGTAACTACCCCGTAGTTCCTACTACTGATATAAACTTTGGATTATACATAAAGCCTACTACCCAATATGAACCTATCGAATCGTTCCAAGTCTACTATTACAAATAATTGCACTGACTTTTAGCGCAGGATAATCTTTGGGTTATAAATAGTCATCTAATAACCTTCGTGAACATGATGTGTAACACAAAAATAATTTGCCATTATGAATAGTTTTTTTAGGATTGTTACATTAGTATTGGTAATTAACAGACTTGTAAATATGTACTAATATCTGTACAGACATTTTATTGCGAATTAAAATTACTACATGTGCTATGAATGTGTTATGATATAATAAAACTACGTTTTAACGGTTTTAAGCGCGGTAAATACCGCGCTTAAAACCGTTAAAACGTAGTTTTATTATGTATACATGTCGCGAAAACTTAAGAAAATATAATGTGTTATGAATTTATTTGTGCATGTATTTTTTATGGTTCGTTCCAAGACACACAAGTTTGTTGCTAATACTTTATTTAAAAAAAAAACTGAAACATCTGAGTAATATTAAATTATAACACATAAAGCGATTAAATCATAACGATCATTTAAACTTTTCACTTGCATAAAAAAATATTTAATTATAAAAAATGGGGTAATATTTTTTTCCTGATATCCCGAAAACGCAGAGTGAATTTAGCAACGCTTCGCGTTTTTGATGCCGTTTTTGGCGATGTTGTTTGTTAGCAATGCTCTCTCTAGACATGTTATATCTCAATGATTCTGATTTTATTTGAGTTAGAGAACGAGCGATTGCACACGAACTTCACTTTGGATCGGCCCGAACCAGTTGCCCGCGAGTACCAACCGTGAGATACGTGTTTTGCATTGGCTTCTCCCTAACGCTCAACAGCTAACTTTTTAAACCTAAAAATCCTTAATATTGTTACAACCTAGGCGCCGACAAAGACAAATTCCACGTACAGATCTGTAGAAGCACATTTTATTACCTGTCGGCATTTGAACTGATTGTAACCCTTTTATGATCGTCTTCTTTTGTTCACTTATTTATTGGCATACGTTTCTAAGTTATTGTGGAGATCAGCCTATTGTCCTATCGTACTCGCTCATTAACATCATTAGCCAGGTGTTACAAGCTAATTCTAGGAAATTGTGGCGACGTTGCCGGGCGAACATGCGTTTGCATTTGCATTTGTGGAGCATAAAACGACGGCCTGATGGAGAGAGGAAGTCAGTAAAGCTACGACTACGATACGGGCGTGACGTGTGTACATTCGGGAATCTAATAATAGTGACGGACTTTGCGCGTTTTATTGAATTACGACCTTCTGCATTACGTTTGTACTTTTTGTGTTCGGTTAAATTTGTACCTGTGTTATACGTGTTTGTATAGTTCTAATAAACTCTATAGTATTTCTAACGGCATTTTATTTCGAGTCTTGCTAAACTCGTAACAATATTTTCTTAATTTTTCGCGACATGTATATAATAATAAAACTACGTTTTAACGGTTTTCTTTTTATTTTTGCTCTCACCCATTTTATTATTATATAAAATTATTAGAACTAGGCATGTTCTTGCGCCGCTTCTTCCCTTCAAGCCACAACATGTTGCGAAGCGGTGGTAAAATAGATTAAGCTCCCATAGAATAAATAATAAACACAATCAAAATTAAAACTAAATAATTAAAATGAAAAAGTTGGCGGTAGGATAAATAAAACTTTAACAACACTCATTGACACTTGACCTTTGTCTTCCGTGATCACGGCCACTGAAAAGTGGCCGAAACGTCGGAATAATAAAAAAACAAATAAATTACCGCGCTTAAAACCGTCAAAACGTAGTTTTATTATATAAAAATCCTTGTTTTAATTCTCCTTTGCACAGTTTAACTTTGTCAGTGTGACAGTTTGACTTTGACGTTACAGTCGTAATCCAAATCAAACAATCCATATGTCTAGACACGTGTCAATTTCACTGAACAATTCTCCAAAAGCTACCGCTCTGTTTATGTGGTGCTCCTTCGATCTTACCTTGATACCTTTTGGGAACAGTGCACTGCCAACCATAATCTGTCCTTTCAGGACCCTTGTGAACGCGCCCTTTTGCTCGTCGGTAGGATTTCTACCCATGTGACGTGTCCTCGTTATATCTGTAGTGCCATCCCTGGGGACAACATTTTTTACTGGTAGAAACCGTTCAGGAGCTTCTTAAATGGAGTTCGCTATCTCTTTCTCGCATTAGGAAATTTTTGAAAATATAACTTGACAGAAAATTCTATTTTATAAAACGTTTCTACACAACACACAACACAAATCTCAACAATACTATTACGAATCTTATACTAACACATAAAGCTGAAGAGTTTGTTTGTTTGCTTGAACCCGCTAATCTCAGGAACTACTGGTCCGATTTGAAAAATTCTTTCAGTTTAAATAGCCCATTTATCGAGGAAGACTATAGGCTATATGTCATCACAGTAAGACCAATAGGAGAGGAGCACTAATTAAGAATGTTTCAAAGTCGGGGGGTTTTTTTAACTTACTTTTTTTTTAACTATTCCACGTGGACGAAGTGGCGGGCAGAAGATAGTGTTATATAAAATCGTTCATATTTTCCATGCAAGAACGGAGAAAGAATACAATTACATGCGTTGGGGCGGCCTGTCGTAAGAGGCGACAAAACAACTCACAGCCAGGTTATTTTTTTTGGATTGCTGGAGTACAGCAGACAGGCTGACGGCCCAACTGTGATGGAAAGTGGTTACCGTCGCCTATAAACATTTGCAACACTAAAGGTACTACCAATTTGTTGCCGGACTCGTAAATGGGGCCACTAATGCCGGAACACAACTCAAGGTTGTTACGGCGGCATACTCTAGAATACTCTAGACCAGGGGTGGTAGCCATCCAGACGGGCAAATTCCCTACCACCTGGCTATGGGTTGTTTTCTCCGTCCCTGCACGGATGAAAGGTGGTGTTTGCCCGTCTGCATGACTACTAATCCTGGTCTGGAGTATGCCGCCATAACAACCTCAAGTTGTGTTCCGGCATTAGTGACCAAGTTCAAGCCCCCCTTTAGAGAGCGGCAGCCCATCAGTATAATATCTGGTTGACAGCTGTGATTCGAATAATTACTGTTAAAAGTTTTGTTTTTTTGTGAATGTATATTTGTAAAATGGAAATATTTGATACCATTGAAGACGAATTAGATGATTCTATGTATCGTTTAATTGGACCGCGAAGGAATCCTGTGTTTCGACAGCATATGCAAGCATTGGATGTACGGATTTTAGGATAAGATTTTCACTTAATAAAGATGCTGTAGGTTATGTTATTTATTATTTATAATTGAATATTATGTAACGAACAAAACCTGAAATTACGCCGATTGTGCAAACATTTATGTTGCAATTTTCACTTTGAAATTGACGTTCCGTTCACACTAATACAAAAAATAATGTATATGCTGTTTTGATCAATAAAAAATTAAGGCATGACATATTTCAAGCTGTATTTATATAAACTGTATAAAAAATTGAATAAAATGTACATTAAAATGATTAAAACATATTTTCACGTGTATTTACAACACAGAATGTATTTCCTAATACATATATTTAGTAAAACGGAACTACAAAATGCGACGTTGCCAAATCTATTAACTAGTAAGTGGCAAATAGCTATGTGCCAAATAAATTTATAGGTAAGATGATGGTGAAACGCAATCAGGACTAACCAGAACTTTTATGTGTCACATTATTGTTTTGTTAAATAGCTATAGGATACTTTACTTGTACATTGTGAAACAGACCCTAAATCTGATATTTCGTTTAGCAGCTAAACGTGTGCTGTGTTATAAAATATTAATCGGCATTTTTACAAAATAAACATGCAAACCCGAACTGCAATTCCAACACACAACAGTATTTTATTTCTACCTGAAGACCTCCAAAAGTTACACAGTACAGTATCATAATAACTGATTTTTTATGTACAGAAATGTATATCAAGTCTCAATCAAATTTATGTGAATTATTCGTAATTTTAAAAAACACAAATTTGTGGTAATTAAATGTTGTCAATGTATATCACCTAAATTCTAAAATATGATAATACAAGAGAGCGAGATAGTGAATTCTATTTAGGTAGTTTCTTAATCAACTTGAGAAACATCTAAAATCAGATATTAAAGTTGAAAACATTTTAAATTAATCATCTAATCACACAATTTAAGTAAAAAATGTATTCAAATTCAAAAACTCACTCACTCGTATTCACTCGTTAAAAAGACAAATAAAAACAAACTCACTTGTACTGCCCACCCGAATCTAATAGGAACATGCAATCCCTCTCAATCTCACTCTGTGTTCCCTCTCTCGATGGGTTGTAGTGGATTATGACACCGTTGGCCCCAGCCCCGGCTATCGTATCAAACGATGGCCCCATGAAGTCAGACTCCTCCCTTTAATAAAAAATACCCCATCTACACATGTTTGCCTTGAAAAATAGTCACAAATAAGACTCGGGCACCTAAAACTGCGAATTGCAAACCGGGAATAAATATTAATATTGTTACGAGCTTGCGGGACTCGAATTAAAATGCCGTATTATTATAGGGTTTATTAGAACTATACAAACACGTATAACACAGGTACAAATATAACCGAACGCAACACATCCAAACGTAATGCAGAAGGTCGTAATTCAATAAAACGCGCAGTCCGTCACTATTAGATTCCCGAATGTACACACGTCACGCCCGTATCGTACTCGTAGCTCAACAGTCCGTCGTTTTATACTTCACAAATGCAAATGTGCCCGGCAACGTCGACATAATTTCCTAGAATTAGCTTGTAACACATGGCTAATGATGCTCCTGAGCGGCCGTAAACGAGTACAATAGGACAATAGACTATTCTCCACAATAACTAAAAACGTATGCCAATAAATAAGTGAACAAAAGAAGACGATCATAAAAGGATTACAATTAGTTCAAATGCCGACGGGTACGTAATAAAATGTGCTTTTACAGATCTGTACGTGGAATTTGTCTTTGTCGGATCATAAGTTGTAACAATATTATAATCACAAATAATTAAGTTATCCAAGATTTCCGCGTCCGGTTAGTTACCAGGACATTCACCTCATCTAATATATAAACTTAAGTGGCCAGTGTATATGCGCCCCTTGCGCCCCGGGGCTCGTGGAGAAGGACCTTGCCACCTTTGTGTCTCGCCACGTGCAGCAGCGGCAGACCCCCTAAACCAGCGCTGTCGTGGGCTGGTGGCTGACTGGGAGGTAAATACAAGATTCTATATTCTCCGGGTGCTAGTTTTTAATTGGGGATTAAGGTATGGTGATATTGTTTTATTTTTATTGCAGGAGTTTAGCAGACAGGCAGACGGCCCACTTGATGGAAAGCGGTTACCATCGCCTATGGATACTTGCAACACCAAAGATGCTATATGCCGTCATAACAACCTTGTGTTCCGGCATCAGTAGCCAAGTTTCAGTCTTCCCTTAGAGAGCGGCAGCGCGTTAGTAGCACATTTGGTGTTGCAAGTGTCCATAGGCGATGGTAACCGCTTTCCGTCAGGTGGGCCGTCTGCCTGTCTGCTGAGCTTCAGCAATAATAATAAAAAACTAAGTAGTATTTTTGAAAACCTTTCTCCTACCCCCTGAACGGGTCACGTAGTATGGATACGTTCCCTAATACTCACTTGCGAAACTCAAGTAGTTTATCAGATGCCTGTATTTCGGTGACTCGTACGCCATTATCGATTTGATCGTGGAGCCATTAGAAGAACCTCACGACGGCTATGCCGTCGCGTATGTGGCACTGACGGAAACCCTGAATGAAAGTTGACATACCTTACTCACAATACATTCTAATATCTGTATACATATAACTAGGATATGCACGCGACTTCGTTCACGCTTGACGTGAAATTCCCTCGGGATTCCCTCGACACAAAGTATCGCAGCATTTAAAACCTGCCCTATAAGTGGGCCGTCGTATACCAACTGTGCAATAAGAAATGTACCTGCACTATAAGTAGGCTATCGTATGCCAAGTTTGCAATAAGAAAGGTACCTGCACTATAAGTGTGCCATCGTATGTCAACTTTGCTATAAGAAAGGTACCTGCACTATAAGTGGGCCGTCGTATGCCAATGTTGCAATAAGAAAGGTACCTGCTTTATAAGTGGGACGTCGTAAGCCAACTTTGCAATAAGAAAGGTACCAATTTCAATATGCGATTATCAATCCTTAGTACACAAATACTGCTTCCACGCTCATAGCAAGCTTAAAAAAATATTACCTGTAACTCGACATCGTTCTTGATTAGCTTCGCCAAAGCCACCGGTGACACTCCAGATATAAGGTTCAACGGCTTGTTTAATTCATTTTTCTGAAATAAAAAGCGAGCGCATTTTTGGCGATTCAAATGTGGCACTATGAATCATAACCTAATATATTCTACACGACTCTGCGACACGAATAAATCCATTAGATTTCTGTGCTACAGTCAGGGCTGGGCAAAATACACGGTTTCCTTTAAATGAAATACAAATTACAAAATACTGTCTCGCATGTACTTATTTAAAATACGAAATACAAAATATTTTTAAGTCGGGTATTTGAAATATAAAATACAAAATACAGCATTTCAACTATATGTATTTAAAATACAAAATACAAATTACAAAATACCGTCAGGTGTTAGGTTATGTAAACAAAATACTCACAAAAATCAAATAATAATTATTATTATGTCCTTGCCTATGAAATTGCCGTTTTTTCAGAAATAAGTTAACCTAATTTTATTATATTTTTTTTATTCTAATCTCCACGGCCTTGAAGATAAGGACATTTCCATCTTGTAGGTACGCGTAGATTTTGGTGGTTCCACCCGGATCTATGCGTGCCTATATCGGTCCCATGGCAGGGAATGCAAAGCAAAGTTTTTGGGCAGTATCCTTTAACAGAGGTAGTCATACTCGAGAATTTTAATGCTCATCATACTGAGTGGTTGGGTTCTCCGAGAACTGATCTGCCAGGGACTACTGCCTACGATTTTGCTCTCGCCCATGGATTCACTCAGGTGATTAGGGAGTTTACCCAAATACCGGATAGAATGGATCATGAGCCTTCTTTGCTGGATCTTCTGCTGACCACACACCCGGAGAACTACCAAATCTCCATTAGTGCTCCACTGGGAACATCTGATCATTGTCTGGTATCTTCGGCGGAGCACCTTCCTATTCCCGACCGGACTCGTCTTGCTGGACGACGGAAGGTGTGGCGATACAGGTCAGCAGATTGGGATGAACTCCGTGAGTTCGATGCATCCTTCCCATGGAGGCAGTTATGTTTCTCGTCGGAAGATTCTGATCCGAGTACAGACTCGATCGCCGATGTAGTACTGCAGGGAATATAATGTTTAATTCCATACTCAACTGTACCTATCAGTGGTACGAGTAAACCACCATAGTTCGATAAGTCCAGCAGTGAGGCTGTAAAGCTAAAGCAACAGGCTTATCGAGCCTGGACTGCAGCGCGGGCTCGTCAGGATCCAAGTTCCTCCTACCTGAAAAAGAGATACAATGCCGCCCCCAGGTCCCATAAAAAATAGCTCGCGAGAGCAAAATTCGATTACACCGACAGAATTGGTGAGCGCCTCTCTAGCTACTCTTCTGGGACTAGAGCCTTTGGGCCCGCGCCAAAGCTGTCGAAGTAAACTTTTATCGGGCATCTCTTCCACCTCTGCGCACAGTGGACGACTGTCTGGTACACGCCGCCAAAGATAAAGTCAATCTTCTGGGTGAAATCTTTGCGGCCAATTTAACTCTTGAGATATAGGAGAAACTCCACCTACAATCATTACATTCTCTACAATATATACATTCTCTATAAATACATTCTCTGCCAAAAAAACTCCATACAAGCAATCGCTTCAGTTCCAAGGAACTCCCCTTACCACCTCCAAGAGTATTGGGATCCTCAGTGTTGACATCGCGATCGATGTTCAGGGGCCATCTTGAAGGCAAAGCAAAACTTGCCTCTAAGAAGCTAGGAATGTTAAACCGGTCCAAGCAGTACTTCACACAGCGGCAATGCTTTGTGCTTTATAAAATTCAGGTGAGCCCGCATATGGAGTACTGCTCACACTTTTGGGCTGGAACACCTGGCTACCAACTCGGTCCTCTAAACTGTATTCAACGTCAAGCCACTTCGCGTTGTTGATGATCCCATACTCACAGACGGTCTAGATACGCTCGGCCTTATGAAAGACTTCGCTCCTCTCTGCGTATTCTACTGACTGTATAACGGGGAGTATTCGGAAGAACTATATAGAATGGTGTATTCGTCTTCTTTCTACCATCGAACCACTCGCCATGTGTTGGGATTTCACCCCCACTTCCTTAAGCCGCTTCCCTCATGTACGCAACGGTTCTGTAGAACCTTTTTCTTGCATACCGTGGGGATTTGGAATGAGCTCCCAGCCGAGTTTTTTCCATAGCGCTACGATATGGAGTTTTTCAAAAAGGGTGTCGTAAAATTTCTTCGAGGCCGGCAGCGGGTTGATGAAATCTCTGGTGTTGCAAATGTCCATAAGCGACAGTAACCGCTTTCCATCAGATGGGCCGTCAGCCTGTCTGCTGTACTCCAGCTATTAAAAAAAAGTAGAAATTTCCAGAATGGAAGCGGGAAAACCAATAAAAAGTGGTGCGTTCATTGTAGTGTTCGCTCATAAAGGTCGTTGATGTTGCTTGTCGCTCTTGCTGCGTTGCTGCAACGACGGTACTCTTATTCCATAATTACTCGAATTTTTAACTATCCATGATCACGAAAAAGATTCAAATGCGAAGAAAACATAACGCTTATCAATAAATAAATGACTAATTTTTAAAAAAGAATTTCATGTTTTCAAAGTAAAATTAATTTGAAATTATATATCTCAGCCAAACAAAAGTATTTATTTTAAATGGCCAGTACTGCAAAACGTACCTAATATTTAGCGGTCACCATTTTGCTTATGAAAGCTATCGAGCGCTATTTTCTGAAGAACACACCCATCAATAAGGTAGCTAAATGTATTTTATGAAATGTATTTTGCAACCATAAGTATTTGAAATACTAATTACAAAATACCTCAGCGTCGGGTATTTGAAATACTAATTACAAATTACATTTATAAGAAGTAATTGAAATACAAATACAAAATACGTATTTGTATTTCAATTACGTATTTCAATTACAAGTATTTCAAATACTGCCCAACCCTGGCTACAGTCGAATATGTTTTAATGTATATGATTGTAAGCATACTGGACAATAAATTAAAAAAAAATGTATTTATTGAAACTAATTCACCAGTGAAGAACAAATGTTGAAAATCGTACAAGTACAAACGTAAGATGATGAGATGAACGAACGAATAGAAGGAAATAGCAATGAGTGATTATTTATTGGATTTAAATGAACATGTATTGTATTAGACTTGTACAAAACTGCTGACTAAGAAACGAAAAGAGATTATAGCCTTCTAAAGTGCTGTATCACTCCTTTAGCTCAATGAGTAGACACCGGAACGACGGCTCTCGCTCTAGCTCTTTCAAGAGCCGAAAGAACTACAACGAACCGTATTGACGCACACGCAGAAATTTTAATTCACACTCCCACTTGTGTAAACAAAAAAAAAATGTTGATCTTCTTCAAAGAATATGAGGATAATTATGTAATTATTAATATAGTATTGTTTCATATCAACAAAAAAGTAAATCTTATACTAATATATAAAGCTGAACGCTTTATATATTAGTATAAGATTTACTTTTTGTTAGTTTGTTTGTTTAAACGCGATAATCTCAGGAACTACTGGTCTGATTTGAAAAATTCTTTCAGTGTTGGATAGCCCATTTATCGAAGAAGGCTATAGGCTATATATCATCACGCTAAGACCAATAGGAGTGGAGCAGCAATGAAAAATGTTTCAAAATCGGGAGGGCGTTGAAAAAAAATTCCACGCGGACGGCGTCGCCGGCACAGCTAGTCATATATAAATATGTACATTAGGGTGGTCCAAATAAATTTCCTTTTTTTTATTTTCAAGTTGTATTATCTCAAAATTTACTGTTAGCGATAAAAAAAATCTTGCTCAAAGCGCAGCTAGATATCTCAACTCTATACGACACGCAATGATTTTTCATTTTCCCATGTAAATTGCACGATGAAAATTTTTCATTTTCGTTTTAGCACATAAAAGTTCCAAGTCTCTAGTTTCTAAGTTCTAGTTTTTTCGTATTTCCGACGGACATATTCTTGTTAAAAATTTAATTAATCTTATACTAATATATAAAGCTGCACAGTTTGTTTGTTTGTTTAAACGCGCGAATCTCAGGAACTACTGGTACGATTTAAAAAATTCTTTCAGTGTTGGATAGCCCATTTAAGATACTAATATATAAAGCTGAACAATTTGTTTGTTTGATTGAACGCGCTAATCTCAGGAACTACTGGTATGATTTGAAAAATTGTTTCAGTGTTGGATAGCCCATTTATCGAGGAAGACTATAGGCTATATATCATGACGCTAAGACCAATAGGAGCGGAGCAGCAATGAAAAATGTTTCAAAATCGGGGGGCTTTGAAAACAAATTTCACGCGGACGGCGTCGCGGGCACAACTAGTAAATAATACAACTACGTTTTAACGGTTTTAGGCGCGGTAATATATTTTGATTTATATTATTCCGACGTTTCGGCCACTTTTCAGTAGCCGTGGTCACGGAAGACAGATGTCAAGTGTCAATGAGTATTGTTAAAGTTTTATTTAGCCTACCTTGTTACTACCTACCTTAACTTGTTCATTTTAATTATTTAGTTTTAATTTTGTTTATGGTTATTATTTACTCTAAGGGAGCTTAATTTAATTTACCACCGCTTCGCCACATGTTAAAATCTAATTATCTAAAAAAAGGTTTAGCGCCTTGAGGGGATTTTTTTATGCAGGAAAGTAACTTTCGAGACGATAGGAATATTTTTTTTCGGACTACCCTAACGCACATGCTTTAGTATTCTCAACCTTATTTTTATAAGAATAAAGTTCTATTTGTACTGTACGTATTGACATTGTGTCAGCAACTGAGTCGGTGAGCCAATTGAGCTATGTTTACTAATTGAGCGTCGGAGAGTTAAGTTTCAAAATGGGATATAGTTCATTTTTATCTTATTCGCGACCTGCCCAAGTCTAGTGTGCATAAAAGCGTGGGGTGTGAAAGGTGTACCAATAATTAAGGTGTTATTTATATTTATTTATTTATATTAATTCATTAACAAAAAAACATTTGTGTCTGAAATATAAATACGTAGTCATAATTACAATTATAAAAAATTCTAATTTACAATAAACTTTATTAATTTTACAAAAATATGTCAATAGGAAGGCACTTTTATATAATCATATTATTATTTAAGCACAAAAATAATAACTGAATAATAGGTGAAGGTGATGTCAAGAGCCTTAAGAACAGACGAGTGTGCATGACAAGAGTTATGAATATCAAAGAAGCAAGTGAGGTGTGTAACAATAAGCCTGAATGGCGCTCTGTTATTCGTGCCTACCCCGCAAGGGAACTGGCGTGAAGTTATGTATGTATGAATAATAGGCTTGCAATTAAATTACTTGAAAAACTCACCGCTCGCTCCGTACTCGATTTTGAAGGTTTTTTAACAGTTGGGTTGGTGGCGACAATGTCACTAACATCACTTGTCACACGCGACACTGACAAGTTCCGGAGAGCGGTTTATGGTATATTGCAAGTATTAAAACCCTTCAGTGTTTAAAAACTGTATTGCTTGAAGAAGAAGAGATGCAAGAAGAAATTGTCTTACTCACCCCAGAAGCCGCTCTGTGCACTGCTTCGCTAGCATCACTTGACAGCCAGATGGAGTTGACTCCATCTCCACTCTCCGATATCTCTTTCTGATAAAAAAAATAGGATAGGAAATTCTTTATTAACACCTGGGACCAGAATGCAAAATGCAAAAATTTTATCCGTGCAGGAACGGAGAAAGAATACAATTTCCTGCATTGGGGCGGCCTGTCGTAAGAGGCGACAAAACAACCCACAACCAGGTGGTAGGGCATTAGCCCGACTGGATGGCTACCACCCCTGGTCTCGAGTATGTCGCCATAACAACCTTGAGTTGTGTTCCGGCATTAGTGACCAGGTTCCAGTCTCCCTTAAGAGAGCAGCAGCGCATTTGTAGCACCTTTGGTGTTGCAAATGTCTATAGGCGATGGCAACCGCTTTCCATCAAGTGGGCCGTCTGCCTGTCTGCTGAATTCCTGCAATAAAAAAAAGTAAAAAAATGACCAATTCTGATATTACTATCATATATTTATATAAAAGAACAGAAAAGTAACAATTATGGTACCCATAAAGCTGTGGTGGTTACGTATAACCGCATTTCGAACCTATTTTTTACTTCTAGTTAGAAAAACGTGCGCCTCTCACTTCTTAGGCATTTTTCTGATATAAAAGTGCATATTGTTACAATTACCAAGTGTTGATGGTGAAGGAAAACATTAAGATGAAACCTACACATCGAGATAACCAATGTGTCAAATCCGCTAAGCCTGATAGAAACGTACCGGGTATACTTTCCGTTCTCAGAAATTGGAAGGCCCAAGACCAACAGTGGGATAATTATGGGCTGTTATTAAAAGCCTCATGAATCATAAATCAATATATTGTTACGAATTTGTGGGATTCTAATTAAACATCGATTAAAAGTTCACATATATTATAAGAAGTACACACGTTATTTAGAATTCTTACAAATACAATTAAATACAACAAGTCCATGCCGCAAGACAGAAGATTGTAATAACAAAAAAAAAAACGCGCAAAATCCGTCGATGTGAGATTCCTGTTTCAAATGCATACTTAATAACGCCTCGGTCGCATTAAAAACTCAACTAACTCTGTCTCAACGGGTCGGCCTTATACATTCGAAAAATAGAATGGAAAAATAAACACGCATAAACCATTTATTGGAATTTCCCAACTTTAAGCTTCATCTAAAACAACATAGCTTCTAAGAACCTGCAGCGAAATTTAAACAATAGGCCGATTAGCGATTGACAATAGATCGTTACATTTTTATACTTTGAAAATTAACGCAAACCAGTGACCGCGAATAATTGAGGCTATGACTAAAAGAATAACAGATCATTTACGTACCAAGGGTAATAAAACACGTGTTCTCAAAATCGATTATCGAATACACCATCGCAGCAAAATAGAAAAATAATACTCACAGCCAACTGTTTCAATCTCTTCACAATATCGGCGTAAGGGAGGCCCTCGTAGTTCATCACTCCTTCCTCGTTCAAGTGGTCGGTGACATCCTTGGGAAGTTCACCATCACCCCAAAAAACCATCACCTTTGATGGTGTGATGATGAGATACGAGAAAAACACCGGATTGTACTCTATATCGCTGCCACGAAGATTTAGAACGTCTGGAAATAGGAAGAAACTATTACGGCAGGCTTGGTGTGATAGCTCACACCGAGCTTGCCCTAAGAGCCAAGTTGAGCTGCCTTTGAGTGCTAACTCAAACACGGAATATCGCCGTGAAATGTGTCGTCCCTTTATCCCGTCCCCGTATTCCGCTCACATAAACCATCCTCTATCCTATTCCTCCCGTCTGATCCCTCTGTCTCATCCTTCTATTCCTTTTTTTTGATATCGCAGCGAGAATGCCTTTGGACTGTACCCTCGGGCCCTTCGAGAGAACGACCGAAATGTAGGCATAAGGTTTGCATCGAGGCTGTGTGGGTTTCTCAACGACCGGTTCTCCACGCTCGCTTCTAGAATGAAGCTGTTGCGAGAAACGACTATAGAACTACCCACTAAACCTAAACCTGCGCCAGATTTATCGCGCTATACGGGGCATCACTGCTGCTGTACTGCACTGTGACACGTTCTGCGGACGGGGTCCGCGTACGTCTTCCTCCCTCGCTCTTTCAGCGGCCTCCTTCTGCGACACGACAGATTCGCTGAAGGAGGAAATGAGGAATGTTGTCCATGGAACATCGCTTCGACCATGCTATGAAGCGAGCCCACAGGGCTAACGAGGTTCTCTAGAATGGCCCTCTGGCCTTCTATCCCATTCTAAAGGCTGGTAACGCGTTGACTTCGGCCCTGGTATTGCAAACGTCCATAGGTGACGGTAACCACTTTCTAATAAATGGGCCCTTTGTTTATTGGCTAACTTGAGTCAATAAAAAAAAATTAACCCATCCAGCATTGAATAAATAATACTAATAATATCTAGGGTGAGCCGCATGTTGTAAGAGATGCCTAAACAACCCACATCTAGGTGGTAGGGCATTTACTCGTCTGGATGGCTACCGCCCGTGGTCTAGACTATGCCGCCATAGCAACCTTGAGTTGTGTTCCGGCATTAGTGGCCAGCCTTTGGTGTATAGTGACCGCTTTCCATCAGGTGGGCCCTCTGCCTGTTTGCTGAACTACACCAATAAGAAAATATATTGAAATTAATGTTTTAATCTTTCAACTACGTGTATGGTGGCTATACCTGAATGACTTTGACTTATTCTTTAAAGAATAAATCTTCACTTACAAGCAACTTCGTCTAAAGCAGTGACGACGAGAGCAGCGGCTTTCTTCTGCACCATCTGCTCCCTGAGTTCTTTGATCTTATCTCCCGAAGTTTTACCTACAAATACCATAACCTTATAATGTTGATTTTTTTCTTATTTTACCAATCAAATAGATAACATACATAAGTCACAATAACTTATAAAACTATTTTCATATAATAAATCGTGTTATATTTAAAATGTTGCTATAACTTAAATGTTCCGAGAAGCTTAAATCCCTATAGTGCTTAACAAACCAATTGTTTTATTACCTTTGCTATTTAATTTTCTGTAATTCTTTTAATGGTTGTCTTTATTGTTCACCATCATAAGTTTGAGCTAATTTTGTAAATATTGACGGTAACCATTTATTGCCAATCGCTAGTACTTTTGCGTTTATGGCCAGCATTCGAGTAAATCACCATAAACCATTTCATTGTTGAAATTTCATCGCAAGTTCTAAGAAGTTTGAGAATTCCATTGAATGCTATCTGCATGTTTACTGAGGAGTGCATGTCTATTTTGTGAATATATAAGGCCGGCCCGTTAAGACAGACAGGCACGATAATGCCAACTCAAGAGTGTTATAAAGAAATATAGACACTCAAGGATTTCCTCACTCATGCATTCATTCAATCACTCACTAGCCCACTCATCCAGGCACTCACTCGCCTACGCATTCAGGCACTCACTCGCCTACGCATTCAGGCACTCACTCACTCGCCTACGCATTCAGACACTCACTCACTCGCCTACGCATTCAGGCACTCACTCACTAGCCCACTCATTCACGCACTCACTCGCCTACGCATTCAGGCACTCACTAGCCCACTCATTCGCTCACTCACTCGCCCACTCATTCGCTCACTCACTCGCTCACTCACTCGCCCACTCATTCGCTCACTCACTCGCCCACTCATTCTTCAGGCACTCACTCGCCCACTCATATACCGACACACATCGTAATAGGCATACTTATGATACTTATAATTACCTGTATATTTAACAGGGAGTGGTACGATTGGGTTATGAGGTCTTTTCGGCGGTGGGTCGTTTAGTTGTTTCCTCACTTCATCCACGAGATTCTTCTCGACTGCTACCAGTTGCATTTTAGTCTTCTTAAGGGCTGTCTATAAAATGAAAACACCACAAATATAGTCTGTAAAAATCATGTTTACCCAAATATATATAAAATTAATCAAACATAACCTGAACATGGTAGGGCCAAGTAGCATAATTAATTATCCTATCCCCCTATTCCATTTGCCTATCCCATTCCTCCGGTCTGATCCTCCTATGCCACCTTAAACGTTGGCAACGCTTTGACCCTCAAGTTGCGAACGACTATAGACGAAGGTAACCACCACGAAAAGTTCCGCTCGAACCGTCGAGGAAACAAGTCGATTTAAGTTGAGCTCCTCAGAAAAAAATTCTTAAAAATAGGTTTTTTGAGTCGTACAGTACCGTGCGATATATCATTTTGTGCGCGTAAGTGCGGCGCACCCGCCAGTGCAATCTGTGAAGTAATAGCACATCGGGGAAAAAGTTATTACGAAAAAACAATTTTTCAAAATTTAAAATTTTTTTCCTCGGAAACAAGATCAGTAAGGTGTGGTTTTTAGTGGCGGCTTTAGTGGGGCCTAGGTGCCCCCACTCCTCTAAATACTAAACTGTGAAATCCCAACTCCGCGCACAAAGTTATAGTGAAGAAAGTGAAAAAACGTGGTATGAAAATCGCCAATATAGGACTTTTTCAAAATTAAAAATTGCCGGTCGATAGAGCACCAAAAACTTAGACAAAGTCGCCAGAAACGACCTTAGAAATTTTTATAGTGAATTAATAAAAAATTAAAGTGATAAAAATTTTCGGACTTTTTCGTTTTTCGACCTAAAGTCGCAAAATTTCCTTGGAATTCAAAAAAGTGGCACAGTAGCCAGAAAGAGCTTGCTGAGCTGCGTCGTCCGACACCCCACTTTCAGGGATCGGAAGAAACCCGGAGGTGTCAGGATCAAAAAAATAACTTCCTAACCTCAAAATTGCTCCGGAGTTACTGGAGCAATTGGCTTTATTGGACTTGACTTTATGTTGTTGGTCCGAAGACCTTACAACTTTACCGGGGTTTTTGGGGCGAGTCCGGGATCGGCGGTTCGCGGCGGCCTACGCTATCTTACTGCCGTTTCGTAACGTGTTATGGCTGGGAGAGAAGAAACGGCGAAAGAAACTTCCCAGCAACACGCCTAGTCTATCCTGTGGGGGGGCTATGTCTCCTAACGTCCCTCGCAGGGACGTGGAGAGATCTTGATTGGCGGCGCCTGAGACGCCGCCGTCTGTGTCTGTCTGTCCGTGCCTGCCAGCCTGCCGTCCTAACCGCGGGCGGGCTGATCCGGGCCAGCCGTTTTGTGATAACGTCGACCCTGTCCGTGAGGACGTTACGCGGTCGTCGTACGAGAGCCTTTCGCCGAGGCTTATAATCGGACGCGATGGAGCAATTGGGTTGAGGTTAGGAAGGAACGAAGACCATCTGAAGGACGGCGCAAATCCGGTTCAAGCGGAATTTTAAGTTAAGTAGTCTTAAGTTATTTTTAATTAGAATTTTAAACTTTGACTCGGAATATCTCCGAAACTATCTATAGCGCGTGGGTTTTTAAATTACTGTTTTATGCGCGCTGGAGAGCTCTATCCAGCCGCACCAAAACCCATTTTTTGATCAAGCAAAAATCTTGAATAAAAATTCAAAAACTTGTTACACCCAAATTTTTGACTTTTTCCCAATTTTTTATACTGGGAAAAAAATATTTTATTTTAGTGAAAAATAGAGCACACTTTTAGGCGTAGTCTGGATATTTTTTGGCGATTTTAGCGCTGATAGTCACGGAGATATAGGATTTTTAGCCTTAAATTGTAAATAAATAGTTAGATATAAGTTGTAAAATTATTTTGGTAGCATCAGCGTCGAGGGCTCGTCGAAAGCTAGCGTTTGAGCCCAAAAACGACGGATTTCGGCCTATATTTGGCCGAGAAACGGAATTTCGAGACCTTTTGGCCAAGGGCGGTCGCCATCTTGGATTTCTTTAACGCCTCACTGCTCAGCGGCTATTGGGCGTAGCGCGGCGGGGTTTTCGGCGTTGCTGCTATCTAGGGCTACTCTAGCATATAGGCTAAGAAAAACGGGTAAAAACTTTTGACATTGACTACCCATTGGGCGGGGTGTAAAACGACCTGAGGATAGCCTCAGATAAAGTCCGGTCAAGATTGGACGAGTATTAACGGAGATATAGCCCTTTCTCGCCGGCTCTTGACATTTCGGCGGCCATCTTGAAAATCTTTAGGTGGTGATTTCTCCGAAACTATTGGTCTCACGAAGGTGGGATTTCTTCTATTGACATTAGCTCCTTAAGGAGCATCGACTCCGGGCCTAAAAACCCGGAAATCTCGTGACGAATTTTAACGGCTAGATTTCGGTCTAGGTACATAGAGAACCTCAAGGGCATCCTAGTAAACCCAAACACCAGGGTCCTGGGACTGATAGTTCCGGAGAAAACAGGGTTCAAAGTTCGACTTTGACAGATGGACCGCCATCTTGAAAAACTTTAAGAGGCTATATCTCTGCAGCTATTGGGCGCACGAAGTAGCGGTTTTTTACAAAGTGAAGCCTGCGCTCCCCGCTACTGAATGCACCCAAAAAATTGCACTTTTTCTACCTAAAATTTTGTATAGATTTAAGACTGCAGTTCGATAGAGCTCGACAAGCCCTGTCTAACGAGCCCAAGCACGCCCTGATTAGGCCAAAAATTGGCGAGTTAGTGACGTTTTTAAAATCCAGGCAACAATTCCAGAATTTTTTCTGGAATTTTGAACTCAAGCCAGTGACGCACTATACTACTTAGAGTAGTCGACCTTGGGCTAGTTTTGAACAGGACCTCGACCTCTGTCAGCAGGAACCCCTCCCTACCCCCTACCTCCCCCCTGAAACTATTCCACCTGTAACTCAGTCGCTCTTTGACCTAGGACAGCCGAGTTTGGTATCCCTGAACTCGGTTTGCCGAGACCAACGAGCTGGGCCCGGTGGAATAGCGATTATCCCTATTTACCTTACCTTATACTTACCTTTCCTTACCGTACCGGTAGAACCTTACCTTTTCCACTTTACCTTACCTGTACCTGACCCACATACCTTACCTTACCTTACCTGCCTTAACTCATACTTACCTTCCTTACCTTACCACCTTACCTTACCATACTTACCTATCCATACTTACCTTTATCCTGAATCACATCTCCCGGCGCCTTCTTCCAGGGGTACCTGTAAAATAAAAACAAACTGTATTAGTAAATAAGTAATTAGGTAGATTGTACATATTAAAAAATTGACAAATAAATATATTGTATCCTTATTTTATTCTATTGACTGGTTCAATATATACTATTTATCTTTTATTATTTTCACCTCTCGCCTGGCGTTATTGCGCCAGACGAATAGTATAGTTAGAAAAGTAAGCTACCTTCCCAGTGAACTAGTGATCTCCATTCACTGGGAAGATGCATAGAACGCCTATAAGACCCCGCGCTCCAGCGAAGGTAGACTTAACGCCGGAGGATGACTCGTCACCTCTGAGGCAAATCCACATCATGGGACCTGACACGGTGAAAAGGGAGAGGATTAGGAACCAGATCAAGAGGGATTGGTCCCCCGTGACTGACGTGGAAGAGATATTAGCGGAATCCCCTCGCGAAAAAGAGGAAGCAAGACTGGAGGTCAACATAAATAAGAGCCCCCTAAGTATAGGAAGCCAACTAAGAAAGAAGGTGAGCCTGACCTTCTCCCCTCCTGCCGCAAGGACTGTGAACAAGACCTTCACAAAGACGACATCACCGAAAGGGGGGAAAGAGTCAAGTAGGGCAACAGAGGCAAAAAATTGTATCACAAAGGCCAAACTCCACCTTAATGATTCTCGTAACTTAAAAACGGAGATCAAACAAGGCGTGCAAACGGCGGTGGAGAGGCTGTACGCCTTGTATAAGGAAACAGAGGCGGAGTTGGGTAGAGCCTTGGTGAATAACAGGGTAGGCACAGGCGAACGAGAAAGTAGCTGCAAAGAAGTGCAGACAGAAGCCCAAACGCAGGAACCGGACCGGATAAGCATAGAAGAGGGGGAAAAAATTAGGAAAATGGAAGAAAGTCAGTCGAAGTTAATGAACAAAATGGAGGAGCAGACTGCGCTCATACAGAAGAGCCTGGAGAGGATGAATAACCTGGAACAGGTTATTCAGAAGTACGGGTCTGAATCGAGCAAGGAAAGCACTCCGAAAATGAGTTACGCGAGTGTAGCGGCGGCAAGGCCGGCGGGGAAACCGCTGGTCTACCGTACGCTGCACTCCGTAGCCATAACTAGTAAAAAGGAGGACCGCACAGCCGATGAAACCCTCAGGGAGATTCGGACGGCGCTTAACGCCAAGGATGGGGGGGTGGAGGTTGAGCGAGTAAGAAAGGCAAGAGATGGGCGGGTCATCATCAGCTGCAGGACGGCGGAGGAAAGGGAGAAGCTGAAATGCAAGCTGAGGACGGAGAGAAGGGACCTAACAGCAGAGGACATTGCCAATAAACAGCCTATGGTAATGGTAACGGGGGTGCTCAGGATCCATACCGACGAAGACTTCTTCAGGGCTCTCAAAAACCAAAATAAACCGGTTTTTGAAGGCCTTGAGGGTGTCGACGAAGGTATGGAGATTGCGTACAAGATTCGCGGAAGAAACCCGAACACACACAAAGTGGTCCTAAAGGTGACATCGCCCATCTGGAAGAGACTGACTGAGGCTGGTACTGTAAGAATCGACCTGCAAACTTTGCGGGTGACGGATAGGTCGCCATTGACACAATGCACCATGTGCCTAGAATTCGGACACGGCAAAAAGCGGTGTGCCGAATCCCAGGTGATGTGCAGTCATTGTGGTGGCCCCCATACAAAGAGCGAGTGCGAGGAGCGCGTTGTTGGCGCACCGCCAAGGTGTAAAAATTGTGTTCGCATGGGAAGAACTGATATAGGGCATAACGCCTTCAGTGAAGAATGCCCAATAAGAGCCAGATGGGATGCAATAGTGCGCGCAACCGTCGCCTATGATTAGATGGGCCACCGGAAACGACAAAATAGTAATGGGCCGGAAGCCGTGCCTGGCTGAGAAAACACAAGACAGTAGAACTGGTAAAAAGGTATGTGTCATAGGACCAGTCAGCCAGGTACGGTCTACGGCTCGGCTATTCTGCGCGTAACCGGTTGATTTCATCTAAAAGGAGGTGATGTCGCTTCCTGGGGGGACCAAACAACAAACATGGCGAAGTAAACAGATGGAGAAGGGAGCCTATGAAGTATAAGTACACAAACACAACACAAATCACAACACAAACACATATAATAACACAGAAGAAGAACAGACAATAAACACGCAAACTGAACATAAACATGTCTAAAAACACAACACACACACACACACACAACAAACAAAAAACATGGAGAAACAAGGAGTCAGACAAACAAACAAACAACAAAGTACACAAAAACAATGAACGTAGCATGCACACCACACAAATTAAAACAAACGACTTTTATTACAAAAGCAGTTTGTTTGTAAACATCAAAGTAGCAAACACACAAAACCATAAACATGAACTGCACTGACACATCAATCCACTGCACAAAAACTAAATAAAAAATTCACTTACCATACCGTAGGCCCCCGTAACGTAGTGGTGATCTGAAAATAAAAAGTAAAATTAAAACACAGATTATAAATATGTACGTATTGACCAGTAATAGAATAAGAATAATAATAAATAGTATATAAATAACACTACAGCAATATACTGCAGTATATCTACTGTTAGCGTTAGAAACTAAGTAAAAAACTAATATATGCATAGTAATAGATATAAGAACCCACTACATAGTAAGCCGGTACTGTAGCACTGCAGCCACCATAGCTAAAACAAGAGAAAGATAAAGACAAATGTTAAATAAATACGTAACGATAAATATAGTAATGTAACTACTTAAGATATATATAAGCATTAAATTACACAAAATTATACAGTTAGATAATGAGTAATATTAGGAAACATAACGTAGAAACTTTTGGAACGAAATTGTATTTGGCATAAAAGATATAAATAGATATAACAATACAAAACTAGGAAAAATAATAAATTGTAAAACTAGAATAAGAAGAAAATGTAAAAGTACAATTAATAAATAAATAGAAAACCTTAACCTACCCCACTCCCAATTCCCAACCCATCCCACTCCCAAATCACGATCCTACCAAACTTCCAACTCGATCCAACCTGAACCAACCTATCCCAAAGTATTAAGTTACTTCAAAAAAATAAGTAGTTAGTAACAATAGGAAATAAATGGTTAACAAAATAAAGTAAAGAAATAAAAAACATAGTTGCTAATTTGTTGGTACATAATCTATAAATCATTATTAGTTCAAACATAGTAACAATTATATCTTTAACTCAATTCAAATTGGTATAGGTATATAATAAGTAAACGCCAGCCCCGGATAATTTAGGGGGGGCTTAAATGACTTATAAAAAGTGTGACGGCAGCAATGGTAACGTCACGATTGTTGGCTTCTTGGTGACGACCCATATTTGAGTCCTCGAAATAAAATTTCAAGAATACTCGGTATCGTACATTCCAAGAGCGTTACGACAACCCACAGAGGTCCGTCCCGTTCGACGGCTCGAACGATAATCACGCCGGCCGAACCTTCCGCTTTTATAGTCGTGAACAAACAACTGACCGTCATTTTCTTTTTAAATTTTAGCGGGTACGGATTCAGACTTTTGGATTAATAACAAACGTGAAAATAATGTAATTAAGCTTGAGTATCAGATGTTTGTATAAACACTTACTTTGTTATTGTTTCATGTTTTTATACAACACATTAAAATTTTAAGAAGGTACCAAACATTAGATTAACCTAACACTAATTGAGAGATTTTGAATTATAATCTACACAATTACCACATCATATTAGAGATAAATATTGTTACATAATATTATGGTAAATTTTAGACAAGTACTCTATACGAAACAGGCGCTGATCACAGAATAAATAAAAATGTAACATTATTATTCAATTAAGGAAATGGCCGATTGTATCGTTTACAAATAAGAGGGTACATAGCAAAATTCATTATTAACCTTAGCCCTTCAGCTCACTATTAGCACATATGTGTCCACGATGAGAGTGCAGATCGCGTTTGTGTACGTGATCGTTTTTGTGTTGTTGTCTCACTCTGTTTATATAGGATTTGTATGAAATGGGTATATTTTCTTGGTATATTACGAGATGGTGATAGTGTTAGTCTTGCGGCTTTTGGAAGAGCTGAAGGGTTTAAAAAGAAACATGACAAGAACAACTAAATAAATGTAACATAAAATTATGTCGGGTACAATCAGCAAAAGAGGCGGTGAACCAGTCATAAGATTAAAATGGCGTGGCAAGAATATTCGTTAACAACGTAAGCACACAAGTAAAAGATCAGTTTTAAGGGGCGGGGTTTTATTGCTATCTGTTTTTGGTTTTACAAGGAGGCAATAAAATCGAATTCCGTAAACAAAGCGAGAGCAGAGTACAAATGAAAAAGGGCGTCGTCAATCGGCAGAGTGCATATTGCATCTAAACACGAGTAATTGTTTCAATTAGTTTAAACATTTCAGAAACGTCCTGATTGGTCTATATGAAATTTGAGAGTGTGTGCGTGAATCACGAAACTTTGATCCGATGAAAGCAAAATATTAGAGAACTGATCAAGGACGGACGAACTTTAGTTTTTCATTTTTGACATTTAATTTAATTTTTTTTCTCTTTGTTCTATAGTCCATGTTAAAAAAAAACCATTATTTTTAATAATTGTAAAGGTGGTCTGGAAGATATCGCCGGCGGCGATAAGACCTCCTATTGTATATGTAAGTTATGTATGTATGCAATAAAGAACATTCATTCATTCATTCATCGCACAGCAGGGGCAGTAAAAAGTGCACTCACACTGCTTCATCAGCGTCCAAGTGTTAATATCGACCTCTGTCTCGAACTGCGTGTAGTACCGGCCGTCAGTCCAGACCAACGCGTGCGATGACGTCACAATGGCCGTGCCTGCCGAACCCGTGAAGGCCGATAGCCATTTCCTACGCGCGTCCACTGGACTTATATACTCCGACTAAAGACAAAACAATACTTGAGAAAGAGGAAAAAACTTTATATATATATATATATATATATATATATATATATATATATATATAAAGAGCAGGCGGTACAGGTCACGTATTGTAATAAATTTTTATGTATTTGCCTTCGGAAGATTCACTTCATTTTATATTGCAATCTATCCCAGGCCCATCCCCCTTCTATCTGTAAACTAAATAAATGACAAAAAAAGGAAATATAGACGAAATGGACAAAACCTATCCTAGATTCCGGGATAACCTTTACATAAATCTTTCCCAAAATCTATCCCATTATCCGAGATGGAGAGTATCCCTTGGCCTCGTTATTCGAATTACATATGTATCTACCGAATTTCAGCCAAATCGGTCCAATAGTCTTTCCATAAAAGGATAACAAACAGAGAGACAAATAGAATAGAATAGAATAAACATAAATATACTTTTATCCCGGAAACTATCCCATTTTTCGGGATAAAAAGTATCCTATGTTCATCCTCGGCATCGAAAATATATATATATATATATATATATATATATATATATATATATATATATACTAAGTTTCAGCCAAATCGGTCCCGTAGTTTTTCCGTGAAAACGGAACAGACAGATAGACAGAGTTACTTTCGCATTTCTAGTATTAATAGGGAAAATAGGGATTATTTTATAATTGCAGGGATGGAAGAAGAATACAATTTCCTGCGTTGGGGCGGCCTGTCGTAAGAGGCGACCAAACAACCCACAGCCAGGTGGTTGGGTATTTGCCCGTCTGGATGGCTACTAACCCTGGTCTAGAGTATGCCGCCATAACAACCTTGTGTTCCGGCATTAGTGGCCAGGTTCCAGTCTCCCTTTAGAGAGCGGCAGCGCATTAGTAGCATTAGTAGGGATGGTAACCGCTTGCCGTCAGGTAGGCCGTCTACCCGTCTGCTGAACTCGTGCAACGAAAAAAAATTATCATGATATTTTAATTGTTAGATGATACGATTTTATTTCAAAGGCTTATTCTGTTGTCACACGAAGGAACTCGTTGAATGGCGTCAGTTGATAACCTACAATCCAGCTGAGCTATATGTAGACTTAAGAAAATGAAAAATCTATGTAATATCTAATCTATTATATTTATATATATATTTATTCAGTACATATTCATATTGTATATAAAAAGTATGGCATCGTCTGATGACAGTGATGATTATAAAAGTATATCTAGTACTCTTAGTGATGACAGTTTTCATAGTGTTCCTTCACTTTCTGACACTATATCTGCAAACTTCTCTGGTGTCTCTGGGACCTTTAATACTGTTCACATCAATGCCCAAAGTATTCCGGTTCACTTCACCGATATGCTGGCGGCTTTTGACTGTAAGAATATACATGCTGTCCTTGTTTCTGAATCATGGCTCAAACCACAGCTGCCGTCTGTGCTCTATTCTCTGCCCGGTTACCACTTGGTGAGAAATGATTGCGCGGTGGTGGGGGTGGAGGTGTTGCTATCTACCTACGATCGTCTCTAAAATTCAAAATTATTGATATGTCACCGCAACCACCTTCGCCGAATGCCGGCGAGCATCTCTTCATTGAAGTGGAACTGAATAATAATAAGATTCTACTTGGAGTTTATTATTCCCCGTCTTTGCGTGTCAATTTCTTTTCGTCTTTCGAAAATCTACTTCAAAAATTTACCCCATTTTACAGTCACACCATAATCATGGGAGATTTTAATACTTGTCTATTAAAAAGAGACACTCGATCATTTTTAATCACTCCCTAGTTCGTGGGACATTTCCCAGTAGTTGGAAAGAGGCACACATAATTCCCATTCCTAAGAAACCCAATCCTAAATCTTTTTCAGAATATCGTCCCATATCCATACTCCCATTCCTATCAAAAGTCCTGGAGCGTCTTGTTCACAAACAGCTCAGCATTTTCCTTAATAAAAACTCCCTTTTAAATCCCTTCCAATCAGGCTTCAGACCCGGGCATAGTACTGTCACTGCCTTAGTAAAAATTACTGATGATATCAAATTTGCTGCGGAAAAGGGTACAGTGACAGTTCTCACCTTATTGGATTTCAGTAACGCCTTTAATACAGTAGATTTTGATATTTTACTCGGCATGCTATGCTCTCTTAACATATCTCCAACAGTGATTGGTTGGTTTCGTACTTACCTGTTTGGACGTCGACAGCGTATACGAATTGAAGATTCATTTTCTTCTTGGTGTAATACTACTGCCGGCGTACCTCAGGGTGGCGTCTTATCTCCTCTACTTTTCGCAATTTTCATAAATTCCATCTCTGAACAACTTCAAAGTTCCTACCACCTATATGCAGATGATTTGCAAATTTACACCAGCGCACCTATTGCTACCTTGTCTGATGCTATCGTCATTATTAACGCCGACTTAAAATGTATATCTGATTGGAGTAGGAAATATGGGCTAAGTGTTAATCCTAGTAAAACCCAAGCTATTATCACTGGAAGTAATGAAATGATTTCTAGGATTGACTGGTCCTCATTACCACCAATCATGTTTGATGGGACTGTTGTTCCTATAAGTGATACAGTGAAGAACCTAGGAATTCACATAGATAAATCGTTATCGTGGGGCCTTCAGCTTCAGAAAATCAGCCAGAAAATATTTGCGTCAGCTGCTTCTCTACGCCGTCTGCAATATTTTCTACCATTCACCACTAAAATAGCACTAGCGCAATCTCTCCTTCTTCCTATACTTGATTATGGTGACGTCAGCTATCTAGATCTTAAACTTGAGCGACTTCAAAACTTCTGTATACGATTCATATTTGGCTTGCGCAAATATGATCACATATCTGAATTTCGCACAAAGCTCAAATGGTTGCCAATTCGACTTCGCCGTAATGCTCATGTTCTCTCTCTTCTTTATAACGTATTGTTTGATCCTAGGACCCCGTCTTATCTTAAAGAACGTTTTCAGTTCTTTCACAGTGATTCGAGGTCTTTGAGAACGTCAGAGAGGTTGCGACTTAGGACACCAGCGCATACTACGGAGATTTACGCAAGATCGTTCTCTGTCCAGGCTGTGCATCTCTGGAATGCTCTGCCGGCAGATGTCCGGTCTGCTAAATCTATCCATTCTTTTAACAGACTTGTGAAGGAGCACTATTTAACTGTATAACGTGTTTATTGATTGTTTTGTATTTCTATGTACGTATATATTTTTATAACTATAATATATGTATTATAATTATTTTATTATTATCTATTTCAACTGCACGCCAACGCTATCTATGTAATTAGTTCTTGTCCATCCAAAGGTTGCCTGGAAGAGATTGCTTTTAGCAATAAGGCCGCCCATTGTACTACCTTTTAGTATGTAAGTTTATTGTGTACTTTTTCTATGTAATGTTGGTGTACAATAAAGTGTATTGTGTACAATAAAGAGTATTGTAAGATCTGGCTTAAAGGCTTGGCTGCCAAGCCATAAACCCAAAGAAAAAACTTGTGCACTAACATTATGGGCATCTGCTGTCGGTACGATGTATGCCGCCAGCGGAACTGGTTGGCTGGCCATCAGCGCCCGAAGAGCTGTCAACTTTTGCAGCGTCATTGCGTGGAAATCTGCAATTCAAATACAAATCTCGCATTGTTATGACAATCGGTCTGATTTCGGTTGGACAAAGGTACTGAGTGTGTTCGATTTTACACATGTTTAATGTGTAATACATTTATTAGTCGTGGTAGCGTAATGGCTAGCGTATACGTCCCAAACTCAAAGGGCGTAGGGGATGTTACTGGCCGGAACGCATGCACTGCTTAGGCAGAAATCAGAAATCATTTATTCATAACAAAGTTACACGTCAATTTCTACATCAGTTCACAGGTCATAAATAAAATTAAAATTATATCGTATTATGGGATATAAACTCCTCATGATTATAGAAGGTGTGCTCGACTAACCATTTCCTGAGCCGTATTTGAAATAAGCCGACGGATGGTGACTCCGTTATTCTACTCGGTAGTTTATTGTATATTAGCGGTCCTATGACATGCGTCAATCTCCCCGATTTCTCAAGTTTGTGTTTTATGTTACTCATGTCATTCCTATGCCGAGTAAAGTGCGTATGCACGTACTATGCTTGGCATAGGCATGAACGTTAAGTCGCACATACACCGCAACTTGATAAATCAGTATACTCGGTAGGGTGAGTATACCCAGTTTTTTAAAAAGCGGTCTTGCTGACTCGCATCTACGCACCCGCACTATTGCGCGTACGGCCATTTTTTGCATGTGGAAGGCACGCTGCCAGTCGGCAGCGCGCGCCCACAGCTCCGTACCATACTGCAGCAGCGAGTGGACAGTAGCGAAATAACAAGCCCGAGCGACGATACTACACGTGCGACCCTACTCAATGCATAACACGCTCTTCCTAGTTTAGAGCAGAGCCCGTAGATGTGGTTTGTCCACTGTAGCTCCCTGTCTACCTGGAAACCGAGAAATACTGTATTTTTGACCTGGTTGATCGTGCTACTTGCAACACTAACCGACAGTGGTCTAGGTGCAGTTCTTGAGAGCCAAAAATGTATGAAGTGTGTTTTCGACAAATTGAGGGCAAGGCCATTTGCCAAGGCATTTTTCTGATCTAATGTGCCTATTAGTACAATTACCACGTGCGAACAACGGTGAAGGAAAACATCGTGATGCAACCTGCACATCGAGATAACCGATGTGTCAACCCTGCCAAGCCGCCTTGGACGAGCGTGGCCGGTATACTGTCCGTTCCCCTACAACAGGAGGCCGAGCTCGGCAGTGGAACATTTACGGGCTGTTACTATTTTTAACCGACTTCAAAAAAAGGAGGAGGTTCTCAATTCGTCGGGATCTTTTTTTATGTATGTTCACCGATTACTCCGAGATTTATGATCCAATTTACGTGATTCTTTTTTTGTTCGACGCGGAATAGCTGCCATTTGGTCACCTAAAAATTTGACATAGTTTTGCCCAGTAGTTTTCATTTTATGAAAAATTTTCCATTCCGTTCCATATGTACACCGATTACGCTGAGATTTATGATCCGATTTGCGTGATTCTTGTTTAGTTTGATGCGGAATAGTTACCATTTGGTCCCCTAAAATTTAACATAGTTTGGCCCAGTAGTTTTCATTTTACGAACATTTTTTTGTTCCCGTTTCTTGGGACCTATATTTTTTAAGGAGCGCAGCACCTTTCGTAGGTCTACCCATACATAGCTAGACACTAAAAAGTAACAAATAAAATAAAAAAACTTCGATTAAAAAAACCGACTTCAAAAACTAAAAAACTAAAAAGTATAAAATAATTTATTTCTAAAGCTATTATTATTAATATATATTATCTAAAACATCGTGAAGTCGGTGCAAAGTAAAACATAAAAATTACTAAGCACCGACCGAGCACTTATATGTTTTAAAAAAAAACAATTTTGGCTTACAGGAACCTTTTATTTTATTATTATGAATAATAATTGACTTGGAGTCTCAATATACGGGACCTCAAAGGTCTACCGGACCGATATGGTATTAGTTTTGAGCAATCCAGCCGGCAGGCATAAACCAGGTCCGTTGCTGTAGAGCTGTGGCTAATAACCAAGAGAACTCTGTGAATTTGTAAAAAGATTTGGTATTTATAGGCAATTACTGCTGATCGACATTTTGGAAATCTATGTCAATGAGATGTTTGACTCAGCAATAAGTGCCTATTGCATAGGGTTGTAACACCTCCCCCCTTAAAACGGAGCATCAAATAAGGAAAAGATGCGAGTAGATTGAGACACCAAGAAGTTACAAACATTTACACAGTACATTTAACAAAATATACAGTTTTATTTTACAGCTAGAATTTTAAAATTACTATGTATCAATTATTAGAAAAGTTGAACAAATTACATATTTTAGTGCTTAAGCTATTAAGTAACACGAGAATTGAAATATTACAATTAGTCAAGAAATAGCAATGATTTAAGAATTTGTAACGAAATAGTAAAATATCCTATGAACTAGTAAAGATGTAGAAAACAATTTTGATCATAAGATCTAGTATGAACTTGTAAAGAACTAGTATAATTATTTTCATTATAAGAATTGGTAAAGATATGGTAAATATTTTATTCTTTGAGAACTGGTAAAGAAATAGTAAAACTTTAGTAAAGGAATAGTAGTTTTTATTCATTATTTCTATGAGACATTAACATGAACTAGTAAAATTATTTATTACTAAAAAATTAACAAAATTATTATTTATGGATTACTATAAGTTTTTTCTAATATATATGTAAATTTCTCCTCAAACTCGAGGGAGATTCTTCCGAGTTTTCAGATACTTCAAATGCTCTATTCTGAATCTGAAGATTTGTTTGGGTATTAGGCTTAGCATAACAATTATTGAATATTTTTATACAACAACCAGGCTCATTTTGGGTTGTATCTCGTCTTGGTTTCTTACAACATTTCTTATAAATAGTAAAAGACATATAAGCTAAAACACATACAGACAAGATTGTTGTAATTCCGCTAAAATAGTTTCCATATTTAATGTGGTAAGGTTGATTTTCTATTTTCTCTATTTCGTCACTGAACTGATTTAATCTATGTGTGACATAATGCAAGGAATCTAAATCGATGTGAGATAATTTAATAGGAGTTAAATATGGAATCGTATTATTTATCCTTTTCTTGGAACAGCAATCATCTTCTATAATATTAAAATTTGGAGAAGGTAAATACAGTTTAGACTCATACTCTGTAGATGCAACAAATTGTAGAAGATTATGAAAAGCCTTACAGCCTTTAGGAACCTTGAGGATTCCTGTTCCAACAATATCGTAGTCACTAAGAGTATTGTTACATTTAACAGATAGTTTAGTTAGATCAGACTGTACATATAACCACTTATTATTATTAAGTTTTTGCCAAACGTCAATATCACTAATTATTACTTTATAATCACAAGGTTTTGGTAATTTGTTTATATGTTTAGTTAGGATTATCACTTCACAAATTGGATTTGTTGCGGTAGGATGCACATCACTTAGTTTGCACAGATAATATTCTTTTGTTACACTTTTGCACTCACTCGTAGAGTCCATTGTTGAGTACATTAATTTATCATCGGTTATAGCAAGAAATCTAGTAGTTGGATTGATCATAGCAAAGGAATGAGGATTATTTATATCATGCGGAGTAGGGAGAGCAAAAATATGATAGAGATTGTATTCTTGTAAGTTTATTAACGGAATTCTTATGACGAATACTAGTTTAGATCCATTAACAAAGCTAGAAACTGATGAGATATCTAGGAGAGTGTGCATATTTTCTATGCTTAATGAGACTGGGAAGTTTTGAGCTATAATATTTTGGTTGGAACTTAGTTCATTATATAATTGAACTGGGGATAAAATAGAAGGATGAATTATGTTTTGTTTTCCGAACAGAATTGCATCTATAATGTCTTCAAGGTTAAAATTTAAAGTTATTAAAGAACTTTCTATTGCGCTAAAGGTTAAAGATAGATAAGAAGAAGTTTCTAATTTGGAAGTTGTTTGCAAAACGGTTTCTAAAATTGTATCTAATTTACCCATGTTTTGATTTAATATTTGTTCATTATCATTTAGTCTTCTAATTGTATTATTAAAAGTATCGATAGCGGAAGAGATTACGTGAATGTTATCTTTCATTAAAGACGATAGATGTCTCTGATCGTCTTGGACGGCATTGATAGCGTCAGAGAAGGTTTTTGCATCATCTTCATCTAAGGATCCGAATAACTGTTTAAGAATAGGTCCGCCAAAACCGAACCACGAAGATCTTTTAATACGATTTTTATTTGTGAGATGTGATACAGCTATAAAATTATTTTCTACGTTAACTAGGAGAGTTTCTAACGGATTTAATGTGTTAGAGCAGTCTGTTTGAATTTTACTTGATTTATAACTATTACAGGTTGTTTTAACGGTATTTATTATATTTTTAATATTTTCTATATGAGGTTGTATGTAGGAGAAATCTGTAAAAGTGACCATGTTCCAAAAACTATTATAAAACCTTAAAGTACCTAGATTTTCATAGTATAGGCCTGGACTGTTTGGGATTGGCGATATTAGTCCTGAGTCGGAGATGGCACCTGGCGCGATGGCCCTGGAATGGAATTATCGTGGGCTAGTTTTATTTCGTTAAAATGGTAACGGATTTTTCGCCTATTTACTTGCACTGTTACATTGCTATTACCATGAACTGCCGTGACTTGGTAAGGACCTTTCCATATAGGAGACAAGGCTTTACGCAATCTATGGTGGTATTTTATATACACCATATCTCCAACATTATAAGATATTTCTCTAGTATGCTGATCATAGTAGTGTTTTGATCTTTCTTTACTTCTAAGAATATTTTCGCGAGCTATGTTTCTTGTATTAATTAATCTGTGTTTTAAATTTTTAATATAATCGGGATAAGTGACAGTAGGGTTTATGTCATAGATAGAACTTGGTAGGTAAGGTTTACATCCGAATAAAAGTTCATGAGGACTAAAATTTGTGGTAGAGTGAGTTGTTGAATTGTAGGATATCAGTGCAGTAGGGAGATATTTATACCAGTTGTCTTGATTATCATTTACATAGGATTTAAGATATTCCTTGAGAGTGCTATGGCTTCTCTCAAGTGCACCATTGGTTTGGGGGTGATATGGAGATGAGAATAAGTGTTTAATTTTAAAAAGAGACGCTACTTGTTTATATACGTCGGCTATAAAATGGACACCTTGATCAGAAAGGACAGTTTTGGGAATACCAAAGTGAGATATAAATTTTATAAGACATTCAGAAGTTTGTTCTGCAGTGGATTGAACAATAGGATAGGCCATGGAATATTTAGTTAAATCGTCTTGGAATGTGACTATATACTTGTATTTTTGGGGACCAGATTCTGGAAGAGGACCTACAATGTCGGTAAATATTCTTTGTAAGGGTTCATTTGAAGTTGTTGTGATTTCCATAGGGGCTTTATTAGTAGCTCGAAGTGCTTTGTTTTGTTGGCAGAGTGGACAATTTCTTACATAATTTTCAATATCCTTTTTCATTCCACTCCAATAGTAAGTATCTTTGAGTTTACTATACATTCGATTGGAGCCAATATGGCCTCCAATAGGGGAGTCATGGTTATCCTTCAGGATAGCAGGAATTTGGTTAGGGGTAGGATATACGAGTTTGTTGTGATAAATATTTATTTTAATATTAGTGTCATGGAATATATAAGTTATCATTTCGTAAATAATTAGAAATTTTAGTTTATCGTAAGGGTTATCGAAATCAGAGATAGAAATTTCATTAACTTGGGGGTAGAATATAACTAAGTTATTTCTTACTTCTTTTAATACTGCAAAGATATCTCTATAAGTGACAGAGTCATAGTGATGGACTTTAGTAAAAAGATGAAGATAAGTTTTATTATTTATTTCGGATATTTTAATATTATGCAATTCTCTTTCAGAGTTTTCAAAGTCATTTCTGTTTTCTAAAAGGTTTAGTATATCTCGACAGTAGGGATTGGAGTCATCTAAGTCAATGGATGTTGGGTAGGCTATGTATGGACACGAGGATTCAAGTAAATTTTGGTTAAATTCTGTTATTCGAGTATTAAAAACTGTAGGGGATGAACGTGTTCTAATATAGGATTCATAGGTTAAGTTATCATTAAGATCTATATCTTCGATATTATGTATAGGCGGTCTGGATAAGGCGTCGGCGTTACTATTTAATTTTCCTGGTTTATACACAATTTCATAATCAAAATCTTCTATTTTTAATCTCCAGCGTAATAACTTACTACTAGGATCTTTGCAATTCATAAGATACACAAGGGGTTTGTGGTCTGTAACGATTTTGAATTTTCTCCCATAAAGATACGGTCTGAATGTTTTTGTACCGTATATAACTCCTAAAAGTTCTTTTTCAGACACGCTATAATTTCCTTCTGCTTTGTTTAAAGTACGGGAAGCATAGGCTATGGGTAGGTCATTGCCTATTTCACCTTGCGATAGAACTGCACCAATTGCATATTCGGAAGCATCAGTGGTTAAGATGAAAGGTTTCGAGAAGTCAGGATATTGGAGGATAGGGGCGTTAGTAAGCATTGATTTAAGAGAGTTGAATGCTTCTTCCTGTTGATGTGACCAGGTGAAATCTACATCCTTTCTTAACAGGGAAGTTAGTGGCTTAGTGATTTTAGAAAAGTCTTTAACAAATTTCCTATAATATCCTATGAGTCCCAAGAAACTTTTAATATGTTTGGGTGTTCTGGGTGTAGGATAGGATACTACGGCTTCAACTTTATCGGGATTGGGAGATACTCCTTTGTCTGAAATTATATGACCTAGATAGGCGACTTCGCGACGAAGAAACTCGCATTTGTCTGGCTGTAACTTTAGATTATGTTTTCTTAAGGCATCGAATATTAATTCAAGTTTAGAGATGTGAGACTGGAGATCATGAGAATAGATAATAACGTCATCTAGATAGATAAAGCAATGTAAACCCTGTAGACCGGTAAGGACTGTATTCATGAGACGTTGAAAGGTTGCAGGAGCATTTTTTAGTCCAAAGGGCATTCTAGTGTATTCAAAGTGGCCATTTGGAACTGAGAAGGCGGTTTTGGGAGAGTCTTCTTCAGCCATTTGAATTTGATGAAAACCGGAGGCGAGATCCAATGTAGAAAAATATTTACTGTGACCTAGTTGGTCTAAGATTTCGGTTATGTTAGGAATAGGATAAGCATCTCCAATGGTAATATCATTAAGTTTTCGATAGTCTACTACGATTCTCCATTTCTTTTGACCGGAAGCGTCTTGTTTTTTTGGAACTACCCAAATTGGGGATGACCATGGGGAACTAGAAGGTTTAATAATGTTTTGATTCAACATTTTCTGTATCTGCTTATTTACTTCTTCTTTATGGCATTCTGGATAGCGGTAACTTTTTACATGGATTGGTTGTGAACTAGTAGTTTTAATTTCATGTTTAACAGTGTTAGTACAAGAGAGATGATCACCATCAAGGTAAAATAAATCGGAATATTCGTGGCAAAGAGATAGGAGGACTTTAGATTCTTCTGAGTTAAGATGAGATGTTCTTATTTGGTTCCGTACTTCCAAAGCTCGGTTATGATCGGAAGTTATATTATGTATACTATTAGACCTTAGAATATCACATGGTAGGAGTTCAACGCAAAAGGTTTGTATATTTATTTCATTATTTGTAGTATTAAGAATGGACACATTAACGTGTTTATTGGATTTAAGGGATGTGAGGCAACTGGATAGGTATACACCCTTTTGAATCTCAGACTTTTCAACAAACCCGGATGTAATTTCTGGATTAGTTACTTTGCATTCTATCATCATTTCGGAACGAGCTGGTATTGTATATTGGGGTTTAGTAAAATGAATTTGTAATGTGCCTTTATCAAGATGCAGAGTATTATTTCCGTATAGGATATTGCAGTTATTGTTTCTTAGAAAATCATTACCTATAATTCCGTCAAAATTGAAACTTAGAGATTCTGAAACTAGATGAATTTTACTGAATATTGTTTCAGAGTTATCGAGCTTGAAATCTAATTGAAAGTGCCCAAAACTCTCAGAACATGGGGCATTTTCATCTATACCTTTGAACTTAACCTTTTCTGTTATAAGTTTAGGATGTGTGACTAAAGAAGATTTTTTTATTAAAGAAATACTAGAGCCTGAGTCAATCAAGAAAACCAGCGGCTTATTTGAATATTGAGATTTTATATAGACATGCGGTAAGTGAATTTTATCGTTATAATGAATTTTATAAATTGTCTCGTTATTCTTATAAGAATTTGTGGACTTTGTATTATAAGAATTCGCAGATTTAGTATTACGGGTATAGGAATTAGTAGAATTTTTATTATTGGTATAAGATTTAGTAGACTTAGAATTATTGGTATAAGATTTATTAGACATAGAATTATTGGTATAAGATTTAGTAGAGTTTTTAGAACCAGTGTTTTTAATAGACGAGTTTCCTATCTGGGGCTGGTTACCCTGTCGTATAACTCGGGATTCAGTGAGCCGTGAAGGGAAGAAGGAGTCGTGACTATTTGTTCTGTCTGTCGGTAACTTATTGGTATGGCAATAAAGGGAATCAGAATCGTTAGGAGGTATTTTACTTGGTAGCGCGTCGGTTTGTGTAGCAGATTCCACATGACGCGGTTGCGGAACCCTATTTAGTATAAAAAATTATCATTTTGGGGGTCTGTTGGACACTCTTGGGTCTGATCATGGTTTTCGTCTAAATTGTGTACTTTATTTAAAGGTGGGTTAGAATTTATTTGATGATTTGTAGGGTTTGAAAATCTTTGACGATTTGTGTTATTATATTCCCTTTTACGACATTGATTTATGTGATGACCGACTGCCTTACAATATGCACAGATAGTCGGGTTTGGTGGTGAAGTATTGGGAATGGATTGAGAAGGTCTTGGTTGGAAAGCTACATTATGGATGGGACGGTGACGATTTGAATAGCACGATCTATCCGTGTGCCCAGGTTTGCCACAAAGACGGCATTTTGGTTTGGATTCTACGGAATTTCTTGACTGCGAGGATTGAGCATAGTTGTAGAATTTTTCTTCTTGAATAGCTAAATTAATTGCTTCGGCAAGGTTTTCCGGATTGCGGCATCTCAATATGTTGGAAATATGGCTGGGTAGCCCCAGCAAAAAGGTGTGTAAAGCCAGGTCTTCCGTATTAGCTAGTCGTCCTAGCAGTTCACCCTGATTGATGGTTGAATGAGATATGTCCGTCTGTAGTCGTGTAAGATGAGTTTCTAGACGTGTACTATATTGCAGAGCACTTTCGTTAGGTTTCATTCTACAGTTTTGGAGGTCTAATAATAGATGGTTACGGTGTTTACACTCGCCAAAGTTACTTTTTAAAAATTGTTTCAGGTCCGACCAATTACTGAAAACTTTAAGGGAACATATTGCTTCTGCTTTACCTTCTAATTGGGATAGTATAAATTTAAATAATATTTCGTATTGATTGGGGTTAATTAAGTTAAGGGCATTCTCGCAGTTACGTAGAAACGGGGATAATTTATTTCTATCTCCATCGAAGGTTTTTATGAAGCGGGTGAGGTCGGTAAAATTCATTTTTACGGTATGGGAGGATATAGGGGAGTGATCGATTTTTGGGTTTGCCATGATCAATTATAAATAAAGAAATGGAACTATAACAGATAATAAACTTAAAATGCACTCACAGTATAAACATCAGCGGCAGCATGTGTTGGTTATTATGCTGACTTGGCGGCGGCGGCGGCGGCGACGGCGGCGGAGGCGGCGACGGCTGCGGCGGCGGCGGGCGGCGACGCTCAATCGGCGGCTCGTGTCAGCGCGTGGCAGCAACACGTTGGGTTGTTGACGCTTTATATCTAGGTCAACGCGTTGTCGTTGGGCCGCGCAACAGGACCTCGCGGCTGGGCAATGGACCCTCGGGCACGATGAGGTACGGCGTGGCGGCTTCCTCGACACGTAGAGCTGGAGTCTGGCTATGCACAGTCAGAGAGACTGGTACAGCACCGTCACAGCTTGGCTTTTTGTTGGACGTCGTCAGGAACGGGGCGTCCGGCGGGCAATAATATCCCGCTTTCTTCTGACACCAAATGTTAGTCCCGAGCACTTATATGTTTTAAAAAAAAACAATTTTGGCTTACAGGAACCTTTTATTTTATTATTATGAATAATAATTGACTTGGAGTCTCAATATACGGGACCTCAAAGGTCTACCGGACCGATATGGTATTAGTTTTGAGCAATCCAGCCGGCAGGCATAAACCAGGTCCGTTGCTGTAGAGCTGTGGCTAATAACCAAGAGAACTCTGTGAATTTGTAAAAAGATTTGGTATTTATAGGCAATTACTGCTGATCGACATTTTGGAAATCTATGTCAATGAGATGTTTGACTCAGCAATAAGTGCCTATTGCATAGGGTAAATAGGTGGTTACTACATTTGGCCCCTGCAAATACTTAATAATAGTTTTTCGCTTATCCTTTTTTTCCCTCCCGATACTTAAACACTTCTGGCGATTAGATAAAAAGGTAGACCTAAATTTTATCGTTATACCAATCCGTATTTAGCGTATTGTGTCGTTTACTCAATCTAAAATAATTTAAATTGGCGGTTGTCGGTATCATTCTTTCGAAACTACTGGTTCAAGCGGCAACACGACGAACTTTAGTCCCCAGGTGACAGCTGGGCAAGCGCCACGTGCGCACGCGAGCCATTTTGGCGTGATATATTTATTGACGTTTTGTGTTTATTTATCGTTAGGTAAGTCAAGTTTCATGTTTAATAAAGTAGATAGTTCTTTCTTTACAAATAGATGTGTAAAGTTATATTTATTTCTTGTTTACGAATAGGTGTGTAACTAAACTAAACTTAAAAATATTGATTTATTATATCGTATTATTTCAGGTTATCAACATGACTTCAAGAAAGCGTGCAATGGACCTCATTGACAAAGCGCTACACAGTTCTAACATACAATTTTCGCCGCCACCAAGAGTAATAAATTTTGACATGCTAGAACTGGCTCAAGTAAGAATTAGCCAATAGTCCAATGGTTTCAGTAGTGTCTCAGTAGTGGGATTGCTGAACACGAGGTTGTGGATTCGATTCCCACATAGGACAAAACTTTGTGTAACCCTCAAAGGTTTGTTCTAGATCGAAATTTCTATGTATTATCAGTATGCATTTACAAAAAAGAAGTACATAATTAAGTATGTTTACCCGTTGTCTAGTACCTACTAAAGTACCCAGACTGCCTGGGTAGTGCAATGGTCTTAGTACGGAACTGTTGAACACGAAGTCGTGGGTTCGATTCTCACATAAGACAATTATTTGTGGGATCAATTAGTTGTTCTATGTCTGGGTGTCATTTGAGGCCGTTAATTCTGTGTCTTTTAAAAAAATAAATAAAAATAACCTTCGTTTACCTTGAGACTAGAGGGCGATGTATGTGAATGTGTGTGCATTATTATTGGTTATTATTATTATACTGTACGAATGACAAAGTAGTAGGTACCTTATCAAGTATTTATCAAACTTTCGTGTTGCATATTTTATAGTTAATTTTGACGGGGTTTATTTATCCGTGCAATAAGTATAAGAGCGTGTGTATCATGGGGACCCGTATGGCCGAGCTTGCAATCTCTAGTCTATGTTCATAGAAAAGTTTAATAATGACGTTATTTTATTTATAGGTCAACGTAGGATCATTGGATCATGATAAAATTGAAAATGATGTGCCTGCATATCAATCATTTATAGACAGCCAAATAGTAGCTCCATCATTGCCGGAACTGAGTACTACTGAAATTGAAATGTCATTATCTACAATCTCAACATCTGCGACTGCAGTTCACTTACCATCGACCAGTTTTGCGCCGGAACCTAAAGTAAATAACAACGATACATCGAATCTTAAAAAAAAATAGAAAAGCGAAACTAAATAAGCAATATTTTGATTACTATTTATTAGATGAAGAAGATTTTACTACTATTTTTGGAGATGACATTGATTCGGATACGTATATACCTACTTCAGATTCATCAGATATGAATAATTCGGACAAAAATTCTAAACAAAAAAAGAAGAAAAAGATTGATAAAGATTCTAAGAACATAATATCATCCATAGATCCGTCAGGCCCTAACGTAGTGGGAGAGAATGCAACAAAGCAACAACGCATAAATAATAAGAAAGAGAGACAAAAACTGAAGCAATCTGGACAAGCATATACGAAACACGATGGAACTGAGATAGCTTCTAAAGAAGTTAAACCAAACCCATGCATAGGAAAAAAGTGTGGTAATGATTGTGGTTCTGTAACAGATGAGAAGCGAAATAGTATACATACATTTTTTTGGAATCTATCAGTGCAACGCCGTAAAGATTGGCTTGTATCTATGACGCAGAAAACAGCTGTGAAACGAAAAAGAACTCAAGACTCTGATAAACGAACTTTTACTTATAAATACACAATAACTGAAGATGAAGGACAGCGGCCAGTTTGTCTTCAATTTTTAGCAGCTACTTTGGATATTGGTCATAAATTTATTCAATACACCGTAGAACAATCTGCACTTGGACTAGCTAAAGAAGATAATCGTGGTAGGTGCGAACCGCATAACAAAACTAAAGATTTGACAATTCTGTCGGTAATGAACTTCATTAAAGGCTTACCAGCTGTGCCTTCTCATTACTGTCGTAAGGACACTAGCCGTATTTACCTTCCAACTAAAATGAAAAACTTAGCAAATCTATACAAAATTTACAAAAAGACTTATACAGAGAAAGGAATTGACATTGTAAGCGAAAGAGTGTTTCGGTCTATATTCAACGACAAATTCAATATAGGTTTCCATGTCCCCAAAAAGATAAGTGTTTGAAATGCCTGAAATTTGAAAGAAACATAGATAACCCTGAAATAGAAGAAGAAAAGAAACAGCATGAATTAGAAAAAACAGAAAGTTACAATAGATTTAAAGCTCATCAAAATATACATAAAAGTGATCCTAGTACTTTATGTGCTAGTTTCGATCTCCAAAAGGTATTAAATACCCCATACGGAGATAGTATGTTGTTATTTTATTCCCGTAAATTAACTGTATACAATTTTTGTGTGTATGAGAATGGTACCCGCAACGTATACTGTTACTATTGGGATGAATGTAATGGAAAAAGAGGAGCCAACGAAATCGCAACAATACTCAATAAATATATTCACACTGTCGATGAACGTGGAACAATAAAAAATTTGTTACTGTATGCCGATTGCTGCCCGGGTCAGAATAAAAATAAAATAATCATGGCAATGTTACATACAACATTGCAAACGTGCATTAATATTCAAACTATACAGCTAAATTTTTTGTTAACCGGCCATACGTACATGCCTGTTGATTCTGTTCATGCTGTCATAGAAAAAAACTTAAAAAATACCATTGTTTATGCACCTTCACAATGGTATACAATATTTACAACAGCAAGACAAGATCCAGAACCGTACAATGTCGAGCTTTTGCAGTTTAAAGACTTTAATAAATGGGATTCAATCAGCGATAAATACTTCAAAGGAAATCTAACAGGAAAAATAAGTAAGATGCGTATTGTCACATTTCCAAAGAAGAAGGATAATTTAATATTTGTAAAAAACTCGATGAATGACGATGCTGAGTCTTATACTATCGAAGTGAATCCAAAAACCAGAATAAGTCCATCAGCATGTTATAAATCTTTAATACCTGTATCTAAGGCCAAACACGATGACTTACTTAAACTGTGTCGAGATAAGGTGATTCCCCATTTTTTTCACAGTGAATACAACAGCATCATTAGTTCCAATAATGTTCAGGATACACTCCCTGATTCTGATATCGAAGATGTTGATGTGGAATAAGTGGCCAGTTTGTTCAAATCCAATATTTGATACTTTATAATATTATATTCTTAAGTTATAGACTTGAGACAATTAGCGATATTAATAATGCATGTTGATAATATTAAGAAAAGTTATTTTATTGTTTATTATGCATAAGTCAAGGACATGAGACAACTAAATTGTAATATTAAGAGTCCATTATTCTTAAGAAAACTTATTACTTTATTAACGTTGTATTTTTATATTTTTGTTAACTTATTATTATTACGAACATTGATCTCGATTTGATATAGGTAACTATTATTTGAGTTGTTGTAGTTCTAAGTATATTTTTTGATCTCGGTGAATCTTGTGATATGAGCCTTAATCAACAAATTGTTATGTATGTGCTTTATTTGATAAGCACCTGCCATTTTTAATCAATTAAAGACTGAGTTGATTAATTAAATTATATTGTTTTATTATTTAGACCTGTTGGGTGAACCTGAAATGTCTTCTCCTCCGAATATAATTTTAAATAAATAGTACATTGAAATACATAATAGAGTCTAATAATCATAGTTAATATTTGTTTTGAAAAAATTACTTAATACAATTTTCCATTCAGTCTATTTTCATTAGATAGCTGGTTATACCATATTTCCACAATTTTTATTTCCTAAAAAAACACACTTATGCTATTTTTCTTCAATTTAAATGAAACATGAGGCGAAATTACATCATTTTTTGCTGGAAGCTAATCATTTATGTATTTCATTTACGACATTTACGCTGATTGTAGAATGAAGACCATTTGGGGTAACCGACAGTAACCACTATTTGTAGCCTGAATTTCATAAAAATAACAACGTCAATCAATAGATAGTGCGCTAAATGCTACAAATATACATTTTTAGCCTTTCGGGAGCTATACTTAATTTTTTATGATTTTTTTTCATTTATTTTTAACTTTAAATCACTCTCCTGTAAAATTTGTAAAGTGGCGGCTATCCTTTTTTGGCCGTTAGGCATCGATATTAATAATAATAGCTTTGGGGGTCATGTCAGAAGCGTGCTCGTCGCGATCCCCGCTGGCCCAGAGGGCCACAATTCTGACCACAGTTCACACAGGTGCAGTGCACAATAGGGCGTCCCCCGCAAGCGACGCTCACCGATGCGCCCCCGTCGGTGTGAACTCTCGCGCATGCGGCGAAGGGGGCCGCCACCCTTCACGCAGCGCCAAACCTGGTGGGTCGAGAGGAGCAGAGTGCCGTATAGGCACGTGGAATGTGAGAGGTGGAATGAAAGATAAGATGGACGAAATGATTGATATAATGAATGAGAGAAGCCTGGATGCCTTATGTCTGACAGAGACAAAGCGGAAGGGGTGCGACGTCGATGACCTCCCCGGTGGCATGCTTGCTCTGTGGTCCGGCGTGGACCTGGACGAGCGTGCAAGTGGGGGGGTAGGCGTCTTACTCTCATCCCGCTTTGTGTCTGGAGTAAAAGCTTATTGTCTGGTGAACCCGAGACTTCTCTGGGTCCGCCTAAAACTGGGGATCACGCGAGTTTTTCTGGTCGCAGCTTATGCTCCCGTAAGCTCAGCGGATCCCCAAGAACTTGAGAAGTTTTGGGAGTCTGTGAGAGAAATTCTGGATCTGGCTGAAGGGAACGAAAGACTAATTATGTGTGGTGATCTTAATGGCTGGGTGGGGACCAAACGAGACGGCCTTGAGGCTGTCCTTGGACCCTATGGTGACAAGAGAGTGAACGATGCTAGTAGGCCAATCATAGACGTATGCATGGAAAGAAATTTGCTTGTGTCGAACACCCTATTCCATCATAAGGATATTCACACGTATACATGGAGAATGAATGATCAGAAAAGTATGATTGATCTGATTTTAATTGATAGTCGCCTCCGAAACACAATAATGGATACAAGAGCCTACAGAGGCCCCACTCTTGAAACGGACCACTACCTGGTGATAAGCCGTTTTGTGGGCCTTTTCAAGAAGTGGAGACACTGGCGAGTGCGTACCAATTTCGGGGAGCTTGAAAGAATAAAGTGTGAAAAATTGGAAGATGTTAGTGTAAGGAGTATGTATGCGCGCCTAGTCGAAGAAAGGCTTGCAAAAGCGGACTTCTCCGACTTAGATGTGGATAATGACTGGGATAGTATGAAAGAAAGTAAAGTGGAAAGCGCAAAAGAAGCATGTGGATGCGCAAAGAGGCACATAACAACGAAAGGTGATGAATGGTGGGACGCGGATGTTAAATCCAGCGTAGAGAGAAAGAGAAAAGCCTGGCTGGATTATGTTGCTTCCTTGCAACAGAATGACAGTATGAAAGAGATGAAGAAAGAAATTTATCGCCTCTGCAAGAATGAAACCAAAGTTTTAGTGAAAGAGATCCGTGCAGGAACGGAGAAAGAATACAATTTCCTGCGGCCGGGCGGCCTGTCGTAAGAGGCGACTAAACAACCCACAGCCAGGTGGTAGGGCATTTGCCCGACTGGATGGCTACCACCCCTCGTCTAAAGTATGTCGCCATAACAACCTTGAGTTGTGTTCCGGCATTAGTTACTAGGTTCCAGTGACCCTTAAGAGAGCAGCAGCGCATTTGTAACACCTTCGGTGTTGCAAATGTCCATAGGCGATGGTTACCGCTTTCAATCAAGTGGGCCGTCTGCCTGTCTGCTGAACTCCTGCAATAAAAAAAAAAAAGAGAAGCGTGAAAGAATAAAATTGAAAGAAGAAGAGAAGCTGACGGAGAACTTCGAGGCGAATACCAAACTCTTTTGGAGAGAGGTTAAGAAGTCTCGGGGTTGTTCGTCAGCTTCCAGAATGGAAAGAATAAAATCTAAAGCAGGGGACGTTCTTGCTAACCCACAAGAGGTATTAGCGCGATGGAGTGAATATTTTAGAGAAATGTATGATAATATCCCGGATGCTGGCACCACGACTGAGTCTGTGACCGACTCCGAGGAGTCAGCATCCGAGATCACTTTGGAAGAGATCGAATGGTCGATAAGAAGTCTGAAAAATGGAAAGGCAGTAGGAATCGATAGTGTGTCTGCTGAGATGATCAAATATGGTGGAACCTGCGTCCGGGACGCTTTCCTGTCCTTATGCAACTTGTGCTGGAGGACGGGAAAGGTTCCCAAGGACTGGAGGCGCGCTGTCATCGTGCCCTTGTATAAAGGCAAGGGGTCACGTATGGAGTGCGCCAGCTACAGGGCCATCAGTTTGATCAGCACAGCATCTAAAGTGTATGCGAAGATTATTGAAAAGAGAATGAGAGTTGTATCCGATGGATTATTGTGGGATGCACAAGGTGGCTTCAGAAATGGAAGGGGATGTATGGATCAAGTTTTCTCTCTCCGCAATATCGTAGAGAAGCAGCTGGCTATGGGCCGGAAGGTTTTCTGCGGTTTTGTGGATCTAGAGAAAGCATTTGACAGGGTTGTGCGGAAGGACCTCTGGGACATATTGCCCGGATATGGGATTAATGGCCAATTGATGCGTGCTGTGCAGTCCACTTACGAGGACTGTATGGCATGCGTGCGAGTGGAAGGCAGCCTGTCGCCCTGGTTTGACGTCAATATTGGCGTGCGCCAGGGCTGCGTGCTGTCGGCTTTGCTGTTCATCCTATATCTGGACGATTGTCTCCAGAGAATAAGATTGATGGATGTTGGGGTGCGGATGAGTGATCTAGTTGTAAGCACCTTGCTTTATGCGGATGATGCCGTGTTTTTAGCCGAATCACCATCAGAACTGCAAACACTAGTCACAATGATGAAAGATGACTGTCAGGCGAGAGGCTTACATTTGAATGCGAAGAAAACAAAGGTTATGGTGTTTGAAAGAGAAGAAACCAGAACGAATGCAAGGATAATGGTCGATGATGTTATGCTAGAGCAAGTGAATGAGTTTGTATATCTTGGATGTGCTTTTAGCAGGGATGGAAGGTACACCGCTGATATAGAAAGAAGAGTGAATTTGGGGAATAGTGTGAATGGAGCGTTAGGTAAACTTCTAGGCGCTAAGAACCTCAGCCAGAAGGCCCAGCTCGCCATACACAACGCAGTGCTGGTACCTACGCTCACGTATGGATGCGAGAGTTGGGTATGGAAGAGAGAGCATGAAAGTAGAGTAAACGCGGTCGAGATGCGAGCACTGCGCAAAATCTGCGGAGTGACGCTCGCGGACCGCGTTCGTAATACCGAAGTAAGAAAGAGAGTTGGTCTGAAAGAGAGTGTCGGGGTGAAGGTAAGGAAAGGAATGCTCCGGTGGTTCGGGCATGTGGAAAGAATGCATGATGAAAGAATGACTAAACAGATATACAATGCAAAAGTGGATGGATGCAGAAGTCGTGGAAGGCCACGACACACCTTCCATGATCAAATTGATCGTGTACTAGCAGAAGGTGATGTCAGGAGCCTTAAGAACAGACGAGCTTGCATGACAAGAGTTATGAATGTCAAAGAGGCAAGTGAGGTGTGTAAGAATAAGCCTAAATGGCACTCTGTTGTTCGTGCCTACCCCGCAAGGGAACTGGCGTGAAGTTATGTATGTATGTATGTATGTAGCTTTAGAAATAAGTTATTTTATACTTTTTAGTTTTTGAAGTCGGTTTTTTTATTACATATATTAATTATCTTTGTTATAACTTTAATAATATTTTTCTTTCCTTTTATTGTGTCTTTGTCTTATTGAGTATGCACTGTTTGCTACAACTCCATTAATTCTTCAAAAGTAATTCTGTAACATACTTCAGTATAAAACTTATAAAAAAGCTTGAGATATAAATAGAATAACAAATATAAAGAAAAACAATGTTTAGCCTAGACGTGTTGCTGGGGAGTTTCTTGCCGCTTCTTCTTCTTAACAGCAATAACACGATGCGAAGGGGTGTATACATAGAATAGGAAGTAAAATTAAATTTTAAATTATACTAGCTGAACCGGCAAACTTCGTACTGCTTCAGAATCAATAAATAAAAAAAGCTGAATGATATTTCCAGAATGTTTCAACTTTAGTCAAAAATGTGGTCAGAACTTAACCGGAATGAACATCAAACGTTTGACATTCAAAACAAAAAAATAAAAAAAAACTTCACTATTAAATTTCATTTCATTTCTAAACGACTTTTAAAATTTAATTGATTTCTATACGACGGGACGAACGTCAAATGTTTGACAGGTAGGAGTAGTTTCTAAGGGAAAACGAAATTGTTGTTTTTATATATTCCAAGCGTTTTTTTTTAATATTTACTGACCTTTTAAACCTTCCCTGGACTTCAACAAATAATTCAAAACCAAAATTAGCCAAATCAGTCCAGCCGTTCTCAAGTTTTAGCGAGACTAACGAACAGCAATTGATTTTTATATATATAGATGTATGATCTTCAAAAAGTGTTCTCTAGTGGAACTTATTTTGAATAAAAACTTTTGAATTTGAATTTACATATATTAGTGAAGCGTTGTATTCATTTCACAACATTAGTATAATACGAGTTGTTTTTTTTTAATTCCTTCAATGTAGACACGGCACGTTTAGAATTTAATAATATTTTAGATAGATTTATAGTCATTTATTGCTGATCGACAATTTGGCCACTGAATTCAATGAGTTTTGGACTCGGCAATTAATGCATACTAAAATAGGGTTGTAATAATTCGCATAATCATTCCGCTACAAAATCACTAGATTACAGCGTAGTACTATGCGTAACGTTTTTTTATTAGGCGATTACTATGGTTTAAGAGCCAGTGAACGGCTACCTGTATGTATTTGACCAGACCTGAGTTTTTGTACATTGAAGCCCCTATACCTACCATGTATGAGGTGAAGACTCACTAAGCTCTAAGTGGTGGACGCGACGAGCGCTCAGGCAAGACAGGTATCGATTTTTGACGAAACTTAAATCCATTTGACCACGTCTGCAGTTTTGAAATTTGAAAATATATGATTATTTTTATCGGAAAATAAGAATGGCAGACCATTATCACGCCGTTTTCTTTGTGGCAGACAATTTTGAAAATGATAAAAACAATTTTTTTTAAAGTAATTGACCAGATCTGCCATTGATATATTTTATTTATGATAGTCTTAAAAACTTATATTGATCATGGCAGACGTCTACATTGCGTACACACATCAATAAATAATAAAATCTTAGCTACTACCCGGTCAGATGTATATGTTTTCCGTTCGCTGTTTTACATCAATATAATTTACTTGCGAATTGCGATTTACTTTATCACTGCATTTACAGAAATTAATATTTTTTTAAATTCTATATACCAAACTTCATTAGTTAGATAATACGAAGTGATTTTTTTATGAAGAATGACTAAACAGATATACAATGCAAAAGTGGATGGATGCAGAAGTCGTGGAAGGCCACGACACACCTTCCTTGATCAAATTGATCGTGTACTAGCAGAAAGTGATGTCAGGAGCCTTAAGAACAGACGAGCGTGCATGACAAGAGTTATGAATGTCAAAGAAGCAAGTGTGGTGTGTAAGAATAAGCCTAAATGGCGCTCTGATGTTCGTGCCTACCCCGCAAGGGAACTGACGTGAAGTTATGTATGTATGTATTTTTTTATGGAAGAATCATAAAAAGAATTCAATTCCTTATTTTAATTTTTTGCTTTTTATTTCGTCAAGACAAAATTTAAGTGTTGAACGGAGTCATGTTTGTTGTTAGGTGACTCCTCTTCATCACCCATTGAATCGAATTCTGCAAAAATAAAATATAAATTGTAAAATAAAAGTAAGTTGATCTGAACATGTTCAAGAAAGAATTTTTATCAACTTACCAGGGACATTGGTGATTAAGTCACTCACAAAAGATGGAAGTTGGTCACCTTCGAACCATTTGAAGGCGTATGTCTTGTCCTCAATCCAACCATACTCCAATGGGTTTAAACTTGTGGGTTGCTTTTTGTAAGCATTTTTCCAAATAGATGAAATATAGTGGGCCCTCAAAAGTTGTTGATAAAGCTCACTCTTGCACGGTGGTATTGAGCTTGCGTCAAAATTTTGTTTTTTATTTCTAAAGTTTTCTTTGATGTTGCTGGCTTTATAGTTGCTCACGAATAGTTGGAACCTTCCATCATCTACATCATTAGATTTTTCGGCATTGTATAGCTGGCAAGTGAAATGTTGAATGATGTTAAACAAAAAGCAACCCACAAGTTTAAACCCATTGGAGTACGGTTGGATTGAGGACAAGACATACGCCTTCAAATGGTTCGAAGGTGACCAACTTCCATCTTTTGTGAGTGACTTAATCACCAATGTCCCTGGTAAGTTGATAAAAATTCTTTCTTGAACATGTTCAGATCAATTTACTTTTATTTTACAATTTATGTTTTATTTTTGCAGAATTCGATTCAATGGATGATGAAGAGGAGTCATGTGACGGACCCAACGTTGTCAAAAGGTGGGGGGTTTTGATATAAAAATACGATTAAAACCATATATGTAAATAAAATATTTAATTAATTGTAAAATATTTATTTAATTGTATTAAAAGCATTTCAGTTGATTTGACAGTCTGTTCCCCTATTCACTAACAAACTAGTCGTTATAACAACGTGAAACAAGTTCCGCCAGTACTACTAGTAATAAAATTGCCTTTTAGCGCTTTAGCACTGTACACAATGAACCCTAATTTTCAGTCGATATAAACCCACTGCGTTCTAACGACATTATATTGGTTCAATCACCTTTAAAGTCTATAAATACGGTGCATAGAAAATGTAAAAAACCGGTACAGATAAAATCAAATAGTACTTTTGAATATATATAATGTGGGATTAGCTAAAAACTTTGTAGAGTTGCTAATATGACTCACATTTAATCGTTGTGTGTTTTAATCTGTGGTTTTGATAATGTTACGCCTTTGTGTAATAGATTTTTTACTGTAAGTATTCTATGGGTGTCGGTAAAAATTAAACGAACATATATTTATACTGTATTGTTTATATTAGGAATAACTGTTTACATAAGCCTTAGGTACTTAATCACTTAAACTATGATAAATTGGACGACAACGTCGTGTTGTTTTGTCTCGCATAAATAAGCTGCCCTGGCGCGTGCCGTGGGAGCAATTGCGCGCGACCTTTCGGCTTATCGGTATACTCAAGACTGCCTGTCCTCCAGGACTCGGCTACGGGCGGGGTTCTGCGGTGCGTCGGAGTTCGATATCGCGAGAACAAACGAACATTCCCGAGCACACGTCGGGTGTATTCGCCTCGTCACAATTCTTTTAAACATATGGACACCCTAAGTCGTGGTAGCGTAATGGCTATGCGCGTCCCAAACTCAAATGACGCGGATTCGATCCTGGCCGGAACGCATGCACCCCTTAGTCAGTTTTCTGATCTAATCTGCGTATTGTTACAATTACCATGTGCTAAACAACGGTGAAGGAAAACATCGTGATGCACCCTGCACATCGAGATAACCGATGTGTCAAACCTGCCAAACCGCCTTGGACAAGCGTGGCGGGTATAGTGTCCGCACCCCCCTATAATAGGAGGCCCGAGCCCAGTAATGGGATATTTATGGGCTGATATTATTATTGACACCCTAAAGTGTTCGGTCGAACGCGACTGCTTTTTGAATCGATCGCGAGAAAAATTTGCCTGTGTATCTATTCACAGTTTTTATTAACCGACTTCAAAAAAAGGAAGAGGTTCTCAATTCACCGGGATCTTTTTTTTTTATTGCTTTTTTTATGTATGTCCACCGATTACGCCGAGATTTATGATCCGATTTACGTGATTCTTGTTTAGTTTGATGCAGAATAGTTGCCATTTGGTCCCCTAAAAATTTAACATAGTTTGGCTCAGTAGTTTTCATTTTACAAACATTTTTTTGTTCCCGTTTCTTGGGACCTATATTTTTTAAGGAGCGCGGCACCTTTCGTAGGTCTACCCATACATAGCTAGACACTAAAAAGTAACAAATAAAATAAAATAAACTTCGTTTAAAAAACCGACTTCAAAAACTAAAAAACTAAAAAGTATAAAATACCTTATTTCTAAAGCTATTATTATTAATATATATTCTCTAAAACATCTTGAAGTCGGTGCAAAGTAAAACATAAAAATTACTATATGTTTTTGAAAATTACTAAGCAGCGACTTTAAGATGTTTTAGATAATATATATTAATAAAAGCACCGACTTCAAGATGTTTTAGATAATATATATTAATAATAATAGCTTTAGAAATAAGTTCTTTTTATACTTTTTAGTTTTTTAGTTTTTGTAGTCGGTTTTTTAAACGAAGTTTTTTTATTTTTTTACGATACACCCTTCCTATCTCAGTGGCGGATTTACCAATAGGCGGATAAGCTGGAGCCTAGGGCCTAGGGCGGTAGATTTTGGAGAGGCGGCAAATTTGAGGCCAATATTTTTTAATGTCTTACGGAATTAATATATAAGAACCTTCCTGAGACATTAAAAGATTTTACAATAAAATTATTTAAAACTAAATTACACAAGTGGTTGATTAACAAATGTTATTATACAAATAATGTTTTTTTTTATGACAATAATAAAATTAAATACAAGTGACATAAAAATTGTAATTTAGTAAATAAAATTATCTGCAATATAATATTAATTTTACTATCCTTGAATTTGTACGCCTAATAGGTAAATAACATGTGAAACTGTATATATCCTAACATCTTTAATGTGTAGATAGATAAATAGATAACACTTTATTGCTCACCAAATATACAATTGCAAAAATACACAATTACAATATTGTCATGGTGGAAACGATAGGCGGCCTTATCGCTTAAAGCAATCTCTTTCAGGCAACCTAACTTAGGAATAGTTTAACCTAATCCGGCGATGTAAGTGGTTCAGATTATTAGGTAGATCTTAAACAAACATACTTAAACTACATATGTTGTGGTACCATGTTGTTAATCAAATAAATAAAATGATTGATTGATTGAGAAATTATCTCTTACTTAAATTCTAAGACTTAATAAGAAAATAGCTTAAGAAGTCCATACAAACCATTCAACATGGAATATGTTTCAACAGTTGGATACATTTTTCTACAATTTGTGTAGTGTCTTTTGGCTACGGCAAAAACAAACTCATCGAGCCCCATTTTACGATCGACTAATTACGGGAAAAAAGGTTGTGTAATAAAAACGATAGTGCACAAATCATAAAGTTACAATTTCATTATCAAAAAATGTGATTATTATGATTGTACGTTGTAACGGCTATCCTTTTGTAGAGGTCGGTAGGGGCGGCTAACTTGAATAGCCTACAGGCGGCAAATGTCCAAATCCGCCTCTACCCTATCTACCTAGATGACAAAACTGCATCACACATACCTGCAGGTTCTCTGAGTCGATCGATCACAGTCTAACAAGATCGAGGTAGATCGCTAGCAGTTCACATTTGAGCATCCCTGCTGGTATTGGGAATGAGCTTTCAGCACTGGTTTACCTGGTTTTTGTTTTGACAAGGGGAATCGGATTAAGGACGAATCACTGCGAGGGCGTGTGGGATTCGCCATGTTGGAATGGCACTAGTACCCCCGAATAATTACAATGGCCACCCGAATTTGGGATACCCACCAAAACCCCTCCTTCCTTCGCCGCTAGGGCGAAGCTCAACCAACTCCGCGTGCCCTGACAGGCAAGGGCTTTAAAGGCCACATCTCCCACCCGGGGGGTAGGGGGGGGAGCATACCCCGGGCGTTGTCCCTCTGAGTCCGAGTTCCAATGTGAAGCTGCAATATGCCTCGCCCGACGGGAGGAGATATGCTCAAGACTTCGAGTTGTTGTAGGAAATATTTATTATTTGCTTTTTAGTGTAATGTCGGTTTTGCTTTTGTTAAAAAAAAATACAGCCGCGATTACGGAAGACAAAAATGTCAAATGTTAATGAGTAAAGTCAGTGTCAAAGTCAATTTCAAATGTCAGTGATGTTAAAGTTGTTCATTTTTGTTCATTTAACCTTGTTCATTTTAATTATTCATTTTCTTTATGGTTAATATTTACTCTATGGTAGCCTAATCTAATTCACCGCCGCTTTGCAACATGTTGCGAAGCTTCGAAATAATAATAAAAATCAAATGAAACGCCGCACTTAAAACCGTTAAAACATACTTTTTAGCTGACTTCTAGAAAGAGGAGGTTTTCAGTTTGATTGTATGTTTGTTATGCGATTTTTTCGTCAATTGTGGACCGATTTTCATATTGTTTTCATTCGAAACTGTATACTCTCGAGGTGATCCCATTGTCGCCAATTCAGAATCTACTGAGTGGATCTCAAGGAAATCGACAGCAAGCCTTATTTGCGAGCGCCTACACTCACCGACAGGCATACTTGTACACGCGTGCCAGTACTATAATTTCTACAGGCGCTTAATATATTATTTCTAAAGCTATCCAAATATGCAACTAAAAAGTAGATTTTTTTTTTTTTAACAAAAACAAAATCGTATTCGATACAAAAACTGTCACCAAAATGCACCAAGTCTAAGATGTGGAAAATACTTATTTTTTGCTTTTTAGTTTGTAGTCGGTTTTTTTTTTGTTAAGAAAAATTTAATTATGTAACTTCTTTTTTGTTCACAGAGCATTCATTGGTGTCCGAACAGGAAAGTATGATTTAAGAAGAGACTTCCTCCAAGAAGACGGTGAGATTGATATATTATTTCACATTAATTTAATGTAACATACAAGAATAAAGATTATAGTTTAAGAGCCAGTGAACGGCTACCTGTATGTATTTGACCAGACCTGAGTTTTTGTACATTGAAGCCCCTATACCTACCATGCATGAGGTGAAGACTCACTAAGCTCTAAGTGGTGGACGCCACGAGCGCTCAGGCAAGACAGGTATCGATTTTTGACGAATCTTAAATCCATTTGACCACGTCTGCAGTTTTGAAATTTGAAAATATATGATTATTTTTATCGGAAAATAAGAATGGCAGACCATTATCACGCCGTTTTCTTTGTGGCAGACAATTTTGAAAATGATAAAAACAATTTTTTTTAAAGTAATTGACCAGATCTGCCATTGATATATTTTATTTATGATAGTCTTAAAAACTTATATTGATCATGGCAGACGTCTACATTGCGTACACACAACAATAAATAATAAAATCTTAGCTACTACCCGGTCAGATGTATATGTTTTCCGTTCGCTGTTTTACATCAATATAATTTACTTGCGAATTGCGATTTATTTTATCACTGCATTTACAGAAATTAATATTTTTTTAGATTCTATATACCAAACTTCATTAGTTAGATAATAAGAAGTGATTTTTTTATAGAAGAATCATAAAAATAATTCAATTCCTTATTTTTATTTTTTGCTTTTTATTTCGTCAAGACAAAATTCAAGTGTTGAACGGAGTCATGTTTGTTGTTAGGTGACTGTAACATCCCCCCCCCCCCCCTCTAAATTATTTCACTTTAAACCGTTACCACACACGAGTAATAATAAACATATGAACAACACATATGATACATGATGTGTGTGTAACCATCAATAAGAATATTACATGAGATTATATCTTAACCCATACATGTCACATATATGGAGTAATCTACCAATCTGCATCACTACACATGAGTAAAGCAGATCACATATATCACTCCACATACTCTTACACATAGGCTTCTGATATACACTCATGAGTATAGAATTAACTTTATATTATTTGGCGTGAATCATCAGAGTAGGACTCTTTGTTGTGTATTGTAGTAACCCTTAGTCTTTTATGGAGGTCTATCGAACAGCACTGCTTAGCCAATCGAAATGTCTTGAAATGAAACCAATAAATCACAAGTTTAATTAAATTTATTTACTTAAAACCTTACTATAATTAACTTCATTTAACAACCAATCTAGAGAATAATTATTATACATCCATATATTAATTTGCTCATTAATATTTTCTACATGTGATATAAGATACTGATGAAAACTTATTACATAAGAACTTTGGCCTACACTACAATATTAGATATAAACTATATTCTACATAAAGACAGGTGTCATGTCAGAAGCGTGCTCGTCGCGATCCCCGCTGGCCCAGAGGGCCACAATTCTGACCAGAATTCACCGGCGTGCAGTGCACGATAGGGCGTCCCCCGCAGGCGACGCTCACCGATGCGCCCCCGTCGGTGTGAATTCTCGCGCATGCGGCGAAGGGGGCCGCCACCCTTCACGCAGCGCCAAACCTGGCGGGTCGAGAGGAGCAGAGTGCCGTATAGGCACGTGGAATGTGAGAGGTGGGATGAAAGATAAGATGGACGAAATGATTGATATAATGAATGAGAGAAGCCTGGATGCCTTATGTCTGACAGAGACAAAGCGGAAGGGGTGCGACGTCGATGACCTCCCCGGTGGCATGCTTGCTCTGTGGTCCGGCGTGGACCTGGACGAGCGTGCGAGTGGGGGGGTAGGCGTCTTACTCTCATCCCGCTTTGTGTCTGGAGTAAAAGCTTATTGTCTGGTGAACCCGAGACTTCTCTGGGTCCGCCTAAAACTGGGGATCACGCGAGTTTTTCTGGTCGCAGCTTATGCTCCCGTCAGCTCAGCGGATCCCCAAGAACTCGAGAAGTTTTGGGAGTCTGTGAGAGAAATTCTGGATCTGGCTGAAGGGAACGAAAGACTAATTATGTGTGGTGATCTTAATGGCTGGGTGGGGACCAAACGAGACGGCCTTGAGGCTGTCCTTGGACCCTATGGTGACAAGAGAGTGAACGATGCTGGTAGGCCAATCATAGACGTATGCATGGAAAGAAACTTGCTTGTGTCGAACACCCTATTCCATCATAAGGATATTCACACGTATACATGGAGAATGAATGATCAGAAAAGTATGATTGATCTGATTTTAATTGATAGTCGCCTCCGAAACAGAATAATGGATACAAGAGCCTACAGAGGCCCCACTCTTGAAACGGACCACTACCTGGTGATAAGCCGGTTTGTGGGCCTTTTCAAGAAGTGGAGACACTGGCGAGTGCGTACCAATTTCGGGGAGCTTGAAAGAATAAAGTGTGAAAAATTGGAAGATGTTAGTGTAAGGAGTATGTATGCGCGCCTAGTCGAAGAAAGGCTTGCAAAAGCGGACTTCTCCGACTTAGATGTGGATAATGACTGGGATAGTATGAAAGAAAGTATAGTGGAAAGCGCAAAAGAAGCATGTGGATGCGCGAAGAGGCACATAACAACGAAAGGTGATGAATGGTGGGACGCGGATGTTAAATCCAGCGTAGAGAGAAAGAGAAAAGCCTGGCTGGATTATGTTGCTTCCTTGCAACAGAATGACAGTATGAAAGAGATGAAGAAAGAAATTTATCGCCTCTGCAAGAATGAAACCAAAGCTTTAGTGAAAGAGAAGCGTGAAAGAATAAAATTGAAAGAAGAAGAGAAGCTGACGGAGAACTTCGAGGCGAATACCAAACTCTTTTGGAGAGAGGTTAAGAAGTCTCGGGGTTGTTCGTCAGCTTCCAGAATGGAAAGAATAAAATCTAAAGCAGGGGACGTTCTTGCTAACCCACAAGAGGTATTAGCGCGATGGAGTGAATATTTTAGAGAAATGTATGATAATATCCCGGATGCTGGCACCACGACTGAGTCTGTGACCGACTCCGAGGAGTCAGCATCCGAGATCACTTTGGAAGAGATCGAATGGTCGATAAGAAGTCTGAAAAATGGAAAGGCAGTAGGAATCGATAGTGTGTCTGCTGAGATGATCAAATCTGGTGGAACCTGCGTCTATGGGCGGGAAGGTTTTCTGCGGTTTTGTGGATCTAGAGAAAGCATTTGACAGGGTTGTGCGGAAGGACCTCTGGGACATATTGCCCGGATATGGGATTAATGGCCAATTGATGCGTGCTGTGCAGTCCACTTACGAGGGCTGTATGGCATGCGTGCGGGTGGAAGCATCAGAACTGCAAACACTAGTCACAATGATGAAAGATGACTGTCAGGCGAGAGGCTTACATTTGAATGCGAAGAAAACAAAGGTTATGGTGTTTGAAAGAGAAGAAACCAGAACGAATGCAAGGATAATGGTCGATGATGTTATGCTAGAGCAAGTGAATGAGTTTGTATATCTTGGATGTGCTTTTACCAGGGATGGAAGGTACACCGCTGATATAGAAAGAAGAGTGAATTTGGGGAATAGTGTGAATGGAGCGTTAGGTAAACTTCTAGGCGCTAAGAACCTCAGCCAGAAGGCCCAGCTCGCCGTACACAACGCGGTGCTGGTACCTACGCTCACGTATGGATGCGAGAGTTGGGTATGGAAGAGAGAGCATGAAAGTAGAGTAAACGCGGTCGAGATGCGAGCACTGCGCAAAATCTGCGGAGTGACGCTCGCGGACCGCGTTCGTAATACCGAAGTAAGAAAGAGAGTTGGTCTGAAAGAGAGTGTCGGGGTGAAGGTAAGGAAAGGAATGCTCCGGTGGTTCGGGCATGTGGAAAGAATGCATGATGAAAGAATGACTAAACAGATATACAATGCAAAAGTGGATGGATGCAGAAGTCGTGGAAGGCCACGACACACCTTCCATGATCAAATTGATCGTGTACTAGCAGAAGGTGATGTCAGGAGCCTTAAGAACAGACGAGTGTGCATGACAAGAGTTATGAATGTCAAAGAGGCAAGTGAGGTGTGTAAGAATAAGCCTAAATGGCACTCTGTTGTTCGTGCCTACCCCGCAAGGGAGCTGGCGTGAAGTTATGTATGTATGTATGTACAAGGATAAGGTTCGAAACCCTCGTCCTAATATTATATTACTGCTGATAATTGCTTTAGTAATTCCACGTTCGGATTCGTATATCATAAAGGCAGTTTGGTATATTCTCGAGGCTGCAAGCAGACCTGAGAGCGAAGCTTTCGATGATCCGCCTAGGAGTGCCAGCTTGTCAACGTACATCAGTAGATGAGTCTACAATATTTGTGACTTACGTGACTAAAGAAGCTGATATATGCAACTCAGCGGTGTAACAGCTCGCATATGTGTATTTGAAGCCTGATAAAATGGAAGTCATAAGACAACCACTCGAACGTTTCATTTACTTCAAGCATAAATCAACTGTGTATGATAATACTTCATACATCATTAAATTTATTCATTATAAGATCTCGAACCCATAAGGACGGATCAGACAGGTAATTTGGGGAATTTCACCACCACCTGTGTATATTATGATATATGTAAATATATAATATATATCAAACCAATAATGGATAGATCAACAGGTAAATTCGGGGATTTTCACCACCACCTGGTATAGTTTGTATATATATATATAAATATCGGACAGGTATATTGGAGGATTTTACCACCACCTGTTTAGTTGCAATATATGTAAGAATATGATCTTAAATCAATAGTAGTTAGATCAACAGGTAAACTGAGGAATTTCACCACCACCTGGTATAGTTTGTATATATAAAAATATCGGACAGGTATATAGGAGGATTTTACCACCACCTGTTTAGTTTATAATGTATGTACTAATATGATCTTAAATCAATCGTAGTTAGATCAACAGGTAAATTAGGGGAATTTCACCACCACCTGGTATAGTTTGTATGTATATAAAAATCGGACAGGTATATTGGAGGATTTTACCACCACCTGTTTAGTCTGTAATATATGTGTTTCAGCTCATAAGAACCGATCGTTGATTATACAATCGTTTTTAGGCCAACATTGGGCCCTCAGTGAATACCAACACAAGAGGATATACCTAGACTATCAGTACAAGCTGACAGTTCTGTCTGGTTGAAAGATTCGACCCCTGTCTCGCAACACGTTAAACTGACATATAGGACATGAAGTCTAAACCAGACATAACATAGGAAGGCCTAGTTATCCTACGACTGGTTAGGCTTCTAGCCAAATCATTGTTTAACAATGCTGGAACGCCACGAAATCAAAGCAATTCACTAAGAAGCCAACGACTTTGATGACGTACCACGGTAGATATACTAAAATCTCGTTAGCGCTCGCCTAGGGCCGATTCAGATCAACTCACAGACCTGGGAACCCTATAGTAAAACGCCTTTTATGAGAGTCGAACGTTCGACTACGATTGGCATCGATGTCTTAAAACCTCAACACATACTTCACCAGAAGCACAACTAGTGAATCTAGTTTATTTGTCGTGTAACGTGTCAAGAAAATATATTGTAAATACATATAAAATGTACCATAGGTTATTGTATGTTATTGTAAATAGTTTTACATGCAAGCAGTATATACATAATAAACCATTAGATATTAAATCCAATAGTATTATGGAATAAGTATGCATGCAGCATATATCCACACATAAATATTTATAAAATAGGATATTAATGGATATGTAATTATATACATAGTAACCCATTAAAGCATATAATTTCAATAGTATTATAGAATATGTATGCATGCAGCATATATCCACAAGTACATAAATACTTATAAAGTGGGGTATCAGTAGATATGTAATTATATACATAGTAATCTATTAATACAGAATTATGGGACTTGGATACACGTAGCATATGTTCATACATAAATAACTAACTGTGTATGTAGTAGATATATATATATATATATATATATTATAATACAGGTATAATCCTTTAGATTATTGATATTAACCTTATCTTCGAGTTTGGTATATGTATCATCATATAAATATTTCATTAATGCAGAGTGCGGGTGCATATATAATACATACATAAATCTTGGTATCTCGATTCATTACTGATATTGGATCCAGTATGTATAGATATTTCATGGAATGGGGCTTTAGATACATGTAATAAATACATAACTCTTGAACTATAATAACACATGAATGCTAGGATATTTAAATATTGTTTGTAATTCAAACTTTAGCATTATGTATAGATGTTTAGTGATATAAGTATTAAACCTATATAATAGTATCTAACCCTTGGACTATGATAACACCAGTGTTATAATATTTAAATTTGTTTATATCACATACATAACAAACTATTTAACAAGTCCTCGAGATTTATTTCGAATTAACCAGTAAATGGAAGACGAGCTTCAGGTTATTTATGATAATTCTTAGTTAATTGATTTTGTTATTTATACAAGTTCTATAGATATCATTCAATGTTCCTACCGCCTATTCGATATTTTACTACGCACTATTAATAATGTGTTGGCCAGTTCCTATATATATATTATATCTAATGAACGCTTAAATACTTCTAATTAATAATTCATCCCTGCATTAAGAATAGCGTATTGCCGCTTCCTATAGTAGTGTCTAATGAACGTTTCATCCGCCTACCTACTTATAAATAACGCCTAAACCAACGCACTAGCAATAACGTTTTAGCCGTTCCTATCGGTATCTGATAGACTTAATTCGCTTACAACTAACGTAACCCTATATGCTTAACCTAAACGTTCCGCTATTTTCCGTTTATATCCATTTATAATTGCCGCACTTAAATCTAAAGCCGTTCGTATCACTTACAAACTAACGCTCCGCAAATTATCATAACGACTTAACACTATACGCTTATACCGCCTACCTACCTATAAGTAATGCCCGACTCAACGCACTAGAAATAACGTTATAGCCGTTTCTATCAGTATCTGATAGATATAATTAGCTTACCATTAACGCTAACCCTATACGCTTAATCTAGACGTTCCGTTATTTTCCGTTTAAAATCATTTATAATTGCCGCATTTAAATCTAAAGCCGTTCGTATCACTTACAAACTAACGCTCCGCAAATTATCATAACGACTTAACGCTATACGCTTATAACCGCCTACCTACCTATAAGTAACGCCTAACTCAACGCACTAGAAATAACGTTATAGCCGTTTCTATCAGTATCCGATAGATATAATTAGCTTACCATTAACGCTAACCCTATACGCTTAATCTAGACGTTCCGTTATTTTCCGTTTAAAATCATTTATAATTGCCGCATTTAAATCTAAAGCCGTTCGTATCACTTACAAACTAATACTCCGCAAATTATAACGACTTAACACTATACGCAATCCTACTTAATACATTCTTATAACCGCCTACCTACCTATAAATAACGCCACATCTTATCCGCCCTACCTACATTACAATCGACTCTAATATATATAGTATTGATCACGTTTTAATTCCGAATAACATATTTTGGTCATAGGTATATACATAGTGTACATTATAAAACCCTTCATCAAAACAATAAATGCATAATTTAAATATAACTTGAGAATCACTGTCAATTTGTTCAAAAACTCACTGTAGTCTGGAGCTCCTGTCCCGACTTACCTTAGTCCTTGGAGATTCTAACACAAAATATCCTATTAGACCCACGGCACTGGTCTCCTACATTAAGATACCTTCCGACACTAGGTATTCTACCATCTATACGCAGATCACAAATTACTAATTTACTGATTCAATCAAGCCTACAATACCAGGATTAATTTACACGTAACGGCTCCACTAATATATCTTTGTTTTATTTTTAAGCAATCTAACGCAATTCAACAATATTTAAAGCAAATCAATATCCCTTTTATTCTACATTTGTTACACTAAATTTGTTGCATCAAACGTGTCTTGCAGAAAATAATTTATTAGCTTATGTAATACAGGTCTGTATTAATTTTACATCTCATTTTATTATAATTTAACCGAAACGATTGCTTTATAAAACTTAAAAATATTAAATTCCCTAAACAAACCATCTCTTAAAATTGTATATTTTAAATTGGATTTTATATCGTTTAATTTCTTGTATAAGAAATCTATACATAATGCTAAAGTTTGAATTACAAACAATATTTAAATATCCTAGCATTCATGTGTTATTATAGTTCAAGAGTTATGTATTTATTACATGTATCTAAAGCCCCATTCCATGAAATATCTATACATACTGGATCCAATATCAGTAATGAATCGAGATACCAAGATTTATGTATGTATTATATATGCACTCGCACTCTGCATTAATGAAATATTTATATGATGATAAATATACCAAACTCAAAGATAAGGTTAATATCAATAATCTAAAGGATTATACCTGTATTATAATATATATATATATATATATATATATATATATATATATATATATATATATATATATATATCTACTACATACACAGTTAGTTATTTATGTATGAACATATGCTACGTGTATCCAAGTCCCATAATTCTGTATTAATAGATTACTATGTATATAATTACATATCTACTGATACCCCACTTTATAAGTATTTATGTACTTGTGGATATATGCTGCATGCATACATATTCTATAAAACTATTGAAATTATATGCTTTAATGGGTTACTATGTATATAATTACATATCCATTAATATCCTATTTTATAAATATTTATGTGTGGATATATGCTGCATGCATACTTATTCCATAATACTATTGGATTTAATATCTAATGGTTTATTATGTATATACTGCTTGCATGTAAAACTATTTACAATAACATACAATAACCTATGGTACATTTTATATGTATTTACAATATATTTTCTTGACACGTTACACGACAAATAAACTAGATTCACTAGTTGTGCTTCTGGTGAAGTATGTGTTGAGGGTTTTAAGACATCGATGCCAATCGTAGTCCAACGTTCGACTCTCATAAAAGGCGTTTTACTATAGGGTTCCCAGGTCTGTGAGTTGATCTGAATCGGCCCTAGGCGAGCGCTAACGAGATTTTAGTATATCTACCGTGGTACGTCATCAAAGTCGTTGGCTTCTTAGTGAATTGCTTTGATTTCGTGGCGTTCCAGCATTGTTAAACAATGATTTGGCTAGAAGCCTAACCAGTCGTAGGATAACTAGGCCTTCCTATGTTATGTCTGGTTTAGACTTCATGTCCTATATGTCAGTTTAACGTGTTGCGAGACAGGGGTCGAATCTTTCAACCAGACAGAACTGTCAGCTTGTACTGATAGTCTAGGTATATCCTCTTGTGTTGGTATTCACTGAGGGCCCAATGTTGGCCTAAAAACGATTGTATAATCAACGATCGGTTCTTATGAGCTGAAACACATATATTACAGACTAAACAGGTGGTGGTAAAATCCTCCAATATACCTGTCCGATTTTTATATACATACAAACTATACCAGGTGGTGGTGAAATTCCCCTAATTTACCTGTTGATCTAACTACGATTGATTTAAGATCATATTAGTACATACATTATAAACTAAACAGGTGGTGGTAAAATCCTCCTATATACCTGTCCGATATTTTTATATATACAAACTATACCAGGTGGTGGTGAAATTCCTCAGTTTACCTGTTGATCTAACTACTATTGATTTAAGATCATATTCTTACATATATTGCAAACTAAACAGGTGGTGGTAAAATCCTCCAATATACCTGTCCGATATTTATATATATATATACAAACTATACCAGGTGGTGGTGAAAATCCCCGAATTTACCTGTTGATCTATCCATTATTGGTTTGATATATATTATATATTTACATATATCATAATATACACAGGTGGTGGTGAAATTCCCCAAATTACCTGTCTGATCCGTCCTTATGGGTTCGAGATCTTATAATGAATAAATTTAATGATGTATGAAGTATTATCATACACAGTTGATTTATGCTTGAAGTAAATGAAACGTTCGAGTGGTTCTCTTATGACTTCCATTTTATCAGGCTTCAAATACACATATGCGAGCTGTTACACCGCTGAGTTGCATATATCAGCTTCTTTAGTCACGTAAGTCACAAATATTGTAGACTCATCTACTGATGTACGTTGACAAGCTGGCACTCCTAGGCGGATCATCGAAAGCTTCGCTCTCAGGTCTGCTTGCAGCCTTGAGAATATACCAAACTGCCTTTATGATATACGAATCCGAACGTGGAATTACTAAAGCAATTATCAGCAGTAATATAATATTAGGACGAGGGTTTCGAACCTTATCCTTGTATCCGTCCTAAACAATGGTGATGCCCTGTTTGTAGTGGACAGCCCTAAGCTGTTCGGGCGGTGGTTTCTTGGGAGACCTCTCACCATATTTTTATATATTTTATATAAAATATGAAGAGAGAAACAGTACCTCACAATTGTTCATCTAAAGTATATTTTTATTCATTATGCTATATCAACTATATAACGACCTTCTATATAACATTATTATCTATATACTATTTACCAATTATTTATATGTATGAGGAAAAAGAATATATATTTAATAATATTATATGCGCGACCCGTAACAACACAATTCTATTTTATTATTTATAATTTAATATACTGTTCTTGCAGCAGTAACACTGAGTTTTAGGATATTGTTAAAATTTATGTCATAGTTCCTTTATAAAAATAGATCATGAGTAAAGTAATGAATTTATGTTATGTGAGTATTATGCTATATTATTTTGTCTTTATGTAGAATATAGTTTATATCTAATATTGTAGTGTAGGCCAAAGTTCTTATGTAATAAGTTTTCATCAGTATCTTATATCACATGTAGAAAATATTAATGAGCAAATTAATATATGGATGTATAATAATTATTCTCTAGATTGGTTGTTAAATGAAGTTAATTATAGTAAGGTTTTAAGTAAATAAATTTAATTAAACTTGTGATTTATTGGTTTCATTTCAAGACATTTCGATTGGCTAAGCAGTGCTGTTCGATAGACCTCCATAAAAGACTAAGGGTTACTACAATACACAACAAAGAGTCCTACTCTGATGATTCACGCCAAATAATATAAAGTTAATTCTATACTCATGAGTGTATATCAGAAGCCTATGTGTAAGAGTATGTGGAGTGATATATGTGATCTGCTTTACTCATGTGTAGTGATGCAGATTGGTAGATTACTCCATATATGTGACATGTATGGGTTAAGATATAATCTCATGTAATATTCTTATTGATGGTTACACACACATCATGTATCATATGTGTTGTTCATATGTTTATTATTACTCGTGTGTGGTAACGGTTTAAAGTGAAATAATTTAGAGGGGGGGGGGGGGGGGTGTTACAGTCACCTAACAACAAACATGACTCCGTTCAACACTTGAATTTTGTCTTGACGAAATAAAAAGCAAAAAATAAAAATAAGGAATTGAATTATTTTTATGATTCTTCTATAAAAAAATCACTTCTTATTATCTAACTAATGAAGTTTGGTATATAGAATCTAAAAAAATATTAATTTCTGTAAATGCAGTGATAAAAAAATCGCAATTCGCAAGTAAATTATATTGATGTAAAACAGCGAACGGAAAACATATACATCTGACCGGGTAGTAGCTAAGATTTTATTATTTATTGTTGTGTGTACGCAATGTAGACGTCTGCCATGATCAATATAAGTTTTTAAGACTATACTAAATAAAATATATCAATGGCAGATCTGGTCACTTAAAAAAATTTTTTTTTTATCATTTTCAAAATTGTCTGCCACAAAATAAACCGCGTGATAATGGTCTGCCATTCTTATTTTCCGATAATAATAACCATATATTTTCAAAATTCAAAATGGCAGACGTGGTCAAATGGATTTAAGATTCGTCAAAAATCGATACCTGTCTTGCCTGAGCGCTCGTCGCGTCCACCACTTAGGGCTTAGTGAGTCTTCACCTCATGCATGGTAGGTATAGGGGCTTCAATGTACAAAAACTCAGGTCTGGTCAAATACATACAGGTAGCCGTTCACTGGCTCTTAAACTATAATCTTTATTCTTGTATGTTACATTAAATTAATGTGAAATAATATATCAATCTCACCGTCTTCTTGGAGGAAGTCTCTTCTTAAATCATACTTTCCTGTTCGGACACCAATGAATGCTCTGTGAACAAAAAAGAAGTTACATAATTAAATTTTTCTTAACAAAAAAAAAACCGACTACAAACTAAAAAGCAAAAAATAAGTATTTTCCACATCTTAGACTTGGTGCATTTTGGTGACAGTTTTTGTATCGAATACGATTTTGTTTTTGTTAAAAAAAAAAAAATCTACTTTTTAGATAGCTATTTGGATAGCTTTAGAAATAATATATTAAGCGCCTGTAGAAATTATAGTACTGGCACGCGTGTACAAGTATGCCTGTCGGTGAGTGTAGGCGCTCGCAAATAAGGCTTGCTGTCGATTTCCTTGAGATCCACTCAGTAGATTCTGAATTGGCGACAATGGGATCACCTCGAGAGTATACAGTTTCGAATGAAAACAATATGAAAATCGGTCCACAATTGACGAAAAAATCGCATAACAAACATACAATCAAACTGAAAACCTCCTCTTTCTAGAAGTCAGCTAAAAAGTATGTTTTAACGGTTTTAAGTGCGGCGTTTCATTTGATTTTTATTATTATTTCGAAGCTTCGCAACATGTTGCAAAGCGGCGGTGAATTAGATTAGGCTACCATAGAGTAAATATTAACCATAAAGAAAATGAATAATTAAAATGAACAAGGTTAAATGAACAAAAATGAACAACTTTAACATCACTGACATTTGAAATTGACTTTGACACTGACTTTACTCATTAACATTTGACATTTTTGTCTTCCGTAATCGCGGCTGTATTTTTTTTTAACAAAAGCAAAACCGACATTACACTAAAAAGCAAATAATAAATATTTCCTACAACAACTCGAAGTCTTGAGCATATCTCCTCCCGTCGGGCGAGGCATATTGCAGCTTCACATTGGAACTCGGACTCAGAGGGACAACGCCCGGGGTATGCTCCCCCCCCTACCCCCCGGGTGGGAGATGTGGCCTTTAAAGCCCTTGCCTGTCAGGGCACGCGGAGTTGGTTGAGCTTCGCCCTAGCGGCGAAGGAAGGAGGGGTTTTGGTGGGTATCCCAAATTCGGGTGGCCATTGTAATTATTCGGGGGTACTAGTGCCATTCCAACATGGCGAATCCCACACGCCCTCGCAGTGATTCGTCCTTAATCCGATTCCCCTTGTCAAAACAAAAACCAGGTAAACCAGTGCTGAAAGCTCATTCCCAATACCAGCAGGGATGCTCAAATGTGAACTGCTAGCGATCTACCTCGATCTTGTTAGACTGTGATCGATCGACTCAGAGAACCTGCAGGTATGTGTGATGCAGTTTTGTCATCTAGGTAGATAGGGTAGAGGCGGATTTGGACATTTGCCGCCTGTAGGCTATTCAAGTTAGCCGCCCCTACCGACCTCTACAAAAGGATAGCCGTTACAACGTACAATCATAATAATCACATTTTTTGATAATGAAATTGTAACTTTATGATTTGTGCACTATCGTTTTTATTACACAACCTTTTTTCCCGTAATTAGTCGATCGTAAAATGGGGCTCGATGAGTTTGTTTTTGCCGTAGCCAAAAGACACTACACAAATTGTAGAAAAATGTATCCAACTGTTGAAACATATTCCATGTTGAATGGTTTGTATGGACTTCTTAAGCTATTTTCTTATTAAGTCTTAGAATTTAAGTAAGAGATAATTTCTCAATCAATCAATCATTTTATTTATTTGATTAACAACATGGTACCACAACATATGTAGTTTAAGTATGTTTGTTTAAGATCTACCTAATAATCTGAACCACTTACATCGCCGGATTAGGTTAAACTATTCCTAAGTTAGGTTGCCTGAAAGAGATTGCTTTAAGCGATAAGGCCGCCTATCGTTTCCACCATGACAATATTGTAATTGTGTATTTTTGCAATTGTATATTTGGTGAGCAATAAAGTGTTATCTATTTATCTATCTACACATTAAAGATGTTAGGATATATACAGTTTCACATGTTATTTACCTATTAGGCGTACAAATTCAAGGATAGTAAAATTAATATTATATTGCAGATAATTTTATTTACTAAATTACAATTTTTATGTCACTTGTATTTAATTTTATTATTGTCATAAAAAAAAACATTATTTGTATAATAACATTTGTTAATCAACCACTTGTGTAATTTAGTTTTAAATAATTTTATTGTAAAATCTTTTAATGTCTCAGGAAGGTTCTTATATATTAATTCCGTAAGACATTAAAAAATATTGGCCTCAAATTTGCCGCCTCTCCAAAATCTACCGCCCTAGGCCCTAGGCTCCAGCTTATCCGCCTATTGGTAAATCCGCCACTGAGATAGGAAGGGTGTATCGTAAAAAAATAAAAAAACTTCGTTTAAAAAACCGACTACAAAAACTAAAAAACTAAAAAGTATAAAAAGAACTTATTTCTAAAGCTATTATTATTAATATATATTATCTAAAACATCTTGAAGTCGGTGCTTTTATTAATATATATTATCTAAAACATCTTAAAGTCGCTGCTTAGTAATTTTCAAAAACATATAGTAATTTTTATGTTTTACTTTGCACCGACTTCAAGATGTTTTAGAGAATATATATTAATAATAATAGCTTTAGAAATAAGGTATTTTATACTTTTTAGTTTTTTAGTTTTTGAAGTCGGTTTTTTAAACGAAGTTTATTTTATTTTATTTGTTACTTTTTAGTGTCTAGCTATGTATGGGTAGACCTACGAAAGGTGCCGCGCTCCTTAAAAAATATAGGTCCCAAGAAACGGGAACAAAAAAATGTTTGTAAAATGAAAACTACTGAGCCAAACTATGTTAAATTTTTAGGGGACCAAATGGCAACTATTCTGCATCAAACTAAACAAGAATCACGTAAATCGGATCATAAATCTCGGCGTAATCGGTGGACATACATAAAAAAAGCAATAAAAAAAAAAGATCCCGGTGAATTGAGAACCTCTTCCTTTTTTTGAAGTCGGTTAATAAAAACTGTGAATAGATACACAGGCAAATTTTTCTCGCGATCGATTCAAAAAGCAGTCGCGTTCGACCGAACACTTTAGGGTGTCAATAATAATATCAGCCCATAAATATCCCATTACTGGGCTCGGGCCTCCTATTATAGGGGGGTGCGGACACTATACCCGCCACGCTTGTCCAAGGCGGTTTGGCAGGTTTGACACATCGGTTATCTCGATGTGCAGGGTGCATCACGATGTTTTCCTTCACCGTTGTTTAGCACATGGTAATTGTAACAATACGCAGATTAGATCAGAAAACTGACTAAGGGGTGCATGCGTTCCGGCCAGGATCGAATCCGCGTCATTTGAGTTTGGGACGCGCATAGCCATTACGCTACCACGACTTAGGGTGTCCATATGTTTAAAAGAATTGTGACGAGGCGAATACACCCGACGTGTGCTCGGGAATGTTCGTTTGTTCTCGCGATATCGAACTCCGACGCACCGCAGAACCCCGCCCGTAGCCGAGTCCTGGAGGACAGGCAGTCTTGAGTATACCGATAAGCCGAAAGGCCGCGCGCAATTGCTCCCACGGCACGCGCCAGGGCAGCTTATTTATGCGAGACAAAACAACACGACGTTGTCGTCCAATTTATCATAGTTTAAGTGATTAAGTACCTAAGGCTTATGTAAACAGTTATTCCTAATATAAACAATACAGTATAAATATATGTTCGTTTAATTTTTACCGACACCCATAGAATACTTACAGTAAAAAATCTATTACACAAAGGCGTAACATTATCAAAACCACAGATTAAAACACACAACGATTAAATGTGAGTCATATTAGCAACTCTACAAAGTTTTTAGCTAATCCCACATTATATATATTCAAAAGTACTATTTGATTTTATCTGTACCGGTTTTTTACATTTTCTATGCACCGTATTTATAGACTTTAAAGGTGATTGAACCAATATAATGTCGTTAGAACGCAGTGGGTTTATATCGACTGAAAATTAGGGTTCATTGTGTACAGTGCTAAAGCGCTAAAAGGCAATTTTATTACTAGTAGTACTGGCGGAACTTGTTTCACGTTGTTATAACAACTAGTTTGTTAGTGAATAGGGGAACAGACTGTCAAATCAACTGAAATGCTTTTAATACAATTACAAAACGTATATACTTACAGATTTTGAACGAGCGTACCTATTTACGACGTCATAAGTAGGTACAAGAAAAGTAGTCAAACGGCGCATTGGTGACTGTTCGAAAAGTAGTCTTGCCAAGCTTGTAAGGAATTTATAGAGATATATTGCAGCATAAAATTTTAGTACTTCATGTCATTATAATAACTATAATAATATTTTTCTTTTCTTTTAGTGTGTCTTTGTCTCATTGAGTGTGCACTGTTTGCTACAACTCCATTAATTTTTCAAAAAGTAATTCTGTATAAAACTTATAAAAAAAAAGAACTTGAGATATAAAGTGTTACAACCGACAAAAGTGAATGCACACCTGCAGTTTGTTACCTTCTTGCATTTGGACTTCTTTTGTTTACTTATTTATTGGCATACAGGCCATTGTCCTATTGTACTCGGTTATAGCCGTTTGCATGCATAATTAGCCAGGTGTGCGGATTACGATTTCTAGGAAATTAAGTCGACGATACGGGCAGGCACACATATATTTTGTGAAGTATAAAACGACGGCAGGATGGAGAGATGAGGCAGTCTAGCGACGATTACGATACGAGCAAGACGTGTGTACATTCGATAAGCTATATAGTGACGGACTTTGCGCGTGTTATTGAATCGTGCATCACGCTTGTACTGGTTGCGTCCAGTTATATTTGTACCTGTGTTATACGTGTTTGTATAGTTCTAATCAACTATATAGTAATTCCAACGACATTTTTAATTCGAGTCCCGCACTCGTAACAATAGAATAAGAAATATAAAGAGAGACAATTTTTAGCTAGACGTGTTGCTGGTGAGATTCTTGCCGCTTCTTCTCCTTAACAGCAATAACACGTTGCGAAGCGGTGTATATAGAATAAGAAGTAAAATTAAATTTTAACTTATATGTATGACCTTCAAAAAATGTTCTCCAGTGGAACTTATTTTGAATAAAAACTTAAGAATTTGAATTTGAGTAAGTACTGTCTGCCAGGTGGGAGGGGTATTTGCCCGTTTGGATGGCTAACACCCTTTGCCGGTAGAGTTTGCCGCCGTAACTTCCCTAGGTCTAGAGTTTGCCGCCGTAACAGTCTTGAATTGTGTTCCAGCATTAGTAGCCAGACAGACTAGTCTCCCTCTAGCGGAGCGCGGCAGTACATAGGTAGCACCTTTGGTGTTACAAATGTCCATAGGCGATGGTAACCTTTTCCCATCACGTGGGCCGTCTTCTTGTCTGCTGAACTCAGGCATTAAAAAAAAAATGTATCATAATGTTTTAAAAGTTAGATGATAAGATGTCATTTAAATCTTACGGGTACGAAATAGTTGACTAAAACCGATTACAATCGATTAATTTTAAACCGATTCTAAGCCTTGTTAGTAGGTAGTCCGACGTCCACGTGGCAATCCCTTTCGTCATATTCGAAATATTAAGCTTTTTTAAAAAGGTTTTTAAATACAAGCTTTTGAGATCCTGGATATCATGTAGCCGCAGAGTGCTAGCCAAGACAAGTAAAACGAGCCCAAACACGACGGGTCTATCTTGTTTAGTACAGGAATTCCTATGGCCACCGTCCGACTCCATCATCAGATCAGCTCCGTATTATTGCATTGTCACGCGATAGACATATGCGTGCAAAATGTCAGCTTAATCGGAAACCGGGAAGTTGGTCAAATTTAACTTGCAAGATTCCACCCGAACTTACATACATACATAGGTGCATCTATTGCAAGTTAAATAAAAGCTTGTAAAATGTTAACCTCGGATGAAAAGCCTATTTAGGCACTCGAACTATTAGCGCCCTCGCTGCGCTCGTGAACCAAACCATCTCATGCCTCAATACGAGTAGGTCACTCTCACCTCTCTTATAACAGTCTACTATTATTGTTTAGCTCAATTTTCAAAAAAAGTTAAAAAAAAACCCATTCAAACACAGACGCCGTCAAATTAAAATATGTACAGAACATTCATAGGAAACTAACATTTGTTTTGTTTCCTGTAATTTGTTGCCTTGGAAGTTGCTCCGGTCCGTTACACGGGATCGTTTTATTAAAATTCGCTAACAAAAGAAATTCAATTGGCTCTAGCATTGTTGAATATAATTATGTAAATAAAGTAACTTTAGTTAGTAGTTTAATAGTGCAATATCATAATAAGCATTCCTCGGTCGCCTACAGCCTTTATTTAAAAAATATAACATCTCAACCTTACCGTCTTTATACATTTTTAAAACTGCGGTATTTCTCAAGAGTAACCCAAACTTATTTCCCCAGCTCTTAATAATATTTTGTAACTAGACATATAATTTTATTGCAATAATTTATATCATATATATATATATATATATATATATATATATATATATATATATATATATACCCATTTCATACAAATCCTATATAAAGAGAATGAGACAACAACACAAAAACGATCACGTGCACAAACGCGATCTGCACTGTCATCGCGAACATATATGTGCTATTTCTGAGTTTAATTAAATTCTGACATGTATTCGGACATTGCCACCAAAGTTGCTACAAATGCGCTGCTACTCTCTTAAGGGAAACTGGAACTTGGTCACACTAATGCCGGAACACAACTCAAGGTTGTTATGGCGATATACTTTAGACCAGAGGTGGTAGCCATCCAGTCGGGCAAAAGCCCTACCACCTGGCTGTGGGTTGTTAAGTCGCCTCTTACGACAGGCCGCCCGGCCGCAGGAAATTGTATTCTTTCTCCGTTCCTGCACGGATGAAACGCCTAATAAGGCAAAATATATTGAAACAATGCATATTGCAACATCTAGTGTACATACATTTTGGCAATGAATTATTCATTCATTCATACAGCGTAACGTCGTACGCAGCCTACACCATTCATAACAAGCCATCAAAATACATTCTCTGCTTACAGTTTTTATAGGTCAAACAATTTTAATTTATTATATATATATTACTAGCGGTTCCGGCAGACGTTCTCCTGCCCTTGGGACGCCGTCTCCTCCTTTTGCGAGCGCGTTATGCTTGCGAAGGAGGAGGCGGAGCGGGAGCGTGAGCGGACGTCCTTGCTCCGCTCCCGCCAAAGGAGGACGCGCCGACGCCGGAGGGCGGATTTCGACCTTCGGCCACCGTAAGCGGGCGGCGCGGGTGGGGCCCCTTGGGGTATAGGGGTTCTCACTCACCCGCACATGCCGTCGAGATGAGAGCGCGAGTGTTCCGCGCGCGCTCATCTCTCCTCCCGTGGGGCGCGTTACAGACCGCCCCACGCCTAGAGAGCATGATGATGCCGGGGGATGAGTCCCCCGGCAATGGAAGAGGCCTCGTGAGGGGGGCCCACGCCTGCCAGGGCTGCGGAGAGGCTAGGTCATATACCCGTAGCCCTGGCATAAGGCGAAGGACGGAACACCCAGGGGTTTTAGTGGGTATCCCTAACCGGGGGTGGCAACAGCATGGCACCAGTTCTGACTGGGCATGCTGGTGCCACCCTCGATCTGGTGAATCCTACACACGGGTCGCGAATTATCCCCCCAAGGTTCTGCCTTTGTCGCGGCTTATGGTCCTCAAGCGGATTTCCCCTGGCTAAAAAAAAAAAAAAAAAAAAAGACGTTCTCCTGCCCTGACACACTAAAAATCTAGAATCCGATTCCAGCGCCATCTATCGGGTCTAATAATTAATTAAAATTATAATTTTGAACATTAAGCCCGTCCCAGACTTAGCTATAATATATATTAATATTTTTATAGCTAGGCATATTACTATACATTTTCTATACTAATTTTCGAGTGACCGCACACTCAGCTATAATATACATTTCTGTGACGTCACCAAGCTATTATGGTATAGCAAGATATATTCCGACATATTTTGAATGTACAGCGTGTTCCGATCCCCCCCTCACCTTTCCTACCGCTTTGCCTCGCGCGCCCGCGCCTGCGCCTCGCTGTCCGCTGCAGTTTCTTTTTATTTACCAGAACTAATACTTTTGCGCAAAATCGTATTTTTCCTTTTTATATCATTTTTTATCAATTCATGTAGCTCTAGAAATGACGATCTTGAACTTCTAAAATATTGGTCAATTTTTTTTGAGGATAACTCGGGATAGAAATTAAATTCGCCACGAGTTTGTTTATTCCTTACCTATATGTGATTCGATCCATTTGGCTCTAGTTTTTGTGCCTGACAGGGCAACTAACATATCGAAAGCAGCGGCGGAATCGTCTTCTGAAGAACTGTCTATTAAGTCCATTAACAATGTACTTGTTGAATTCATAATTACTGTTGGTATTTTGAAATAAGAACAGCCTTTATTACAAAATGCGTGCGAAGACTAGGACGACCATTATAAAAATGAAGGCAAAATATATATTTCTCAGTGTGTGGTAGCTTGCTATAATATATATTATAGTACGGTATATTAATATATATTTTAGCTAAGTCTGTAACGGGCTTTATTAATAAGTTTCTGTTGTCAAAGACTATAACATCTATAAACACAGATTTCGCCAAGACTACATCGTTAATTTGACTTTAACAATAAACAAAAGAGTATATAGGTATGCGTGTGTGTATGTCAAATACATGGTAGTGTGTGTAATGTTTTTTTTTTATTGATATAATGTATTTTTTATGCATAATTGAAAAAAAATATTAGCATTCTGCACTCCTTCTCTATATAAACTACTAGAGTTTACCCCGCGGCTGCGCCGCGGTTCAACCTCTAGTGCGTATCTCTTGTTTAGAAAGCAAGTGGTACAGGTTACATTGTATAAAATTTGTATGTATTTGCCCCCGAAAGATTCACTTCATTTTATATCGCAAACTATACCACCCCCGTCTATATGTAAACTACATAAATGACAAAATAGATAACATGGTCCAAGTGGACCAAGTGGACCCAGTGGACCAACTGGACCCAGTGGACCAACTGGACCCAGTGGATCCAGTGGACAAAGTGGACCCAACTGGCCTTGTGGACCCAGTGGACCCAGTTGACCAAGTAGACCCAGTGGTGAAAGTGGACCCAGTGGGCCCAGTGGACCCAGTTGACCCAGTAGGCTAAGTGTTCCAAATGGACCCAGTGGACCCAGTGGACCCAGTGGACGAAATGGACAAAATCACAAAACCTGTCCTAGTTTCCGGGATAAACTTTACATAAATCTATCCCAAAATGTATCCCATTATCCGGGATAAAAAGTGTCCCTTGGGCACTCTCGATATTCAAATTATATGTTTACCGAGTTTCAGCCAAATCGGTCCAATAGTCTTTCCATAAAAGGATAACAAACAAAAAGACAAATATATTTTTATCCCGGAAACTATCCCATTTTTTGGGATAAAAAATATCCTATGTTCATTCTCGGCATCGAAAATATATATATACTGAGTTTCAGCCAAATCGGTCCAGTAGTTTTTCCGTGAAAACGGAACAGACAGACAGACAGACAGACAGACAGACGGACGGACGGACGGACGGACGGACGGACGGACGGACGGACGGACGGACGGACGGACGGACGGACGGACGGACAGACAGACAGACAGACAGACAGACAGAGTTACTTTCGCATTTATAATATTAATAGGGATAACTGTGCCAAATTTCATACTCCTCCGTCCGCGCAACTTTCGTAAAAAGGGGTACAAAGTTTTTGCTTCACGTATTAATATAATGATAAAGACAAGACCAACAAGACGATTATATATAGCGCTTATATGTAGCTATAATAGCTACATAAACCAATTTACCATCTTGCTTAACTATTCAATTTAAACTCACCAACACGTTACACCATCCCAACTACTCACACCAAAGAGAATTTAACACTACGTTATATTCACACAATAACTGGCATCTACTCATAGGCGATGAGTAGATACATAATCATTAAAATTATCATTAAACCTACAAACATATTACTGAACCAAGTATTTGTATAATTGAACAACGTAAACTATAGTATTTATGTTACAACAAGTGTTGTAATATCAAGCAGGCATGATAAACATCTATGCATAGAGATAAATAAAATTTTGAAGTGTCTGTTTGTAATATCAAAATAAAAATTTGAAAAAATCAGGGGTGTATAATTCGGACCAGCTGATTCTGAAAATGCAATTTTTAGAATTTTTGTCGGTCTGTCTGGATGTTCCGGCTAATCTCTGAAACGGCTGAAATAACGCTGTGGGCATGTAATTGTATCGCGGCTTAAGAAGGTGAATAGAAACAAGTCGGTAAATAACGCTATGGGCATCTAATTGTATCGCGGCTTAAGAAGGTGAATGGAAACCAGCCGGTAAATAACGCTATGGGCATGCAATTTTATCGCGGCTTAAGAAGGTGAATGGAAACAAGCCAGTAAATAACGCTATGGGCATGTAATTTTATCGCGGCTTAAGAAGGTGAATGGAAACAAGCCGGTAAATAACGCTATGGGCATGTAATTTTAACGCGGCTTAAGAAGGTGAATGGAAACAAGCCGGTCAATAACGCTCTGGGCATGTAATTTTACCGCGGTTTAAGAAGGTGAATGAAAACAAGTTGGTAAATAACGCTATGGGCATGTAATTTTATCGCGGCTTGAGAAGGTGAATGGAAACAAACCGGTAAATAACGCTATGGGCATGTAATTGTATCGCGGCTTAAGAAGGTGAATGGAAACAGGTCGGTAAATAACGCTGTGGGCATGTAATTGTGTATGTACTTCTAGCGTTTAGAAACATATATATCTCGTGTGTTGGGAGTTTGAATAAAAACATTTTAATGCTTAATATAATTTTATTTACTTTTTACAAATTTTACTTGTTTTTATTGTTTTAATACATAATATCTTTATAGCTAATATTTCACATAATACATTGGTGTTATCGCAAATTCACAATCATAACTCAAACGCTGACTACAGACCGACGATATATCTGTGCCACGAGTACAATACAATGTGCATCGGGCGATGGTTGGTGCACTATAGTGGTTTTTCTTAGGCACTTGACGCGGCGCACTTACGCTGCACGTAAGACATTAGTTGAGTAATAAACAATTTCCATACTATTTTTATATTTGCAGACAATTTAAGTATTTAAAAATGTCTCGAGCTCTCTAAAACCGTTATTGAAATTGTTAACATGATATAAAATAGATAGATGGTAGTCTGAAAAGAAGAGAGGTAGTATTCGCATCCTTGAATTCTGCACATTTAGTCACGGTTTGCAGCTTATGCCTTTAGGTGCCAGAATCTTGTTTGTGACTATTTTTAGAAGCAAACATTGATAGAGTACATTTAAGTACAGTAAGTTAAAAAAAACTCAGAAATTGTCACGCCGCCGCCGACTGAAAACCTCCGGCGCGCCACCCTCGGCCGCCCGCCGTTTTTTACTGGCATTATACATAATATGGTGTCGGCCTGCAACTAGCCTTACAAATACATAAACATATGAAAGTTGGTTCTGTATTACTGTTTTGATAGACAATAAATTATGGCGTATTTGGTTACAAATTTTAAGAAATGGTTTTCTTAAACATAATCACAATAATAAACTCATCGGAAAACAGTAATATAGGCTAAACATAAAGAAACAATGCGATTAAGGCGCTACTTAAAAATTACAAAATCCGGTTCGAAGGACCAAAAAAACGAATAGAGCATACAAATTCCGTGCCTTATTTCGAAATTGTGTATGATATACCAGGTAATTATATATTTAATTCCACTATCTATTTGACACTAAAAATAAATGTTTATATAAAAATTTCAAGACTGTTTAAATGTATTACACAAATCACAACAATAAAATTAAGAAAGTTGCACATAATATTGATTTTGATTTCATATACTTGTCTATATATGAAAATCAATTCATATGAAAAAAATGTACCTAGTCATAGGCATAATTTTGTGGATGGCCCCTTATAATATTGGTATACCAATATTATAAGGGACCATCCACAAAATTATGCCACACGAATTTCATGATTTTTGACCCCTCCCTCGTCCTTGTCCAATGCCCAATTTTACATTAAGAATTTACCATATTAAAACAGCAGTTCCATAATTAGTCATATTTCCATTTAATTTTTTTTTTTATAATAATTCACAAGATTTTTGTTAATAGTTCCAATTTCGTGTTATAAAGCTTAAGTATATTAGATTTTGAATTGGAACGTCATGAAATTTAGGACCCCTAAACCCCCTCCTCCCCTTTAACGTGTGACGTAATTTACAGATGGCCACTAAAGAGGTTAAGTTTGTTCCTTTGTAGTAATCTCTTGAATTAGTGAACGGATTTTGAAAAATATTTCACCAGTAGAAAACTACATTACTCCTGAATGATATAAGCTATATTTGATTGTGAGTAATAATACTTTTTAATTTATTAATGAATGTAAGATCAATTCCGAGAAAAACGAGCTTATGCGTTGTTTATGGGGATTGCGCTGACTAAACAAGTAAGTCCCAGGGTCAAAGATACTCTCTGGTGAGCATAGATATGAGAAAGTGGTTTTCATATGGGCAATTATACGTTGATTTATCTCGAATAGCGCCGGGCGAAGTGGGCACGGGAAGGAGTGTTTTACCCATGGGCAATTATATATTGGCTATCTCGAGTAGCGCCCAGCGAAGTGGGCATGAGAAGGAGTGTTTATCCCCTGGGCAATTATATATTGGCTTATCTCGAGTAGCGCCCAGCGAAGTGGACACGAGGAGTGTTTATCCCATAGGCCATTATATATTGGCTTATCCCGAGTAGCGCCTAGCGAAGTGGGCACGAGGAGTGCTTATCCCATGGGCAATTATTTTTTGGCTTATTTTGAGTAGCGCCCAGCGAAGTGGACACGAGGAGGTGGACTGTAGGACTGTAGAGGGTTGGTCGCTGGTTCGGGTAACCGATTTTCCGAAATGAAAACAACCGAAAACGATGCTACGGGAGGCTTCAACTTCGTTGGCGTCGGCGGGAGGGAGCTTCTTCTTATGAACTGCGAACTACTGCTTGTCTCGAACTATCACGAACTACTAACGAACTAACGAACTACTGCTTGTCTCGAACTACTGCGAACTACTAACGAACTACTAACGAACTAACGAACTACTGCTTGTCTCGAACTACTGCGAACTACAAAAAATGCGCCCCAAGGCGTCCTATATTTATAGATGCTGCCTCCGCCGACCCCTCGCTTCGTCGTAACACCCCCTTTACTTTATTTCCTTAATTGTACATACATTAAGCCTTATCTTAACTTATCACTATCATACATTTTGGTACACCCTAGACCTTAGTATATTTCGAGGGTCCTTACACAGTTGTGACCCATGGTTTTTGTTAGCGGGACGTCATAATGGGCGTTTACCTCGCCCCCCGCTTCATTAGTATAAATATAAAGCGCTGAGCGCCCTTACCGTTACCTCATTACAAAAACGTGCGCTGTCGAGCGCGGACCTCTGCCTGCACTATCATTATGGCCTACTCGCGTTCGGAGTAGGCAGTAGTGCAGGCATACCTCACGGATCCCGGGCTCCGGTTGCGTTCTGCAGTCCCGTAGCCCGGTTTCCGCTACCCTTTTGGGTCCCGGGTTCCAGGCGGCGTTCTGCACGCCTGTAACCCGGTTCCCTTTACATGCTGAGTCCCGGGCTCCAGGCGGCGTTCTGCACGCCCGTAGCCCGGTCTCATTTACCGGGATCTAATAGGGTCCTACTTTCAATAAAAGGCACAACGCTACAACATTTATTTCCTAGTGAGTTAAGGCTTATTACTTTTTATATATTTTTATTCTTATAATTTATTTATTTAATTTCAAATTAATAACGGTTAAAAATAAACTATATCTATCTCAGTCCGACCCGTCTCTTTCCTGCGCCTAACGGTCGCGTCTACATAGTCTATGAGGCTTAGCAAATTATACCTATGTTCTTATCGCCTGTTGAGACGGGTCGGTGAGTTTCATACATTGTGTTCGTCGTCGTCAACATTCTCCCGCCGTCGCGTCTCGCGATTCTCCTATGGGCAGCACGACGACTCTCTTGGTAGGCCGCCTCAGCACTCGTCCGCTGGCCGTCGTCACGTCCAGGACTCGAACCTCGCCGTCTCTGCCGGGATGCACTGCAGTCACTCGTCCTCGGGGCCATGTGTTGCGGGGCAGATTTGGGTCGCAAATAATAACCAAATCGCCTACCTTAGGGTTGTCACCACTTGCGTAGGGCTCCCGCCGGTATTGTAGTAGCGGCAGGTACTCCCGCACCCACCGTCGCCAGAAGACATCGGCGAGGTACTGCGCGCGTCTCCAGTGCGCGCGCGCAGTCACGTCGCTGGCCTCGAAGTTCCCGGGGGCCGGCATGTGGCAGTTCGGCCCCAGGAGTAGCAGGTTCGGCGTGATGGCTGGGGGCTCGTCGGGACCCACGGCCACATGAGTGAGCGGCCGCGAGTTCACGGTGGCTTCGACTTCGGCGAGCAGTGTGGCGAGCGTCTCATCGCTCGGGCGCTGCTCGCGCAGGGTGACGCGCAACGCCTCTTTGACGGTGCGCACCATGCGCTCCCAGGCGCCGGCCATGAAGGGTGCCGCCGGCGGTAAGAACCGCCAGGCGATCTGCCGGCGCGACGCTTCTTCTTCGACGGCGCGCCCAGCCTCCGCGAGTTCGCGGTCGGCCGAGCGGAAACACGTAGCGTTGTCGCTCCAGAGTTCGGTGGGGACGCCGCGCCGCGCTATGAAGCGGCGCAGCGCGTTGATGGCTGAGTCAGCACTCAGCGACGCGACGACCTCGAGGTGTAGTGCCCGTGACGTCATACATGTGAATAACGCCACATATCTCTTCTCCCGGTGACGGCCCACGGTCACCTCCAGTGGGCCAAAATAGTCTACGCCCGTGAAGGTGAAGGGGCGCGAGTGATGCGCCAGGCGAGCTGCAGGCAGGCTCCCCGTCGATGGACTCGCTGGCTGGGCCCTCCTCAGTCGGCATTGGAGGCAGTTCCTCAACACTGCTTTGACTGAGGGCCGTATCTTCATAACCCACAGCCGCTGTCGTAGCTCGTTGACCACCATCTCGACGCCACCATGGTGTAGTTTCTCGTGTACATGTTGTATGTACAACTTTGTGTATTTATGTTTCCCGTCTAAGATGGCAGGATTGGCCATCTCGTAGCTTATTTCTTGCGCCTCGTCGATTCTTCCTCGCAGCCGCAATATGTTATGTTCGTCGGTTTCTATAGTTAAACCGGCGAGCTCTCCCTTGTTATGACGTCGACGTATCGTATCGAGCGGTTTATCGCCGAACGATTCGCGTTGTGCGAGCGCAATGAGTTTACGCTCAGACAACATTAACATTTTCCCGTTGATTTTCTTGAATTTTCTTTCAACGTTATTTTCTTTTGGACACTTCGATTTTTCTTTGTTCTTCTTCTTTATGTTTTTCTTCCACTCTTCGTCTGGAGTAGGATTTTTCTTTGTTCTTTTACGGCGCGCGGCTGCCACCGTGTTCGTGGGTCGTTTGCATAGTCTGATAAATTGAAGTACGCGTCCCATCGTTCTCACTATGGTAGTCCAACGTGAGAAACGTTTGAAGTCGATGACGATGACGTCATTGTCTTCAGTTAATGTTGCGCACTTTTCTTCTCCGGTGGTTGGCACCTCGGTCTTCGTTTCTTGCGGCCATTTTTCTATGTCAAGATACAGGAACTTGGGGCCCGTAAACCACCTGTGTTGTGGGTTGAAGTCGCTTGGTGTTTTACGCGTTGCGTCGTCTGCAACGTTCTGCGCCGAGGGTAACCATCGCCATTCATTCTTCTTAGTGAGGTCTTCTATTTCGGCGAGGCGATGGGCCACGAACGTTTTGTAAGTTCGCGGTTCCGCTCGAATCCATGCTAGCGTAGTGCGCGAGTCGCTCCAGTATGTGTGACGGTGTAATTCCCAGTCGTGTCCCTCTTGCACGGACTTGCTCAGGCGGGCTCCCAGGACGGCTGCTTGGAGTTCGAGTCGCGGAATGGAGACTGGTTTCGTTGGTGTCACGCGACTTTTAGCTGCCGCTATCATGACGTTGACCCGGCCGTCCGCCCGTGTCGTGCGTATGTACACAACCGCAGCGTATGCCTCTTCACTAGCATCGACGAATGTGTGCAACTCCCTGATCGCTGCCGGTGAATATTCGTAGCAGCGTGGAATGCGTAAGTTAGGTAGAGATATCAAGTCTCTCAGCCAATTTTTCCATTTGTCTTGCAGTTCCTCCGGGATGACTTCGTCCCATGTTGTTTTATATTTCCATGTATCTTGCATGATGCGTTTCGCCGGTGTGGTGAGGGGGGAAATGAACCCCAGGGGGTCGAATATCGACATGATGAGTCCCAGTGCTTCTCTCTTCGTCGGCATTCGACTCCCCTCCAATACTTCTGCCGGAACTCTTCTTTGATTGACACGAAAGCCAAGCGTGTCTTCTCTCACGTGCCACATCAGACCCAATGTTTTTTCTATTTCGCTCCCGCCGATTTCAACGGTGGTTTGACCGGATGGCGCGAAGCTTGAAATCGCCTCCTTATAATTGGAGGTCCACCCTCGGAGTTGGAAACCCGCTCGCCGCTGTATGTTGTCAACGGCAGCTGTCATTTTCCTGGCTTCTTCAACTGTTTGAAGGCTTTGCAGATAGTCGTCCATGTAATGATTGACCACTATTGCCCTCGCCGCTTCTCTGTCTTCATTTTCAAATTCCCTTGCGTTCCTGTTTTTCACGTACAAGGCTACGCAAGGCGAAGACGTTGCACCAAAGATGAGCGACGTCATTCTATATTCCTCTGGAGGCTCGCTATCGCGGCGGTTGCCACGCCACAGAAAGCGTAATGCATCCCTGTCGGCTTCTATGATCTTCACTTGCATGAACATTTCCTTTATGTCGGCAGACACTGCCACTGGATACTGCCGGTACTTCATGATGACTCCCGGTAGTGATCGAAGAAGGTCGGGTCCAGGCAGCAACATATCGTTCAGACTTCTGCCATGATACTTGGCGGCTGCGTCGTGGACCACCCTTATTTTCTCCTTGTCTGGATTCACGACGGCGAAGTGGGGAAGATACCACGTCCTCCCGCTGGTGGGGGGAGTGGAGGCGCGCTCGGCGTAGCCTGACAACATTAAATTTCCAATTCGCTCTTCATACTTCGCTTTAAGCTCTTCATCGCGATCCAATTTTTTTTCTAAGTTCTGAAGTCTCTTCAATGCATTTTCATAATTATTTGGCATAGGTGAACTTTCATCTTTCCATAAAAGTCCCGTTTCAAATTGTCCATTTTCCAAACGACGAGTTTTCTTTTCCAATATTTCCAAGGCGCGTTGTTGTGGATCGCTAACCTGCGTTCTGGGTTCGATTCCCAGTGATTCCAACGCGAAATATTTTTTCATAATTTCTTCAAGCGGGTCGTGGTCTTCTTCCATCATGTTCAAGTGTGAGCAGAACACGACCGGCGATGTGGTTGAGGTGCGGCAGCCGTGCAGCACCCAACCCAGCTGCGTACGAGAGGCGACCGGTTGGTGACGCGGGCCTTTACGTACTTCATTTGAAATAATCAGCTCCCAATTATCTTGGCCGATTAGTATCTTCGGTGTAGCTCTTTCATAGATGAGTACATTTTCTATCTCCTGCAGATGTGCACAGCCCTGCACATCGCTCCGATGAACGGTCTGGCTGAAGAAGCTCATGTTCTTTATTGTGCGAGCGTCCCTCAGTGTGTGTTCTTCTGTTTCATATGAGCCTCTTATCCTGGCGGACACTCGCATGCTGTAGTCATGCGATGATTCTTCACCGTTGACTCCCTGCATCTTCATGGGGTCCCGTGGTCCGCTAAGTCCCAGTTGCTCGGCCAGCTGCGCATCAATAATGGTCACGGTGCTGCCTTCGTCCAATAGTGCGTAGGTGTGACGACTGCCCCTCGGTCCGGTTATAGCGACCGGGGCCACCTTCAGATAGGCACGTCGTTTGTTTCTTCCATCATTGATAACGCTGTTGATCGCGGACGCTAACACTTCTCCCGCCGGTTCTGACGTCACACTCACTGCACTTGGACTTACCTCGTTAACTTCAGGTCTCCTTTGGTGATGCAGCAAGCGGTGGTGGTGTAGCGTACACCTTTCCACCCCACACGGCGGGGCGCGGCACGAAGAACGTCGATGCCTACTTCGCAGGCAGCGGAAGCACACTTTACACTTTTTGGCTAAGTCCCACCGCGCGCTCACATCCGCACCGACGAACTTGCGGCAATCGCTAAGTTTATGATCGCGTTTGCAGACTGGGCACGGTTCACTTTTTCTCATATTCACGCGTTCACTGTCGTTGTTCACTATGTGTATGTGCTCCGTCCTCCTTTTCGATCGTGCCATCTCGCTCTCGCGTTCGATCGGTGCATACGCGGCGCACTTGTCTGCCTCTTCATTCAGGAAGCTCGCAAGTTTCTTAAGTTCCGGAACCCCTTCGGTCTTCACAGCTGCATAGTCGTACCACTTGTTCCTTACGATTGGAGTCAGCTTCTCCACTGCCGTGCGTAGCATCTCTGGGCTATGTAAATACTGCGGCTTGTTCAATACTTCAATTGTTGCTACTAGGTTTGCCATCTTGTTGGCAAATAAGCACAAGTCCCGAGGGCTGTCGGTGACTCGTGTCCATGTCTTCATTTTCTCCATTTCTCCCAGCACAAGGGCATCTGGACGGCCGAACCTTCTTTCCAATGCCTTCAAAATATCTTCAGGCCCCGTCTGGGTAATCAGCAGGGCACTGACGGCCTCCAGTGCGGCTCCCCTTAGGCTTCTACGTAGGCGCGCGACGTTCTCCCCTGCTGAGAAGCTCCCTCCCGTTTCCCGAAAGGCTGCCTGGAAGGACAGCCATTCGCCACTATTTCCATTAAAAGTCGGGAGTTCTTGCATGTATCGCTGCGCCTGTCTTGTGCTCGTTCGCGCCGCTTCAGTGATCGCTTCGGCCAGTGACGTCACATCCATGACGTTTGAACGTGCAGGCGGGCCTCGTTCTGAGACCCGTTGTCCGCGTGCCATATTTCCGACGTGGACGCCCTGTCCCCGTTCATTCATTCTCCCTATATCGCTGGCTAACTGCGCTGGGGCGGGGGGGGGGGTGGGTCGGGGGGTTCTGTGGCATGTGGTTCCTGCGTTTGCGGCAGTCTCTCGAACCACATGTCCACTCTTCTTGATGGTAGTTCGCTTTCTTCGATGACGTCATCATCGTCCGATGATTCGGCTTGTAGCCTATTTATTCTCGCTTGTTCGAGTTCAACGGCTGCCTCCAACTGTTTCAACTTCAATGCGGCTAGTCTCTCTTTGGCTTCCAGCTCGGCAAGTCGTCTGCGGGAAGTCGTGGAGCGTAGTGACTGCGGTCTTGAAGTTTCTTCTAGAGTGCATTCTTTTCTGCGAAGTATTTCGCGTAAAACTGGCGGTGGTTGTGTGGCTGCAAATCCGTAACAGAGACCGGCATTGTTGCTTTTACTGTCGTTGCCGACGCCGTTGGCGTTGCTTTTACGGCAGTTGCTTTTACTGTCGTTGCTTTTACGGTCGTTGCTTTTACTGAGCTAGTCTCTGTTCCGGATTCCGCCGTGACACTGCCAGTTGTCGTTGAGGTTGTTGCTACCTCTGTCGCACTCTTCTTGTTCGCCTGCGCAGCGTCCTTTTCGATTCTGCTTCTCGTATTCGGCATACTTCAGTTCTTCCAATACGGCTCGAAGCTGACCAGACGATGTTGGTGTTGCAGTGGACTGTAGGACTGTAGAGGGTTGGTCGCTGGTTCGGGTAACCGATTTTCCGAAATGAAAACAACCGAAAACGATGCTACGGGAGGCTTCAACTTCGTTGGCGTCGGCGGGAGGGAGCTTCTTCTTATGAACTGCGAACTACTGCTTGTCTCGAACTATCACGAACTACTAACGAACTAACGAACTACTCACGAACTACTCACGAACTACTCACGAACTACAAAAATGCGCCCCAAAGGCGTCCTATATTTATAGAGGCTGCCTCCGCCGACCCCTCGCTTCGTCGTAACACCCCCTTTACTTTATTTCCTTAATTTTACATACATTAAGCCTTATCTCAACTTATCACTATCATACATTTTAGTACACCCTAGATCTTAGTATATTTCGAGGGTCCTTACACAGTTGTGACCCATGGTTTTTGTTAGCGGGACGTCGTAATGGGCGTTTACCTCGCCCCCCGCTTCATTAGTATAAATATAAAGCGCTGAGCGCCCTTACCATTACCTCATTACAAAAACGTGCGCTGTCGAGCGCGGACCTCTGCCTGCACTATCATTATGGCCTACTCGCGTTCGGAGTAGGCAGTAGTGCAGGCATACCTCACGGATCCCGGGCTCCGGTTGCGTTCTGCAGTCCCGTAGCCCGGTTTCCGCTACCCTTTTGGGTCCCGGGTTCCAGGCGGCGTTCTGCACGCCTGTAACCCGGTTCCCTTTACATGCTGAGTCCCGGGCTCCAGGCGGCGTTCTGCACGCCCGTAGCCCGGTCTCATTTACCGGGATCTAATAGGGTCCTACTTTCAATAAAAGGCACAACGCTACAACATTTATTTCCTAGTGAGTTAAGGCTTATTACATTTTATATTCAATTCTTATTCTTATAATTTATTTATTTAATTTCAAATTAATAACGGTTAAAAATAAACTATATCTATCTCAGTCCGACCCGTCTCTTTCCTGCGCCTAACGGTCGCGTCTACATAATCTATGAGGCTTAGCAAATTATACCTATGTTCCTATCGCCTGTTGAGACGGGTCGGTGAGTTTCATACATTGTGTTCTTCGTCGTCAACAGTCAGCTAGTTCATAATATTATTGTTGAGATTTGTGGAATACATATTTGTCGTAAGTAAATTCGTATATGTGGTAATGCGAGAGAGAGAGAGAGAGCAAATTCCATGTACATACTCGCAGCTCCCTAAAGGCCGATTTCTCAATCATAAAAAAAACCACAGATATGTAAATAATAAAACAGGTCCACAAAAAACAGGTTGTGCATACTGGGTGGATGTGGATGTGAGTTTTTCTCGCTTGTTTGCTCCTTGACCTCCAACTCTGACTTCAAATTTAAGTTAAAATACTCAAGAAAATCAGTCTTGACACCCAACATACACAACTTTATTTTTTGTAGACCTGTGTAATAGTTCTATAATTCACTTTTATATTCAGTTGGGACAACGTTTAATTGATAAATAACTGGAAGAAGACTAGTAGGCATGTAACGAGAAGTCTAGACAATAATAATTTTAAACTGAAAGATTGATAAGTACAAATATAAAATAAGATCATAAAATAAATGGATGGATTGCGAATAGCCTCCGAAATAGTTCAGTGGGGTTTAAACAAAATTTTCAAGAGCCATACAAATAATTTTAACATCAATTTTCAGATATGTTCCATCTTAATATTCAGGTTCAGAAAACATGAAAATAAATATTTGTTATTGTTTTTGCAATTCTTGAAGTCAACTCTTGCTTTTGAGTTTTTTGGCGGGAACTGAAAGGAGATGTTGTGCTGTGCAGTTTTATTTTCTAAAAATGTGTAAAATTCGTCTAAAATGAACAATAGTTGTAGGATATTGATAGTTTATGAGTAGTAATTATGTGTTTTGTGAGAAATGTGAACTGTAAAGTCAAATGTGGCCTTTTGAGTTGTCACAAGAACTCCGTTGAATGACACTAGCTGATAACCTACAGTTCAGCTATACTACTCATAGGTTTATGAAAATGAAGAAACTACATTGAATCTAAGATTTGCTTGCTCTTGCTTTTCACTTGTAAACACATATTTGGGGCAAACACAAAAATGGAAGATAGTGTTCAAGTTACATAAATTCCATATGTACATAATTTTTTCATCTATTTTTATCTATACATATAAAACTGTAGAGGTCGAATTTCTGTACAATGAAAAAAAATGCTAAAAACCGAGTCAGGGGATGTGGAAAGTGAACTGATTTAAATAAAATTTTGTATGGTGGTAGCCTATATCCCTGGTCAACATATAGGATACTTTTGATCCCGAAAAATTGAAGAGTTCCCGTGGGATAGTTAAAAAACCCCACTACGCGGACGAAGTCGCGAGCATCAGCTAGTTATTATATAAAATTATGTTGTGGGTATGTTAGATTTGACAGACTAGTTTGTATTTTAACAAATAAATTAATTTTTATTGCTCTCGTTTAAATCAAAATGTCTCATACTGTAGACTGATCAGATACAGAACACTTCAGTTTGGTAGACATTGAAAAATAATCCAATAACAAAAAAATAAACTTTTTAATTATAGAAACATGTAAAAATTAAACATACAATGCAAAAGTGGATGGATGCAGAAGTCCTGGAAGGCCACGACACACCTTCCATGATCAAATTGATCGTGTACTAGCGGAAGGTGATGTCAGGAACCTTAAGAACAGACGAGCGTGCATGACAAGAGCTACGAATGTCAAAGAAGCGAGTGAGGTGTGTAAGAACAAGCCTGAATGGTGCCCTGTTGTTCGTGCCTACCCCGCAAGGGAACTGGCGTGAAGTTATGTATGTATATAAAAATTAAACAACTTTTCATATAGCACTCTATGTTTGCGAATGAAATCATATTGTTCCAACATTAGTAGTCTTCTCCTGTAGACATGTAAAGCTTTTTTTGTGTTTGAGCCATTTATGTTTGTTTTAAACCAGGGGCCCGATTCTAATATTACTATCTCCTCAAAAGACTCCAGACACTATCGTCTCAATCGTAGCTTTGCCTGATTTCGGTATTCTTTTAATTCTAATAGCCACTTTATGTTTACAAATATTTATAAGCGAAAACTCGCGAAATATCTGACTACAATTTTTGTAACTTTTCAATATTCATTTTGGCTAATACCATTTCTGCTAATGGTAATAGATTTTTTTTGTCTACTATTATTCCGACGAGACGATATCAAGAAGACATTGTGGATTAGTTAAATTTTTGTCACTACCCAATGGAATCATATTTTGAATATATTCGCAAAGCCAAAATATTGAAATAGCAGAATCGGACCCCAGAAGTGAAGCATTTCCGTTTCCTGCCTTATTTTACGTACAAACGATGTCTCTCGGATAGAAAGTGGCGCCCCCTAAAACGCTGTTATATTTTTTGACATTGGGAGCACCTTCTCAGCATTATAGGAGGCGGCCCTTTCTATCGGAGACACCTCCGCCGAACATTAAATAATGCTCTGCCGCTAAAATGTTGGGTAAATTCATTTTCAAAATATCACTATATATTATAACTTCATGTATTGTACAAGGCTCTCTGCAGCACAAATAAACCCATGAGGTTTGTATGCGACATTTGAATATGTTATGTCATATACGATTGTAAGCACAGTGAAAAATAAACTGGAGAAAAAGCAAAGGCAGCTTGCCTTCATCAATTGCAAGTACTATATCCCACATTACCAATTTCACAACCATTCTGCTGCATTTTGAACCTCGCAGATCTTTATATATTAGTCACCATTAATACTATGCATGTTTTATTAAAAAAATGTTCAATTCCACTTTTAACATGAAGAACTGACACTCTGAATTCACAGCACTTCAATAGTATTTGGCAATCTGAAAAAAGAAACAATTTTTAGTTTATTATATATATATTATTTCTACTTGTACTACCATAAATCTGTTTGTTCTCTAGATGTATTTACACATACATATATTTTTGTAAATTTTGCACACCAAAAATTATATAGTTCATGGCACGCAACTTGGCCAAGTAGTGGGGGTAAGTTATAAAATGTCTGTACGTTTCTTCCGTGTGCGGTAAAGCTTATGAGTATGAAAGAGACAGATCAGTATACTCATTCCTGCGTCCCGCTTGACAACCAAAGAGACCTAAATAACGACTTTTGCGCATCTTATGACTCTAAGTAGCGTGCCGGGGATTATAAGCCATTATCAGTATACTATAACTTGTTAACTGAAATCTCTTATAATTATGAAATGCTTACAAATACATTATATCTTACCAATCTGCTAATATGACTAATAAAAATATTAGGACAAGATAGACCTAACACTTAAATATGTTGCCTTATTGGTCAGGGAACATACTCATACTATATTTATGAATTACTACATGAAAACTGATACAAGGAAAGGAATGCTCCGGTGGTTCACGCATGTGAAAAGAATGTGTGATGAAAGAATGACTAAACAGATATACAATGCAAAAGTGGATGGAAGCCAAAGTCGTAGAAGGCCACGACACACCTTCCATGATCAAATTGATCGTGTACTAGCAGAAGGTGATGTCAGGAGCCTTAAGAACAGATGAGCATGCATGACAAGAGTTGTGAATGTCAAAGAAGCAAGTGAGGTATGTAAGAATAAGCCTAAATGGCGCTCTGTTGCCCGTGCCTACCCCACAAGGGAACTGGCGTGAAGTTATGTATGTATACATGAAAACTAGGCAGGAAGGGGACAAGGGGTCTTGGAATATCTAGTCACAGAAAGGGGATTTTTTTAAACGGGTCCACATAGTTTATTTATGTTCTAAAATACATTAGATACACAAGGTTATATAGTTTTTATTGTTAAAGTGTGATTTGTGTTTCAGAAGACACAAATAATATATGAACATATGGGCGGGCAACAGACATTGGTCAATATCACGCATAATAAGACGTGGAACAATGTCTCTTGCCCATTTTACTCCTAAGTCCCAGGGAGTAATTTGGCCGATGGTCATGAGTGGAGCGCGGGTCGCTAAGAAACTTATGGCAAGTCTATTTAGTTTCCTTCTCGTGGTTGCTGCCTGTTCTTGTTCTGTTTCCCTATGAAACAGATGTAACAAAAACTAAATAGTCGCATGTCCTCTTCTTCTCGGCCACACTAGTGGCCAGCAGTTCTCCCAGTTTTTGTAGGTCGGGACTGGGGGACTATTTACGACCACCTGCGCAGTGGCCTGCGTAGTGAGCGTCGTAAGCGGGGATGAAGGAGTCCTGAAGGGTTGAGCTGATCGCGGGTCGGAGTTAGTTACCTTCGATCAGTAATACGCCCTCTTTGGTCCTGATTTCAAGCGACACGGCGGCCCCGTGTCTAGCCAGCTAGGGGAAATGGTCCTGGTAGTCTGTCTTCTGACAACTACCTGGCGAGGTGTGGAGGGGTCCCCGCATGGGATAGTGGTGGCCATGCTGACGGGGCCAGGCTAACGTGGATAAACTGGATAGTTGTGAACCGACTTCCCCAGCCGCGTTAGTACGAGCTCCGGATGTCGCGCCCAACCATAAACTCTCTACACCTATATCTGAGTGGTATTCCTAGTGCACCGAATGGGCACTCCCATTTGCGGGCTCCGTGGAGGGTGGGAAGCCACAAGGATGAATCACATTAAATTACACAATGGATAGATCAGAGGTTCATAAACCCGTACCCAAAGGGAAACCTGAGGGGAAACACATGGGGAAAGTCGATACATCGGCCATCCCTACTACTGCTGCGACTTCCTCAAAGGAGGTGGCGCGAACGGGACCTTTGGAACCCCTTCAGGGAACCAAAGGCTCCGCAACGACGGGCCCAAGCATCCTTCAGCTAAAATGGGGCCAGGCGAACACGCCAGTACACGGGGCGGCGAAACCCACCGTAAAGGCGGGCAAGCAGCCTAGTGGCCCGGCGTGTGATGACCCTCGGCCCACCCGTAAGCATAAGAGGATGCTTAAGAAAAAGGAAAAGAGGAGAGCGAAACGCGCCGAAGCCAAGAGCGCCAAACAGTCCCCCCCTCCCCCTTTACAGACAGACAAACAGACGGAGGCACCGGCCCCAACCAAGGTGCTTCCCTCAACAAGCAAGGAGCAGGGCCCTAGTAGGCCTGGCCCTAAAACGCAAGGTACCGGGCAGGCGAAACCGAACACCAAGAGGGCTAGGTTGGATGAGACTGTCTCTCCCAGAGGCGAGTCTAAAAAGCCGAAGCTCTCCCCTGCCCTGGTACCTAAACCCATCAGCTACGCGGAGGCAGCATCCAAAGATGTTCCCAAGGCGGAGCTGGTCATCACATCTTCAACGAGCTTCATTTCCCAAGCCACCGCCGCGGAAATTGAGAAGCTGTTGACAGAAAGGATCATCACGTCGGCAAAAACACAGACGCCGACCTCGGAGGCTCCCAGGTTTATGCGCAGACCTACCTACGTCGACGGTTCGCTCCGGCTATACTGTGACAACGAGGCAGCTGTTGAGTGGACGAAGGAGACCTGCGCGGCCCTGGAGCTACCGGAGGTAGGCAAGCTTGTGGTCACCGACGTGAAGAATATCCCGAAGATGGTTCGCTGCGGTATTCTCTTGCCGCACGAACACGACGGTGACAAGGTGCTCATCGGCACAATGCTGCAGTGGGGAAATCCCTGGGCACAAGTGGAGAGGTGGCGTGTGCACGCTATCTTGCCTCAGACTAGGGCGACGTTCGTGGTGGTGAGCATCCCCAAGGATCTTGTCCCTGTGGTCCTGGCCAGGAAGCGCCGCCTCAGCTATCGGCTGGGTGCGGTGTACCTGAAATTCCAGGGCCCCAAAGGACGGTTTGTCGATACCTCGGCGGATCTCCTGGACGAGACTGCGGGGGTGCAAGCTGCCGCGGATGTTCCTATGTCTGAGGTAACTCCACCTCTGGAGCAGAAGGAGACAATGCAGGTGGGGTCCAGTCGAGCGGTCGAAGCGTCAAGTGACGACGAGCTCCTGGACCTCTCCAGATTAGGACTGGAGGAGGAGGGTGATCCAAATGGATCCCCCTTCCTACAATAGCATCCAGATTCTACAATGCAACCTCCATCACAGCATAACCGCTACGGCTCAACTACGCAGATTGTTGGAGGTTGCATCAACAGCACCGGTCATCGCACTGATCCAGGAGCCGTGGATCAGGGGCGGCAACGTATGCGGACTTTCCAACATTGCCGGTAAGCTTTTCCTTGATAACTCTGGGGAGGCGAGAGCCTGCATATATGTCAGGGGTAATATAAGTGCACAGCCTTTAATGGAATTCTTTTCCAGAGACCTGTGTGCTATATCGCTCAAATCAAATCAAGGTATTAACAACTTCAACTTCGTTATTGCATCATCCTATATGCATGAGGCAGACGAGGTACCACCTGCAGAAGTTAACAGACTGATCAGATTCTGCGAGAAAAATGGCTGGGAATTGATCATATCTACAGACTCCAATGCCCATCACCCTCTGTGGGGTATGGAAGCAAGCAACAACAGAGGTAACTATCTTGTTGAATATCTTTTAACTACTAGTTTAGACATAGTAAACAATGGCAGCGAGCCCACCTTTGTAGGAAGACGGTGCAGTACAATAATCGACTTGACGCTAGCGACCCCTAAGGCTCTAAACCTGATAACGGGATGGCACGTGTCGAAAGAAGCATCGTGTTCCGATCACAGGTGGATCCGCTATGACTTACAACAAACTAGCACACTGCTAGCAAACAGCCTGTGAGATCGTTACCTTCAGTAAGGTGAAATGGGCGGTTGACAGCTTCCAGCCTTTTAAGTCAGCAGGAAATGATAACATCTTCCCGGCACTACTACAATGGGGCGGGGAAAAATTGATTTCCATCCTAGCATGCATCTTTCAGGCATGCCTGGCACATAAATACATTCCCCTTGCCTGGCGTGAAGTCAGGGTTATCTTCATACCCAAGCAAGGTAAGAGTGATTACACTAATCCAAAGTCGTTTAGACCCATAAGTCTGTCGTCGTTTCTCCTTAAAACCTTGGAGAGACTATGCGACAGGCACCTTAGAGACAATGCGCTACGCAATCTACCCATTCACAAGCACCAACATGCTTACTGCCCCGGCAGATCTACCGAGTCTGCACTCCATCAGGTGGTAGGTAAAGTTGAGTCTGCTCTTCAAAACAAGCTGGTCTGTCTGGGCTGCTTCATAGACATAGAGGGGGCCTTTGACAAAACCAATTTCACCAGTATCGACACAGCGCTCCGTAGACACGGAGTGGAAACCCTGCTAATCGACTGGATAATTAACATGTTAAGTAACAGATTTATAAAGGTTGGGGAAGACACGAAAGGCGCCCATGTGGTTCGAGGCTGTCCTCAAGGAGGAGTACTTTCCCCGCTTCTGTGGAACTTGGTTGTGAATGATCTCATTTCCAAATTAAACAGCCAATACTTTTACACAGTTGGCTACACCAACGACATCACCATACTAAATGTAGGTAATAATGTCAGCATGGTGTGTGATAGGTTACAGGCAGTCCTGCGTGTAATGGAGAAGTGGTGCAACGAGCATGAACTCTCCGTCAACCCACAGAAAACGCAGGTTGTTCTCTTTACAAACAAGAGAGTCTTAGGTAATTACAGACTACCGACCCTCTTTGGAACTACACTTCAGTTATCGAATGAGGTCAAATATCTGGGGATAACCCTAGACAATAAGTTAAACTGGAGCAGCCATGTTGACAATAAAGTCAACGCATCCAGTGTGACCTTATGGCAATGCCGTAGGATGATTGGTAAGCGTTGGGGACTTCATCCCAAACTCTTTCTATGGCTCTATACAGCTGTGGTTAGACCTATGCTAACTTATGGCTCTGTGGTTTGGTGGACAAGGACTAAGCTTGCGACCTGCACGGCCAAACTTCAGAGACTACAAAGGCAAGCGTGCTGCTCTGTGAGCTTTCATTTTCGACAAAAAATACAAGGTTGAACTCGTGGAAGGTAACGACAGTTATCTTTCCCATCATGAGCTTAGCCTCTACACTGATGGGTCAAAGACTAGCTCGGGCTCAGGCACGGGAGTCTTCTCGGAAGACCTCGGATATTAACATATCCGAGCCCCTGGGTAAGTTTAATACAGTATATCAAGCAGAATGCATGGGCATTCTGCTTGCAGCTAAAGCAATCGTTGCTAGAGATGTCAATGATCACAGTATCAGAATACTCTCTGATAGCAGGTCGGTACTACAAGCCCTTAGTAACAGGGTTATTTATTGAAATTTAATATACGAATGCCACTCGGCTCTAAACGAGGCGGCAGGTAAGAACAATACCTTGACCCTTCAATGGATCAAAGGACACAGTGGTGCCCGAGGTAATGATGCGGCAGATCAACTAGCAAGGAGAGGTTCCGAAACCCAACCAGTTGGACCAGAGCCTTTCCTGCCTTTGCCACACAGTTGGTTTAGAAACTACATAAATCAAAGGACAAGGGCACTACATCAACAACTTTGGGACAACCTGGAGGATTGCAGGCAAGCCAAGCTGGCAATGCCTCGGCTAAACCTGCATTTCTCCAGGAATATCTTAAAGCTCAGTCGGTCCCGGCTGAGGCTAGTTATTAGTGCAGCCACTGGACATGGCAATTTTAACAGACATCTTTTTAATATAGGTGTCACTGACAGCCCCCTGTGCAGAGCATGCTTGGAGGAAGAAGAAACAGCCGCCCATGTCCTGCTTGAATGCGGAGAGGTGGCCCAATACAGGGCGAAGTATCTGGACGCCCCAGGTAGCCTCCGAGAAGTCTTCAGTAACGTCAAGAAGCTGGTGGACTTCCTGGAGGAGCTGGGCTGGATGGAGTAAACCCTCATCCACCCTCGCACGCAAAATAGGCGCTTTGTCGTCGAGTTGCGGAAACCGCCCGTTCGCAGAAGAAGAGACTGGTCACCATCATCGCAATATAACAAAACAAATGAAAAAAAAATCCCAAGAACTATATGTCTCCTAGAAATGGGGTTTACAGAAAAGATAAGTATTCCTCCCCCTTCCCTCCTCCCCCCTCCCGACAACTTAAAATTCAGTGACCACTAAGCTAAAGTTTAACTGAGAGGAGTTTGTATCTATTACCCCCACTACTTAGCTTGATCCATCATTGCTTGAATATAAAATTGTGCCTGTGAAACGACAAGACAACATTTCAACTACAATTTTGGTTGGGTGTAGTCTCATTTCGGCGTTGGTCTGATGCACATTCTACTAATGCTTTAAGGTTAATTATTATGTGAGAAGTGAGACTCGACTAAATCTATTAAATATAAAATGATTGACTAAATATCTATAATAATAATAATCAAATCCAGATTCACTTACCTCAGCATTCCATTGGAGCTATAGAATTTGAATTATCTCCATAACCACTTAAACTACCTTGAAATTCAATACCACTGATTTGACTATCCGCATTGTACGCGTATGAGTCCATGCTAGGCGCGTGTGTATTCTCCAAATTGCCATCACCGGAATCCGTTGCAGCCGCTGCATCAGGCTCCGCCCAGTTTATCTTGAAACGCGTCACACGGGGCTCGGAAGCCAAGATATTCCTCACAACTTTATCAAACTGGGGCTTCGCTGGCGGATTCTCGCGTAACTCTGGCTCACTTTCGCTATATTCATTGTTTATAAAATATCCAACTCTAACAAACTCCTGACCACGATATGAACACGTTAATAACACCACTGTGACACCTAAAGCGTCGTTTTCTGGGATTCTTGTGACATCAGGCGGTGGAGCTTGAAATACAAACATGTGCCGCCCCTCTGGAATTGGCCCAACGTATATGGTGTCTAATACTTGATCGTGTTTCTCAGTTTCAGCGGAACCGACGTAAATCATCTTCCACTCAAGGTCTTCCTTTAATTCTTCAATACATTCGAAGGTTAATTCAAACTGGAAAGGATTCAGAAACGGACTAGGATTGTCGAGAACAACTACATTGGTTATGTGCACTTTAGCCATGATTTCAGTATATTTATACTTCTTTTGCGATGACTAGATGAGTTGTTTCTTAAATATTGTAATTTCAAAGCTAAATCACAGCGATTTTAACGTTTTTTCAATAAACAACGATGGAAAAATACGCATGGACCTCTTAGGTTTCCTACTTCAGTGACAAAAACGGACAAATGATATAAATTAAATTTTAAAAATTAAGCAATACAAAATATTCGTCTATGGTTTTAGACATTTTGACAGACACGATGACAAACAAAACATGAATTTACTGAATTTGCAATAAAAATCTAATGAAATAAATGTTTAACGCTTCGAATAGAGGCAAGAAAATATTTAAGAATAATACTAACTCACAGTTTTATATGTTTTCACGTTATTTCCAGTTGTTTATTGCTGTTTAGAAATCCGTAAGTACACAAAACGTCAGAGACTACTATAGACAATATAGAGAACAATAGAGAAAGGATTGAAGTTTAGTAAAGGGACCCATTCACTATCTTGCAAGACAGTCCGGTGTTGGGCGGGTTTGAAGGTCTTTTTTTTACTGAAGTATCCGGTGTTGGCGAGCCCAATGCGGGCTGCAATAACATTCACAATCCTGCATTACATAGCGGATTGTTATGTAAATTATTGAATGGGCCCTTTGTTGAACGAAGAGATTGATTATAGCAAGTTAAGCTATTGGTACGATACATTTTGTAGTAGTAGAATCGCCACAAAGGCAGGCGAAATAATCTTAGCCCATACAACTTACAACTGACGCCATTCAGAGGAGTTCTTGTGAAAACTTGAAAGCCCTCATTTGACTATACAGTACACTTTTCTCACAATGACTACCAAAATCTACTATTATGAGTAATATCACACATATTTTATAGTTTTTAGTTAAACTGAAAATGTGCAGACTCTATGTCTAGGAGCCAGAGCCATATCAATCTGTACAAGAACTTCAGCTTACAAATGAGGTAGAGATCAAAGTCCCTTAATTTTAAGATTTTTTTTAATGGCAATAAAAATGTAAACGTCATTATAGAAAAAGACATTAAATATGGCGTCGGTGATTTGTATTATAGAAGTTTGTTTTACGTCAATTATTTACATTGGACCTTAGAGAAGACTGTTTTATTTCGTAATAACTTGTGCATAAGCATCAATAACAACAGCTATTACGAATACAATGAAGGTCGCTGTTGAAAGTGGATTATAATTTTTTATTACGCGAAAGAGAAAGGTACGTTTTAGATATATGACAAAAAAGGTAAGTAATAAGATTTTCACACGTTATTCGTACAAAAAAACTGATGTAATCGACGTAAACAACTCTCTACAACAATTATTTATATTCCCAAAGCAATTAGTTTTGTGTTTCTTTAGTTATAAATCTGAAAATAGACAATTACGACAATCGAACTCGTTTACAGATTGCTTGAATTTTCGCTATAAAAGGAAATGGAAGTGAATATTTTAGGTTTGAGTCACCTCAGGCCATGTCCCCGATGCGTCATTTATTAATGCATGCTTCAATTGTTGTTTATATGTGGAATTAAGGCTTATTACTGAAACTCTTAATTTTGTGTTATGTCCATGCTTCAACTAGGATAATGTAGCGATAAGTTTAATGAATTATATGTGATGCGACATTTTTATTAATCATTAACGGCTAAACTTTTACAGAGAGTGTCATCAGATTAACGGAAATTAAGTTTAGGGGTATACATACGCCTTAGATATAGACACTAGACCTGTTATTTGGGCTAGGAAACAAGTTTTTAGGGTCCACCAACAAGTTTTGAATTAATAATGGGAAAAGTAAAAATACGTTTGATAAACAAGGTTATGTCACTTTTGTTGAAAAAATGTTGTGATTTGTGTTTAGGATTACATTTACACCTGATATATAAACACTAAAAATGTTTTTTAATTTAGCTGCTACTTAAGAATCTAATACACAAATGTTAAGTTGTGGGTGGGCGTAGTGAATAGGGGGGAGGTATACTTACCCCTACGACAACCCCTAAGGTCCGGAGGTTTTAAATTTTTTTTAGTTTATAAACATAACCTGACTTATTTTTGTTGTAAAATTGTGCCACTTTTGATAATAACAAACCGTGATTTGAGTTTATGAATGTACTCACGAATTGTTTATGAATGTACTCATGAATTACATATAACCACTAGAACTTTTTGTAACACTAAAACTGTTTTTTAATGTAGAAATAAAGTTTCAAATTTAATTGACGCATAAATACAAATTCATGCTAGACATATATAATCGATTGATTAAAAAGTGACAGTTTTTTGTTTCACTTTTGTTTTTAATGGCTTGGCTAACAAGGTGTGATTATAAAAATAAATTAATCGATATGTCATTAATACTTATCGATTTGTAATTAAGAAATTCGAAATCTTGTAGCTCAAGATTTAGAATTAATTAATATATTGTTTTATATAATTTTCGGAAATCGATATATTTCTATGAAAAAAAAATTTATAAATATTTTTGTTTGCCGCCTTTATTGCCCCTTTTATTGCCGCCATTTTATTCCTTTTCTCTAGTAGTTGAGTGAATGTGCTTTCTTCTGTTAATTTTTGATTTTACGACGACTTGTGCTGTGTTTTATAATAATTTCGATTTACTATTTATTTTATACACAAACTGTCGGTTATGTTAGGTGATATTCAGACCAAAGCGCACGAGCCGAGCGAGCGAAGCGAGCGTGCCGCGGCAGCGGCCGGCGAGTGCCAGAACCGACTGGTAACCATTTACTATTTATTTTATACACAAACAGTCGGTTATGTTAGGTGATATTCAGACCAAAGCGCACGAGCCGAGCGAGCGAAGCGAGCGTGCCGCGGCAGCGGCCGGCGAGTGCCAGAACCGACTGTAACCATTTACTATTTTTTTTGTACACACAGACAGTTAGGACGCCTTGAAAGTCTCATATGAAACATTTGTTTTATTTATCAATTTAGTGGACGACTAGCAAGTTGGCTTTTAATATGACAATGAATCAATATATTAATGATATCAATTTTATTATTAAATACACTGTTGAATTTTTTTAAAATATTGGTTAAATATAAATTAATGCGATTACGTAAAAAAAAATATCGTTTTTATTGGTCGCCATTTTGAATGGTTACTCTTGTAGTGTATATAAATGTGCTCTATTGTGTTTTTTCTTCATTTTTATCCAATTAAGTTGGTTTTTGGGTTATTTTGGCTCTTTTTATGTTGATTACTGGCTTTTTTTTGAACTTTGAAAGGATTTTTCAATTTCGGACCTATAATAGAAGTGCAACATTAGCGAAAAAATCAGTGAAAATAAGTGAGGTTAAGTTTATTAAAAAAAAAAAATTTCAAGATCGCCGGACCTTAGGGGTTGTAGTAAAGGTAAGTATGCCTCCCCCCCTCCCCACTTCACCACCCCACTACTTAAAATTCCTGTATAAAGAAGCTATAGATTTACCAGGCCAAATAAAATATCACACTTTAAACCATTAAAACGTGGTTTTATTATGTGTACTAGCTCTTATAACTTAACATAGTAGATGACATATTTAAATCCACGAATGTAGCTATTTGTTAATGGCACTTTATCCATGCAGGAACAGAGAAAGAATACAATTTCCTGCGGCCGGGCGGCCTGTCGTAAGAGGTGACAAAACAACCCACAGCCAGGTGGTAGGGCGTTTGCTCGATTGGATTGCTACCACCCTTGGTCTAAAGTATGTCGCCATAACAACCTTGAGTTGTATTCCGGCATTAGTGACCAGGTTCCAGTCTCCCTTAAGAGAGCAGCAGCGCATTTGTAGCACCTTTGCTGTTGCAAATGTCCATAGGCGATGGTAACCACTTTCAATCAAGTGGGCTGTCTGCCTGTCTGCTGATCTCCTGCAATAAAAAATAAAAGAAATGGCATCATTTTTAATGCTATATGTAAGTTGCATTTGGCTCCAATCACTAACACTAACATTATTTCAGATGGAGCCATAACATTATTTTAAAGATATAGGTGTTTATATATCAGTAGAATCCATGGTTACTGTTTTCATTTTACATTGACTAATTTGGTGATATAGATGGGACAGGATATGAGATAGGACTGAACAATTCAAATATACATAAACTACTATAAATTGAAGAAATTGTTACTAATTTGTGGGATGTGAGTTAAAATGCCATTGGAATTATCACAACGTTTCTATTCTATTCTTGTTGGTAACAGCTCCAACACCTTTGGTATTGATTTTACCGACATCAGAGTAAAAGCGAAATGTGTTAAATATAGGAAGTTAAAAAAGATATGTTTTGATGGATGGTATTCTTGTTCTGGTAACCTAAGGACAAGACAACACAAACGGTCATATTAGACTAACTACTTATAAAAATATATTATTAAACATTAAAAATCTAGATAGGATATATACTATATACTAAGGTTAGTTAGAAGTCAATCTTAATGGGACGAGCAAGGTCATAGGGGTGAAGGTCATATAAAGGTATAGATAATTTTGGACAGTTAAAGAATATATGTTTTAATGCTCCTTCGTCAAGGCCACATATTAGAAGTACACATATGTAATTCACAGTTCTTACAATCACAAATGAATACAAAAATTCCAAACTGTAAAGCAGAAAATTGCTCAAGGTCCATCGTTATATTCTATACTTGTTTTGAAAATACACTAATGCCTCGATCGCAGTTGAAACTCAACTAACTCCATCCCAGCTAACCAACATTATATATTTGTAAAGTATACATGCCCCTTTTTTTTTTCTTTTTCTTTGTTGCATAATAATTACAGATAATTTAAGAATTTTCTTTGAGTTGGGTTGCCTGGAAGATATACCTTTTGTTAAGGCCGCCTTTTGAGTTCCGCTCGAACCGCGTCCGAGAACAGTCGATTTGACCTAAGCTCCCGACTAAAAAATTCGAAATAATAGGTTTTTTCAACCGTACAGTGCCGTGCATAGTACCGAATTGTGCGGAAAAGTGAGGCGCAGGTGCCTAAACAAAAACCAGTTTCGTATCAGTTCAGACAAAAAAGTTATAGTGCAAAAACAAAAATTTGCATTTTCGAAAAATTATAACTCGAAATTTAAATCGAGGACACCTATTTTTTATAGGCGGCTTCGGTGGGGCCCGGGGCCCCCACCTGACAAAAATACGAACTTGGCTTTTCCAACTCCAACCACAAAGTTATATAAGTGAAAGTGCAAAAACGTGGTACGAAATCCGCCAATTCTAGACTTTTTCAAAATTAAAAATTACCATTCGATAGAACGTCAAAAACCAAGGTATAATCGCCAGATACAACCTTAGGATTTTTTATAGTGAATTTTTTAAAAATTAAAAAGTGAAAAATTTTAGTGTTTTTTCGTTTTTCGACCATAAGTCGAAAAACTTCCTTGTGACTTAAAAAAGTGGCAAGGTAGCCAGGAAGAGCTTTCGGAGACGCGTCGTCTGACACCCCACTTTCGGGAATCAGACGAAACCCGGAAGTGCCAGGAACAAAAAAACAACTTCCTAACCTCAAAATTGCTCCGGAGTTACTGGAGCAATTGACTTGAGGTTAGGGAGGTTTGAAGACCACTTGGAGGACGGCGCAAAAACGGTTCCTGCAGAATTTTAGGATAAGTAGTTTTAAGTTATTTTTAATTAGAATATTTAACTTTGACCTCAAATATCTCCGAAACTATCAATAGCGCGTGGGTTTTGAAATTGCAGTTTAGTGCGCGCTGGGAAGCTCTACCCAGCCGCATCAAAACCCAATTTTTTATAATACAAAATTTTTAAATAAAAATTCAAAAACTTGAATTTTCCAAATTTTTTGACTTTTTCCCAAAACTTGGTATTGGAAAAAATTATTTTATTTTAGCATAAAATAGAGCGGACTATTAGGCGTCGTCTGGACATTTTTTGGGAATTTTAGCGCTGATAGTCACGGAGATATCGATTTTTTAGCCTATTTTTGTGTATATATAGTTAGATATAACAGATAAAATTAGTTTAGTGATAGCATCGTCGAGAACTCGTCGATACGAACCGTTAGAGCCCAAGAACGACGTGATTCGACCAATCGTTGGCCGAGAAATCAAATTTCGGGACCATTTGGCCAAGAGCGGCCGCCATATTGGAATTTTTAAATTCCTGATTACTCAGCGGCTATTGGGCTCACAGCGACGGGGTTTTCGACATTGCTACCTTCTAGGGCTTCTATATCTGACAGGCCACTAAAAAGGGGTCTAAAATTTTGACACAAACCCCCCCCCCCCCCCCCCCCCCCGTGGCGGGGTGTGGAGTGAACAGGACATAGGCCTTGTCGAAGTCCGGGTGAAATCGGGCGTATATCTACGGAGATACGAGCGTTTCTCGCCGGGCTTTGACATTTCGGCGGCCATATTGAAAATTTTGAATCGTTGGTTTCTCCGGAACTATAGGTCCCAGTGAACCGGGGTTTTCTCCACTGACATCAGCTCCTTTTGGAGCATCGGATCCGGGTCTAAAAACCCGAATATCTTGCACCGGATTTTAGAGTCTAGATTTTAATCTAGACGGGTAGAAGACCTCAGGGGATCACATAAAAACCCAAACACCAGGATTCTAGGACGGATAGAACCGGAGAAATCGGGGTTTAAAGTTCGGTTCTGACATAAGGGCCGCCATCTTGGAAAGTTTGGAAAGGCCATATCTTCTAAATTACTGGGCCCACGAGATCGCGGTTTGGTTTAGAGAGAAGCCCAGACCTTCCGCTATCGGCTGAGCCTTAAAAAATTTGACTTTTACGGCCAAAAATTTTGAGTAATTTTTACATTGGATTTCGGTAGAGCTCGACGAGCCCATCATAACGAGCCCAAACACGCCTGATTTGAGGCAATATTTGACCCCCTAGGAGGGATTTTAATTTTAGGACTAAAAATCCAGAAATTTTTCTGGATTTTTAAAATCAAATTGACAGGGAACTAGACTACCTAGTGTAGTGGACTTTGGGCTCGTTTTGTTCGGCAACTCGAGCTCTACTAGCAGGAACCCCCTCCCACCCTCTACCCCCTCCCTAAAACTATTCTGCCTGTAACTCGGTCGTTGTTGGTTCTGGGCTAGCCGAGTTTGGTATTGCCGTGACCGGCTCGCCGAGACCAACAATCTGGGCCCGGCAGAATAGCGATATCCCTACACTTACCTCACTTACCTCACAAAAATACCTTACATTCGCTACTTTTACACTCAGATACATACTTACACGTATACCAGGTACTTACCTTGGGTATATTTAAACTTACCTTACACACTTAACTTACCTTGTACACAAAACCTGCAGAATACGTACACAGGCATCACCTGAACACACCTGACACACTCACCTTACACACCACGCTAATAAAAAACTTACCTTACACTTACCTGTACCTTTTACCGCACCAAACCAACCTTTACCCTTACCAAACCTTACCTTTACCTTATCCTTAACTTACCCAACTTACCTCATACCTACCTTACCTTACCTCACTTACCTGACCTTCCTATACTTACCTGTGTCCTCTCCCTGACGCCCGGCGCCTCCTTCGGGGTACCTGAAAAATAAATTGTAAATAGATATTAATAATAGTTAAGTGTAGGCTGTAAATAAATCAAACTGATAAATATTGTTTTATTTATTTTATTCTTTTTGACTGGTTCAATACATATTTTATTATTACTTATTGACCCTTCGATTTGGTGTTTTACGTGCCAATCGATTAGTGTAGGACCCACCTTTAGATAGTAAGTTTTAGACTTAGAACCACCCTCAGCAACTAGGAAACATGTTTAGGACACCGGCGAAACCGAAACAGACTGGAGAGGCAGAAGACAGGACAGAAGAGTGGAACCGGTATCCTACATGGGAGGAAATCGACCAGCGTGGTGGTGAAATGGCAGAAGAGGGGGTAGAAGGCAGTCCACTGCAGGACCTCTTGCAGGAGAGAAGGGAGAAGAGGCGATCCCTCGGTATCGACACCTCCCCATCTCCGAAGCCACTTCCACCCTACACCACCTACGCGGAGATCAAGAAGCAGCGGGCAGAGTCTCGTTCTTATAAACGAGAGAAGAGTGGCAAAGGGCATGAAGCCGTTTGAACAGCCATCGACACCGCCTAGCCCGAGAACACAAAGGCTAGAAATGCAGAAGAAGAGGGTGGGAGCATTAAACTTCTCTCCGCCCCCCAAGAAATCTACGCAAGCTGTCCCCGGCCCCAGCAAAGAACAAGCAAACAAAACATATACCAAACAGACTCCTCCAGCGGTCACAAAACATGAGGAGCTACGTAAGAGCAGAATGCGGGAGGCCGGAGAATGCCTTGAGAAATTCAATGAGCATATAGCCAGCTCGAGAAACCTCAAGACGGAAATAAAGCAGGGCGTGCAGCACGCGGTGGGTCGGATGTTCGTCCTGCTGAAGCACACTGATAGAGCGCTTGGGGAGGCTTTGAAGGCAATCGCGGAGAAGGACTCAGGCGAACGCATAGTCAGGGACATGCAGACGCAGTATCCACCACCGGGTTTTACACAGGAGGAACAGAGCGACTCTGTCAAAGAAAGGGACGTAATAGTGGGAAAGTTGGAGGAGCAGGCCTTACTCATCCAGAAGAGCATGGAGAAGATCGATAACTTACAACAAGTTATCGAAAGGAGCAATGCAAGCATGGGTGAGGCATGTGTCCTAAAAGCGAGCTATGCGAGTGTAGCGGCTATAGGGACCGGGGCTAAGCCCCTGAACTATAGGACGTTGCACTCGGTGGCGATAACCAACGCCCAAGAGAACCGCTCCAGTGACGACACCCTCAAGGAATTGAGGGAGGCGTTAAACGCCAAAGAAGGGGGGGTGGACGTCGAGCGGGTCCGCAAGGCCAAAGATGGACGGGTGATTGTCAGCTGCAGGACGGTAGAACACCGTGAAAAGCTTAAGCTTAAACTTAAGCAGAAGAAGGCAGCATTAGTGGCAGAAGACATCACTAACAAAAGACCGTTAGTGATGATAACCGGCGTCCTAAGGGTCCATACAGACGACGACCTGTTTCGGGCTCTCAAAAACCAGAATAGTCTGGTCTTCGAGGGTCTGAAGGAGGGCGACGACTGTATGGAAGTCGCGTACAAGATAAGAGGCAAAAACCCGAACACCCACAAGGTGATACTACGAGTAGCACCGGCCTTGTGGAAGAGATTGACGGAGGAAGGTACGGTTAGGGTAGACCTGCAGACATTGCAGGTCACGGATAGATCGCCGCTGACGCAATGTACGACATGCCTGGGCTTCGGGCACGGCAAAAAGCTGTGCCGGGAGACCCAGGTAATGTGCAGTCATTGCGGAGGTCCCCACACAAGGGCTGAGTATGAGGAGTATGCAGTCGGCACGCAGCCAACCTGTAAGAATTGCACCCGAGAAAAAAGGGATAACGCAGAACATAATGCTTTTAGCGAGGCGTGCCCGGTGAGGGCCCGCTGGGACAAAATCGTGCGTGCAACCGTCGCCTACTGTTAGATGCGCTGCGGGCGATAACACAATAGTAATGGGTCGGAAGCCGCGCCTTGTTGTGGAAACTGCACATGACTGGAAACTAGTAAGTAGACACAAACCAGGCAACAATGTACGGCCTATGACCCCGCTATCGTGCGTGGAGCCTGCAGAATGCATCTAACAATAGGCGGCGTCTTACAGGAATGGAGGACAACTGGCGGCAAACTAGGAAGGAACCGGGTATCTGTTACCTGCAGGAATGTATCTTACACATATACAGAGCAAATAGCTCACCAATAACACAAAACTAACAAATACACTGACTAATCAAGTATAAATAAACAGTAACAAACATATAAGAAACGAGCAACCTATGATATTCAAAAGTTGCTGTTCTTGCAAAACACACACATGCATAAATAACAAAAAATCACAACAATTCACAAGCAAAACATCATAAATCAAGAGAACACACACACACACACACGTACGCACGCAAACACACACACCAAACACAAACGCACATACACACACATGCATATTCACACAATAGCTAACACACGTCAATCATAAAACACATCAGTCGATTTACTTATGTACAAGTAAATCCAAGCGCACATAAATAAATTTGGGCACACACAAAAATCTCAAGCACACACATGTAACCGTACACAAGCAATATAAAAATAAAAGATACTCACATAGTATGTGGTCCCGCGTAGAGAGCTGGGAAACAGCAGTCCCAACGAAGAGCTTCACTCGAAGTTGGACCGACAGGTACCCGGTTGCAGAAGTAATCTATAAAGTAGAGAATCACAATAAATAAATATGTATTGAGCAAGTAAAATAGAATAAAGATAGTAATATAGAATAGTAGTATAAAAATGTATAATAAACGACACTGAAAATACATCATTGCATATATTTTTATCAGCGTCCGTAAATAAGTAAGATTGTTAGTACATAAGAAAGTGAACCAAAAGAGTACAATCTGCGTGGAAAGATAAGGAGTAAAACCCTGTCATATAAAACATAATAAAATACATAAACTATGCAAACAGTGTATAAAATATTAAGCTTTAGGTCAAATACTATTTATAAACGCAAATAACATTTATATATTATATATAATAAATAGACAAAAATCTGGAATCAAAATTGAAATGTAAAATATGTAAGTATATATAAAAAATTTGGAAAAATAAAAAATTATAATAGAAAATAGGAAAATATGTAAACCCCAAACTAAATTGTAAGAACATAATAGTATATAAGAAGGAAATACAAAAATGTAATAGAAATAAGTTTGTAACTATATGTATAAGTTTGAAACAAATAAATAAATAAAGACTCGCCTTCAAACCCAAATCCTCCCAGATAATAATAATATATAAGTAAGTATACACATTATAACAGTAGGGATAGGCAATAGTAGGGAAATATATATATGGGTGTCTGATCATCTTCCCTGGGTCAGAACAACCAGCACAAACACAATCCGGGCTGGGGGTTCTGGCTCGGGGGAGGAAACGCGGGCGCGCATATATATAAGCATAAATATTTATTAGTATTAAATTACCCATATTTAGTATATGCAAGTATATATTAGTATCCACATCCAATCAAAACATTTTCCAATCTTTTGTATTGAAACCAACACAAGCCAACCATAATCCAAACCAAATTCCAACATACGGTATTATATATATATAGAAAATAGTAGAATATAAATAGTAGTAGACCCGGGCATATCTTGTTCGCCTGGGCTAAAGAAGGAGCTTAAAAAAAAAAAAAAAGACCGCCTTTTGTTTTACCAAGTAACTATTGTCTTCTTCTTCTTTTTTTGGATTATGGCTCCAACGCAGTTTGCATTGATTTGGCCAATGTCACAGTATGAGATCCTGAGGACAACACAAAACATAGAGTGTTAGACTAACTACATTAGAGATAGATGTTATTTATTGTTAAAAACTTTGATAATATATGTACATGTCTACTATCAGCTAGGGTAAGAAGAAAGTCCACATTGACCGGTCGGGGAAAATCTTTGAGTAATATACTGTAGAGGGGAGAAACTATTTTGGGACATTCGAAAAAAATGTGATGGACAGAGCCGTCAGCTAAGTCGCACTCACAGAGAGAATTATCGCGAATTCTTAATTTTGCAAGAAATACAGGACAGCAACAGTGGCCAAGACGCAGGCGAATTATAGTTGATATAACTTTTTTGGGTAGTTTTCTATAGTTAAAGAACCAAGGTTTGGGACGTAATGTTGGTTGCAAACTACCGTAGTATCTGCCAACAGTCAAACAGGACTGTTGCCAGATACCATTCCAAGTCTCAAACATCTGGGGCCGCGCGAGAGAACGTAAATCGCGGGGAAAGCATTTATTATATTTGTTACTACCCGAACAGACAGCTTCCTTGGCGCAACAGTCGGCAATCTCATTTCCAACAATTCCACAGTGACCTGGGATCCAGGCAAGTACTATATCTAAACCAGACGAGTGACAACGAAAGAGGGCTTCCTTTATTTTTAGGGAGATGACAAAGTTATGTTTAGCATGTAAAGGTAATTTTGAGATATCCTGTAGGGAGCTTAAGGAATCAGTAAAAATGATAGATTTACTTATGTTATGGGATTCAATATAAAGGACGGCTTCTAGAATAGCGATTGATTCGCCAGTGAACACAGAACTAGGAGGAGGAATTTTGAAATTTAAAATAATTTTGTATTTGGGAATCCAAATAGCTGAACCAACAGGGCCATTTTGAGATAGCCGTGATGCATCGGTGAAAAACTGAAGGTGGTCTGGCCAACGATCCTGCGTAATTTTACAAAATAATTGATTAGCATCTGGAGAATTTTTGTGAATATCTAGATTTAGAATAACATTAGGTTTATAAATAAGGCTTTCAAAACTAGACTCAAAAACAGGATTTTTATAATTCTGGAAAATGCCAAGAGGGAGATCTACTAGTTTCTTATACGAATTTATAAGAAGTGGAAGACATTTGTGAGTCCAATAACTAGATGTAAACGAAATTTGAAGGAATTGATCTAAGATACCTAGAAGGGGATGATCTGAGAGCTCTATCACTTTATAAAAGAATCTGTCCGACAGAAGCTGCCTGCGAAGAGCAAGAGGAGGGTCTACACACTCAACCTGAAGGGCATTTGTTGGAGAAGATTTCATTGCGCCTGTGATGATTCTGAGGCATTTGGCTTGTATGCGTTCCAGTTTCATGAGAGCGGATTTACTGCAGGGTTCCAATATGAAGCAGGCATAGTCAAAATGGCTGCGGATGATGGCATTATAAAGCAGCTTCTGACAATAGGGGTGAGATCCCCACCTAACACCTGACAGGGCTCGAATTACGTTAGTGTTTTTTTCTGTTTTTGCGCAAATATAATTGAGATGGGGGAGGCCTGAAAGTTTGGCATCGAGGAAGACACCTAGGAATTTAACAGAGTTAGCAATTTGGATTGGATGATTGTTAATGTGAATGTCTAGGACAGGAATATCTCTTTTGCGGGAGAATATTACAGCCGAGCTTTTTGAAGCAGAAAGTGACAAACCGTACTCTGAAAGCCATGAGTTAAGATAAAAAAGAGCAGAATTGATACGGTTTGAAGCATCACTGAAAGAGTCAGAAGTGGCATATAGAGAAATGTCATCGGCATACTGAAGGGCTTTGCAAAAGCAGCTTACAGAAGATTCTAAATCAGCCGTATAAATGTTATAGAGGATCGGGCTGAGGACAGAGCCTTGGGGTAAACCTTTCCATACAAGACGCGGGGGGGGAGTCGATTCCCGAAACGCGGACGGAGATTGATCTCTCCATGAACATATTGGAAATAATGTTGACAATCCTCGGGGGGATACTCAGATTGTGCAGCTTCTGCCTGAGTATTTGAAGGTTGACGTTGTCGTATGCAGACGTTATGTCTAAAAAGACTCCTACGACATGTTCATTTCGGGAAAAAGCTAATCTGATGTCTGAGGTAATAAGGCTGAGACTGTCCATTGTACCTAAACCTCGTCTAAAACCAAACTGGCTATTGGCTAATATGCCTTTGCTTTCTACGATCCACTCGAGTCGATTTTTAATTAAATGCTCCATAATTTTAGCAAGGACTGAAGATAGGGCTATAGGTCTATAAGCATCAGAGTCTGAAGCATCCTTGCCAGGTTTTAATATTGGAACAATTATTTGCTTTTTCTAAGACTCTGGGATAGATCCGGAAAGAAAAATCTGATTCAGAAGGTTCAGTAGAAAATGCTTAGAAGATTCACAGGACTCAATTACAAAGGAATAAGTAATGCCGTCTACTCCAGGAGAAGAGTCTCGGAGATGATCTAGGGCAGCGCATAGTTCTCCAAAGGAAAATTTAGAATTCATGGGATTCAACTCATCTGAAGGGGAACAAAAGGAGGAGCAAGCTTGTGCATGAAATTGGGAAGCCAGGAAGATGGATTATTGGAATTAATATTATCGTCACTTTGGAACTTTCTAAAGGCTTTTATTTTCTTCCATATCATAGAAGCTGGAGTCCTGGGAGAAAGGGATTCGCAGAAGGCTTGCCAACCTTTTTTTTTCTTTGAACGCAACAGTATTTTAGAGGAAGCAGAGACTTTCTGAAATTCTAAGTAATTATCATATGTGAGGCTCCTGGTAAATTTAATCTCCGCTTCTTTGCACTTTTTTACTATAGCGGAACATTCAGAATCCCACCAAGCAGGGGAGGGAATTTTATTTTTTACAGAGTTTTTTAAGGGGATTGATTGCTCAGCAGCAGATGTCAATGCAGATACATACTCATCATATAGGGAAGAAAAATTCAGAGAAGAAACATCAGGAAGAGAGTTTAATTTACTTTGTACCAAGGAAGAGAACTTATGCCAGTCAGCTAGTGCGAGTCTAAATCTCAAGAGAGGCGTTGGAGTGATAGGAGGGGGTGAAGAATCAGGCAAGGAACAAAGAATAGGGAGATGGTCACTTCCATAACAGTTAGAAAGAACAGACCATGAAAGAGAGTAGGCTATGGAGGGAGAGGATAAAGTAAGGTCAGGGGCACTCGGATTTTGAAGGGGAGAGACTACGCGTAGGGGTTCCATCATTAATGATGCATAAGTTTAGATCATTTAAGATATCAAGAAATGCTGGAGCAATAGGATCACAGGAAGCTGAACCCCACAAAGTATGGCGTATATTTAGGTCTCCTAGAATGAGGAGAGGGACAGGAAGATGGCATAAGAGGGAGAAAAGTTCTTGTATGAGGAGAGCATTGGGGTGAGGGATGTAGACAGACACAAATGTTATATTAAGACAACGGATAGCTACAATATTAATATCTGGGGAGTGAGGGGGGAGGGTGAAACGGGAGAATGTAATATTTCTTCTAACAACAATAGCACAACCAGCCCAACCATCCGATCTGTCATCTCGGATACATGAAAACCCAGGCACTCGAAATAAAGAACCAGGGTTCAACCATGTTTCAGAGAGGGCAAAAAGGTAAGGATTAAACTGATTAATTAAAAAAGATACTTCATGTTTTGTATTATTAACACTACGACAGTTGAAGCATATCTATGACATTGTACGGTTGTATATCACCACATTTAGAAAATATGTTAATTAAAGCTGTTGACAAAATTTGTACTAAATTATCATTAGCGGTAGAGATATTAGGGGAGTTATCGCCAAGAGCACAACCATTTGGTAAAGAGGAAGGTGGCGAGGAGACAATATTAGCATGGGCTAGATGATCATATGTTGTACCTAGCTCCTGTCTAGGTTTTCTATGTATATAGATAGTTTTCCTATATGAAGAATTTGGTGCAGACTGAACAGTACTGGGGGAAGGTTCAGGGCACATAGGGGAGGGAACAGAATTAGGAGAGGGATAGGGTATGTAGGCAGATTTGTTTGGAACTGTTGAGGAAATGTCAGCATATGAAGTCCGAACAGGTTTAAATCTACGGGCTGCCTCAACATATCCAATATTTTCAGTGGACATTATGACTTTAATGTTTCTTTGGCGTGCATGTTCGGGGCATCTAGAGTCTGTGGCTGCATGGTTACCAGAACAAAACAAACAAGTAATTTTATCCTCAGGTACCTGGCAAGTGGCATTTTCATGCGGGCCAGCACAGCGCGAACAGCGTGAGTTAGATCGGCATTTGTCACGAATGTGTCCGAAACGACAGCATTTTAGGCACTGTATAGTGGGAAGGGTATATGTTCCAACAGGTTGAGAGAGGTTGCAACAATAAACATGGCTTGCGAGGGATTGGCCTAAAAAGGTGAGAACTACAGTACCAGTGGGTTCCCAGCAGGTTGTATCTTCAACACGTTTTTTTTTATTTAGTCTTCTCGCTTTAATTACTATAGATGACTCTGGACGGCACTCAGTCCATGAAACCAAGTCCTCCAAAGACCAATCTAGAGGGATTGAATGAATTACACCCATACGGGTAAGTTGAAAACGGGGAATTATTGCTGTAAGATTATTTAACTCTAGGACAGCGTGGGATAAGAATGAGTTAGCTTCAGAGAATGTTTTAAAATAAATAGAAATTTTGTTTCTTCCTATATTTTTTATTTCGTCAACCTCTGAGACTTTGCTGTTGTAAATAACTTGGGCTATTTTAAGGGCGCGCATATTGTTGTATGATTTGGGCAGGTCCACATCGGGACCCGTAACGTAAACAATAAAAGGGCCTGAGTCAGACTCTGAATACCTGAGATCCGAGTTTTCCTCAAATCCAGGTCTGGTGTATGTGTGTTGGATAGAGACTGAAGGGGGCAAAATTCTTTTCTCGGGGGTATTTGAAGGAGCCTCTAAAGAACGTTTAGCCCGTAATTTCTCCTTAGTTTGGCCAATAGCGTGAGATTCGCCCACTTCCATTCCTAAAGAATGTCTCCCCCTATCAGGAGGGACTTTCTCTCCCACCGACTGCGACATTTATAAAGTAAAGTACTTACCACTAATAATAAACTTAAAAATAGCCAACACCAACAGATAAATGACAACACAAAGCCAGGAAAACAGAAAAACACGAAAGAAAACCAGGAGAAATTCGCCAAAACGTGATTCCGCGGGAATGTCACCTGTCACTTTTTCAACTATTGTCTTGTTGTGCATTTTTGTTTTGGTAAACCATAAAGTGTTGTCTATGTCTATGCCCCTCTACCAACATGCCCACTACTCCTTGGAGTATTTAACTTGTAGCTTTATGGCTTCTAAGAATGTGCATGAAATGCAAATAATAGAAAGAATGGATTTATGACGTCTTATGGGGAGACACACAAAGGGATTCATGGGAACAATAGATCTCTTATTTTTTTTTTCTTAAATTTGAAGGGGTAATAAAACACCTGCAAGTGATTAGTATTTTATTTCTATATATTGATTATCTTTTTTCAGTACACATAAGTTTATAAAATGGATAGAGATGAAGGGCCTGTGTACTACAGGGAGATACAGAAGAATGCATATCTCAAGAGGATACCAAATGAGATTGGTGGCAACAAGCTCATGCCTCTGGGTCATAAGGTACGGGAATGATTTTTATACTACAGGCTAGTGAAGGGTAACATGCAATGCAACACTTAATTAAAGAATTTGCTACTTACATTACTGCAATGTCACATGCAAGGTAACACATTTTTAAGTAGACCTTAATTTTTAACTGCAGCAGGGCCTCAATAATCCCAAACACAAGGGCCTTTGTGAATTATCAAGGCGTCTGCAATATTATAATCATAATAAATAAAATATATGTTCAACCTAAATTTCTTTCATTATTTATCGAAAAGTAAGTAAAGACTAGTGAGACAAGCAAGACAGAAATATGTAGTTATGCATCCTGCCCCGGGCTGCGTCGTCATTGTGCGAACTTGAATGCTGACACTGACCATTGACCATTGACCGGTCTAAGGGATGTTTTTGTCTAGAGCCCACAGAGGTGGCCGGGGATAGGACAATGTCACTGCGGGAGGATGCATGACCAAGGCAGTCATCAGTGTACATCAGACCTGCATAGACTCATAATTAATAAGCGTATATTATCATTACTTATGTGAGCAATGCTATGTTTAGGCCTACTTTATTTCATTCAGGGTGATACAATAACGCACAAGGACCTTGATGTTGGTGGACCAATTATCCAATATTTTGGAAAAAAAATCTATTTTTTTTTAAAACTAGAACACAAATATGCTTGTGCCCTGCCAAAAAAATGAGCGCGATGTTTTGTCTAATTTAACAGACGTTTTTGATGATACTGGCATGTAGGCACGTATGTGTTGAAATCGAGCACTAGGCGCGCAGCGGGAAATTATCAGAAGCAAACCGACAAAATAATAGTTCTGCCTGGTCTGGCCATCCGTGCGCCCCCCAGAGTCTACGCCCTGTGCCTGGGCACCGGTGGCACCGGCAGTTACGGCACTGTCTAAAAGGACTCAATTCTATGCAAAAGAAAAATTGCCCTCTGGGTTCTTATATTAAACTATGAGGAAAGCGAGTCTTTATTGGTTAATCAAATATAAATCTCATCACACACTTGTGGGGGTGACCAGAGTTATCATCTAAGTATGGAACCTCTGATCACACCCACACGTATGTCTGTCAGTGTGATGGTATACTTAGCTGTATCGTGGTTGTAACAAGAGTCTTCTTATTCAACAGTACTAGGTTCAATCATATATGTGGATTAATTGAATACAGTATTACAATATTTTGTATATACAATATGTAGTATATTTACAATATTTTGATATTCACTGATTCTAACGTTACCCGAGGGATACAGTTTAAAATAGAGAATGGCTTTTGATTTTAAGAACCTCAATGGGCAGACCGTTGGATTTCGAGAATACTGAGTAGCGTGTGGCCTTGATGGTAATCTTACAGCGTCTTTTCCGGCTTGCCGCGGGCGCCCTTGTTTGTATATTGTTTAGCTTCAGATGAGACGCAGGTGGCCCATGTAGTCGAGTCATCGTTCCACAGGACCGTACTCGCCACATGGCCGTAATCGCCACAGGGCCGTACTCGCCACAGGGCTGTACTCGCCACAGGGCCGTACTCGCCACAGGGCCGTCTTCGGTTTGTTGCTATGGAGATTGATACGATCATTATTAAATTGGGGGCTGCCTGGTGCACCACCATACACTCACACACGCCGACACGCTCATATTTACATTAATAATATATTATTGATAATACCTTGTTATTCTCAGGGATATAGGCTAGCCCTACTGCTAAACTAAGTTACTGCCGTCTTCAGAAATGTAAACATGTGTTTAATATAAGGACTACTGCAACCACTGAATCCACTTTGCATCGCCACTGATTGCAGATAGTATGAAAAACATTTTAAAAGATTACAACCATTAATTCCAGAAACCTCCACTGAAACCAATGTGGACGCAGCTCTGTGTCCACAATGGAAGGACACCATACCTAGAACAGTATCCAGAACCAGAGCATCCTTGCGCATTAGGCCACAGGCCCGTATGGCGGGCCTGTTTGCTCGCAGCAAGGCATGTGACTGCCAGTGTACGACCTACCAACAAGCAGGAGTACGATTTCCTAGTCGACACTGACAATGGACCTGTTAGGATGCTGGCTCCTGATTGGTGAGTTTGGATTATATGAATAACTAGTTTTCCCTGCAGCTATGCCATATGAAAAATCCTGGGTAGTACCTCTATGTTGCGTATATATAAATTTAATTGTTTTACCAAAAACTTGACTGTTTCTTGTTACTAAGTTCGATACAATAACAAAGAAACTAAGTCCATAATTATAGTCTCCACAACTGCGCAGCCTCAACGTAGGTATTTCTTATTGAATTTAAATGCGATTGCAACGCCATCTATTTTGCTAATATGTTTATTCCATGGATACGACATTATTTATCAAGATAAAAAGTATCTTAAGTGTTACTAAAAATTGTATTTTCAGAATTTGCGGGTCCGAATTAGCCCCCCTGGTTTTTTTAACATTTTTAAAACCATTGTACATACTCCAACCATTTACAGATTTACTACCCGCAAGAGTTAACTTGAGACTTCGCTTGAATGACGTAAGCGCGAGATACTGACGCGTCTCGGCGAGAGCGGTAAGAAGACGGTGGTCGGGAGGGGAGCGCGCATTCAGCGTCAGGTCTCAGGTCTCAAGTTAACTCTTGCAGATAATATTATAGTATAGACTAGCATTTACCCGTGACTTCGTCCACATTGGATAGGTATCGAATATTACAGTTATTTTGCCAAATTTAAAATCAAAGGTTATCTTCAGCCGGGTATGGATCTTTTAATATTATTAGTAGTTTTTAGATATTCGTGATAGCATAATGGCTATCGCACGCGTCCCGACCGATTCCCTGGCGCGGGGTCGATCCTTGCCGGAACGTTTGCGCTGCTTAGGCATTTTTCTGATCTGTTGTGCATATTGTTATCATTACCACGTTCTAACAATGGTGAAGGAAAACATCGTGATGCAACCTGCACATCGAGATAAACCGATTTGTCAAACTTGCCAAGCCGCCTTAGACAAGCGTAGCGGACATACTGTCCGTTCCCCTATAACGGGAGGCCCGAGCCCAGCAGTGGGATATTTATGGGAGGATAGTATAATTATTATTACAATCCATACATAGACATTATATTTCTTGTTTTGCGCTTGTGCTGCCACCATAGGTGTTAGTTAATATCCTCACAAAACAACATTGTTTCAGGGAAACAATGCAAGACTGGGTGACCACTCTAAGGAATAAGCTGGTTGAGTTGAAGATAGTGGGCAAGGGTGAGAATGTGTACTGCTCTCCACCAGCGGCTCCACTCCCCAGGGCCGCTGCGAGAGACCCGACTTCCCCTCTACCGGCAACTCCACCTGTTCCACCTGACAGGTGAGAAAACTTATTAATTATTCTTCATTTTATTTATATTTTTTTATCCGGCAGGCGACAAAACAACCCACAGTCAGGTGATAGGGAATTTACCCATCTGGATGGCTACCACACCTGGTCAAGAGTACACGTTATAATAACCTTGAGTTGTGTTCCGGCATTAGTAACCAGGTTCCAGTCTCCTTTAAGAGAGCAGCAGCGCATTTGTAACGCCTTTAGTGTTGCAAATGTTCATAGGCGATGGTAACCGCTTTCCATCAGGTCTGCCTGTCTTCTGAACTTATACAATAAAAATAAAAATTAACTTCATGATTTACAGAGTACCAGGCATAGAGTTAATACCAGCAACCTGGCAACCAATAGAACAACAGCAACCTGCAACCCGACAAACAGAACCATCACCACCATCGGCAATGGAAACCCAACCATCCCCGCCTGAACCAGAACCACCAGCGGCAGCTACTATTGAACCCATACAAGAAAATATTGATATATCCAACTGGGATACATCATTCACATCCCTACCAAGCACGAGCACTACAAAAAGTGCAGATAAAACAAAGAAAGTGGCGAAAATTTGTGGACAAAATATATGTTTGGACGATTCAATCTTTAAAAGGACTAGTGACGGGACAGATAGTGAGGATGAATTTTTTGAAGATATCGATAGTTTGCATGAGTCTATGTCGAATTTGGATTTCAATAGTGATGTGCATAAGCAGCGGGTTGTTGTCAATGATGATAAAGCTGATTGTGGTGCGGGGTAAGTCAAAACAAATGTTCAAAATATGTGTCTTCCATACATAGTGAAAGGTTACGTAGTCTATGGTACCCTTTACTATGTAGGGACTCTGTCACAGATATTATTTTATCTTTTTGTCTTTGCCTTTTGGACCCTAAAAAAGATTTTTTAGGAAAATAGCCCATTACCTATAATATTATAAAATTCTAAACATGCCGTGTTTGTACATTAAAGCTATTTAAAAAAACAACTGGAATAGACTATATAAACAATAGAGAACAATATTTAAATTTCTTGTTGGTTTGTCTGTTTGTTCGCGATTCACGTAAAAACTACTGGACTGATTTCGATGCGGTTTTCACTGATCGACGGCTAATTTTAGACTCAAACTTCGCGCTACTTTTTACTTTATGCCGGGAATCCCGCGAGAATTTCAAGTCAACCGTCGACGATGTCGCGGGCATGTCCTAGTAATATATTTAAAAGATTAGTATTTTCTCAAGTTTTCAGAACTAGTACACATGATTAAAACTATGTTTTAAGCACGGCATTTTATTTATTTGATTTTAATTTCGACGTTTCAGACACTTTTTATTAGCTGTAGTCACAAAAGACAAATATGTCAAATGTCAATGAGTAATATTAAAGTTATTATTTAATATATAAATTGCCCTTAAAACCATTAAAACATAGTAGTTTTAATTTTATTAAAAACCTGTTTAGTATTTTGACTGGTTTGGTTTAAAAATATGTTTTAAATATTTATGTACATAATAGAATGGAATAGAAATAATCATATAATAGCTGTTTCTTTCAGGGACCGTCCTACAAACATAACAGTCATTCAAGTATCAAATAAGGAAGCTCCTCACACAGCCATCCCGGTATTGGGACCAGAAACAGATGTATTTGATTTCGAATTCAAACCACCTTCCACACCAAAATTCATTAACATAGTGAATACAGAAGTAAATGTTCAAAATTCCGATTATGGAACGGTTTTCTCAAAGACTGATAGTGATTATGGGCATTTAAGTTTGACAACCACCGTCAGCTTGCCAGGGAGGACGAATGTCAACTTGACAGATGTTAGTGTGACAGCTGTCAATCCGAATAAAACATCAAACGGGTCGATACGGGCTGTCAACACGAGCATAACTCCTTTAAGACAAACTAATTCGATACCTATAACGGCTATAGATTCAAATAGCGGCCCTATTAGTCTGCCTAGTATAAATCCCACGCCTGTCACAGTAACTGACGTCAACATGGCGGCTGTCAGTCTGACAGATGTAAATGTGACAGCTGTCAGTTTGACAGATGCGAGCCAAGGTGTCTATGAGAGGCTGTGCAGGGCGTCAACTTCGACTGATAGACCTTCGCCGTTGCCAAAGAGGCTAAAACACTTCGAAAAGTCTAGAAAATCTTCATTACCAAATTTAGATGTTAATGAAAGCGCTTATGAGTATCTATTTCTGAGCAGAGACACTCAAAATAATAATGATTACACTCAGAATAATTCCACTCAGAATAATTCAGCTCAGAATCAGCCCACTCATAATCAAAGATCAATTATCGAGAGGAGAATAGATAGAAGCAATGTAGAGAGATCTCAAAGTCAGAATGCTTATGATATAGGCCCGAGAAGAGAAAGAGTACAGAATAGTAGTCCAAAAAGAGAAGCCAAAAATGGTGAGCATTATTTTTATTGGCCTCTGTGGTTGAATGGGCTAAGCCATTGCAGGCCTACTTCACTACAACAAAAGCTCTGGGTTTGATGTGTGGCATGTTAAATTTTATAAACGAACTTTCCGTTATTTACTACGGTCTGGGTGCCTGGGATAGACCCTACTCAGGATGTCTTTTGACATGTAGGCCTTCTACAACATTTTCCAGCTACTTTTTATCCTTGCTATCCTATTCCAAGTAACCTCTGCTAATTTCCTTAAATAATCTTCTTTTTGTCCTCTTTCCATCCATAGTTTGTCATTTTGTCACTGTTTTTATCAATTTTTCTTTACTCTCTCTTGTCATGTTGCTGGCACTAATCTTGTCCAAATATTGTAAAAACAGTCTGAAATATGCCACTGTATATTATTATTTCCACTCTGCTAGCAAGTAACCCAAAACAATATATATCTTCCAGTGAGTGACTTAGCTTTGCTTGAGTTAGATTTGTTTGGGTGAGTGAATTAGTTTTATTTTAGTGAGTGAGTGAGTGAGTTACTTTTGTTTGAGTGAGAGAGTTAGTTTTGTTTGAGAGGTGAGTTAGTTTTGTTTGAGTGAGTGAGTTAGTTTTGTTTGAGTGAGTGAGTTAGTTTAGCTTGAGATGGTTTTAATATGGTACAGTAACGAAAAATTCTTATATTGTACTGAAAGTTCACCAAATAATCCATTTTAGCACCCATATTCTATTTTTTATAGTAACCCTTCAATTACTGCAATTACGACTCACAATCACAAGTGGTGTCTTGTTATATTTTGTCTATGTTTATTATTTTCTAGAGAAACCGGAAATGTCAAAACCAATATGGAAGCGTGGTCTGACTGAGTTATCTTTATTGACTAAGTTAAAAGGGATTGGGAAAAGACAGGAAAGTCCGTCCAGAAATGAAAATGACACAAATGACAGGTAATTAATGCTTTATAGAATAAACTATACATTTTTGTGACACATATCTTGAAGTTATATAGCTGTGTAAACAGCCTCAGTGGTGGAGTTGTGTAATTCTTTATCTGCCTAGCTAGACAGCAAATTAAACTAGAAATAGAAACCATATGTCCTGGGTTCGACCTAATAAACATAGTTCTTCACATCTAGAAAATTCTTCATTTTATCTAGTCCTACAATTACTTGATTTTTAAACTTGAGAAGGTTCGAAGCATACAATCTCTTGTTATTTTTTTATTTCAGAAATAATCTATCATCTCCAATTAAAGTTGTGCACAGGTCTAGAACAGAAGCAAGAGTCGACAGTAACAGGAGACGGAGTAGCTCTCTAAATAATGGTGAGCACTATCTAATTCGAGTTATTTATATTTAGACATGAGGATGGAGGTGATTATCGAGTATGCAATATCGGAAATAAAATAACAAGTAAGGGAATGTCAGAAATCGAGTCATGACTACCAAATAACAAATTGTCGGTAGTCGAGTTATGATTATCAAGTAAATAAATGTTGGATATCGACTCATGGTTTTTAAGTAAAAGAGTGTCAGAAATCGAGTCATGATCACCAAATATCCTAATGTCGGTATTTGAGTTGTAATTATTGAGTAGCTTAATGTCGGAAATCGAGTCATGGTTATTAAGTAACAGAATGTCATAAATAGAGTCATGATTATGCGAATTGCAGGAATTATTCAGCGCACTTCACTAATCTTGCTCTCCTCTCTCTAGACGAAGTGAAATTAGCAATTACACACATACAGATGTATACCTTGTTTTTAAATTACAAGATGCATATATGGCAACGGCAATTACACAATTTAAAAAAAAAGTATTTTATTAGTTCATCAGACAGGCAGACGGCCCAGCCAATGAAAAGCAGGCGGTTACCATCGCCTATGGACATTTGCAACACCAAAGGTGCTATAAAGACGCTGCTGCTCTCTTAAGGGCGACTGGAACCTGGTCACTAATGCCGGAACACAACTCAAGGTTGTTATGGCGGCATACTCTACACCAGGGGTGGTTGCCATCCAGACCAACAAATTCCCTACCCAGCCCGGCTGCAGGAATTAGTATTCTTTCTCCGTACCTTCACGGTTTGAATCTGTACTTATCAGGTCAATCGCCTCCCACGTCGGGCCCCCGTCCGTCCCTTCAGCCGTTATTGGCGAGACAAGCAGCGGCTCTGAGGGCCGAGCAACGCCGCGGGGCGGCACTGGTCGCCCCAGTACATACGGCAAAGCCTCCTATATTTGCTGACTACAACAAACAAGTATGGTAAGACATATTTTAGCATTGTTCTTTAATAGTGTTGCAAACAAATGAATGTTGGCTATAAAAAGAATATACATAGATAGTGATAGGAAAATAGTATAAATATATTTAAAAAAATGTAAAAGAAAACGACGATAATGTAAATAGCGTTAAGATGTATAGAGTTTTTGGCGGGAACTGAAAGGACATGTTGTGCTGTGCAGTTTTGTTTTCTAAAAATGTGTAAAATTACTTTAAAATGAACAATAGTTGTAGGATATTACCAGTTTTTGAGCAGTAATTATGTGTTTTGTGAGAAATGTGAACTGTATAGTCAAATGTGGCCTTTTGAGTTGTCACAAGAACTCCGATTAATGGCACTAGCTGATAACCTACAGTTCAGCTGTGCTACACGTAGGTTTAAGAAAATGAAGAAACTACATTGAATCTAAGATCTGGCTTAAAGGCCTAGCTGCCAAGCCATAAAATAAAATAAAAAAAGTTAAGATGGATACATGACAAGTGATAAAAAATATGTAATCAGATAAGTAAATAGCGAATGTAATAGATGTAAGAATGTAAATAAAGAGAAAGAGAAAGCGATTAAAATAAAAAAGAAAAGTAAAAAGGATACAAAAATATATCAAAAACAAATTAATACCCTGAGATAAGTAGGGTGGCTTGGGGAAGTCTTAAAAGAAAACAATTTCTTAAGACAAGTTTATTGCTCGACAGTTCTTACAAGACTTAATTACAATTAAAATTATATTAACACTATTATAACTTATTGCTTATTATTTTCTGATATAATGACTGATCGTTGCGTAGTCAGCAGGTTGATAAGCAGCGGAGTGTCCACCGATTGCTTAACTCAGATCGTGTTTTTTTTTAAGAACTCTAGGGACTCTAGTTCCATACCCTTTTTTTTACAATTGAATTTAGGAAAAATTTTAGAAGTTATACACGCTTATTTGTTATTTTTGTCATTGTGTGTGACATTGATTGAATGATGTTTGTGTTGTGGTGTGCCTACCTCGAGATTAACTTATTATATTAATTTACTCTAATTTTCATACTAAACTTATACTAATGTAGAGTGTATCTGTTGCATGCTGGTTTTTTTTTATTGCATGAGTTCAGCAGACATGCACTTGATGGAAAGCAGTTACCATCGCCTAACTAGTGCCATGTGTGTTGTTTTTTCCGTTTCTGTGTCTGGATTTTTAATTTTTAGGCTCTTTCTGTGTCTTGGTTTGTTTGTGAACTGTATGTATAATGCAATGTGGTGGTAGTGCGCGTTGGTGTGAGTATGTGTGTAACTTTTGTTGTTGGTTGTGTGTTTGTGAGTTTGTTGAGAATTGTTGTAGAAAATTTTCTCTTGGTGTTAGTGATGACAGATTAGAAATGTATTCGGAACGAGAATTTTATTACCACTGAGTGCATGCTTAACGGTATTGTTTGCTTTTGAATCTTTGTCTGTTTTTAAATGCTGTGAATAAAGTATAGTTTGATCTACCAATCACTATTTAGTTGAACCTCTGCTATAGGTAACAATAATATCATAACCATAATCACTGCAGTGCTCGCGTCTACATATGAACGATGTGCGGTGGTCTCAAATTCCATTATTATTTTGTACTGGCTATGTTATTACGTGCGACGTTGTCCGCATTTACTTTTATACTTCCTGAAGGAAATAAAAACGCTACAGCAACGTGAGTGATTATATCCTTACTTCTACTACTTACTCATTTCAGGATAGCTAGTTGGAACGTGCCCGGATCCCGTTGGTGTGGTAGATGCGGTGATAGACTAGTGGGGATCCGCGGCGTCACTCCTCTAAACGCCCAACACGCTAAACAAATGATCATGGCCACAAGGGCTCATAGTATGGACGCACTCTTCCATAGAGTGCCTCTTGCTAAGGTCTATGTGGTCAATAGGAGGGATAAGGAAGGGCTAGGTAAGTTTATACCACACATACTCACTAAACTCACTCGCTCACTCACTCAGTCACTCATTCACACACACATACGCACACACGCTCTAAACCTTACCGCCCATGCCAGAATCATAATAGAGGACGCCATTGACGACTACGTCAGAGAAATCATCACTCAGTCACGATTGGAGCCTGATGTGTTTTGAACGAAGACACACGGACTAATAAAAAACTTTTTGTAGGCGCTAGAATTATTTGCATTAGGTGAACAACGTATAAAATGTATATTCACATCATTTCTTGTAACCTTTGGGATAATACATCGAGGTTGAATCTTCCCTAAGTTCTTACACTTGATGGAAAGCGGTCACCATCGCCTATGGACATTTGCAACACCGAAGGTGCTACAAATACGCTGCTGCTCTCTTAAGGGAAACTGGAACCTGGTCACTAATGCCGGAACACAACTCAAGGTTGTTATGGCGACATGCTTTAGACTAGGGGTGGTAGCCATCCAGTCGGGCAAATGCCCTACCACCTGGCAACTTACAATCACTTGAACACATTCACTCACTATAACATACGAACTTACAATCACTTAAACACATTCACTCACTATAACATACTAACTTACAATTACTTACATTCACTCACTATAATATACTAACTTACAATCACTTAAACACCTTCACTCACTATAACATACTAACTTACAATTACTTACATTCACTCACTATAATATACTAACTTACAATCACTTAAACACCTTCACTCACTATAACATACTAACTTACAATCACTTAAACACACTCACTCACTATAACATACTCACTTACAATCACTTAAACACATTCACTCACTATAACATACTAACTTACAATCACTTAAACACATTCACTCCCTATAACATACTAACTTACAATCACTTAAACACATTCACTCACTATAACATACTAACTTACAATCACTTAAACACACTCACTCACTATAACATACTCACTTACAATCACTTAAACACATTCACTCACTATAACATACTAACTTACAATCACTTAAACACATTCACTCCCTATAACATACTAACTTACAATCACTTAAACACATTCACTCACTATAACATACTAACTTACAATCACTTAAACACACTCACTCACTATAACATACTCACTTACAATCACTTGAACACATTCACTCACTATAACATACTCACTCAATCACGCACACTCACTTGCATACGTCATATATTTAATCAAATGTATGTTTCTATTTTAGGCATTAAACTGGACAATGAATGCAATATAGTGAATGTAGAGTTGGATTCGCCGGCCCACCGGGCTGGTATCCCGCCGCCTGGGAAGTGGGCGGTGACAGAGGTCAACAATAGATCGATTAATCTAATCAAGGTGTGTTATATATTAAAATTCAAGTTCTTATTCAAAATAAGTTCCCCTGGAGAACACTTTTTGAAGGTCATACATATAAGTTAAAATTTAATTTTACTTCCTAGTCTATGTACACCGCTTCGCAACGTGTTATTGCTGTTAAGGAGAAGAAGCTGCACCAAACTTTCAGCAACAGATAAAAATTGTCTTTATTTATCTAGCTCAAATTTCTTTTCTTTTTTTTTTAATAAAATTTCATACAGAAATATTTTACACAATTACTTTTTGAATAATTGATAGAGCTGTAGCAAAAAGTGCATGCTCAGTAAGACAAAGACACAATAAAAGGAAAGAAAATTATTATAATTATATTAATGACATGACATACTAAAATTTTATACTGCAATATATCTCCATAAATTCCTTACATGTTTGGCCAGATAAAAACGTTATACAAAAGATATTATGAGGCTGGGGCGAGCTGCTATGAAAATTGAGTTTTGTTATTTAAGTATTCTTCAATAATGTAGTATCTCATTTTAAGCAAGGTACTTTTTGATTTGGTTTGAAATTTAGTGAAGGGCAGCTCTAACATTTCATTCGGAATCTTATTGACGAAGCGTATACCAACCCTCAAGAAAGAGGACAATACCTTTTGTAATCTAAGAGAAGACAAAATCAGTCTATTATTATGCCTGGTGTTGAAATTGTGAACATCCCTTTACTGATTCTAAATTAGTAGGAATACAAATTATATGGCTGCTACTTAAGAATCTAATACACAAATGTTAAGTTGTGGGTGGGCGTAGTGAATAGGGGGGAGGTATACTTACCCCTACAACAAACCCTAAGGTCCGGAGGTTTTTAAAAAAAATTTAGTTTATAAACATAACCTCACTTATTTTTGTTGTAAAATTGTGCCACTTTTGATAATAACAAACCGTGATTTGAGTTTATGAATGTACTCACGAATTGTTTATGAATGTACTCATGAATTACATATAACCACTAGAACTTTTTGTAACACAAACTGTTTTTAATGTAGAAATATTCTATCTTTGTTGTTGATGGCTCCAACGCCTTAATGTAGAAATAAAGTTTCAAATTTAATTGACGCATAAATACAAATTCATGCTAGACATATATAATCGATTGATTAAAAAGTGACAGTTTTTAGTGTCACTTTTGTTTTTAATGGCTTGGCTAACAAGGTGTGATTATAAAAATAAATTAATCGATATGTCATTAATACTTATCGATTTGTAATTAAGAAATTCGAAATCTTGTAGCTCTAGATTTAGAATTAATTAATATATTGTTTTATATAATTTTCGGAAATCGATATATTTCTATGAAAAAAAATGATAAATATTTTTGTTTGCCGCCTTTATTGCCCCTTTTATTGCCGCCATTTTATTCCTTTTCTCTAGTAGTTGAGTGAATGTGCTTTCTTCTGTTAATTTTTGATTTTACGACGACTTGTGCTGTGTTTTATAATAATTTAGTTTTACTATTTATTTTATACACAAACAGTCGGTTATGTTAGGTGATATTCAGACCACAGCGCACGAGCCGAGCGAGCGAAGCGAGCGTGCCGCGGCAGCGGCCGGCGAGTGCCAGAACCGACTGTAACCATTTACTATTTTTTTTGTACACACAGACAGTTAGGACGCCTTGAAAGTCTCATATGAAACATTTGTTTTATTTATCAATTTAGTGGACGACTAGCAAGTTGGCTTTTAATATGACAATGAATCAATATATTAATGATATCAATTTTATTATTAAATACACTGTTGAATTTTTTTTAAATATTGGTTAAATATAAATTAATGCGATTACGTTAAATTAATCGTCTTTATTGGTCGCCATTTTGAATGGTTACTCTTGTAGTGTATATAAATGGTGCTCTACTGTGTTTTTTCTTCATTTTTATCCAATTAAGCTGGTTTTTGGGTTATTTTGGCTCTCTTTATGTTGATTACTGGCTTTTTTTTTTACTTTGAAAGGATTTTTCAATTTCGGACCTGTGATAGAAGTGTAACTTTAGTGAAAAAATCAGTGAAAATAAGTGAGGTTATGTTTATTAAAAAAAAAAAATTCTAGATCTCCGGACCTTAGGGGTTGTAGTAAAGGTAAGTATGCCTCCCCCCCTCCCCACTTCACCACCACACTACTTAAAATTCCTGTATTAAGAAGCTATAGATTTACCAATTATATTATTCAAAATATATTGGCAGGCGGACCGTCTTAGTTCCGATTTCCTTAAAGCGTTCCCCAAGAGACTCCCGAGGGCCGAGGTTGTAAAATGACCTTACGGCTCTTTTTTGTAAAACAAATGCAGTGTCTAAGTCTATATATATATATATATATATATATATATATATATATATATTCGTTAGGGTAGCGCAAAAAACCGACTATTTTGGTTTTTTTTTGAGTCTCGAGTGAAAAAATGTTTGTTTTTGATGTTTTAAGAACATCCTCGAATAACAGCTCAAAAAAAAAATTTAAGAGGTCGCTCATAAATTTTTAAATTTGCTAGTGCATTACTTGCTCGACAAAATCTTAAAGTAATGACACTAGTACATTAAAAAAATATGAGCGACATTTTAAAGTTTAAATTTTGAACTGTAACTTTCAGAAACGTATTATTTTTTGGTCTATAAAATTATACTGTAACGAGAAGAAAATTTGAATAAAAAAAAACAGTTATTGGCGATTTTTGAAATCTTAAAAAATTTGGAGCGACTTCTTAAATTGTTTTTTTAGAGCTCTCCTTTGGAGGGAATTCTTAAAACATCAAAAACTATCATTTTTTCACTCGACTAAAAAAAAGGAGTTTTTTTGCGCCACCCTAATATACGTATATATATATATATATATATATATATATATATATATATATATATATATATATAAATATAAATATATATACACACATATATATATATATATATACACACACACATACATATATATATATATATATATATATATATATGTATATAAATATATACACACATACATATATACATATATATATATATATATACACACACACACATATATATATATATATATATATATATATATATATGTATGTATATACATACATACATACACACACACGTCGTTTTTGACGATATATTGTTACTTTTGTTTGCGTATAATACATGTAGTGTGGTGTGATACAAATAAAGCTCATTATAATATAGTAAACCCTAATTACTTCAAGAAACCAGACATTAAGCTTTACAGTAATATTGATGATTTTATTCTAGGGTGGTGAAGAAGAGATGAACAGACTAAGCGCGCACGGCACAGAAGTTTTAATATTAATACAACCCTCCCCACTGGTAAAGAAACTTAGGGCAGCTTTGAAGGGTAGCAAAAATATACTAGGCTTAAGATAAAATTACAGAATTCGGCTCGAAGGACCAAAAAATGTATGGAGCGTGCAAATCGCGTGCCTTAGTCGAAAATTGGGCATGACGTTCCAGGTACTAATATCATCTATTTAATTTTATACATATAACCGAAGAAGTTCGCTATCTCGATCGCACATTACCACATTTTTAAGATATAGATTGATAAAATTGCTTACGACAAATCTGTATTACACAAATCTTAATAATTAAATTATTAATTATTGTCAGATAGGCTTTTTCACAAACTACCTACATTTACAAATAACAATTAGAACCATAAATTACTATATGAAACGTTAATTGAAACCATATTTAGTTGTGTTTTATTCGAATTGAATATTAGTATAGAAAACAGTCAAGTCATTAGACTTCGGAACAAGTAAGATACTCTTGTCGTTAATGGGGATTGTTCAAAAAAAATTACTCTCTGATTTTATATTTTTGTTACGTAGAATAGGGTATTTTAAGATACTAATTTGAATATTTTTGTGTTTTAAGTGTTAGTTTTTTTTTAATTCAATATTGAAAAAAATTCTCCGATGACGTTATTAGGGACAAGTTTACATTAATTCCTTTGCCTATAAATTTAAACTAAAAAACCTGCAGTTTTTTTTAAATTCAATATTGAAAAAAATTCTCCGATGACGTTATTAGGGACAAGTTTACATTAATTCCTTTGCCTATAAATTTAAACTAATAAAACCTGCTAATCATAGTAATCTGTGCTACTATTTAAATGTCACCGTCTTTACTCATTACATATCGTGATCATTTTAGTGTGGCCAGCTTAGCAATTTTGTCGCTATGTTTATAATTTTTCGTGTTCAACCATTATTATTTTCTAAAGTTATCGGTAAATTATTTAAAGTGACCTTTAGTGAAAAATCAATCTTACAGGGTTTATATTGAATAATATACACCTATAATTTAACACCATTCATTGATTACTAGGCAAAAAATACAGTTATTCTATTAGACATCGCAATAACATTACTTTCTTTATTTGTAATAAAATATTCTTTTCGCGATTAAAACATTCGACCATTAAAATACTTTGATTTGGTATCACATTTAGGTTATCATTTTTAATCTCTGGTGCCTATACATGATTCATTATCCAATGATGTTGTCAATGCAGTTAGAATAAAAAGGTTGTATTGTCAGTTTCAATTGAGGGGAGGAGGGTGGGGTCGTTAGTAAGACTTAAAAATCTCTCAGATGTTGGGACGGCACTTCAGAGGTAAAAACTTAGTATCTCAGAGTGACGGTCACGGGAATTCAGTGCATTTTCACCTCACCCCAAAAGTGCCTACAGAAGATTTTAACTTCAAAAATCATTGCGACGTTCGATAAAGCCTTTTTTAAGTCAATGCGTTGGAAATTAGTTTCATACACACGTGTGTGTATTTACAAAAAATTAAAATTTTAGTGATTTCACTATTAGCAACCTGGCAACATTGGGTATATCGCTTTAGATCAGCGGTTAATGCGACATTTCTGAATTCTAATATTATTAATTACAATTCATTTCGTCCTTAGAAAATAATTCTGGAATCATGCGACAAAAAAGTAAAGTGTTTTATTATTGAAAATATATTAAATATTTTCTTTTAAACATGGCCGGATTTCCGCATACGAGTGTCAACATTGTAAAAGCTGATTCGCAAAACCTACCTAAAGTTGACAATGTCATGTTATTAGAGTAAATAGCTTCCAGTACATAATATTGGAGAAATAAGAGTTAAAATCCTGATGTAAGTAGTTTTGCGAACGTGTCTAAATTCATCCTGTTCGTCCATATCAAGATTCTATCAGACGCCGCTACTTCCTTTTAGAACATGTGTATTTTATTACTATTACTATCTGTAAATTTCATCCATGTAATAAAACCAGTAATGTTAATTACTTATTTAATTGATAGATGATGATAAATGTATATTTTGTGTTGGAGTCGAAATTCGTCTAAAATGTGCACCTGTTTTATTCAAAAATGTCACTAATTTATTAGAAACTGACCAATTATTAGAAAACGATTAATATAATATTAATTACTTATTTGATAATATGGAGCAATCAAATAACCAACAACCTATATTTCTTTCTTATTAATTTATAATACAAGTAAAGTGTCTCATATAAATACTGTAATATTCAGAGCCTGGGAGAAGAGAAACAACGTTTTCACTTGTAAGGTTTTAATCCGAACTGAGACTGTATCACAAATATATAACTACCCTCTTTTTCACGACTATTAATACACTACAATCCTCCCCACATATTTTAGACCACACTATACATTATACATACTTAGAACTACAATATTACAAACTTAAATGTCATTATTTATATTTTTGATCATTTATATTTCAATTTCAGAATTTATATTTTTGACCTCTCAATCGGCACTGCCTAACGGGACGCTGAGGCAATGTTGGCTCGTTTTGGCAAGGTTCACAGGGCTCAGACTCCGATGTGAGACCCTCTCCTGCGTCGGATTCTTCCGTCTGAGGCTCACTGGACGCATCATTGTGTTCAACAGTTTCTACATTAGATTCCTGAATGACATTCGCTACTGGTAAACGTGGAACGTCACTCTCAGGGCACGGCAGAACAAGGGAACTCCTTGACCTGCGTTTCAACTGATCAACGTGTCTATGAACTGGATTGCCGCCATCGCCAATTACTTGTAAATTCGAAGGACCCAATGACTCTCCTACGGTTCCCGGAAGCCACTTGTCTCCCTTAAGATATTGCCGATACCACACTGCCTCACCCTTCTCGAATTTCCTAGACGCACCTCCAGCATCATCAACTTGACGCTGTTGCACTTGCCTCATTCGCCTTTCACGATCAGGCTTTAGGGCATCTAACCTAGTACGCAATCCCCTGCCTAACATCAGCATAGCTGGACTCTCACCTGTGGAAGTGTGTTGCGTGTTCCTATAGTATAATAGAAATGTGTTTAAGGCTCTTGTTACGTTAACCTTTTCAAAGTTAGCTTTTTTTTATAACGCGTTTTAAGGTTTTAACAGCATTTTCTGCAGCACCGTTGGACGAGGGATGATACGGTGCCGTGAAAATGTGTTCTATGCCGTTTCTGTTAAGAAATACTTTAAATTCTTGGCTGGTGAAAGGTGGACCGTTGTCTGATACAATTTGCCGCGGTAAACCCCATCTACTCCAGAGCTCATTTAATCTCTCTATTGTACTAGATGCTGCTGTACTAGGAACGTTAAATATTTCTAACCACTTAGATGTAGCATCGATTACGACTAAGTATAATTTTCCGAAGATAGGACCCAAGAAATCTAAATGTAGCCGTGTCCAAGGGCGGGCTGGCCAAGCCCACGGGACGGGCGCTTGTCGTGGCGGTGCGTCCGCCTGTGATGCGCATACTTCGCAAGCTCGACACATTTGTTCAACTGCTTCGTCAATACCGGGCCACCAAGCATAGCTGCGCGCTAGTTAGTGCCTTGGACTTAACAATGCCCATATGAGGTTCATGCAATAGTTTCAAAACCCTGTCCCTGCATTTTTCCGGAATAACCACCCATCCCATCCTCGTCGCCAGTGTAATATTCAGAGCCTGGGAGAAGAGAAACAACGTTTTCACTTGTAAGGTTTTAATCCGAACTGAGACTGTATCACAAATATATAACTACCCTCTTTTTCACGACTATTAATACACTACAAATAAAAGAACAGACATAGGATTGCACCACTGTCCTGACCATTGTATAGTGTGTTTGATTTCTAAGGTATCTTATAGGTCTGACCATATACAACAACTTACCGGAAAATATTAAACTCTCCAGTACTTTTAAATATATTCACTTACACATACAGCTTAAAAAGTGGCTAATCGAGCACATCTTCTAAAGCTTGAAGGATTTCATGGAATATGAAGATTTGTGACAAACACCTTATTCATTGTAAATCTCTTAATAATATCTTATCTATCTTAATAATCTTGATGTGTTACATAGTTACTAATATGTAGATTTATGAGTTAAATAATGAATATGCAAATCATTAAACAGACAATTTATATCAATTGTTTTTTCAGGTCATCCAGAAAGAAGCCATTATCTAGCCACAACAACTTTTCTGTACAAGCAAGGGTTATGCTTGAACATAGAACTTTATATGAGTTATGCACTGCAGTTTACATGAAAACTTTAAAAAGATAGAGAAAATACCAAATATTCATCATCATCCAAGCGTTAGAAAATACCAAATACTAGCCTGCAGAAAAAAGAAATGGATAAAACTGAACATTTCTGAAAAGATTATATGTCCTAAATTATTATTAATAAGTGTTTTAAGTAAATAAACAAGTTTAACTGCTAAAAGTTATTTAATATTTCATGTTACAAAATAACAAGTCAAAAGATATATCAATCAATTCATATATAAATATATGGCACTCACATATTTATAACTCACAATAGTTTGCTTTCAGTATAGAAAATCATCGAATTCTTTAACTCTTAATGTGAACTCTTAAGCTATAAGCTATATAGTCATTACCTTCTATGTTCATAAGTCTTCAGACAAAATAAAACTGAAATATTTTATGGAGGAATGTTAAATATTCATAATTGTTTACATGAATTATAACTACTAACATCTAGATTTATGTATATATAAAATTAAATTATTCAAAATAGCCATCCTCGTTTTCAATTAATAAGCTTTAAAGGTGTGGGCCATTCTTCTAGGATGGTTCAAATCTTTTCAATAGGAATCATTTTTGATTTATTGATATGGGCTCGCTTGAGATAAATTCAGATTCTAGTAAATTTTCTGTATGCCATTAGCTCTAATCCAGTTCATAAAGAATAATCCAAAGAATTCAAGTCAGAGTTCAACCAATTTTAGATAGACTTACCTTTATGGGAGGGTGCAGAGTCCTGTTGGAAAATCCACTGCTATCCAGCGAATACAGTATCACTTGATGGTTAAATCGTTGCTTCCAATGTCATTTTGGAAATGTTGCGCCTTGAAGTGACCTCCTCATAGGAAACACCTCATCAAACCATTACACTTCCCTGATGAATGCGCTGGACATTGTGTACAGAAGGTTGGACGCATTAACTTCTGGCGTAAGCCGTATTACCGTACTAAACTTTTCTTCCACTGTGATGATCTTCTTATTGATAAACAGGTTATTTTTGGATCGTATCTCTTGAAAAGGTTTCGACATCATTTCAACCGCAGTTTACGAAAACGCTCGTTTATATTAAGCACTTTTCTTTGAATTTTAGTTTAAGATCATATTTAAGCATTTAGTATACAGATATTTGCTAAATATTGGTCTGAAGAGCTAATTTACATATTTTTATTCTGGAATACGTCGAATGAAATGTTTGTTTATGTTATGTTCTATGACGTAACAATGACATAAAAAAGAAAATGTCGGTCGTTTTGTGTTTTAAAACTGAATGGCTACGGTATTCATATGCATTTCACCAGATGTTAATGACGTCATAGGATTTAGTAAGGTCAAATAAAGGTCAAACGCATTCCTTACAAAATACAAGGAAATCGTACGTTTTTTGGAATTTTAACTAGACAGAAATGATTAGGAACACTGTTCCTCGAAATGGTTTTTCAAATAGCTAAATTGAAAAAAAGTGAACAATCCCCATTGGTCAATTTTGGTTTTTGTACAATTTTGTAAACATTTGTGATGGCGTCTTACAAGAACCAGATTTACATATTTCTAAAGTAATTTTGTATAAACATTCGTTTTTTATATTAATGCACAATTTATATAAAAGTTTAAATTATAAATGTTTATATAAATTCTCGCTCGTTAAGGTGAAATTTAGTTTTGATGAAAGTTTCTTCGGAAAATTGTGATAAAAAATTGTACTGATTTACACCCTGTATATTGAAGTATATAAATTATTATGCACATACTTTTTGTGAGTATACTGTATATATACAATTTTGTTAACATTTAAAAAGTCTTAAAATCTAAATGTGAATTTAATTACTCTTTGGAATAATTCACTTTTATAGTACTTTGGAATTAATATCATTAGGTATATTAAACCTAATAAATTGGCGCACAACGTGGTGCCAAGATGTCCATTTAAATTATCAATGGACGATACCGAGACGTTTAAACGATCGAAAGAAACACAATCGAGTAAACAATCGATTCACTTCTGTCTAGACTCATACTCGTAAGTCGCGTTGATTCATGAGCACCCGTAGATTATCACTCGAAACCATCGTCTGTGAATGAAAACATTCGAAATGTTTTTGAATATTGAACATATCTTCTACATTTATAGCTAATTGTATATATTATAAAACTTTCTTATACACATACTTTTGTGAGTGTACAGTATATACTTGTTTTATAAAATTTTGTAAACAGGTCAAAATGAACCCCACGATCACGAAATGAACTACTTATACTGATTTATTAAATTTTATACTGTTTCGTGATTAATATCGTAAGGTTACATATTTACACTGCATATAGTACACAAATTTTTATACACATTTACGAGTATACAGTAAGTATAATTAATCTTATTTTGTACAATTTTTTAAACACTAAAATTACCTCGATCCCGAAGTAGGTAAATTAAAATGCTTTTTGGTATATTTAATGTTACATTAATTGAAATTTATACTATTTCTTGATTAATTTCGTAAAACTACTAAATTGGCGACCAACATTCGGATATACACTGCACATAGTAGCCAACTTTTTTATACCCATTTATGAGTATACAGTATATATACACACATTTTATACAATTTTGTACACATTTTAAAATTAACTCTTATGTCCAAGTAAATTAAACTGACATTTGGGATTACTGTAGTTATATTGACTTTTATTCTATTTTGTGGTTAATATCGTAAGGTAGCTATAATATTGGCGACCAACGTATTTTGCATTGCATTATTATGCAGTGCAAAATATTAAATATAATATAATATTAAAAATGCTGTCTACCATATTTGGTAGACAGCATTTTTATATATATTTATGAGTTCGTTTCAACTTATTTTATACAATTTTGTACACATTTTAAAATTAACTCTATGCCCAAGTAAATTAAACTGATAGTTGGGATTACTGTAGTTATATTAATTTAAAATATACTATTTCGTGGTATATATCGCAAGGTAAAGTATTCAAAGCTAATGAATTGGCAACCAAAATACGAATTTACACTTTATATAGTACTCAAAATTTTATAAACCGCTATGAGTATACAGTAGGTAACTTATTTTTTACAATTATGTACACATTTTAAAATGAACTCTATCCCGAAGTTAATTAAAGTGCTCTTTGGGATAATTTTACTTATATCGATTAATTATTTCGTTATAAATATTGCAAGATGCACCTAATGTTATTACAGACATTTTTTTTTGTAATATATAATGGATCTCTTGATTTTTTAATAAATAGCTATTAATATGAAAGTAGGTATCTAGTGTCTGGCCAATGAAAAAAGTATGGACTAAAAAAGCGTGGCAAAAAAATATTAATATGGCAACTCCTAAATGATCATAGAGTAAATAAGAATGATAAAACAGCATCATATAGCCCGCCATAACTTAGGGGGCGGCGACTGTTAATTACGTGAGGCGTTTTGAGGGGGGGGGGGGGGGGGGGTCAAATCGAATCTGATCTAATCATACTTTGGGAGAGGAAGATTTTGCCGAATATCACGTAATATTTTTCCGAAAGAAAATGTGTCAAATTGCGAGGAAATTAGGTTAAATAAAATAACAATCTGCTCGTAAAACTTCAAGTTAAAATTTTGTTGCGATTCGTTTTGCCACTTGTCCGTTGCGATTCGTTTTTCAACTTGTCCGTTGAAGTTTCACTTCTACTATGTGTCCCAGCACAAATTTCGATTTTTCGCAGGTTTACTGTAAATTATGATTTGGTTAGGTTAGGTATATTTTAATTAATGTATTTTTTATTTAAACATATTTTATTTTATCAAACAAAAAAACTGAATTCGATCCGCAACCAATAAAAACATCGATAGTCTACACTAACATTATGCCGCCTCTCACCACGTCTAGTCTAAATTTATGCCGCTCCTCTACGCGGCCGTAACGCTTTTTCGTGACAGAAAAATATCCCCCCGTCTATATAGCAGTTTCACTTCAATAAAACATGTTTCGTCATTAAATATGGCTGAGTCATACATAATAGTGTTTACCGTGGTTTTGCGAATGTCACAAAGGAGCATAGGTAGTCACATAGCACATCGATCACTTAGACGCCACCGGCAACTAAACGCGCAACTCCATGACCGTTGCAGCGTTCGCCGTTTAGATTTACTTAACTAATATTTCCTTAAGTTTTCGCGACTTGTATACATAATAAAACTACGTTTTAACGGTTTTAAGCGCGGTAATTTTATTTGATTTTAGTTTTTCCGACGTTTCGGCCACTTTTCAGTGCCCGTCTTCCGTGATCACGGCCACTGAAAAGTGGCCGAAACGTCGGAAAAACCAAAATCAAATAAAATTACCGCGCTTAAAACCGTTAAAACGTAGTTTTATTATTTACTTAACTAGTTGGTCGAAATTCGACCATAATTAATTTAATTGATAAGTTTGAACATTATCAAGATTCTGTTGTCAAAGCCTACTATAATCACAGATTTCGCCAAGACTACACTGGCCACGTTCCACTAGAGACTTACAACGACCGCGATCTTTCCCGTTCCACTTGCTTGCCGGTGTTTCAATCGTAAACCCAAGTGGAATGGTTATTCGACCCACCTCTTAACATGGGTCGTTGTGAGCGTTGTGTGATCGAAAATGATGACGTTATTAGTGACGTTTTCGCCACGACCACAACGACCGCGGTCGCCTTGTGGAATGGCTAACGGGGTATTTTGGGCGTTGTGAACTACTAACGCAACGCCCTGACTCTTAATTTGACTTTAACAATAAACAAAAGAGTATATATGCATGTGTGTGTCAAACACATGGTAGGTATAGTGTATGTAATTTTTAGTTTTTTTATCGATTTAATGTATTCTTTATGCATAATTTTAAAAACATATTAGCATTCGTCGCTTATTCTTTATATAAACTATAAGTGTGCGAAATTTCGTACTCCTCCGTCCGAGCAATTTTCGTAAGAAGGGCTACAAAGTTTTTGCTTCACGTATTAATATAATGATTTCAATGCATTTACAGTAGAGACACACATTTTTAAAAATCTCACGTGAGATTGGGGTTTGGGATTGAAACAAGTCTCACGATATCTCACCAGTCGGAAAATCGTCAAAAAGGCCTCACGTAATTAATGTACGCTCCCTTATCTGTGAAATGTTAAACTAATTTGAAATAGTAAATTTTCTTTCATTTCATTGTCCAGATTGTAGTCAGTCATATTTGTTAAGGGGATCTTGGATGTAGATTCCGTGGCGACAGTCAAAAGATTATTGTCAATAAAGCAATAGCTATTAGTTTTAATTTATTATTAATCTTCATGTGATTTTATTTACATAATTATATTTAGGTATTAAGAAATATTTACATGTCAAAAGGTGTAAGTCAGTTGGGGTAAGTGTGACTAAGGTGATAAAGTGCAGTTATCGCAACATAAACTAATAATGATGTTATGGTTTTTTAATTAATATAATCAAAATTATAATATTTCGCTTCTATACCCTCTCCAATCAGTTATTTTACTTTTGACAGCACAATGAAGGTTCAACTAGTAATGTCCTAATGCATTATCGACTCGATTTGTTATAAAAATCGATTTCATTTATAAATAATTTTTAATCAATTTAACTTATCTATTTATTTTTGCTGAAAGTACTATATCGTGTAATAAATATACCCACATTTCAATTAACATATTCTACATGTATTAAATTAGCCAATAAAACGGCCTTTATAATAATTGCGGTATTATTTTTCTTTGAAGTAGAACATGCCAGGTGGTAGGGCATTTGCCCGACTGGATGGCTACCACCCCTGGTCTAAAGTATGTCGCCATAAGAACCTTGAATTGTGTTCCGGCATTAGTGACTAGGTTCCATTCTCCCTTAAGAGAGCAGCAGCGCATTTGTAGCAACTTTGCTGTTGCAAATGTCCATAGGCGATGGTAACCGCTTTCCATCAAGTGGGCCGTCTGCCTGTCTGCTGATCATTTTTAATTTTAAAATCGGTTACTACTACGATTTATTTACGTATAGTGTCGATGGTTTAATAGTCTGTGCGTTACATGACGCACAGAACATCGCTATTACGTCACCCACAACGACAAAGTACGACAATTATGTCATTTTTTCCATGTGGGTGAAGCTGTGAAGAAATATGTAACTTGATAGACGTGCAAACGTTAAAAGTAAAATAAACGCTTGGAAAGAATATAAAAGTCGTGTATTTGTCTTTTTCTTGAAGCATATTTTTCACAAGTGAAATGATAAAAACAAATCTTTGCTGACAAACTTTTACACTTTATATCTACTTCCTATTCTATGTACACCGCTTCTTAACACATTGATAACTTCTTAACATATCTTGCATACCACAACATTTACAATATCGACTACCTATGCGATGTCACATCCCTAGAATATTGTCATGTTCAGCTGTCCGAATTATTAATAACTAGCTTCTGCCCGCGACTTCGTCCGCGTAGAGTAGTTAAAAAAAAAGTTTGGTCTCAGCGTGATGATATTTAGCCTATAGTCTTCCTCGACAAATGGACTATCTAACACTGAAAGAATTTTTCAAATCAGACCAGTACTTCCTGAAATTAGCGCGTTCAAGCAAACAATCAAACTCTTCAGCTTTATTATAAGACAAAGTAAATTAACGGATATGAATATATGTTTGTACTCTTTAAGGCCACTGTGAAAATTGCCCCACTTGCCCTAACTGTGTTATACGTAATTCGAAACGCACACATATCTTAACAAAACTTGTGACATACAATAAATAAAATTAATTTGAAATGGAAATATTTGTTTTATTTGATGTACCACTGACCAAAAATATCATCAAAGTGATTTTTACTATCATATTTTATTTCAATAAAAATATATAAAGTGCGGTTTCGAAGTCGAAAATTGAAACAATATCAACATTATCGACCGGCTTGCTATGTAATTTAATTTTTGTGATCCATACGTTCCATACTAATAACATCAAACAGTAACCTGAACTGTTCAGAGCCAAATCGTTCGTCATTGAATTCGTCAAAGCAAAGAATATTGTCAAGAAACCTCAATTTTTTCAACAACTACATACAAGAATACGCATACCATTAAGTAATAACAGATGGACCAAATTAAAAATGTTGAGTGAAACCCTGAGCGAGTCGTCTGCAATAGAAAATATAGTATTGAAATAAAGGAAATGCATAATATTATGGCACATACATAGACGTCAAATTAGCAGTAAAAGCAGCATATATAAAAAGGAAAGGAGTGTATAAGGAAGTGTTGTTTTTTAAATTTTAAGACTTTTAGATAGTGTTCCTGTGAAATCTATTATTTTTTTCTTATTTTTTATTTTAAGTTTCGTTTATAATGTATATTTTATAAGTTTATATGTTTTAAGCTTTTATTTTTAACTTCGTATTATATTTTTAGAGTATAATGCCCGTATCCTCTCATGGAGCCAGCCACCTGAATGTGGCAGATATCGGAGAAACTTTCGTGCGATGCCAGCAATGTTCCCAGGAGCGTTTTTTCAAAGGGGAGAGAGGTTTAAAAATCCATATATCAAAAACTCATAAACCTGTTCAAACAAATACCATTTCAGAAGCCACTGTCCTGGACGTAAACCCTCAAAACCCCAAAAATTTGCCATTTTACCTGTGTCTTAGCAACCACAAAGAGCATACAACTATCATCAAACGTATACCTCGAGGATCCAGAATTGCGGTTGCTGAGAGTTTGTCAAAAACAATCAGGACGGTCTTGTCTGAAAACTCTAAACGCGCTTGGGAACTTCTTCTAAATTTACCCTATAAAATTCTACATACATCAACAAACTTCGAAAATTCGCTTACTTCGAAAATTAAATCAAATTGCACCAACGAAACTATACATACAAATGATCAGTACAGTTTAATTAACAGTTTCCAACACGATAAGAAATACTGCCACAGAGCACCATTCAAATTAGTCGAGAGCCGCATTGCTGACGGCGACCTTAGCGGCGCCGCACGTCTGCTTTTCTCCGAAGACAAAATAGCATCCAATAACGCAGAAACGCTTGCGACCTTAAAAGATAAACATCCACCCTCAGCAACAGACCTCCATCTACCTGAAGAACCCAATATTTTAAACTCATTTTTGTATGCATCTAAGGAGGATGTGCTAAAAGCTATTGACTCCTTTAGACCCGGTTCTGCAGGAGGTCTCGATGGCTTGACACCACAACATTTAAATAAACTACGTATCCGGGAAGTCTAAACTACGTATCCGGGAAGTCAGGGAACAACGTTGGGACTAAACTACGTATCCGGGAAGTCAGGGAACAACGTTGGGACAGAACGTTGAGGGATATCGAGCCAACTCACCAGGCATACTGGAAGCTGGCTAGAGCTCTCAAATCAGACACCCTTACTGTCATACCCGCGCTAGAAAGAGCCGACAACACCGAGGCGTTCGATGATGAGGAGAAGGCCGAGTGCCTTGCTCAGAGTCTAGAGCTTCAATGCTCCCCCACTACGCAAAACGTCGACCAGTCACACCTGACGGAGGTAGACTCCGAGGTCGAACGTAGATCCTCCTTACCAGCGGAAACCACACTCGACACGGTCACGGTCGAAGAAGTGCAAGATCTGATCAAGTCTCTCAAACCGCGAAAGGCCCCAGGGACCGATGGCATCAACAATCGCGTTTTAAAACTCCTACCCGCCCATCTAATTATAATTCTAGTGAGCATCTTCAATGCCGCCATAACAAACTGCTCCTTTCCCGCGATCTGGAAGGAAGCAGATGTCATCGGTATTCACAAGCCGGGAAAACCGGCTAATAAACCGTCTAGCTACCGTCCAATCAGCCTACTGAGCGCACTCAGCAAGCTTTACGAGAGGGTCATCCTCTCTCGACTTAGAGATTTTGCCTTCAGCAAACATCTAATACCCGATGAGCAATTTGGCTTCCGTGCCAGACACTCATGCGTCCAACAGGTGCACCGCATCACGGAGCACATATTATCTCACTTTGCCCATCGCCCCCGCCCTATAGGAACAGCCGCACTGTTTCTAGACGTAGCAAAAGCCTTCGACAAGGTCTGGCACAACGGCTTGATTTACAAGCTGTACCAGTTCGGTATGCCAGACAGACTCGTGCTCATCTTGCGAGACTTCCTCCTAGGTCGTAGCTTCCGTTTTCGAGTGGAGGGAACGCGCTCGTCCCCTCACCCACTCACAGCCGGTGTACCACAGGGCTCGGCCCTGTCGCCACTACTCTTCACGCTGTACACCAGCGACATCCCAAAAACTCCAGATGTGGAGTTGGCCCTCTTTGCGGATGACACCGCACTCTATACATCAGATCAAAACCGACAAATGGCTTGCATCCGGCTGCAGACAGCTGTCACAGAACTAGGCGAATGGTTTCGCAAATGGAGGATAGAGGTAAACCCGGAGAAAAGCGCAGCAATGTTCTTTTCCCCGGGCACGCTTCGCTCCCCCAAACGCGCTAGCCTTCGCCTAAAAACCATTTCGCTCTATGACCAACAAATCCCCTGGGCAAAGTACACCAAATATCTTGGTGTCACCCTAGATCGGAACTTGCGCTTCAACGAGCATATCACTATAGTCCGAAATAGAGCGCGATTTGTGATGGGTCGTTTAGCACCCATGATAGACAAACGAAGCAAAATGTCCCTCAGACACAAGCTTACTCTGTATAAAACATGCATCCTCCCGATCATGACATACGCGAGTGTGGTATTCGGCCATGTCAAGCCTGCCCTTTTAGATAAACTGCAAATCGTGCAGAATAAATTCATGCGCAGAGCCGTCGGTGCTCCCCTCTATATGCGTAACGTCGACCTCCACCGCGATCTGGAGCTTCCCTCCATCAAAAACTACATTACGTCGCTCTCGCGTAAGTATTTCGATCTCGCGCCGCACCATCGAAATCCGCTCGTCGTGTCCGCGTCCGATTATAAGCCTCGTCGAAAGGCTCTTGTGCGACGACCGCGTAACGTCCTGACGGACAGAGTCGACGTTATTACGAAACGACTGGCCCGGATCAGTCCGCCCACAGGGACGCTAGGAGACATAGCTCACCCCACAGGATAGACTAGGCGTGTTGCTGGGAAGTTTCTTTCGCCGTTTCTTCTCTCCCAGCCATAACACGTTGCGAAACGGCAGTAAGATAGCGTAGGCCACCGCAAACCACCGATCCCGGCCCGCCGTGATCCTTCCCTTCGGGCTTTATATTACCCGTCGCCCGTTCTCAATTAGTATTTTGTGTCGCCCTATGGTGGGCATCATTAAATTCATTCCCCATTCATGGCAACAGTCCAGCCGAGGTAAAACTCCTTAGGGAGCTCCCTCGAGCAAGTTGCCCCCCCGGGCTCGAGCGCCTTCGCTTCGCGAAGGCACTCGCCCCAAAAACCCCGGTAAAGTTGTAAGGTCTTCGGACCAACAACATAAAGTCAAGTCCAATAAAAAAAAAAAAACAACATTTAAAAGACCTCACGAGTGGCGGTAACGGTCATGCTGGCGAGATACTCCTGCAGGATCTAACAGCTTTAATCAATCTCATGCTCTCAGGCCGGGTTCATAACGATATTTTAGATGTACTTTACAGTGCCAACCTTTGTGCACTTAAAAAAAAAGACGGCGGTATCCGCCCAATAGCCGTCGGCAAGTCTCGCTCCAGACGCGTCCGGAATCAGTCGATTTTTCAAGTGCTCCGCGGTTTTTAATTCATAAAAATAGGTTTTTTAAGTGATACACACCCGTGTGTTATATCAAACTGTGCGCGCGAGTGAGGCGCACACGCCAGTGCCTTTGGTTAGTTCGTGAGTGAAAGAACGGTGAAGTTATTCACGAAAAACAAAACTTAAAATCAGTTTTTTGACCGGCGCTCGGTTTTTTGATCGGGCCGAAGAAAAACTGTGAATAGGGCAAGGTAGGCCCTAAGGACCCGCATCGCCCCTGCGAGTTTGCCTTCGAGCGCGTGAGAAACGGACGAGCTACAACACCGAAAAGGCGCCGCACGTGGTCACCACGTGGCACCAACTTCGCCAATTCTCGTCCAATCTTCGCGCTCGATGTGTCAGAAGACGCGGGGCAACTTGGCGAGCACGAAGACATATCGACTGCAGCCGCCCGAGTTATAGTGGAAAAGTTATTCAAGATATACTGCGAAAACGCAAACCTGAAAACGTAGAAAAAATTCTATATCTCGGGAAAACGATCGAGGACACCTAGTTTTTACTACACAGCAAGACGACAATTCAGAAGCCTCAACAATTGACACCAGCGCGGTTCCTGCGCCGCTCATAAAAAACGAGCTACAGCGATTTTTCTGAAAAACGAAAAACCGCAAACTCGCTCAATAAGTGACTCAGAGGAAACATCAGCAAGTCGTCGCCTTGGCTACTCATCGGACATCTCTTAACCGTAAGAAACAGATTTTTAGCTCTTATAGTTTTCAAAATTTTTACTTTAGTTCATTTAAAATTGAGAGTTCCGTAACTAGACTAATATTAACTTCGCGTGGGTTTTAAGAACAGTAGTAGATGCGCCCCGTGGCGCTCTACAAGCTCATATTTTTTACAAAAAAAATTTCAGTACAAAATTTTCCACCAGACAAGAAAAACTAAAAATCTGTTTATTAGTCAATAGTTCTTTTTAGTATTAGTTTTTGTTCAATGTTTATGCCGGGATTCGTGGAGACGGAAATCTAACAGGCGAGAGATATTTTTTCGGAATTTTAGACTTGATACTGGAATTTATAGAATAAATTCTTTAGTTTTTTAGTTTTTTCTCATTTGTTTTAGTTAAAAAATTTAAATATAACTTTACCAATAAAAGCACGACAAGATTTCTGACCCACCGACCCCAAACTCGGGCTAATTCGGACCGGTAGTTCCCGAGCAATCGAGTTTTTTCTTTTTTGGCCGCCATCTTGGAAAATTTTGAAACTCTAATTGCTCGGAAACTATTGAGCGGAAAAAATCGGGGTTTTGATAGTAGACCTTAGGGGCCTGAGAACCATCTGTTCCGACCAAAAACCCAACACCGATTTTCGGGTTGGATTTTAAAGTCTTGCGGACTAGAACTCCCCGGGGGCTCTCAGGAGAGCCCAAACTCCGACTTTTTCGGACCGGAAAAGGCCGAGTTTTCGGACTTTAAAAATTGACTGCCGCCATCTTGGATTTCTTCGAGTCCCAATATCTCGGGAACTATTGACCTCACAGGAGTGAGACTTCTTTTGGGGACATCAGGGCCACTCGTACTATACGATAAGCCCTGAAAAACTAAAAATTTTTTCGAAAAAATCCAAGCACGTGGTGACCTAGATCTAACTTGGGGAGTTAGTACGAGCCCAAACTTGGATAATTTTGACTCAAAAACCCCCAAGTTAGAACAGGTCAAACTTTGGTCGGCGGCCATCTTTGATTTTTTGTATCGCCCATATCTTGGGTTCTATTTGTACGAGGAAGACCGGATCTCCTTCAGAGGAATTCCCGGGACTCCCTCTACCGGTTGGACCCCTTCTGGACCCAATCGGAGATTCAGGATTAACCCCCCCCTTTTTCCCTCCTAAACCGATAGAGCTCGTGGAGCCGAGAAGAATAAGCCCAAGCACTGTCTTCTAGCTGCAATATTGAGTGAGCAGTGAAGGATCGAAGATAGGGAAGTTTTATTTTGGTAAAACTTCGGACTCCGCTGCTCCCTCAATAAGGCAGGCTGGTCGTGTTTGGGTTTAAACAACTCAACTCGACGAGGCCTACCATCCTATACCCCCCCCCCCCCCCACCCCTCTATCCCTACTCCTATTTTTCAACCTATCCTATTTCACTTACCTGTGATCCTATTTCCTCGTTCTTGGTGTCCTCGGGTTCCTCACGACGTGGCGGACTCGTTGACACTGCTGGAACGCTCCCTGCTCCTTCCTCTCCTCCTCCAATTGACCTGAAACAAAAAGTAAGATTAGAAATTGTAAAAAAAAAAAATAGTTATAGAAGTAAGAAAGACACTCACCTGAGACAGTGTAGTTGGCTCGCTGACATCTGTAAGTAAATAAAAACTACATTAGTATAAGTTGACAACAATATAGTTGGGTATTGTATTTTATTTTTGACTAGGCTTAGACAGTTGACTGGTTCAACACTTATTGTATTATTTTAGTATAATTGACCTATTGACTGAGCGCTCTTGCGTCAGTCAATTATAATAAATAGATTTAGGAGCCCTATCATGCACACACACAACTTACAACGTACTTACATGCAACACACACACCTATAATACACACACTATCACACTATAACACACATACAAATATACAAACGGTTACATACAAAATCACAAGTACACATAACACACAAATAACACACTTACATTCGATTTTATGCTATTGCATAAATTGACTAGGGTATAGTAATATAAAATTGTCCAAGAAGGACAATCTTTACGCACCCGCATTTAAAGAGGAAGAATGTATAGAACACCTTCAAAAAGTCTCTGGGGGGCCGGCTCACTAACCAACGAAGAGCAACTCCGGCTCTGTGACCAATATGGGGACAATCAAGACTTGCTCTATAAAAAGCGAGAAGAGCTAGCAATGGAGAAAAGGAGGGCGGCGGGGTACGAAACACCTCCCTCGGCGCACCTGGAACCTCCTGGTCCCTGGACCGAAACGGTCAAGGACAGGACACGCAAGGAAGAAGAGCGCACACCCCCACAGCAAGCGAGCAGCCCGATTAGCTCGAAACAATATGTAAATAAGAAGAAGGTGGTAAAGCTAAAATTTTCCCCCCCTCCCCCTGTTAAAAAGAATCCAAATAGATTGGAACAAATAAGGCCAAAGCAGGTTTCGCTAAGTAGGACAAACACTAAGAATACACCGCCAGAGGACACTGATAAAGCGGATACACACGAGAATAGAATGAAAGAGGCCAAAATATTCTACGACAAAGCCAACGAACATCTGTCCAACTCGCGAAACCTGAAGACTGAAATAAAACAGGGCGTGCAGAAGGCTATTGACCAACTATACGCCCTGGTTAGAGACATGGACAAGGCCTTCAGGGGAATAAGAGGTAAAAATGCGGGACAGCATGGTGCGGGCGAACATGAGACCCCGAGAAGGGAAATAGAAACCCAGACAGAAGATCAAGGACCTAGAAGAGCTGGAGAAGAAATGGAAGATAGTTGGAAGAGTTTTAAGGACGAGAAGGATGCGCTAGTACGCAAAATGGAAGAGCACGCCTCATTCATGCGAGAGAGCCTAAAGCAGACCGATAACTTGAGTCAAGTTATCGAACGGCATCGGGCTAACATGAGTGAGGCAAAGCAACCAGTACAGAGCTACGCGAGTGTGACGGCTGTAAAGCCGAGAGCTCGGCCCCCGGCCTACAGGACGCTACACTCCGTAGCAGTGACTAGCGACAAGGGACACTGCTCTGCCGATGAAACCTTCAAGGAAGTCCAGCGGGCTTTGGATGCCAAGGAAGGGGGGGTAGAGGTGGAGCGGGTCAGGAAGACCAAGGACGGAAGAGTCATTATAAGCTGCAGGACAGAGGAGGACCGGGAGATAGTCAAGCAGAGGCTTGAGAAAAGGACAAAAGACCTTACAGCAGAGCACATCACCAACAAGAAACCGTTGGTGATGATAACCGGAGTCCTCCGAATCCATACGGACGAAGACCTCTATCGGGCCCTCAGAAATCAAAATAGGGCGATTTTTGAGGGCTTAGAAGAGGCAGAGGATCTAATGGAGGCAGCTTATAAGATTAGAGGTAAGAATCCAAACACCCACAGAGTGGTGCTTAGGGTCTCACCAACTCTGTGGAGGAGGCTTACCGATGTGGGAACGGTGCGGATCGACTTGCAGACACTGCAAGTCACAGATCGGTCGCCGCTCACACAGTGCACCGTATGCCTGGGATTCGGACACGGCAAGAAGATGTGCACGGAAACCCAGGTCATATGCAGCCACTGTGGGGGCCCTCACACTAGAAAAGAGTGCGAGGAGCACTTAGTGGGCGCGCCGCCCAATTGTAAAAACTGTGTCCGGGAGAAGAGACCGGAGATAACGCATAATGCGTTCAGCGAAAAATGCCCGGTAAGACAAAGATGGGATGCCATAGTGCGCGCCACCGTCGCTTATAGCTAGATGCAGCGCCGGGGAAGACACAATAGAAATGGGCTGGAAGTCGCACCTAGCTGCAGATCATAGGTAGTATTATATGGTAATAACTCAAAAGACCGAATGCCAGACAGTTAGGTGCGGCCAACGGCTCTGCTATCTTGCGCGGAACCGGCGTTCTGCATCTGACTATAGGTTGCGTTTTTTCTAGACGAAGACACAGATACACATGCGACCGAAAGTTTGAGCAGACTGGGTATCTGCATGCGGCAGCAGAAATACAAACACAAACACACAAAACATAAGATAACAGCAATAAAAATCACTCACGCGCAACACAATAAGTCATTTACTCACTATTACATCAAACAGCCTATCACCTTGTAAAATAGCCACAATATACATAAACACGTACAGATCAAATCACAAGCAATTCACCAAAAAACCACCCACTTTCGTAGTAAAGATGGGCAGTTTTAGTAACAAACACACTCGAGTAAGATAATCACTCCAGACATCACAAACACCTACTCGTCACCAGCACTCATCATTACACATAATTAATTTATTCATTACGAACAACTACACTCAATTCAACAATACAAAATAATTAAAAGATAACATACCTCTACACAAAAGGCCAGCAGTCTTGCATAGCAGATACCCGGAGGTTAAGGGACCTGTAACAGCAAAAGAGCAATATAAAAATAGATAAATAGCGAAGATAATATATAAGTAATAAATAAATAAGTATAAAAGGTACAAGATAGTATATTAATGACACTGTGTCTATATATTTTGATATATAAGCCCACAGTATCAGCATAATAGTAAAGCAAGTAATAAATAGAAATGAACATAAGATAAGTAAAATTAGCCCTTAACTAAAATAGATAATAGGTTCTTGAAATGTATAATAGAATATAAGATAACTACTCATGTATAAGAAAATAGGGTAAATAAACTGTAATAACAATGTCTTAAAAATAAAGAAAACAAAAAGATATCCCATACCTATCCTGACCAATCCAGAGCAAACCCACCTATTATAGGCAATATTATATAAATAAAGTTTAGATGTATCAGTATGTAATATATAAAATAGACAGAAAAATAGTTACGAATAACAAAAATAGGGAAGTATATACGCATGGCACGATCATCTTCCCGAGCCAAGTTAGTTGACACAAACACAAATCGTGTACGCTGACTTGATCCGGAAAGGCAACGCGTGCACATGGGTATGTAGTATACACGTATATATATATAATAGTTAGTAAATCCGATATATAGTATATGTAAGTTTATAATAATCCAACAAACACAACCTTCCAAAGTAACCACATATATAAACCTAACCAAATCCCATACCCCGAAAAATATATAAATACCCTAGTTAAAAATAACAAAGTAAACATATCTCTGTCTTGACCAATGACAGAGGCCCTGGAGCACCATAAAAAAAAAAAAAAAAAAAAAACAAATAGCCGTCGGCACAACATACCGCCGTCTCGCCGCTAAAATATGTTGCACCAAACATAAAGAGGTGTTACAAAACTATTTACAGCCAGTCCAACTCGGTTTTGGCACACAAGGCGGGTGCGAGGCAGCGGTTCATGCTCTACGTACATTTCTTGACAGAAATAGCAGAGAGATATTGCTGAAAGTGGATGTTAGAAACGCCTTCAATTCCGTAGACAGGGACGCACTTTTGACCTAAATTAAAGAAAAAATTCCCAACTCCTTTGGTTTTCTATGGCAATGCTACAGTACACCCACTAAATTAATATACAAAAATAATTTAATAGACTCGGCCGTTGGTTGTCAACAGGGCGATCCCCTCGGACCAGCCATTTTCAGCCTCGCGATTCACCCCATCATCACACGTTTCAATTCAAAATTTAATGTGTGGTACCTAGATGACGGAACCCTATTATATCTGAATTCGAATCAATCGGCTTACATCTTAATTTGTCTAAATGTGAACTTTATATACCCCCTACGTCCTTAAATAAGGATGAGATTATCCAAAAATTTAACCTTATAGCGCCCAATATTACAATCATTGACGATACCTCTCTTCGCCTCCTAGGTTCACCAGTTAAGGATGAATCGATTCCGTCGTTTATAAACGATAAAATTCAAAATTTTAATTCTTGTTCGGACCGCTTACTCCAAATTAACAGCCATATGGCATTTTGGATAATTAAATTTTGTTTATTTGTTCCAAAATTCACACATTTTTTACGATGTTGCCAATTCTGGAAGCATCCAATAATTTTACAGACACTTGACGACATCGTAAAAAATACTCTCATCAACGTTTTGAACATTGACCTACAAGAACGCATCTGGACCCAAGCCACGCTACCAGTGAGGTTTGGTGGTCTGGGTGTACGCAAAATTTCGAGCGTGGCCCTTCCAGCATTCCTGTCTTCAGTACATAGCACCAAAAAAATTGTTCAAGAAATACTTCATGCAGACTTGGAGCCATCACTATCAACTGAAGCCAGGAATGCTTGGCTGGTGGTTTGTCCGGGTAGCAGTCTGCCCATTGTCCCCTCTATACAGAGGTCCTGGGACGGGCCGATCTGTGAACTGTCACGTAAAAAACTATTGGAAACGTCGATTAGTTCTGCAGATCGAGCCCGTCTTTTAGCTACCTCTGTATGGGAATCAGGACTTTGGTTGCAGGCCCTACCGTCACCTTCTATAGGAACGCTAATGGATGCAGCCACATTCAGGTCAGCAATCTGCCTTCGTCTTGGGGCAAATTGCTGTGAACCACACAACTGTCGCTGCGGCCGGGCTGTCGACCGGCTTGGCCACCATGGCCTATCGTGTGGTAGAAGCGCAGGCAGAATTCCGCGACATGCCGGCCTCAACGATATAATACGTCGGGCTCTTGTCAGCGCCGACGTGCCAGCCGTTCTCGAACCGAACGGCCTGATCCGCGACGATGGCAAGAGGCCCGACGGTATGACTTTAATTCCCTGGAGCTTGGGAAGGCCGCTTGTGTGGGACGTTACCTGTGTCGATACACTGGCGCCTTCTCATCTCCAGGAGTCCAAAGTTGGGGCCGGTCGCACTGCCACTTCTGCCGAAAACCTCAAACGGCTCAAATATGTAACCCTTTTTTACTATTGTATATATATTTTTAAGTTAGGTTTATTTATAGGATATTTTAGTTTTTGTTATTAGATGTTAGTTAAACTTACACATACATACATACATAACTTCACGCCAGTTCCCTTGCGGGGTAGGCACGAACAACAGAGCGCCATTTAGGCTTATTCTTACAAACCTCACTTGCTTCTTTGACATTCATAACTCTTGTCATGCACGCTCGTCTGTTCTTAAGGCTCCTGACATCACCTTCTGCTAGTTAGACTTAGTTTATTGATAATGAATCTGTACCTAATAATATTATAAAACTGACCAAAATGTATTGAACGATTTTTTTTTGCCCTGGCAACATTCTATCTTTTGTGCCAGTGAATTAAAAATAAAAAATAATTTATGTAATTTTAACGTTGATCCGAGTCTAAAACCAGCTAAAAAAATAACTACAATATGGATGTAACAATACAAAGTTTCGCGTGAGTAGTGATTTTTAACGTTTACCAAATCTTTTCGTTATAATTCGATGATTACCAAAGAACAATAGACGTGACAGGTTTCTTAAATGTTAGTTTAGTTTTTAGTTATCAAACAATTGTTCTCTTAATTATAACACGGTTTTAACGCTCTTGCGAAATTATGGTCATTATTATTAAAGTAAACCTCATAGGTTATGTTAACAATATGCATATGTCGTAAATAAAGCAAATTGACACTTGCATGATGTTTGACGTAGTACTAAATGTTCCCTCGTCGGGAATATATCGGCTCTCGGCCCTGGGGAGCTCCGCCTAGCGGCGTGCGCCCAGGTCGCCGAGATAATTCAAATTGCCCAAACGTCGGGCAATTTGAAGGGGGTTTACGTGCGCCGGCTGAAGGAGGCCGCGTCCAGGGTGTCGGACATCGTCGACACATTGGTCACGCGAAATCCGGAATCCGAGGCCTGGAAGCTCGATAACGAGAACGCCAGGCTACGCATGGAGTTAAGCTCGCTGCGGGAGGAAAACCGCTCCTACCGCAGGGAGTTTGAAGACATGCGTAAGGCCCTAAAGGCCTCCGCTTCGGTTGCGAAGCCGGCGCCTGCTGTAATGGCGGCGCCGACCCCCGTACCCGTCAAGCGAAAGGCCCAAGCCGCCACGGCGGAGGCGGAGGCGGTACCGGAACCGCCCGCCGCACCCGCTGCGGTTAAAAAATCGCGTCCGGCCCGTGCTGCGGTAGCAGGGCCGACACCGGCTCCCGTCGTCGGGACGGAGCGAGCTCCGGCGGCCGCCAACGGGGTGGCGCCGACACCCGCTCCAACGGGGCCCAGCGGCATCGATCACGACGCGTTTGTGCGGGCCGTGATCGACGTTGTCGCCCCCATACTCGATGCCCGGTTCGCCGGAATCGAGGACCGGCTGAATGCTGCGCCGACCTTCCGTCCACCGCTAGCGGCCGACCGAGGCAAGGCGCCGGCAATCAAACCGGCACCAAAAGTGGCCGTTAGGCCGAAAGCGGCCACGGCTGCCGCCGCCGTCCGGCGGAATGCGGGGGAAGAAAGTAGCCGGGTTCCGATGGAGGTGGTGGCGACCCCGGCTGTCGGGGTGACGGCCTCCCCACCGTCACCGCCCCCCCCCCCCCTAAAAAAAAGACGAATAGAGGGGGGGTGAAGTGGAGGCTGAAAATGCAGCGGAGAGCGGCACGCGATGCCGCCGTTGCATTAACGGCCCCCGCCACGGCACCCGTGCCTGTGGTGTCGGCTCCTAGGCCGGCCCCTAGGCAACGGACGGCGCCCGCGGCCGCGGCATCGGTCGTGGCGGCGCCCGCCGTCCGCGCTCGCATCGCGCACGTCGCGCCGCCGCCGGCGCCCGTGGCCCCCGCCCCCGCCCCCGAGGGGGGGGGCGTGGACGACGGTCGTCAAGCGGAAAAAGGGTAAGGGGGCGAGGGCCGACGGGCTCCCCCCACCCAGGCGCAAGCTGCTCCCCTGCCGTCGGGGTGGGGGCAGCAACAACGGAAACAGGCTGCGAAGCCTGCGGTAGTATTCCGTGAGCCGAAGTCGGCCGCAGTTATCATCAAACTGCTGCCGGCAGCGGCCGCGAAGGGTGTCGGTTATCGCGAGGTCTTCGCGAAGGCCTCGACGGTGGTTGACATCGCGGCCATGGGCCTCCGCGAGGGGCTGAAGGTGGTGCGGATCGTCAGGGACGCGCGCCTTCTCGAGTTCCAGCCGGGACCCGAGAGCGCGGCCAAGGCGGACCGCGTCGCCGAGGCTCTGCGCGGAGCCCTTGCAGGGATGGCTGAGGTCGTCCGCCCCGTAAAGCGTGGGGAGCTTTACGTCTCTGGGCTGGATTAATCGGTCACGGTCGATGGGCTGCGTGACGCGATCGCGCGCGCCGGCAGCTGCCGGCGCGACGACGTGCGCACGAAGCACATCGGTGCAGGACCGGGCGGTTTGGGCGCATCGTACGTGATGTGCCCCGTCGCTGCTGCCAAAGTCATCGTCGAGATGGGCTACCTCGTGATAGGCTTCACCTCGGCGAGGGTAGAGGCACTGGAAGCCAGACCGATACGTTGTTACCGGTGTTACAACGTCGGCCATGGCGCCCAGACCTGCCCGGACCGGACTAACTTGTGTCTCCGCTGCGGTAAGAGCGGACACAAGATGCCGGACTGCACGGCCCGGAACCCCCACTGCGCGGCGTGTGCGGCGGGGGGACTCAACGCTGCCCACCCCACGTTGGCGAGGTTCTGCCAGCCTCCCTACGTGAAGGGCAAATTCGTCCATCCGAGGATGAAACAACGCACGGGTGTTACGGGAGTACGCGCAATGGACACCTCCAATGCCTAGTACGCCCGTAACAATACTATTTCAGGCGAACGTAAACCACTCCCCCACCGCTCAGGATTTGTGCCTGCAGGCGATGGCGGAGTGGCAAGCGAACTTGGCCGTAATAAGCGAACCTTATTACGTGCCGCCTTGCGGCAATTGGGTGGGCGACCTCGACGACGTGGTAGCGGTGGTGGCCAGAGCCGGTTCTGGCACACCGCTTACATGTCTCGAAAGAGGAAAGGGCTATGCGGTGGCGGAGAGCGGGAGTATCGTCGTCATAGGCGTTTACTTTTCGCGCAGCCGCCCCCTGGCGGAGTTCGAGCTTCACTTGGACGCCATCAGGGCTGCCATAGACAGATTGTCGCCTAAAACGATCTTCGTGATGGGCGACTTTAACGCAAAACACTGTTCCTGGGGAAATGCGTTCACGGAACCTAGGGGCCGGACGGTTGAGGAATGGGCTCTTCAATCCGGCCTGACCATATTGAACCAGGGATCGGTCCAGACCTGCGTGCGCGCGCGGGGTGGATCGGTCATCGACCTGTCATTCGCCACTCATGCGGCCGCCCGCAGAGTTGTCGGATGGAGGGTGCTGGAGGAGGTGGAGTCGCTCTCTGATCATCGGTACATCAGATTTGAGCTTACCCCCTCCTCCGGTCCGAGCCCTGTTCATCGCCCCCCTCTCTTCCCGCGTTGGGCCCTTACCAAGCTCGATCCGGAGCAGGCCGAGGAGTGGGCACTCACGGAAAGCTGGGCCTACCCAGTCGAATTCGAGAACCTGGAGTCGCAGGCAGAGCACATGCGCAAGACCCTGACGAGGGTTTGCGACGCGGCGATGCCTCGCGTCTCCAAGCGGCAGCCTCCGTGCAAGCAGGTCCACTGGTGGACCGAGGAGCTGGGCGAGATGCGAAAGGCAGTTCGCATCATCAGCCACAGGCTCAAACGCTGCAGGGCGCGCCGTCCTCCGGACTACGTCGCGGAAAATGGACTCGTGGGAGAGTTTAGGGAGGCCAGAAAGGCCCTTTCGATTGCAATACTGCAAGCGAAAGCCCGGGCTCGGGCCGAGCTCCTCGAGACGCTCGATCGGGACCCTTGGGGGCGTCCCTACCGTGGGGCCCGCAACACGTTGCGGCCTTGCACATCCACGGTCACGGAAACGCTCGAACCCGAGGTGCTCCGGTCGGTTATCGACGGGCTCTTCCCGGATCCGGGAAACTTCACTCCCCCCAGTATGGGTCCACCCGTTCCCGACACTCCCACGGACGAGGAGCCTCACTCCATCTCCGAGGGGGAACTAGACGTTGCCCTGGACCGGCTCCGGGGCAGGAAGACGGCACCGGGACCCGACGGGGTTCCAGGTCGACTCCTCTTCCTGGCCGCTAAACATCTACGCGGCCAGCTGCGGGAACTGTTCGAAGCCTGTATCCGCGCAGGTCGGCTCCCGTCGCAATGGAAGGAGGGTCGTTTGTGCCTGATTCCCAAGGGAGGTCGGCCTCCCAACGATCCGTCCGCCTTCAGGCCCATAGTGCTGCTGAACGAGGTCGCTAAGGTCTTCGAAAAGATCTTGGCGGAGCGGCTCGTGAAGCATCTCGACGCTGTGGAGCCGGGGCTTTCAGAAACGCAGTTCGGGTTTCGGCGGAGGCGCTCCACGATGGACGCCTTCGAGACGCTGCGAACGTCAACGGACGAAGCCGTCCAAGCGAAGGATGTCGTTCTTGCGGTGTCGCTAGACATAGCGAACGCCTTTAACAGCCTCCCTCATGAGACGATCAGGGAGGGGCTCCGCGCGCATGGAGTCCCCCCGTACCTCACGAGGCTGTTGGGCGCGTACCTGCAGGATCGACGTATCCTTTGGGAGGGCGGTGAGTCCGGCAATCCCGATGTAGGTCGTCGACGCGTCGCGTGCGGCGTTCCACAGGGGTCGGTCCTCGGGCCGATTCTTTGGAACGTAGGTTATGACTGGATCCTTCGGGTTCCGGTCCTACCCGGGGTAGGGCTGATCTGCTTTGCGGACGACACCCTACTCACGGCACGCGCTGCGTCAATTGCGGAATCCGTGGACGTCGCTAACGCCGGGTTGGCGATTGTCGTAGATCGAATAGCTAGGCTGGGCTTGAGGGTCTCCCCCGCGAAAACGGAGGCCATCATGTTCCATAGGAAATTTCGCAATCCCCCCGCGGACTTGACCGTTTCGGTCCAAGGGGTGGCCATTAGAGTAGGGCCCCAGATGAAATATCTGGGGCTAGTTCTCGATGGGAAATGGCTGTTCAAAGCGCACTTTGAGCAGCTAGTTCCCAAACTCGTCAAATCCGCGGGCGCACTCTCGAGGCTGCTTCCCAACGTAGGGGGCCCGGGAGGTGCGACGCGGAAACTTTACTCTGGCATCCTGAGGAGTATGGCACTGTACGGTGCACCCGTCTGGTCCATTGCACTTCACCGCCACAACAGAACCCTGCTGCAACGGGCGCAGCAGGTTCTGGCCGTGAGGACCATACGGGGGTATCGCACAGTGTCGCGGACGGCGGCCACCCTCCTGGCAGGCGATCCGCCCTGGCATCTCCAGGCGGACGTCCTGACAGTGGTGCGCCGCACCCGGCAGGATGCCCTAGCTAGAGGCCTGACCTTCTGTCAGGTCGAAATCGAGGCGATCAGGAAGCGGGAAACCGCCTCCATGATCGCCGTCTGGTCTCAAGAGCTCGACAACCCTGCGGCCTATGGCGGCTACACGGTGGATGCAATCAGGCCACAGCTGACGGAATGGGTCAACCGCACCAGCGGCACCCTGACCTTCAGGACGACACAGATACTTACCGGACACGGATGTTTCGATAAGTATCTGTGTCGCATTGTGGGCTGCTTGCCTTCCCCGGACTGCCGCCAGTGCGGCGCGCCCGACACGGCGTTACACACGCTTGTCGAGTGCGCCGCATGGGCGCCGCAGCGTTTCGAACTTGAGACGCACGTAGGTCCAGTCGACTCGCTCTGCGACTTGGTCAAGGCCATGCTGCAGAGCAGCGACAATTGGGGGGCTGCGGTTACTTTTTGCGAGACAGTAATGTCACTCAAGGAGGCCGCAGAACGAGACAGGGAGAGAAGTCCTGCAGCGCGTGCCAATGCGTCTTCTCGAGGTCGCCGGCCTTCAGCTGGCACCCGGAGAGGCAGGTACACGCATTACTTTCCTCCCTGAGTTAGGTTCCGTTTACCGCGGGGGGCCTTTAGCTTGCTAGGAAGAGCAAAGGACCTTCTACCCCCGCACAACGAAGTGGGGTGTGTTCTCCCAGGGCACACTCCAGGCACTTTATTGCGCTGGATCGGCTGGGCGTAACTATGTTCTAAATCTCAGCCTTTCCAACACATTCAAAGCGCAGGGTCGTCAGGGAGGAGGGGGTTTTTAGTGGGTATTGGGGTTGCTCGCCCGTGCAGCAACGCTCGGAGTCTTCCACACTATTCTGTGACGTCGATCGCGGACGGAGCGCTGCCAAGAGCATACTATTGCTGCAGTGTTATCGCCCCCGACCGACGCGTGTCGTTCCCCTAGCACGACCCAGTTTGTGCGTAAATCGGTTAATCATTTTCCCTCGCCTCAAAACAAAAAAAAAAAAAAGCACTAAATGTTACTAGTACCTTATATTATTGTATAAGTTTTTTTTTTATTTTTTTATTAATTTATTATCCAATATGCTTACATTCATATACATTACATTCACATTTGAACTGGGGCACAGAAACCTCATGGGTTTATTCGTGCCGCAGGGAGACGTGTACACTATATTTTTATTTTAATAAATAGGAGCAGAGGCGCGTAGGGGTTATCATCATTCTAGTGTTTAGTTCCGATTTGATAATAAAGCGGAGGGGTATCATCATTCTAGTATATGGTTCTCATCTAAGTCCCAGGACTGCACATGATGGTCCGCTTTGGGAATCAGTATATAATCTTTTAAGATTATACTTGATTAATTTATGGTTATTTTCGTACTTGGTTTGCAGGTCCTCTGGGAGATCATTTATAATATTTGGTATTATATATTCCTCGCGCCTTGTCCCATACACATTATTATATTTAGGTATAATATATTTACATGTGTCAGATCTCGGTCGCATGTAATTAGGTCTAGTCTTCTGTACTAAGACTTCTGGTTTGTTACATTCAGTTAGTACTGAAAATTTAACCTTGTCAAAGATGCTCATAACTTTACAATATTTAAAAAGTTCTTTATAATTATCTTTATGTTTTGTTTTAATATTCTTAGGTACTATTGTTTTTAATAAACGTAACTGCAGTTTGTAAATATCCATTAGATATGTTTTATATGTTCTACCATAACTACTTAGACCGTAATTAACAACCGAATCTGCTAGGGCTAAGTAAAGAACGCGTAATATTTTATAGGGTAATTTGTATTTTAATATAGTCATCTTACTTAATACTGATCTCAATTTATTGCAAACATGATCTACATGTGTGCCCCAGCAGAATCGGCTGTCAATTACGAGTCCTATATATGTATGCTCACTAACAACATCTAAGGTAGGACAGTTACAGTTAATTTTCTTGTGAAAACAATCATGGCTATGAGCCATTATACAAGGTTTAGACAAATTTTTGTTGTGACTGGAGTGAATATAAACAATTTTCGTTTTTTTAGCATTTATGGCTAAACCTACGTCATGTGCCCATTTGCATACTTGGTTATAGTTTTGTTGCAGTAGTTTTTGGGCGCTTAGAAAATTTTTGTTAGCTACAATTAAACACGTTTTTTTTTTTTTTTATTGGACTTGACTTTATGTTGTTGGTCCGAAGACCTTACAACTTTACCGGGGTTTTTGGGGCAAGTGCCTTCGCGAAGCGAAAGCGCTCGAGCCCGGAAGGGCAACCTGCTCGAGGGAGCTCCCTAAGAAGTTTTACCTCGGCTGGACTGTTGCCATGAGAGGGGGATGAATTTAATGATGCCCACCATAGGGCGACACAAAGCACTAATTGAGAACGGGCGACGGGTAATATAAAGCCCGAGGGGAAGGATTCCGGCGGGCCGGGATCGGTGGTTTGCGGCGGCCTACGCTATCTTACTGCCGTTTCGCAACGTGTTATGGCTGGGAAAGAAGAAACGGCGAAATTAAACACGTGTCGTCGGCAAATTGGTATACAGAGCCCTTCGATATTAGTTTACACATGTCATTAACATAAATCAAGTATTCTATTGGGCCAATTATTGACCCCTGGGCCGTGCCCTTTAGAGTATTTATTTGTGTACTGAATTGATTTTTTATTTTGACTGTTGTGAATCTATTAGTGTGATAATTTTTAAGAAGTTCTAGGATCGGACCTTGTATGCCATTACGAGATAATTTGTCATATAGTATATCATATTGCAACATATCAAAAGCTCTGCTAAAGTCAATAAAAAGCGCCATAACGTGCATTTTATTATCTAGGTATCCATTAATTTCATTAGTGAATTTACGTAAAAGTTGTGTTGAACTTTTATTTTTTTGGAATCCATATTGTTGAGGATTAATAATATTATTTATTCGAAGATGATAGACTATTTCGTTACTAATATATCTTTCAATAATTTTGTCTAAACATGATAGAATAGTAATGGGGCGATAGTTATTATAGTCATTATATTTACCTTTTTTGTGTATCGGTCTTATTACACCAATTTTTAAAAGATCGGGATAAATTGAAGTTTTAAGGCAGCTATTAATTAGATGAGTTATTACCGGTACTAGTTTACTACAGTTCTTTATATCTATAGCGCGTAGGTCATCGAAACCGGGACTTTTCTTTACATTGATTTGTTTAACAATACGAAGAATCTTGTCGTCGTGAGCTGGTTTAAATCTCATTGATTTATCTGGGGTAATCTCATATTCGGTTTTATCTAGTAAGGGTGTGTCACACGACAGAGACTGATTATTCGTACTATTATGAAATTCTTTAATAAAATTATTTGCTAAAGGCAATGCCTTCATCTTAAATACTTGGACTAATTTATCGTCAATACATTGCATAATTTTTCCTGTTAAACTATTTATAATATTCCAGATAATTCTACTATTATTAAAATTTTTCGATATCGACGACATAATATGTTTATTTTTAATATATTGTGCATATTTATTTGTTTTATTTCTGTATTTATTATATAAAAGTCTTTTACTGGGGTTACATTCGTCTTTTTGCCATATAAGATAAAGTTCATCACGTTTTTTACACATGTATTTTAGCCGTTCATCGGCCCAAATACAGTTATTACGTTTGGAATTATTATTTTTAGTAACTTTGTATTCGCAACTATTGTAAATATCATTAAAAGTCGCATGTAGGTAGTCTACAATTTCATTTGGATTGTCACGTTGCAGGGCCACGCTCCAGTCCACGCGTGTTAATGCATTATATACTTTATTATTATCAATAAGTGTACAAGTCTGTTTTTGTGTGTAAGAAGTATTCGAGCACAAAAGGTTTGCGATAACTAGACCGGTTATGCAGTGGTGTGCCGGTGCGTCACTCATTACCGCGCTATAAGCGCTGTGATTATTTGTTCTACGAATAAATACATGATCGAGGCACGACTTTGTTATGCAATCACCATGCTTATCTATACGCGTATATGTATTTATGCAACTTACTAATCCTAATGAGCATAGCGAGTTTAAGTAATATTTAGATGTAGGGGTTTTATCTTTTATGTCAATGTTCATATCCCCCATAATTACATAATTTTGATTAATTGGATATTTACTGACTAATGTATTTAATTCGTTAATAAATCGGCTTTTAGAGTTATTTGGGGGCCTATAAATCGCACATATACCAATCTTGTTTTTGTTATATGTAACTTCGCCCATTACTGATTCAAATTCCTGAGAACAACATCTCGTAGCTTGATTAAAAGATAAATGTTTGTGTACATACAATATTACGCCACCACCTTTTTTGTTTTTTCTCAAGGATGAGTACATATTATAGTCTGGAATTGTATACATATGACTGATCTCATTATTTATATTCACTTCTGTCAATATGATTATATTAATAATAGAACTCGATTTATTGACAATATATTGAATGTAAGCAAAATTTTTACGAATTGATCGTATGTTGACATGAAAACATATTAAGTGATTGTCAGGTCTAGGTATACTCTTAGTAAAATGATCCCAAGACAGATGGCAAGATTCATTTATGCTGTTTTCATCATCTGATGAATCCAGAGTGAATACTTACATTTTATATACTTAAACTGGCAATTAAGAAGTAAAAGAGGAGGAACATTCACTTACCATCTTGTTGGGATGATTTTACCTTCAATATATCGTATACAGTACGAATAATTATAATTTTTTCTTTTTCACTTTTACGAACTAGCACTGAGCCGTGTTTGCACCAGATAAATTTGAATGTTCCTTTTAATTCTTCTTTTGTTTTCCACAGCATAAAGGCAGTAGCCGGGGTTAGGCTTTCTCGCAGATAGATTTTATTGGTTTTTTCTAAACCTAGCTTTTCCGCATTTATAGGTGAAGATTTGGCAGCTTCTATCCACATATCACGAATCCCTTCACGTAGAATCACGGTAATTACTGAATTATCCATGCTTTTCTGATTATTTAGACGGTTTCTCTTCTTTCTATATACTTTAATTATGTCTTCTGGGGCCTGTAATATGCTCATAGCTATGTCTTTGGCAATTTCTTCCACATCTTCCTTTTCTGTTTCTTTAATACCACAGATTTCTAGTTGGTTAGCTAATTGCGATTGTTCTATCTGATGGATTTTCGTTTCCAGTACTTCATATTTAAGGTTAATGTTTTTTAGGTTATTTTGAAGATCAGTGCAGCGTTTTTCCATATCTTTATTTGATTTTTCGTAATTTTGGATTTTTGTTTCGTATTCATCTAGCTTATCTGAATAATATTTCAGACTCTGTTGCAGTTCTTGCCTGATAATCGCCTTTATCTCAGTTCGGAACTCCCTCAACATTTGCTGCGTCATATTTTCAGCAGGAGAGCTTAGAACAAGGTTGCTCTCAGAATCTGAGATCTCATCATCGTCGTTATCAGGTATTATGCACGATACTCTTTTTGGTTTACTACCTCCGGTACACGATTTACACTTCCAATCCACTGAATCCGTTGATGACAAAGCATTAAGTTGCTCAATAGACAAGGCAACACACGAGCCGTGGAGCCATTTGCTACACTTGCTACACTGCAAGCCAGGTAACTTTTTCGTTATTGTTTTTCCGCATTTAACGCATTTGACCATTTTCGCGCTATGTCGGTACTTATAAATGCAAGCGCAAGCGACTGCTCGGGCCTATGTCCGCGCACGACTTAAGTATACAATAATATAATATATGTATTATTAAATATTGGGTAACTAAACCCTGCCCTAGCTTTTGTGACATTTCTCTCACAATATGTAGATAATACTGTGTATATATATATATATATATGTGTGTGTGTGTGTGTGTGTGTGTGTGTGTGTGTGTGCGCGTACGCGTGTGCGTGCGCGCGTGTGCGTGTGCGTGTGTGTGTAACGATGAAAAAACCTTGAAAAAACTTCCGTTAAAAAACCTCTACATTTGTTAAGTAAAATAGATAAGTATCACGCTGGTTTTATATTTAGTATTCCAATTTCTAATTTTGAGTCACAAAAGTATTTTCTGCAGAACAAAGGACACACATTTAACTTTTATAAAGCAAACTACACAAACATTATGTCAGAACTTAAAGTATGTAACTGGAATGAAAAATTTTGCACTAGTATTAATGTCGATGATTTGGTTAATAAGTTTTACGACGTAATTTATGATCATATAGAAAGACAAGTCCCTAAACGTAAATGCTTACCTCGTAAATTTCCTACATGGTTTGATAAACGCCTGATAAAACTTATAAATGAGAAGAATAAGATTCGTAAAAGATATCGAAAGTTTAATAATCCACGCGATAAGTTGGAGTACGAAATGATACGATTACGTTGTCACAAACTATATGATATTTGCTACTCAAATTATTTAAACTTCGCTGAAGACACTATCTCTAAGAACCCGAATTACTTTTGGCGATTTATCAAGGAACAACGTAAGGGATGCTCTGGTATTCCTGCGGTTATGAAATTAAACAATATCAGTGCTTCCAATGGAGCTGATATTGCAAACCTCTTCGTTAAGCAGTTCTCATCCGTTTATCATTCCGCATCCAAAAATATAACACTGCAATAGCCTTCTGATACAGCGACTGGTCATCTCAGCCGCATAGTATTCACTGAATCTCAAGTCCTAAAAGGTTTGAGAAACCTCAGCGCACAGAAACCGGCCGGCCCCGACAATATACCTCCTCTTTTTATAAAACGTATTGCAATAGGTATTGCATATCCACTGACCTACATATATGATCACTCATTACTCACTGGTGTACTCCGTCTTGAATGGAAAAGAGCTAGAATCATACCTATTCACAAAAAAGGTGATGAAGCTGATGTTAAAAAGTACAGACCAATCTCTATTCTGTCTTGTTTTTCGAAATTATTTGAATGTTTAATATATCCCCTAACTCACAATCTTGTTGATAATAGTTTATCGGATTTTCAGCATGGATTTAGACAGGGTAGATCAGTTGATTCGAATTTAGTGTCGTTTGTTTCCTCTGTCTCAATTGAGGTCAATAAAGGTAGGCAAGTTGACTCTATTTATACTGATTTCAGCAGCGCCTTTGACAAGGTAAATCATGCTATACTATTGTCTAAACTTAAAAACGCAGGCATTGACGGACGTTTGCTGAATTGGTTTCAATCTTACTTAACAGACTCTTCTGCAAACGGATATTAATAACGTCAAGGTGTGGTGCGATAATAATGACATGTCTCTGAACCCTAGTAAATGTTTTCACATTATTTTTACGAAAAAGAGGACACCTAAAAATTCTATATACTATCTGGATGGAATAGCTTTAAATACGGTGTCGGAAATTCGTGACTTAGGCATTGTAATAGACAGCAATATCAAGTTTTTTACCCATCATGATGTAAAAATTAGTAAAGCTGTTCAAATGTTAGGTTTTTTGAAGCGCAGTACGCGAGGGTTTAAGCGGCCTAGCACACGCATACTTCTGTATAACAGTTTTGTTCGCAGTCATCTTGAGTTTGCTAGTGTCGCATGGAACCCTGTGTACAGTGTAAATTCCCAGAGAAAATGAGAGTATACAACGTGCCTTCACCCGCCATCTGGCTTATATAACTCCTGGAATCGTATGCACTCAACCGTATGTGGAAAGACTGAAATTCTTTCACATGTCTACCGTTCATCACCGCCGTATAATGAGTGATTTAATATTTTTGCATAAGATGATCAATAATAAAATCAAATGGCAACATCTCCTTGCTCGTATACGCATCAATGTCCCTTATAATTGTCCACGCAATTTTCGGCCTGGAGTATTTCGGATTCCCCCGTGCAGAACCAATCTCGGCCAGCACCTACCGTTGTCAAGAATGTGCAACAAATACAATGAAATAGCCGGTAAGATTCCGAAAATAGACATCTTTTGGGACGCTTTAGTAATTTTTAAAAGGAAATTAATCATATATTTTCATGTAAATTAAATTATTCACCTCATTTACTGATATTATAATCTAACTCAAATTGAATTTATATAAATTCTAATTTAATACTGACAAACGGTAGATAAAGCTGTGTACGCCTGTTATTGGCATGTATGCATTTATATAATTGTTATGTTTATTATGTCATAGTCTTATTAATGTGTACTATGCTGTTGGTGTACCTATAAAATAAATAATAAATAAATATTAGGGTGGCGCAAAAAACCTACTTTTTTTTCTTTTTGAGTCTAGTGTGAAAAAAAATGTTAGTTTTTGATGTTTTAAAAACTCCCGCCAAAAGACAGCTCAAAAAAAACATAAGAGGTCGCTCCAAATTTTTTAAGATTTTAAAAGTTGTCAAAAACCGATTTTTTTCCCCTTTTTTTTTTCGTTACGGTATAATTTTATAGACCAAAAAATATTAAGTTTCTGAAAGTTTCAGTTCAAAATTTGAATTTTAAAAGGTCGCTCATATTTTTTTTAAATGTACTAGTGCATTACATTAGATTTTTTCGAGCGAGTAATACACTAGTAAATTAAAAAAAAGTTGTATTGGTGTTTGATTTTAATTCATTTCGTGGTGTTTTTTAACGATTACTTATATGACTAAATAAAAGAAAAAAATATATGAAATATTAATGTGAATATTAAAAGGTCGCTCGAAAAAATCTAAAGTAAGCCACCCTAATATATATGTATGTAAGTACATACATATAGATTTATATACACACATAAGAAATGATAAAACTAAGGTGGTAGTTGCTTGGCATGGGTTTTATAATTAAAATCCTCTTCTAGTCACAATGCTTTATTGATTTATTATCGAGCGTTACATTTAACAATATTACTATCATAGTGTTGCAACTATGATAGTTTGTCTATGCCGCGCTCTCGGCTAGCTCTCTCTCTCTATGGACGCGCCGAGAAATGGACGATTGTTAAATGTAACGCTCGATAATAAATCAATAAAGCATTGTGACTAGAAGAGGATTTTAATTATAAAACCCATGCCAAGCATGGTGTCAGAAGCGGTTGACGGCTCAGGACATAAAAAAGTAAATGAAACAAAGAAATGACGGACAAAATATTCATTGCTAACATGAGACCTCTTACGATACAAAATGGCGAGAACCATGCTGAAAAATGGAAGGCGTGGAAACAAAGGTTCGAAATTTTCGCAGATGCAAACGAAATTACGAAATTTACGACACAAAAGCAAGTCGCTATTTTACTAAATCTATTAGGCGACGAAGGTCTCGATATCTTTAATAGTTTCAATCTAGACCGGAGGCAGGCATTCATTGAAGATATACTAAAAAGATTTGATGAAAAGTTCAGTCCGCATACAAATGTAACAGTCGAAAGATATAATTTCTTTACGAGATATCAAAATGAAAATGAATCATTGGAAGACTATCTTACGGTGTTAAACAATTTGGCAACATCATGTGAATTGTCTACACTTAAAACTTCTCTAATAAAAGATATGCTGGTCATCGGCATCAGAAACTCATATGTTAAAGAAAGATTACTTCAAGGAGATAATTTAACCACTGAATTAGCCATCAAAATAGCGAAAAGTTTAGAATTATCGCAAGAAAGATCATCCAAACTGAACCATGGTGAAACCAAGTCAACTGTTCAAGCCATAAAAGCAAATGAAAGCAATAGAAGCAGAAGTCAACAACATAGCCGAGCAAGATCACGAAATAGGTCCATAGGAAGGTCAACAAGTCAGTCGAGGTCACCTGGAAACAGTACAACATGTCGCAGATGTGGTCAACTTCATCGTTACAAGTGCCCAGCTGAAGGAAAAACATGCAACATCTGCAAAAAGAAGAACCATTTTGCCAAATGCTGTTTCTCTAAAAAGGGTAACAATTATAAAAATGTAAGTAGCGTATCTGAATCTAGCCATGCAGACAAGTCAAACCATTCATATCATTATGTCGTTAGTTCAATCAACAACCACCAAATAAAAGACTGGCAAATAAATATCTATTGTAATAACTACAAACTTAAATGTGTAATTGACACAGGTGCTGATACAAATGTAATCTCAAAACAGACTATTAACAAAATCAAAGCCAATACACATTGTCAAATTGACATTCGTAGGACAAACAACAAAATTTTCTCATTTTCAGGTCAACTAGTGCCTAATCTAGGAACCTGTATACTTGATTGTCAATTTGAAAATGGACTATCAGCAAAATTACACTTTATTGTAGTCGAATGTGTCTGTTCACCAATAATTGGTTGGAAATCATGTCAAAACCTAGGAATTGTCAAAAGAATATTTAATATCAAAGATCAAGGTAATGAAAGGTCAGTGCAAAATATTGTATCTAAATATTCAAAAACATTTGAAGGTTTAGGATGTCTACCTTATAAAGCTCATTTAGACATTGATCATAATGTACCACCAGAAATTTGTCCAGAGCGTAGAATACCTTATTCATTAGAAAACCGTCTGAAAAAAGAACTGAATGATATGGAACGTCTAAAAGTCATAGAAAAGGTTGAAAAGCCAACAAAATGGGTCAATTCTATAGTCTTAGTCAAAAAGCCAGATGGACTATTGAGAATTTGTCTAGATCCAAGAAACCTAAATAAAGCCATAAAGAGACCTCATTTTCCTTTTCCCACATTTGACGATCTTAGATCCAAAGTGGTAGGAGCATCAATTTTTTCAAAATTAGATGCTAGCTCAGGTTATTGGACTATTTGCTTAGACTCTGAAAGTAGTGATTTATGCACTTTCAACACTCCGTTTGGTAGATATAAATTTTTAAGATTGCCTTATGGAATTAACTCTAGCGGTGAAATTTTTCATAGAACAATGAATGAACTCTTTGGAGATCTACCAGGCATCATTATTTTTGTAGATGATATTCTGGTATACGGCTCTACAGTCCAGGAACATAATGAAAGACTCACAACGCTTTTTAGACGTGCTTGTGAAGTCAACCTTAAATTCAATAAGTCAAAATGTCAATTCGGTATGTCTGAAATTCGTTATGTAGGTCACATTTTTGACAAAAATGGTGTATCTCCAGATAAATCTAAAATTGAGTCAATTTTAAAAATGTCTAGACCGACTTGTGTAAAAGAACTTCAAAGATTTCTAGGAATGATTAATTATCTAGGTTCTTACATTCCAAATCTGTCTGAACAAACCGCAATACTCAGAGATTTGTTAAAACGCGATATATTATGGCAGTGGCTTAGATCATATAAACGTCTAGATCACGCATCAATTGCACAAAAACGGCCCAAAAACAGTGCACCACAATTGGTGCACTGGCTTCAGTGGCTTCCCACACTTGTTAGTGTCGTTTCGATTACTTTACTGGTTAGAGCTCTCGCAAAAAAAATTATTATGCCGGCCTGCGCTATTAAAATGTGTCGGAACTATTTTAAAATGGAAAAGGATAAGGATGAGATGTCATTTAATCGGAAAACTTAACACTTTTCTCATGATTTCTTTGTAAAAACGTGAAATTTAATTTCGACATTTTCAAGGTTATCGAATTGATTGATGTTGTCAGGTGAGAAGTGTGACTTATTTTCCACAATTTGGGGACTTTTGTTATGATTTTTTTTTATTTATGAAATATGAATAATTGAAAAAATCTATAGAAAACAGACATGTAATGTTTGTGTGTCCGGTTTTCTTAAACTAGTTTATATTACGTTTTAGACTTCCTACGGATCCAATTGTAGCATATTGTTGGACAAAGAGATGGATTTTGAAAGGAAATATTTTGAATCATTTTCGGAGATATTTTTACACTATGTTTTTTTATATTTTCTTATCAACGGCACAATTGTATTGAAATAAAGTACCTAAAATAATTATATATGATCGTGACCGATAAGATATAAGTTGTGTGAAAGATAATTAGAAAATTTAAGAATACTTAACCATCATATAAAATTATTTCTAATCTAACCTTAGCGCTTTGGACAATATAAACTTTTTAATGTAACCTTATGACGTTTGACATAGAATTGACAGAATGCGTGCTGCAAATATCGTCAAAGAGGATGTAAAAAAAACTGAATATCGTTTAAAGCAGATGCTTCGGTCGGAGTTATCTGTACTAATATTATAAAGAGGTAAAGTTTGTAATTTTGTAACGTTGTAGGGGGGTAATCTCGGGATCTACTAAACCGATTTTAAAAATTCTTTTACTGTTGGAAAGCTACGTTAACAGGGAGTGTCACAGGCTATATAACATGACGCTTTATACCACGGGAGCGGGACAGACCGCGGGTGAATCCGCGCCGGGCCGCTAGTAATATTATAGATAACTCTTTATTGTCATAATTAAGATATTAATTTTGTCTATATTCTGTTAGCTGCATCTCCATTAATTCCTAATAAAGAAATAATTTAATATATTAATATGATAAAAAACAAATTTTAGTTCATAAAATAATCAAACTGAACTAGTTTGAATAAAAACTTTTGGATATGAATATTTTTATTTTTATAATAGCCCTTTTCAAGTGGTTTAGTTGCACTTAAGTCCTTGCATTAAACTATCGATCGATATAAACTTTGGATTATACATAAAGCCTACTACCCAATATGAACCTATCGAATCGTTCCAAGTCTACTATTACAAATGATTTCACTGACTTTTAGCGCAGGATAATCTTTGGGTTATAAATAGTCATCTAATAACCTTCATGAACATGATGTGTAACACAAAAGTAATTTGCCATTATGAATAGTTTTTTTAAAATTATTACATTAGTATTGGTAATTAACAGACTTATAAATATGTACTAATATCTTGTAAAAGCATTTTATTGCGAATTAAACTTACTACATGTACTAAAATATGTTATGAATTCATTTGTGCATGTATTTTTTATGGTTCGTTCCAAGGCACACAACTTTTCTTGCTAATAGTTTATTTAAAAAAAACTAAAACCTCTGAGTAATATTAAATTATAACACATAAAGCAAATAAATCATAACGATCATTTAAACTTATCACTTACATAAAAAAAAAATTTTTTATTAAAAATGGGGAATATTTTTTTCCTGATATCCCGAAAACGCAGAGTGAATTTAGCAACGCTTCGCGTTTTTGATGCCGTTTTTAGCGGTGTTGTTTGTTAGCAATGCTCTCTCTAGACATGTTATAACTCAATGGGCAGTGGCAAGAGCAACGTGAACAACAATTCTCTAAATTAAAGTCATTACTTTGTCAATCACCAGTCCTTGTTCATTTTGATATGAAAAAATCTATTAAATTGTCTGTCGATGCATCACAAAGTGCAGTAGGTGCTGTCATTTTGCATGGGAAAAACCCTATAGCATACGCATCAAAGTCCTTAACTAAAAGTCAAATTAATTACGCTCAAATAGAGAAAGAATTATACGGAATTGTCTTTGGTTGTAAAAAGTTTCATCAATACTTATATGGTAGACCAGTCTATGTCGAAACAGATCACCAACCATTAATCACTCTTTTTAAAAAAACCATTGTCAGAAGTCCCTACAAGACTTCAAAGAATGATGATAACATTACAGGCATATGATTTTATCATTATAAATAAAACGGCAGTGGTATTTGATCGTCAGCCATTACGCACTTTATTCGTAGGAAGAAGAAGAAACATGGACACCGGAACCACAGACAAAGAATATAATTTAGTCTATTGTTACTATTTGGTCTACGAGAATATCACCTAATATATTTAATGTATACTTTATAACACCTCCACTACATTAAATATATTACTTACAATTTAATGTATAGTAACACAACTATTATATCTAGTAGCACTCAAGGATTTTGTCAGTACATCTGCAGGCATTTCAGAACTGGATAAATATTTAATATCAATTATGTTGTCATTAACTGCATCTTTCACAAAATGATATCGAATATCAATATGTTTAGATTTTCTATGAACTACATAATTTGCTACAAGCTTTTGGGCACTCTGACTATCATTATACAATACTATAGGATACATGTAATTAGTTATTTCATTCTGCAATGAACTCAAATACATAGCCTCTTTGCATGCCTCAGCAATAGACATATATTCTGCCTCCATTGATGAAAGCGCAACAGTCCTTTGCTTTCTGCTCTCCCATGAAACAGGTGAGCCTGACATCATAAAACAATAACCTGTATATGATTTTCTGTCTACTGAGTTACTAGCAAAATCTACTGCGCAAAATCCTGCGGAGTGACGCTCGCGAACCGCGTTCGTAACACCGAAGTAAGAAAGAGAGTTGGTCTGAAAGAGAGTGTCGGGGTGAAGGTAAGGAAAGGAATGCTCCGGTGGTTCGGGCATGTGGAAAGAATGCATGATGAAAGAATGACTAAACAGATATACAATGCAAAAGTGGATGGATGCAGAAGTCGTGGAAGGCCACGACACACCTTCCATGATCAAATTGATTGTGTACTAGCAGAAGGTGATGTCAGGAGCCTTAAGAACAGACGAGCTTGCATGACAAGAGTTATGAATGTCAAAGAGGCAAGTGAGGTGTGTAAGAATAAGCCTAAATGGCACTCTGTTGTTCGTGCCTACCCCGCAAGGGAACTGGCGTGAAGTTATGTATGTATGTATGTATGAGTTACTAGCCCAATCAGCATCGACAAATCCCTCTAATTTAGGTTTTTCTTTTATATATTTCAAACAAATTTTTTTTGTCTTTAAATATCTTAATATTCTCTTTGCATATGACCAATGAACATTAGTATGACAATTGTTAAACTGACTTAAAAAACTAACACTATAAGAAATATCAGGTCTAGTTAACACTGACAAATACATTAGACTACCAATCAACAGTTGATAAGGTATACTAGTGTCACAAAAATCACCTGATTTGACATCTAGTTTACATTCCATAGGTGTATTTGCAACTTTACAATCGGTCATATTAAATTTTATTAACAACTCTTCTATGTACTGTTCCTGATCCAAGGTAATGGTATTTAAAACTTTATCAATGTTTACTCTCATTCCTAAGCATTGACTAACTTGCCCTAAATTTTTAATTTTAAAGTTAGAACTCAACACAGAAATTAAACTATCAGTTTCTGATTTACAGTTAGAATAAACAAAAAAAATCATCAACATATAGAGCTACAATAATTTTAACATTATTATTAATTTTCATAAAAACACAAGGCTCTAAATGACTTTTCTTAAAACCCAATTGGTTTAAACATAGATCTACTCTTTCATACCATGATCTAGATGACTGCTTAAGACCATATATAGCTTTATTCAACTTAACAACATTATTTGTACAATTATCATATATACTAGGTTGAACCATATATATATCCTCCTTAAGCTGACCATTTAAAAAAGCTGTTTTTACATCTAAATGAGTAATGTTTAAGTTTAATTGTACAGATAAAGCAAATAACAATCTCAATGTTGAATGCCGAACTACAGGTGAAAATGTCTCATTATAGTCAATTCCTGGTTTCTGTGTAAACCCTTTCGCCACTAAACGAGCCCGGAATCGCATACTGTTATCACTATCAAACTTTTTACGAAATACCCATTTACACTGCACTAATGTTTTATTTCGCGGCAGTTGATTCACTACAGACCATGCATCATTTTCCTCAAAAGCCTGTAATTCTTCCTGCATAGCCTTAATCCATTTATTCTTATCTGGACTTTTCATAGCCTCTTGGACACTTGAAGGATCTTTTGTCACACTCTCCACTGAAGTAAAATTACCATAACGCTTTGGTTCTTTTCTTTTCCTCTTTAAGTTATCGTGTTCATCTTCTTTTGAAGTCTCCTTCAACAAAGAGTCACTATCTATATTAGTGATTTCTTTCTCAGAATCTGAAGATATACTGTTGTATGAGCTCGGTACATATTCACTGTCACTTGAATCACTTTCCTGTACCTCATCACAACTCTTCTGTTTCTCTTCCTGTGGTAATATTTCCCCCACTGAAACTAATATGTCTGATGTCTTTCCTTTTTCTATGTTTTCATGGACAACGACATCTCTACTTATTATTATACATTTTTTTTGGAGATCATAAATCCTGTAGCCTTTGATGTTATCAGCGTAACCCACCAATATACCTTTTATAGCTTTCATATCCCATTTCAGTCGCTTCTTCTTGGGTATGTGAACCATCACTTGACTACCAAATATCCATACGCGACTTAAATCTGGTTTTTTATTCATTCAAAGTTCATATGGTGTTTTATTGTTTAAACCTGCTGCAATGGATCTATTTCTTAAATAAACTGCAGTATGGGTTGCTTCGGCCCAGAACTTTTTGTCAAGTCCTGCATCAAACAGTAAACATCTAGCCCTCTCAACAATAGTGCGATTGATGCGCTCACACATACCATTTTGCTCTGGAGTATATGTGTTAGTTTTCTGATGGACAATCCCAGCTTGCTTTAAGTAATTTTCAAACTCATTGCTACAAAACTCTAAGCCATTATCACTACGAAATATTTTAATTCTTTTATTATGTTGGTTTTCTACCAAAGATCTATATTCTTTAAAATATTTGAATACCTCACTTTTTGCCTTGAGAAAATAAACGAATGCCATGCGACTATAATCATCAAGGAAAATAAGGAAATACCTTAATCCACCAATCGAAGGTTGCTCCATGGGCCCGCAAACATCTGCATGTATGGTATCCAATACACTGCTACTTCTGGTACCCAGGTGAGTAAAGGGTAGACGTGCCTGTTTTCCTTCATAGCATACTGCATATGTACTCTTATCTATGACTGCTTTATAAATATAAAACATACCTGTCACTGCACCATCCTTCATTTTATTCATGTCACTAGAATTCAAATGGCCCAACCTTCTATGTCATGTTTTACTATTCACACTAGATGATGTAAATAAACATTGTTTGTTTTCCATTCTCAATTTATAGACACCGTCAATTAAGTCAGCTATGCCCACTAACTTATTCTTTTTGTTATAAATACAGCAGCTATCTTCTTTAAACTGAATTTTGTTTCCATGTTTTATCAGCTGACTGATTGATATTAAATTTGTACACAGATCCGGTACACATAAAACATTATTTATTGTGACTTCATGTCTACTCTTCGGGGTAATTGTAATGATATTATTTTATTTTTATTTTTTTATTTTATATATGATAGGGATATTAGGATATTAACATTACCTGAGCATAGTACTGGCATAACACTTTTATTGGCCGTAGTAATTTGCTTTACACTCTTTTGTTTTTTCTCGCGTATCAAGTCAATATCTCGTGTCATATGTACACTTGCCCCCGAATCCAAATACCAATCTGTTTTACAATGATTTCCTTGTAAAAACACAGCAGAAAACGCACTGATTTTATCAGATAGATCCGATTTTAACTTTGGACATTTATTCTTATAATGACCAATCTGTTTACTTCTTCTTCTTTTTTGGAGGATTATGGCTCCAACGCAATTAGCATTGATTTTGCCAGTGTCACAGTAGTTGATAAAATGTCAGGTGCATATATATATGAGATAAAAGAAAGAGAAAAATTTGGCCGGTAAATTCAAATTCTGTGATCCTGTGGACAAAACAGACATAGAATGTTAAACTAACTACACTATAAATATATGTTATTTGACGTTAAAAAATTCGATAAAATATTTACATGTTTCTTATCATCTAGGGTTAAAAGAAAGTTCACATTGACAGGGCGAGGAAAGTTATTAGGTAAAATGCTGTAAAGGGGTCTAACAATTTTGGGACATTCAAAAAAAATATGGTGAACTGAACCTTCAGCTAAGCCACACTCACAGACAGAATGATCGCGTATTCTTATTTTTGCCAAAAATACTGGTGAGCAACAGTGGCCAAGTCGCAGACGAATAATAGTTGACAGGACCTTTTTTGGTATTTTTCTGTGGGCAAAGAACCAGGGTTTGGGAGGTATTGTCGATTGTAAACTGCCGTAGTATCTGCCAACATTCAGACGAGACTGTTGCCAGATACTGTCCCAAGTATTAAACATCTGGGGCCTTGCAAGGGAGCGTGTGTCACGAGGGAAGCATTTATTGTATTTAGTAGTACCTGAGCAGATAGCTTCCTTGGCGCAGCAATCGGCAATCTCATTACCACTGATTCCACTATGACCTGGGATCCAGGCCAAGACTATTTCTAGGCCAGAGGAGTGACAGCGGAAGAGTGCTTCTTTTATCTTGAGGGTAACAACAAAGTTATCTTTGGAATGAAAGGGTGATTTTAAAATGTCCTCAATGGAGCCTAAGGAATCAGTGAGAATGTCAGATTTACTTATGCTATGTGATTCAATATAAAGGATGGCTTCCAGAATCGCGATTGTTTCGCCGGTGAAAACAGAGGTGGGGGGCGGAATTTTGAAATTTAAAATAATTTTGTATTTTGGGATCCATACTGCTGCACCAACAGGTCCACTCTGCGTTATTTTTGCTGCATCAGTGAAAAATTAAAGGTGATCTGGCCAACGATCTTGCATAATTTGATTAAATAATTGGTTAGCACCTGGAGTATTTTTATGAATGTCTAGATTTAAATAAGCGTTAGGTTTGAAGGTAAGGCCTTCGAAACTAGTTTCAAAAATGGGGTTTTTATAATTTTGGAAGAGGCCGAGATGAAGATCCACAAACTTTTTATATGAATTTATAAGAAGAGAGAAACATTTGTGGGTCCAATAACTTGAAGTAGAAGAGATTTGAAAGAGTTGATCAAGGATGCCTAAAAGGGGATGATCTGAAAGCTCAATCACTTTACAAAAGAATCTATCCGACAGAAACTGCCTGCGAAGAGAGAGAGAGGAGGTTCAACACACTCAACCTGAAGGGCATTCGTTGGAGAGGATTTCATTGCGCCTGTGATCATTTTGAGGCATTTGGCTTGTATTCGATCCAACTTTGCTAGAGCGGCTTTGTTGCAGGGCTCCAAAATAAAACAAGCATAATCGAAATGACTACGGATAACAGCATTGTAAAGTAACTTTTGGCAGTACGGATGAGATCCCCATCTAACACCTGATAGAGCTCTAATTACATTAAGATTTTTTCTGCTTTATCACAAATATAGTTAAGATGGGGGAGACCGGAAAGTTTAGAATCGAGGATAACCCCTAGAAATTTGACTGAATTTGAAATGTGCACAGGTTGGTTACTGATGTGAATATCTAGATCAGGGATGATTTTTTTGCGAGAAAAAACTACAGCTGAACTTTTTGAAGTAGACAGGGACAGACCATGCTCTAAAAGCCATGTATTAAGGTAATACAGAGCAGAATTAAGGCGATTACAACCATCAATGAAAGAGTTAGAGGAGGCATACAGAGCAATATCATCGGCATACTGAAGGACTTGGCAAAAGCAGTTAACAGATAGTTCAAGGTCTGCAGTATAAATATTATAGAGGAGAGGGCTAAGGACCGAACCTTGAGGTAGATTTTTCCATACAAGACGAGGAGAGGTGTCGTTTCCCGAAACACGGATTGAGATTGATCTCTCTGTGAACATTTTGATGACTATGTTGACAATCCTCGCAGGGAAACTCAGCTTGAGCATTTTCTGCCTGAGTATTTGGAGATTGACATTGTCGTATGCAGAGGTTATATCTAAAAAGACTCCTACGACATGCTCATTTCGGGAGAAAGCTAATCGGATATCAGAAGTTATAAGACTAAGACTGTCCATTGTGCCCAAACCTCGTCTAAAGCCGAATTGGCTATTGGGTAGAATGCCTTTGTTTTCCACAATCCACTCAAGCCGGTTTTTAATTAAGTGCTCCATGATTTTAACAAGAACTGGAGATAGGGCTATAGGCCTATAGGAATTAGAGTCTGAAGCATCCTTGCCAGGTTTCAATATAGGGATAATTAACTGCTTCTTCCAAGCATCTGGGATAGAACTAGAGAGAAATATGTGGTTCAAGAGACTCAGTAGAAAATGTTTAGAGGGCTCACTACATTGGATGATAAACGAGTAAGGAATACCATCCACTCCAGGGGATGTGTCACGGAGGTGATCCAGGGCAGCAAAGAGTTCTGCAAAAGAAAACTTCGAGTTCATGGGATCCAGCTCCTCAGCGGGAGAACAGTTAATGGAAGGCAAAGGTTCAAGGGGGACAAAAGAGGGAGCAAGATTCTGCATGAAATTGGGAAGCCAGGAAGTGGTATTATTAGAACTAATGTTATTATCAATTTGGGATTTTCTAAATGATTTTATTTTCTTCCAAACAACAGAAGCCGGAGTCCTGGGGGAAAGAGATTCACAAAAAGCTTGCCATCCTTTTCTTTTTTTAAGCCGCAAAAGTTTTTTGGAGGAGGCAGACACTTTCTGGAATTCTAAATAATTTTCCATTGTGAGATTTCTAGTGAACTTTTTTCTGTTTCCTTGCGTTTTTTTACTATTACCGAGCATTCATTGTCCCACCAGGCAGGGGAGGGAATTTTATTTTTTACAGCATTTTTTATAGGGATTGATTCCTCTGCAGCAAATGTCAAAGTTGATATAAATTCGTCATACAAGAAAAGAAAATTTTGAGTAGAAATATCAGGAAGAGAGTTTAATTTATTTTGGACTATTGCAGAGAACTTATGCCAGTCTGCTTGATCTAATCTGAATTTCAAAAGAGGGGATGGAGTGGTTGCAGGGGGGGAAGAGTCAGGCAAGGTACATAAAATAGGTAGATGGTCACTGCCATGAGAACAGTCCATGAAAGAGAGTAGGCTATGGAAGGAGAAGATAAAGTGAGGTCGGGGACACTTCGGTTTTGAGTGGGAGACACCCTACGAGTAGGAGTTCCATCGTTAATGATACACAAATTTAAGTCATCTAAAATATCAAGAAAGGCTGGGGCAATAGGATCACAGGAAGCAGAACCCCACGAAGTATGGCGGATATTAAAATCCCCTAGGATGAGCAGAGGAACAGGGAGTTGAGACAAGAGAGAGAAAACTTCTTGAAGAATTGTAGAATTGGGGTAAGGAATATAAACAGAAACAAATGTTATATTAAATGAGCGAATTGCTACAATATTAAGGTCAGGGGAGTATTGGGGAAGAGTAATACGAGAAAATGTAATATTTCTTCTAATAAGAATCGCACATCCGGCCCAGCCATCCCCTCTGTCATCCCGAAGACATGAAAACCCTGGCACTCGAAATAGAGAGCCAGGGCTCAGCCATGTCTCCGAGAGGGCAAAAAGGATAGGATTATACTGGTTAATTAGAAAGATTAATTCAGATTTTTTGTTGTTTATACTACGACAATTCCATTGAAGGACCTTCGCCATTTTGAACAGATGAGTTTACAATGGAAGTAATAACTTTTTGTAGCATTTCTATGACGTTGTACGGTTGAATGTCACCGAATTTGGAGAACATATTAACAAAAGCCAATGATAAAATTTGGGCTAAATTATCAGTGGCGGAAGAGCTACTAGGGGAATTCTCCCCAATAGCACAACCATTAGGTAAGGAGGATGGGGGAGAAGAAGTAATATTAGCGTGTGCTATGCGATCATAGGACTTACCTAGCTCCTGTCTAGGTTTTCTCTGGACATAGATTATTTTCCTATAGGAGGAAGAACTTGGAGCAGACTGAGGAGAACCTGAGGATATTTCAGTGCAATTAGTCACTGGTTTAGAGTTAAGAGCAGGGTGGGACATATAAACAGGTTTGTTTGCGATTGTGGAAGTAATGTCAGCATATGAGGTACGAACTGGTTTGAATCTGCGAGCTGCTTCAACATAACCTATATTTTCATGAGATATGACAATTTTAATATTTCGTTGACGTGAGTGCTCCGGACATCTTGAATCTGTGGCTGCGTGGTTACCAGAGCAGAACAGGCAAGAGATTTTATCATCGGGTACTTGACAGGATATCTTTTCGTGTGGGTCGGCACAATGAGAGCAGCGTGGATTAGACCTGCATTTGTCCCGGATGTGACCAAATCTACAGCATTTGAGACATTGTATTGTAGGCAGGGTGTAAGTACCGACAGGTTGGGAGAGGTTACAGCAATAAACATGAGTGGGAAGAGTTTGGCCTAAAAAGGTGAGAACTACAGTTCCTGTAGTTTCCCAACAGGTTGTGCCATCAATTCGCTTTTTCTTATTCATTCTTCTTGCTTTGATGACTACACAAGACTGGGCGGCACTCAGTCCAAGATACCAAGTCCTCCATAGTCCAATCTAAAGGAATTTGGTGGATTACTCCCATTCGGGTAAGTTGGAACCTGGGAATGAAAGCTGTAAGGTTGTTCGATTGCAGGACAGGATGAGATAAGAAGGAGTTGGCTTCACAGAATTATTTATAGTAAATTGAGACTTTGTTCCTACCTATATTTTTAATTTCTACAACACCTGAAATATTGCTATGATAAATAGCTTGTGCTATTTTAAATGCGCTCATATTGTTAGATGTTTTAGGTAGGTCACCATCAGGACGAGAAACATGGACGACAAAAGGGCCCGAATCAGTTTCGGAGTACCTAAGTTCTGTATTTAACTCATATCCAGGTCTGATATATATATGTTGGATGGATGCTGAAGCAGGTAATGAAGAGGCAGGTCTTTTCGCAGGGACGGCTGAAGGAGTATCTCTGGAACGTTTGAGCAATTTGTCTGTAGTATGACTAATAGCGTCTGCTTCACTTTTTGTTTTTTGGCAAGAGGCTTGTTCTTGGTCGAACTACCATTACTGCCAACGTCAGGTGTGGAAAAGGCAAGGTTTATGGCGATGACCAGTTAGATAAGAAAACACAAAAAAAGGGGGGAAAACAAATAAAAACTTGTTCTAGAATTAATTCACCGCCACCACCTGAAACAGTATTAGTAAAATAAATATATACACATATATGAAAACACTTTTTTTTAAATTTAGGTACACAAAATTTGTTATAGGGTTATAATTTTATATTATAAACGGAAATATATTTGGTTAGAGCATTAAATATAAGACGATTACATATAAGGGAAAGGAGAGTTTTAATATTAGTGGGTCTTGGAATTTTAGGTGGCAGGATATCATATAGGGATGTGGGGTAAAGGGGACAGTTAAAAAATATATGATCGATAGAGCCTTCCCCTGTATTACATTCACACATTGGAGAGGCACGAACTCCAATCCTATGAAGGTGGACAGGGGTACACGAATGGCCCAGTCGCAACCTGCAAATCACTGAGGTGAGTCTTTTGTCAGCATTGCGGAATTTATAGAACCATGGTTTGATGGGTATCTCTGGAGAAATATCTTTATAGAACCTCCCTTTGACCAGACTGGAATTTGTCCAACTAATAAGCCATTCCCCTTTAAGGTCTTGCAGAGCTTTAGAACAGAGATCCTGAGGGTGCAGTCTGGAGTGGTCTAGGCATCCTGAAACTATTGCACTTTTCGCTAACTCATCAGCGGTCTCATTACCGGATATACCTGAGTGACTAGGAATCCAAGCTAGGACAACATCAATACTCTTAGACTGGCAGAGAAAGAGATTTTCCTTGATTTTAAGAATCAAAGGGAAACGCAGGCCAATTGTTAAATCCTCTGAAAGGATAGCTTGGAGGCAGCTTAGAGAGTCTGAAAAGACTATACATTTATGTATCCTATCTTTGTTAGCAACAACAAACTTTATTGCCTCCAAAATTGCTATTGTTTCACCAGTAAAAGTAGATGTAAATATAGGACACTTATAGGTCAATGCTAGCCTGTAGTTAGGGCACCAGACAGCAGCACCAACACAGCCTTCTAGAGATAGTTTGGAGGCATCAGTATAAATCGGGCACCAGTCTGACCATTCCGATGAAAGCCGTAGGTTAAAAAAATCATTTGCTCTAGGATCGTCTTTGGAGATGCCAAAATGTAGTAAAACTTTAGGGTAGAAATTTAAGACTTCATAGGAGGTACTAAAAGGAGCTAGTTTATGGGATTGGAAAAGCGGAGTACTTAATCTATCTAATTTTCTAAAAGATTTTATAAGACATGGAAGATCTTTATGGTACCAGTAAGGGTTGTTTGTGATAAGGGAAGAGAGGGACTTGATCTTAGAAATTAAAGGGTGAGAAGAAATCTGACAGGTTTTATATAAGAAACGATCACATAAATATTGGCGGCGAATTTGAAGAGGAGGGTCTAAGGCCTCTATCTGTAATGCATTGGTCGGAGATGATCGCATGGCACCCAGTATCACCCTGAGGCATCTATACTGTAGTTTGTCTAGTTTAACAAGAGCTGTTTTTGAACAAGGCTGAAGAATAAAAGAACCATAATCTAAAATACTACGGATTATAGCATTATATATTAATTTTTGGGAGTATGGGTGGGCGCCCCACCAGACTCCTGACAAACATCTAAGGAGATTTAAATTCGATTCAGTCTTTTTTATAATAAAATTTAAATGCTGTAGTCCTGTCATTTTTGAATCTAAAAATACACCCAAAAACTTAATACTGTCGCAGACTGGAATCACTAGATCGTTACATACCACTCTGATCGATAGGGGATTTCGTTTACGCGTAAAAACGACTACTTTACTCTTATCTGGTGACAAATCTAGCCCGTGTTCCGTTAGCCAGTTAAATAAATAGTGCAATGCGCGGTTCAACATAGATTCAGCTTGCTCTGTTGTATCAGCTGATGCGTAGAGTACTATATCATCAGCGTACTGTAATATGTTACAGAAGGAGGTAACAGTATGATCTAATTCTGAGGTATATAGATTGTATAGCAATGGACTCAGAACAGAGCCCTGGGGGAGGCCTTTCCATGTCCGACGAGTAGAGTGAATAGAACCTTCTAGTCTAGTTACAACCGAACGATCCATTAGCAAATTACATATGTAGTGCGATAACCTCACGGGAACACTCAGCTTTTGCATTTTCTGCCTGAGGTGGTGAAGAAGAACACTATCATACGCGGCAGTTATGTCAAGAAACACGGCCGCCAGGATTTGTCGTTTGGATAGAGCAATCCTAATGTCGGTGGTAAGAATCGAAAGACTATGCATGGTACTTGATCCTTTGCGAAACCCATATTGAGTGCTGGAGAGCATGCTATTAGATTCTAAGTACCATTCCAAGCGATTTTTCAGAAGGTGCTCCATTACCTTAGCAAGGGTAGACGATAAAGCAATAGGACGATAGGAGGAAGGCATGGAAGGGTTTTTACCTGGTTTGAGAATGGGAATAATAAGTTGGGATTTCCAAGAGTCTGGTATTATACCTAATTCATAGGATTTATTAAGAAATTTGAGAAATAGGGCCTTAGTGCAGGATCCAGCTTTGGTAAGGAAGGAATATGGGATACCGTCCAAGCCGGGGGAAGAGTCTTTAAGTCGATTGAAAACACAGGATAATTCAGGCATATTAAAAGGTTCGTTAAATTTGTGGGCAGGAAAAGATAGGGGATAAGGAGATGGGAGAGAATCATGATTAGGGACAGAAGGAGGGGCCAATTGACTAACAAAGTCAGAAATCCAGACCGAATTATCGTTACAGGAGAGATTAGATGAATGCCAGGAACCGCGAAATCGTTTTAAGGTCCTCCATACTACACAAGAAGGAGTTTGAGGATTTAGGGTCTCTGTAAATCTAAACCATGACCTTTTCTTTTTTTTCTTGAAAAATCTTTTAGAAGCTGCCATAGCCTTTTTATATTCTATATAATTAGATGTTGACATATCTGAATTATATAGGGATTCAGCTGCCTTACGATTTTGAAACATGGAGGTGCACTCATCATCCCACCATGGTGGAGAATAACGCTTTTTAGTTCCAGTTTTTTTAAGGGGGATGCACAGATTAGCAGCCGTATGCAAATCGTTAATTAGTTGGTCATAGGTATGGAGGAAGTTTGTTTCCGAAATCTCTGGGATTGATTTAGTGTGGCGATCACTTTCTATGACATATGAATCCCAATTCGCCTTATTAGTGTTGTATTTTAAGAGAGGTGAGAACTGGCGAACGGGAACACTGAGGTGAGGAAAAGAAATGAGGAGAGGTAAGTGATCGCTGCCATGAGAATCTTCGAGAACAGACCATGATGCAACAGAACAAAGGTCTGGAGAGCAAAAAGAGAGATCGGGCGTGCTTGATTGATTATTTGGAGCGACTCTGCGAGTTGGAGAGCCATCATTTAAGATGCATATGTTAAGATGATCCAAAATGTCAACAAGATCACACCCAAAGGAATCATAATAAGGGCTGCCCCACAACGAATGAGCGCAGTTGAAATCCCCCAAAATAAGAAAAGGAGTAGTGAGAGTCATGAAGATGGATTCAAGCACAGGGATTAAATTGGGAGAAGGATGAGGAATATATATAGACAATATAGTTAAATTATAATTGTGAATTTTTACGGCAACGGCATTTAGAGAATTTGGTAGGGGTGGAAGAGGGAAAAGAGAATATGTAAGTGATGATTTTATTAATATAGCTGAGCCAGCATACCCATCGTCCCTGTCATCACGGAAACAAGTGTACCCAGGTATTCGAAAGTGAGAACCAGGGACAAGCCATGTCTCCGAAATGGCAAAAACGACGGGTTCATGGGCATATATCATTTGAGAAATTTCATGTTTTTTGGGGGCTATGCTACGACTATTCCACTGGATGAGGTTGAATTTTAGAAATAATATTTATGAGCTGGGTCAATTTGGATGCTACGTTGGACGGTGCTGGGTGATCATCAAATTTCGATATAATATTTATAAGCATGGTGAGAAGCCCATCTATAAGATTGTCATTATTATCATTATTTGCATTGCCTCTTAAAGCAACCCCGTTTTGTGGGGATGGAGGGTCATATTGAGAAATCATGGAACGGTGGGCAGCCTTATCGTAACCAGGGGCCAAAGGAGCGCGGGGTCTGGGGGAGGAATAAGTGGTGCGTCTATAACTGGTAGTTATTGGAGAATTTTGGGAGGGGGTAAGAGAATTAATGTCCCGAGAGGGTCTTGCAGTATAATGGGCTGGGAAGGGTTTAACTGGAGCAAACATTGTACGGGCGACATCTGAGAAAGACCGAACTGAAGGAGGGAAGAGGGTTGCCGCCTCTGAATATGAGATATTATCCTCTGACATTTTCTTTTTAATAAGTTTTTGTCTTTCCAGTTCAGGGCAGTTCTTGTCGATAGCATAATGGCACCCTTTGCATAAACAACAAAAGGCATTTTCGGGAGCAACAGAACAGGTGTTACCAGAGTGTAATTGGCCGCATTTATAGCATCTGGGCTTGGATCGACATTTGTCGCTTACATGTCCAAAGCGGCAGCATGTGAAACATTGTATTGTCGGTAACTGGTAAGCTGTGACTGGAATTGAGGTGTAGCAACAATAAATGTGTTTAGGGAGGATCTGTCCGGTAAATGTTAGAACTACTGTTGTTGTTGGTGTCCAATCTATGGAGCCATCTGGCTGGCGTACCTTCCTACTGAACCTTCTAGCTTTAATAATTTGTCCGCAGTAATCCGGGAGTTCAACCTGTTCTACGAACTCTTCCATGGACCAGTCCTTGGGGACACCCTGAACCACTCCCATACGGGAGACATTAAAAGTTGGGATAATAGCCTTATAATGAGCAGCTGTTAAAGTTGGATTGACCACAAAGTTATTGGCATCCTGAGCAGATAGAAATTCTACAGATATTCTGTTTCTACCCACACTTTTGATCCCCTGTTGAACAATTTTGCCGACATTTGTGTTAATCATCATTTTACCAAATAATATTTTGTTTATAGTAGCTCCAGAGCTAGGATTGTTTTCTATTCTATGCACGTGGACTAAAAAAGGACCTTTATCTTCGCTCGAGTACTTGTAGGGTACATTTAGAGAATGATGGACCCATAAAGATTTGTCTGTGTTAAGGTCTGACGACAACGGTGCTTTTTTCGAAGGAATGTTTGATACTTCGTCAACCGCAGGCCGTTTTCTCATTTCTGCAGGTCGCGACCGAGAGCCACACGGCTCCTGATCCATTTGTTCATTACATGTTGCAGAGCCCGGGGGAGGGTCTGGTGGACCGGGAGGGATCTTCGACATAGTCGAAGACCCCTAAATTGAGTATTTGAATAAATTAATAAAGACTTACCTTATGAGGGTAGATTAGAAAATCACCAAGGAAGAATAAATATCATTAAAGGAGTGGAAAAACACATATAAAAGATTAATTACATATAAATAGAATACGTAGAACAAATTTAAATAAGAAAATTATCAATAAAACCAGGATAAACTAATATTTAAATGTCAAAATCGCCAACGCGTGCGTTAACCACGGCCTAAGTTTTGACAAAATGTAACTTGAAGATTTGTTCCACTCAAAAGTGCCCTAAACGCTGAAAATATGCGCTTTATTTAGCCCTAACGATTCGCGTTCCGCCTTCTCCCGGCCAAAGCGTCATGATGAGCCTTTTTTTTTTTTTTTTTTTGGTTTTGAGGCGAGGGAAAATGCTTAACCGATTTACGCACAAACTGGGTCGTTGCTAGGGGAACGACACGCGTCGGTCGGGGGCGATAACACTGCAGCAATAGTATGCTCTTGGCAGCGCTCCGTCCGCGATCGACGTCACAGAATAGTGTGGAAGACTCCGAGCGTTGCTGCACGGGCGAGCAACCCCAATACCCACTAAAAACCCCCTCCTCCCTGACGACCCTGCGCTTTGAATGTGTTGGAAAGGCTGAGATTTAGAACATAGTTACGCCCAGCCGATCCAGCGCAATAAAGTGCCTGGAGTGTGCCCTGGGAGAACACACCCCACTTCGTTGTGCGGGGGTAGAAGGTCCTTTGCTCTTCCTAGCAAGCTAAAGGCCCCCCGCGGTAAACGGAACCTAACTCAGGGAGGGAAGTAATGCGCGTACCTGCCTCTCCGGGTGCCAGCTGAAGGCCGGCGACCTCGAGAAGACGCATTGGCACGCGCTGCAGGACTTCTCTCCCTGTCTCGTTCTGCGGCCTCCTTGAGTGACATTACTGTCTCGCAAAAAGTAACCGCAGCCCCCCAATTGTCGCTGCTCTGCAGCATGGCCTTGACCAAGTCGCAGAGCGAGTCGACTGGACCTACGTGCGTCTCAAGTTCGAAACGCTGCGGCGCCCATGCGGCGCACTCAACAAGCGTGTGTAACGCCGTGTCGGGCGCGCCGCACTGGCGGCAGTCCGGGGAAGGCAAGCAGCCCACAATGCGACACAGATACTTATCGAAACATCCGTGTCCGGTAAGTATCTGTGTCGTCCTGAAGGTCAGGGTGCCGCTGGTGCGGTTGACCCATTCCGTCAGCTGTGGCCTGATTGCATCCACCGTGTAGCCGCCATAGGCCGCAGGGTTGTCGAGCTCTTGAGACCAGACGGCGATCATGGAGGCGGTTTCCCGCTTCCTGATCGCCTCGATTTCGACCTGACAGAAGGTCAGGCCTCTAGCTAGGGCATCCTGCCGGGTGCGGCGCACCACTGTCAGGACGTCCGCCTGGAGATGCCAGGGCGGATCGCCTGCCAGGAGGGTGGCCGCCGTCCGCGACACTGTGCGATACCCCCGTATGGTCCTCACGGCCAGAACCTGCTGCGCCCGTTGCAGCAGGGTTCTGTTGTGGCGGTGAAGTGCATTGGACCAGACGGGTGCACCGTACAGTGCCATACTCCTCAGGATGCCAGAGTAAAGTTTCCGCGTCGCACCTCCCGGGCCCCCTACGTTGGGAAGCAGCCTCGAGAGTGCGCCCGCGGATTTGACGAGTTTGGGAACTAGCTGCTCAAAGTGCGCTTTGAACAGCCATTTCCCATCGAGAACTAGCCCCAGATATTTCATCTGGGGCCCTACTCTAATGGCCACCCCTTGGACCGAAACGGTCAAGTCCGCGGGGGGATTGCGAAATTTCCTATGGAACATGATGGCCTCCGTTTTCGCGGGGGAGACCCTCAAGCCCAGCCTAGCTATTCGATCTACGACAATCGCCAACCCGGCGTTAGCGACGTCCACGGATTCCGCAAATGACGCAGCGCGTGCCGTGAGTAGGGTGTCGTCCGCAAAGCAGATCAGCCCTACCCCGGGTAGGACCGGAACCCGAAGGATCCAGTCATAACCTACGTTCCAAAGAATCGGCCCGAGGACCGACCCCTGTGGAACGCCGCACGCGACGCGTCGACGACCTACCTCGGGATTGCCGGACTCACCGCCCTCCCAAAGGATATGTCGATCCTGCAGGTACGCGCCCAACAGCCTCGTGAGGTACGGGGGGACTCCATGCGCGCGGAGCCCCTCCCTGATCGTCTCATGAGGGAGGCTGTTAAAGGCGTTCGCTATATCTAGCGACACCGCAAGAACGACATCCTTCGCTTGGACGGCTTCGTCCGTTGACGTTCGCAGCGTCTCGAAGGCGTCCATCGTGGAGCGCCTCCGCCGAAACCCGAACTGCGTTTCTGAAAGCCCCGGCTCCACAGTGTCGAGATGCTTCACGAGCCGCTCCGCCAAGATCTTTTCGAAGACCTTAGCGACCTCGTTCAGCAGCACTATGGGCCTGAAGGCGGACGGATCGTTGGGAGGCCGACCTCCCTTGGGAATCAGGCACAAACGACCCTCCTTCCATTGCGACGGGAGCCGACCTGCGCGAATACAGGCTTCGAACAGTTCCCGCAGCTGGCCGCGTAGATGTTTAGCGGCCAGGAAGAGGAGTCGACCTGGAACCCCGTCGGGTCCCGGTGCCGTCTTCCTGCCCCGGAGCCGGTCCAGGGCAACGTCTAGTTCCCCCTCGGAGATGGAGTGAGGCTCCTCGTCCGTGGGAGTGTCGGGAACGGGTGGACCCATACTGGGGGGAGTGAAGTTTCCCGGATCCGGGAAGAGCCCGTCGATAACCGACCGGAGCACCTCGGGTTCGAGCGTTTCCGTGACCGTGGATGTGCAAGGCCGCAACGTGTTGCGAGCCCCACGGTACGGACGCCCCCAAGGGTCCCGATCGAGCGTCTCGAGGAGCTCGGCCCGAGCCCGGGCTTTCGCTTGCAGTATTGCAATCGAAAGGGCCTTTCTGGCCTCCCTAAACTCTCCCACGAGTCCATTTTCCGCGACGTAGTCCGGAGGACGGCGCGCCCTGCAGCGTTTGAGCCTGTGGCTGATGATGCGAACTGCCTTTCGCATCTCGCCCAGCTCCTCGGTCCACCAGTGGACCTGCTTGCACGGAGGCTGCCGCTTGGAGACGCGAGGCATCGCCGCGTCGCAAACCCTCGTCAGGGTCTTGCGCATGTGCTCTGCCTGCGACTCCAGGTTCTCGAATTCGACTGGGTAGGCCCAGCTTTCCGTGAGTGCCCACTCCTCGGCCTGCTCCGGATCGAGCTTGGTAAGGGCCCAACGCGGGAAGAGAGGGGGGCGATGAACAGGGCTCGGACCGGAGGAGGGGGTAAGCTCAAATCTGATGTACCGATGATCAGAGAGCGACTCCACCTCCTCCAGCACCCTCCATCCGACAACTCTGCGGGCGGCCGCATGAGTGGCGAATGACAGGTCGATGACCGATCCACCCCGCGCGCGCACGCAGGTCTGGACCGATCCCTGGTTCAATATGGTCAGGCCGGATTGAAGAGCCCATTCCTCAACCGTCCGGCCCCTAGGTTCCGTGAACGTATTTCCCCAGGAACAGTGTTTTGCGTTAAAGTCGCCCATCACGAAGATCGTTTTAGGCGACAATCTGTCTATGGCAGCCCTGATGGCGTCCAAGTGAAGCTCGAACTCCGCCAGGGGGCGGCTGCGCGAAAAGTAAACGCCTATGACGACGATACTCCCGCTCTCCGCCACCGCATAGCCCTTTCCTCTTTCAAGACATGTAAGCGGTGTGCCAGAACCGGCTCTGGCCACCACCGCTACCACGTCGTCGAGGTCGCCCACCCAATTGCCGCAAGGCGGCACGTAATAAGGTTCGCTTATTACGGCCAAGTTCGCTTGCCACTCCGCCATCGCCTGCAGGCACAAATCCTGAGCGGTGGGGGAGTGGTTTACGTTCGCCTGAAATAGTATTGTTACGGGCGTACTAGGCATTGGAGGTGTCCATTGCGCGTACTCCCGTAACACCCGTGCGTTGTTTCGTCCTCGGATGGACGAATTTGCCCTTCACGTAGGGAGGCTGGCAGAACCTCGCCAACGTGGGGTGGGCAGCGTTGAGTCCCCCCGCCGCACACGCCGCGCAGTGGGGGTTCCGGGCCGTGCAGTCCGGCATCTTGTGTCCGCTCTTACCGCAGCGGAGACACAAGTTAGTCCGGTCCGGGCACGTGTCCGGACAGGTCTGGGCGCCATGGCCGACGTTGTAACACCGGTAACAACGTATCGGTCTGGCTTCCAGTGCCTCTACCCTCGCCGAGGTGAAGCCTACCACGAGGTAGCCCATCTCGACGATGACTTTGGCAGCAGCGACGGGGCACATCACGTACGATGCGCCCAAACCGCCCGGTCCTGCACCGATGTGCTTCGTGCGCACGTCGTCGCGCCGGCAGTTGCCGGCGCGCGCGATCGCGTCACGCAGCCCATCGACCGTGACCGATTCGTCCAGCCCAGAGACGTAAAGCTCCCCACGCTTTACGGGGCGGACGACCTCGGCCATCCCTGCAAGGGCTCCGCGCAGAGCCTCGGCGACGCGGTCCGCCTTGGCCGCGCTCTCGGGTCCCGGCTGGAACTCGAGAAGGCGCGCGTCCCTGACGGTCCGCACCACCTTCAGCCCCTCGCGGAGGCCCATGGCCGCGATGTCGACCACCGTCGAGGCCTTCGCGAAGACCTCGCGATAACCGACACCCTTCGCGGCCGCTGCCGGCAGCAGTTTGATGATAACTGCGGCCGACTTCGGCTCACGGAATACTACCGCAGGCTTCGCAGCCTGTTTCCGTTGTTGCTGCCCCCGCCCCGTCGGCAGGGGAGCAGCTTGCGCCTGGGTGGGGGGAGGGGGCCCGTCGGCCCCCGCCCCCTTACCCTTTTTCCGCTTGACGACCGCCGCCCCCGCCCCCCCCTCCGGGGCGGGGGCGGGGGCCACGGGCGCCGGCGGCGGCGCGACGTGCGCGATGCGAGCGCGGACGGCGGGCGCCGCGACTACCGATGTCGCGGCCGCAGGCGCCGTCCGTTGCCTAGGGGCCGGCCTAGGAGCCGACACCACAGGCACGGGTGCCGTGGCGGGGGCCGTTAATGCAACGGCGGCATCGCGTGCCGCTCTCCGCTGCATTTTCAGCCTCCACTTCACCCCCCCTCTATTCGTCTTTTTTTTTGGGGGGGGGGGCCGGTGACGGTGGGGAGTCCGTCACCCCGACAGCCGGGGTCGCCACCACCTCCATCGGAACCGGGGTACTTACTTCCCCCGCATTCCGCCGGACGGCGGCGGCAGCCGTGGCCGCTTTCGGCCTAACGGCCACTTTTGGTGCCGGTTTGATTGCCGGCGCCTTGCCTCGGTCGGCCGCTAGCGGTGGACGGAGGGTCGGCGCGGCATTCAGCCGGTCCTCGATTCCGGCGAACCGGGCATCGAGTATGGGGGCGACAACGTCGATCACGGCCCGCACAAACGCGTCGTGATCGATGCCGCCGGGCCCCGTTGGAGCGGGTGTCGGCGCCACCCCGTTGGCGGCCGCCGGAGCTCGCTCCGTCCCGACGACGGGAGCCGGTGTCGGCCCTGCTACCGCAGCACGGGCCGGACGCGATTTTTTAACCGCAGCGGGTGCGGCGGGCGGTTCCGGTACCGCCGCCGCCTCCGCCGTGGCGGCTTGGGCCTTTCGCTTGACGGGTACGGGGGTCGGCGCCGCCATTACAGCAGGCGCCGGCTCCGCAACCGAAGCGGAGGCCTTTAGGGCCTTACGCATGTCTTCAAACTCCCTGCGGTAGGAGCGGTTTTCCTCCCGCAGCGAGCTTAACTCCATGCGTAGCCTGGCGTTCTCGTTACCGAGCTTCCAGGCCTCGGATTCCGGATTTCGCGTGACCAGTGTGTCGACGATGTCCGACACCCTGGACGCGGCCTCCTTCAGCCGGCGCACGTAAACCCCCTTCAAATTGCCCGACGTTTGGGCAATTTGAATTATCTCGGCGACCTGGGCGCACGCCGCTAGGCGGAGCTCCCCAGGGCCGAGAGCCGATATATTCCCGACGAGGGCGGCGCACTGGCTAGCCGCGGCCACTTTGGCGGCGGTTGCCTTGCGCGCCTTGCGCCCCTTTTCACCCCCCTCGGTGCGGAGGTAGGCCTCCGCACCCGCGAGAATGCTAGTAGTCGCCGCGGGTGCGCCCCCCGTGGGGCGCAGAGGCGAGCGCGCGCGCGCTGGGGAAGAAGCACCCGACGTGCCGTCCGAATCGGCGCCGCTGCTCTGGGACCGGTCCCAGAAGCGCGACCTCGATCCGGGAACGAGCATCGGGGCACACGAAATCGGCACCGTTGCCGTTGAAGACGATGACGGCGCCGCCGAACCCGATGCCGAAGACGATGAGGCTGTGAACGAACATGACGACGTCGTCGTGCCCGCCGCCGCTGCCGCTGAAGACGAGGACGTGGACACCGCCGCAGCCGAAGACGCAGGCGCCGACATCGCAACAGCGGCTCCCATCCCATTAGGGAAGGAAGACGAGGGGGTCGCCGCTGCCGCGCCTACGAGGTCCCTGTTCACGACCCCGGCCGAGGGCGCGAGTGAGGCTCGCGCGACAACCGGTGTCGTGGGACGGCTGCTCTCGACGTTGCAGCCCGAAAGGTTGCAAGTCGATGTCGTAGGCACAGGTGAAGCCCGTGCGCTATACGACACCGTCGTCGTAGGGCACCCATCCCCTGCCGTCGCTGAACCGGCCGCCGTGTATACCGGACTACAGGCAGGCGCTTCAGGGCGGGAATAACTATGGTCGCGAATCGCACCGTAGAGCGCGTGCTCCAGCGAGTCTGGGACGCTGCCGGACGGTGGGATGTGATCATGCTCTACGTAGGCGCCGCTCCCTTGCACGAGTGAGGCTCGCGCAGAGGTGGGTGGCGCCATGTAGGCATATTGAACTATGGTGCTTGCAGCGCTCACGGCCAGGCAAACGGCCGAGTTCGCTGCAAGCAGTACGTTCCTATCTATCTCCGGGTGTGCTGCGCTCCTGCGCGCGGCACGCCCGGATGGGGCCCTAGGCGCCATGGGAACCGGAGGCGGTCCCATCGCGCCGCACCTATCCTCATGCGTGGCGGCGGTGAGGTCTACCACCGCCGACGCATCCCCTACCGAGCCGGGCATATCGGCAGCCGTGAAAACGGCACTATCCGCATGCCCGTGACGCGGCCCGGCAACCGACCTGCTGCGACGGGCCGATGAAGAAGACGCCTTTTTCACCCGCGTCTCCCCGATCTCAGGCATTAACCAGCCATCCTTGGCCTTCGCGTGGTCCCGCTTTCGCGGGACACTCGAAGGCCTCGGGGCCTTCTGGGGGCCTGGGCCATCCATTACTGGAGGCCCGTTCCTTTGCCGAGACCAGTCGACGCGTGTGAATAACTATCGACACAAACGACCGTTATTGCGTAATGCGCTTAGACGCGCCGAAATAAACAAGCGAATAGAGCTTAACAACTCACCCCAGTCGAAAAACAACTGATTCGCGCCGGAATCAAACTAAATAACACTGTACACTATCACTACACAACTGTTGTCGCAATTTGTCGCTTTTTGAGAGCGAAAAAGCGCAAAAAATTGCAGTTTTCTGCAAAGAGCACGGGCATTTGCGACTGCTTCGCATTTTAAGGACTGGCTTTTGCCAGACACCAATGATGTTACTAAAGCTAAGTGCGCATTTTGCCTAGGGTCATCAATGGTCGCTGAAATATCTAATTTAAAAACTCACGCCTCTACCAAGAAACACTTGGCTAACAAACCTGGATCTAGTGGAAAAACACAAACATTAACATCGCTTGGATTCCAGAGAGGAATAACTCCACAAAATAAAGAAAAAGCTCGTGCAGAAATTAAACTTGCTGCATTTTTTGCGGAGCATAATATTGCATTCTCGGTTGCTGACCATTTGACAGCTTTATTAAAAGAAGTTGTAATAGATTCCAAATTAATAAAGGAAATAGATCTCAAAAGAACCAAAGTAACAGCAGTGGTAAAGAATATTCTTGGAGAGGGTCATAAAGCCGATTTAGCCCAAAAACTACAAACCAGTCATTTTTCAGTCATGACGGACGAGACAACAGACGTTTCAACGACAAAAACTGCTTGCATTGTGGTGCGCTACTTTGACCAAGAAGCTCAAAAGATATGTAGCGCATTTTGGGAGTTGCACAAAATTTTTAAGGAAACAGCCAATACTGATAGTATTCCCACAGCCAATACCGAGAATTTATACAGAGCTCTCATTATTTCATTAACCAGTCATAATGTCCCATTGACGAATGTAATAGGATTTGGGTCAGATGGTTGTAACGTTATGATGGGTGACCACGACTCCGTAAAAACAAGGCTATTACGTGATTTACCAGGAATCATAATAACAAAGTGCGTCTGTCACTCGGCCCATTTGTGTTCCAGCGAAGCATGTAAACAGCTGCCTGAAAGTGTAGAACAACTAGCTCGAGATATTTACAACTTTTTTAAGCACAGTGATAAGAGGCAATTTGATTTTCGCAACTTCCAGTCGTTTGCTGCAGTGGAGCCTCACAAAATACTGAAACCATCACAGACTAGATGGCTTTCTTTATTAGCAGTGGTTGAAAGGATATTAGAACAATGGGAGGCTCTACGTCTGTTTTTTATCGATTTCACAACAAATCCTACACATAGAGAAAAAGCCGATGTAAGAAATCGAGCTGTATTTATTCTCGAAAAACTTAACAACCCATTCTACAAACTTTATTTCTGTTTCCTTGAATGGTCTCTCCCATTATTTAATAAATTCAATAAAGAGTTTCAGAGCGAGAAAGTGGTTGTTCACAATCTACATGGGAAAATTCGTGAACTCTATCAGGAAATCTTATTGCGTTATTTGCAACGCGAATATGTCATGAGACCGAACCTAAGTGAAATAGACCCTGAAAATAAACGCCATCAGCTCCATGACGCTGCACTGTATCTTGGCGTCAAAGTGTACGAGCTCCTAAAACATCCAGATGTGGTAAAACGGCCCGCAGATATAACACAGTTCTTCTCATGCTGCAAAAATTTTTACAAAATTGCTGCCATTCAAATTAAAAAGTGATATAACATGGAAGATCCTGTCTTATCAAAATTACAAGTTTTTGAACCAGCATCAGCGCTTTCCCACAATTTCAGGAGCCACTTCCCAACACTTATGCCTCTTATTGAAGTGGTTCCGCGTATAATCGCACCAGCTGATAACGCTAAAAAACAAGTTATCGACGATCAATGGAGGAGCTTGCCGAACGCTCAAGCTCGTTATCCTAAAGGTTTAAATGAAATTTGTGAGCCAGATAAGTTTTGGGCCCATTTACTGAAAACTGAAGACTTTTGCGAGCTAGCTCGTTTTGCTCTATCTACATTATCCCTACCCCATGCGAATGCCGATTGCGAGCGGGTTTTTAGTAAAGTCAATTTAATAAAAACAGACATACGAAACCGACTTACTGTGGAAACTGTGAACGGCACCCTTCTTGCTGCAGAGGGTATAAAAGGTCCAACACGTGATGGAAACTGCGTCAATTTTGAACCATCGAAGGAGATGTACTATACATACGTATGACTAAAGAAAAGTTATACGCCAGTGTAAAGGAAAACGACGTCAGTAAGGATGTTCCTGATATCATATTTGGAGATGATAAACTAAGCCTATAATAATATAATAATAGATAGAGTTTTTTTAATAGATAGAGATATTTTATTTGTAGCAAACTTGTAAAAGTAATTTCATTTTGTAAAATATCCTAATTTTAATGCCTTTTACTTGGTTTTATTACATTTTACGCGCAATATGAATATACGAGATTCAAAAGCCAGTATACGAGATTTTTATCTGCTCCTGTACGAGGAAAAATATTCAAAGGTTGGCAACCCTGATTTAATGTATACTTTATAACAGATTTGATTGTCTCATATACAAAAGGGTCAGAAATGTATATCTCAGATACTCTGTTACGTGCTCCTATTAAGGACACTGATTTTAATCAAGAATTAGTCAGTTTACAAGACTTAGACACAGATGTAGAGATTCATGTTAATTTGTTAAAGTCTAACTTAGCAATTTCACCAGAAAAACTTGCAAAAATATTAAGTTATACTAATCAGGATACAACATTGCAAAAATTAAAAGAATATTACATTAAGGGTTGGCCTAATAGTAAAAATAAATGTGATAAAGTAGCATTACCATACTGGAATGTGAAAGAAGAAATTCATGTTATTGACAACATTCTTTTTAAAAATAATTCAGTCATTATTCCTAACTCTATGAGATCAGAAATCTTAGCTATTCTACATGAAGGTCACTTAGGTATAGAAAAAACAAAACACTTAGCTAGAAATGTAGTTTATTGGCCTAACATTAATCATGACATAGAAAACAAGGTTAGAAATTGTGAGACATGTGCCATGTACAAACCAAACAAAACAAGAACCAATGATGTCTCATGAACAACCAATATTGCCATGGCAAAAGTTAGCTACAGATTTATTTGAATAGAAATGTCAAAAACATTTACTTGTCGTAGACTATTATTCAAATTATATAGAAATCACTAATTTAAAAACCGACAGCCGTAGTACTAATGTTCATATTAATCTAAAATCGATTTTTGCTCGTCATGGAATTCCAATGAAATTAGTCAGTGATGGAGGACCTCCATACAATTCAACGGAATTCAAAAAATTTCTTGTTGATTGAGATATTGAACATATAATTTCAAGTGCACATTAGTCCAAAGTCCAATGGATTAGCTGAAGTGTCTGTAAAAATAATAAAGAACATTTTACGAAAATGTGACGAATCAGGGACAGATTTCTACTTAGGTCTATTACAATATAGAAACACACCTAGGGGTAATCTAAATTCACCTGCACAATTGTTAATGTCAAGAAAATTACGTACTAAATTACCTAGTAAAATAAGTCATTTAAAGCCTAAAGTCATAAAATTTTCAGAACACAAACAAAATAAGGAAAATAACTTAAAAAGATCACAAGTGTATTACAATAAAAATTGTAAACAATACCCTACATTTCACATAAATGACAGTCTATTTTTAGAAAAATCCTAAAGACATAATATGGACAAAGGGAACAATTGTAGCCAAAACAAAATTCCCAAGATCTTTTATTGTTAAAGATAATTATTCTGAAACTATATATAGAAGAAACACTCAACATATTCAGTTTGATCACAAGGCTAAACACAAATACTTATCTAAATCTGAAAAGAAAGTTAAATTCAGTGACAATAAACAAAATGAACATTTGAGAAGTCATGAAGTCAAACCAAATATGTTGAAGTCGCAAACATTTACACATAAGTCAATGTCTCCAAATCCTTCGAACGGGGAGGATAATAATTATGTAAGCATTTTCACTCATGAGTCTAGTCCTCAGTCAAGTCCAGAAAGAAATTTGTCTATACAAAAGCCTACAGAAAATGTCAATGTAAATTATCCAACTTCTAGTCAAAAATCAAATAAAAATGACTTAGATTCAGATTCCTTTGAGTCAGTTGAGTCGAATCAGTCAATAAAATCACCTATATTTGTAAATGTTCACGAGAATGAATCGTCTGATGACAGTATATGTGAATATGATAGTCAAGATTTGTCAGAATTGAATCAATTCGAACAGAAAATAATAAGTCAAACTAGTCCTACAGAGATGCATAAAATTGACGACAACATACCTGATAATATTGGAAAAAATGACGTAATTAAAATCAATGACGAAGCTTATAATGCTGAAAGAGACATATCTGAAGGAAAATATAGTTCTAGAGGTAGATTTTTAAGAAAAACTAAGAAATTAAACTTGTAAAAAATAAGTTTATTGTCGTAACTTAAATAACATGGTATTAACTTAAATAATTTAAATCGTATCACTTATTGCCTAAAAAATAATGTGTCATCCATATATTAATTATTGTAATATTATTTATAGAATGTTATTGTAATTAAATGATAAATAAAATAACCAAACTTTGTCTTGCCAAAGTTTATTTTTTTATTAAGAGGGGCATGTATCATAGTTGCAACACTATGATAGTTTGTCTATGCCGCGCTCTCGGCTAGCTCTCTCTCTCTCTATGGACGCGCCGACAAATGGACGATTGTTAAATGTAACGCTCGATAATAAATCAATAAAGCATTGTGACTAGAAGAGGATTTTAATTATAAAACCCATGCCAAGCAGTAGTCATTAGATTTACGAACAATCAATTACCCTTATCAGGAATCGAATTGGCTGACTTTAAAATAATAAACACAGTCTGAAATAATAAAAACAGCTTTTTATTACACCGAATCATAGTGTAGCTTGTAAGGATCAATTTCTGTGAAGAAATTTCAGACGGCTAATTAAAAAGAAACCGACTTCATAAGTGACCATAAGCAAAGAATTTTTTATTGCTGAAGCACAGCAAACAGGCTAACGGTCCAACTGTGATGGCAAGTTGTTACCTTCGCCTGTGGGCAATGGCAGTACCAGAGGTGCTGACAATGTGCTGCCGGCCTTGAAGGAGAAACTGGAACCTGGCCACTGATGCCGGAACACAACTCAAAGTTATTATAGCGGCATACTATAGACTAGGGTGGTAGCCATCCAGTCGGGTAAATGCCCTACCACCTGGCTGTGGGTTGTTTTGTCGCCTCTTACGACAGGCCCTAACGCAGGAAATTGTATTCTTTTTGCGTTTCTGCACGAAGAACGGAGAAAAATGAAGGGCATGTCTAACATATCAACCAATTTTTTACCAAATTGATTGATCAATCTAATATCAGCATTCACTAACCTAAATACAAATTCCGAGTCACATCAAGTATATCACCTAGTCTATAATCCAATCTTATCTTTATTATCTACAATAATAAATACTTATTAAATTAGTAGTTAGCGATATGAATATCAATAATTCGGTGTACAATGGCGGAGTGTGGAGGACGATTGCTGATACTTGCGTAAGTAAAATAATCACCAACCAAACCTGGATAATTTAAAGTGCCTGTAACACTGGCAGCTCGCGAAAGAGAGATACTAATGAACTAGTTCCCATTATAAAACTTGCCTCTCACTCGCTCAGTAACGTATGGTTGAGTCCTATATATTCTTATTCATTCACTTGCTTTACCACCATGGGCGTAGCTACCGCCGTATCAGCCGTATCAATGATACGGGGGCTGGCTACAGGGGCCCCGAAATTGTGTAAGCAAAAACTCTTAAGACGTTTTTTTTATGTTTAAGGTTTGGCAACTAGGCCTTTAAGCCAGGCGCCGTTGTATTGTAGGCTACAGTCGCTGTCATTCAACTGAAATCTTGTGAAAACTCGAAAGGCCACATTTGGCTATATAGTTCACATTTCTCGCAAAAACACATAATTACTACTCAAAAAATATCAATATCCTACAACTATTGTTTATTTTAGAGTAATTTTACACATTTTTAGAAAATAAAACTGCACAGCACAACGTCCCCTTTCAGTTCCCGCCAAAAACTCCTCTTAAAATGTTATCCACACTCTTTTATAGATTAATAACATTTTTGAGAATAACTGCTGGGCCAAAAAGAAAGACTATCAAAATTGTCATTATTGTTTATATAGGCAGATCTAGAAAAACTTAAACCGGCCTCAGTTATGGATGATTCGATAAATAAGCTTAGCGAAAAAAGGCGAGGAAAGTGTATCTTTGATTTGAATACTTTGTTTAACTTAGTTCCTAGGAGCATTAAATATAAATAATAACTCATAATCAATATATAATTATTTTAATTCAATTCGTAAATTTTTTGTTTCTTTTATAAAAAAATTTTACCGTTCCTTTGGGTTCCCCAACACATTTTGATACAGGAGTGACAGCGGTCTGGTGCTAGATATTTATACTATTTTCTTAGATTAGATAAGATTAGAAGAAATGTTCTAATGCCCCTACTATATCTGGGGTACTGTTAGTCCTAGTGACTGTGTGACGCAGATGTAGCTAAGGTTTTATTCCTTATTTGCCTTATTGCCAGGTGGTAGGGCATTTGTCCGATTGGATGGCTACCAACACTGGTCTAGAGTATACCGCCATAAGAACCTTGAGTTGTGTTCCGGCATTAGTGACCAGGCTCCAGTCTCCCTTAAGAGAGCAGCAGCGCATTTGTAGCACCTTTGGTCTTGCAAATGTCCATAGGCGATGGTAACCGTATTTCATCAAGTGGGCCGTCTGCCCGTCTGCTGAATTCATGATATAAAAATATAAAATAAAAAAAAATATTTGAGATGCGGCATTGTTAATGATGTTTTGAAACAAAAAGTCGGCGCGCGATCGGCTTATGAGTTACTAAAGTACTGGGCCAATTTTGATGCGGCTTTCGTTAATCGACAGTAAGTTCCCGGAATTAAAATCTGCGGTACTTTATATTCCCGAGAATCCAACGAGTTTTTTTATCTGAGAGGTTTAAAAGTGGCCAAATTGGGATAAAATTATTCCAATGCATCTTTAATAACACAGTTGTAGTTCAAATGTACATAAATAGCATTAATGTTACGAAGACAAACGACTGTTCTGAAAAATATAACGTTTTCTCTTTCAGGCTTCTCATAAATGTGGCATTTGGCCACATTCCTATGAGATATTACTTCGACTCCGCTGAGCCTGATTCACCAGTATTCAGTGAGTAGATTCTCCGTCATCTTTATCAAGCGATCCCTAACATTATCCTATAATGCATGCATTTTCATAATGTATGTCTTGGAAGACCACGGGCCATAAAAATGGCCCGGACATTTGGAGCGCTTGCGTGGGGCCATGGGAAGGCTAACACGTAGAGGCCCCTTTACAAATTTAATGTAAATGTGGCGTGACACTGACCGGCGATTATCCCTGTCTACACCATATAGTAATGCACTCAAGGACAAGCCCCGGCCAGTGTAGGACTATTGTGGGAAATAAGGACAAAAAGTACCGGGCTATTGGGGTGAACTGCTAGTGGTACTGGGGGGTCTGGGAATATGGGGACTATGGCGTCTGCCCGTCGCAATGTTCAGGGAACATGGAAAAATTGGCAGACGGTGACTCGCCACTCCCTGCATGGGCCCCAAAAAATGCCATAAAGACAGGGGCAACATGGGTGTGAGTGGCTAAGGGGTGTAGAGAGGTGGGCTGCAGGTTCACCGAAGCTACTTCTGACGTGATGCCATTTATCACTTCCACCCCTGGAGCTTGAGTCTTAGCTCTAGCGATCTCCACTCCGTGCCGGCTGGCTAAGGCAAGCACGGAGGCGGGGGCCTTGCCTTGGCCCCCGGAGTCAGGTACGAGGTGTCGCTACTCACCTAAGGCTTCGCCACAAAGCCCCCCTGTATTTTTATTATTATTATTTTATTTGCATCTAAAGTTTTGTCCTCACGGACTGATAAGAACGCTAGTCCAAAAGTCCTAAAATAAAATTAAAAAAAAAAAACTTCCTTTTTTGTGGTACACTTTACATATAAAGAAATGAGAAACTATCATACTTTCAGATTTGGGCTTTGACATAGTAATTTCTATTTATTTATAGATGTGTTATATATCACCAAAATATTATTTTATACATTAAAAAAAAGAGAATTTATGACAATTTTTAATCATTAGAATTTTATTGTATTCCTAACGCCATCTGTCGGCAATTATAAGACCAATACGACATGTGTAGTATTAACTGGACTGTTACATAACGTAACGTCATCTGTTCGCAAACTAAAGAATTGATATCGATGTAAAACTTGTAAACAGTGTGTGTTGTTTTGGTTAGGCACAAATAAATATAATAATTAATTAATTACTACTAGGTAGAAAGCTTCGTGAGCCCTCTTAAAGCACCGCTTTTTGCTAGTTTTATTATGATTTTATTTTAGTAATTTTGTATATACACAATAAGCTTCGTCAAGTCTTCACGTCGACATTTGGGTTGTTGAATATTTTTTTATTAATAAATTGAAAGATCATATATAAGTTTTATAACTAACTATTTTTTTTCACGGGTAAACCCTACCACCTGGCTGTGGGTTGTTTTGTCGCTTCTTACGACAGTCCACCCAGCCGCAGGAAACTGTATTCTTTTACCGTTCTTGCACTTAGCCACTTATTGTCAGTATCGCAATTAAAAATGCGTCACAAACAGATTAAGGAAGCCTGAAAATTTATACAGTATAAATCTTCATTTATTAAATCTGAAGGAGTTTAAAAAATATTCGTTATTACAAGAAATTTGTTACAATGAGGTTTGTCATAGAGGTTAATTTGGTCTAAGAGCAAGGTTAAGGTTCCTTATTGTTACGTGCTGTAGGTATCGCGATTGAAAGAAAACACCGATCTAAAGAGAAACTGCGCCCAAAATGCTCAATTAGCCGTTCCACAAGGCGACCGCGCTCGTTGTGGTCGTGGCGAAAACGTCACTAATGACGTCATCATTTTTGATCACACAACGCTCACAACGACCCATGTCAAGAGGTTGGTCGAATAGCCGTTCCACTTGGGTTTACGATTGTAACGCTGGCAAGCAAGTGGAACGGACACTCTATTGTCTTATTGTTAAGGTGAAGACTACACGCTATTTTCTTAAGGAGAAGAAATTCCGCTACGCGCATTCGTCACATTGTCTTTCAATTTATGTTTTGGAATGATTGCAAATTCGTAATAAAAAGGTTCTTACAAAAGTGTATTCGTGATGTTAAGGTATATTTAGTATTAAATCTTACGACCGGTTTTAGAGGATTTATAAAAATTTGTTAATTCGGAGATATCGTTATAATGAGATTCGTTGCAATAAGGTTTCACTGTATTATTCTCCAGTAAGCCAGTCGCTGACCGCGAAGCTAACCAGGCAGGAGAGCCAAGATCGGTTGTATGCGGTAAGGAGTGTCCTGGCGCAGAGTAATGTAGATGCATATATCGTCCCAACAGCAGATGCCCACAATGTAAGTTTCTTTTTGTTACATAACTAGCTTTTAACCGTGGCTTCCATCGCGTCGAAAAAGGAAATAAATTCGTCATGAAGTGCATGTTTTTAGTAATGTCGAACATAATTTTCACTAAATCATAAGTACTCGTAACGCCATCTAGCGAAGCGAAGGCGGAAATAACCATAAGAGGAACAAATTAAAATTGTCGTTGTCATTGCTCTAGTGATGCGTATGTTACTGAATGAATCACAAACAAACAAAGCTATATTCGCATTTCTAATATTAGTTAGGATAATAATAATAATAAATTAACCACTTGGTTATTTTATTATTATTCACATATATATTTTATTTCGAAATGTTTTACATTTTTCTTATAAAGTATATGTATATACTTTATTTATAAAAAACTGATCTTCGCCGGCAGTGGGGCCTAGGGTCCAGGCTACCGGTGGTTAAGGCTCCAGATACAGGAATCTCCTCACAATACGGGCCGTGTCCAACAGAGCTGCCTTCTGCATCCGACCCTTCAACCAGATCCCAAGCGAGAGCCTTTCAACGTGGCGGTCAAGGCTCTTCGCTATTAGTCCATTCACTGACACTATTATTATTATTATTATTATGGTTTGGGGGCCAATGACTTATCTTTAGATGTTTTCCCCCATTTTTATTTAGTTTTAGTTTTTATATAGTATAGTTTGTAGTTTATGATTATTGTAGTTTTATTGTCGAAAATCAGCATGTATGTGCTCCATGCCGACATTAATAAATGTTAGCAATTCTGACTTATTAAATGGATCTTCTCCATATTGATGGGGAAAATCGGACAATACTATAATACAATACTAAAAAAGACCGGACTTATTTTCATTTGTTACCTTTTTTTCTAGATTAGATTTTTTTTTAATCCTGACTGTTACGTCACGTACATGGAATAATTTATTGCTACATAAAAGCAAGACTAAAATTGGGTAGTTCGTGTACGTGCCAAAATCTGTCAATACAGAAAACAGAAAACCTGCGGAGATGCATCTACGAACATTTTAGGGTTTCACATATTTTCACGTAGCAGTTAAGATTTCTGTATATATTGTCTTAAGTTTAATATTAAATTAATTAAGTAACAATTACATAGTGAATACAGCACCACGTCGTCTTATTTTGTACCCCGCTCCAACGGTTGAGCAAAGCTCCTGCGGCACTGGAGCCATGGGCTCTCGCCAGTGGTGCGTGACCCTTATCCAACAGGGTAACATCATTGAAGCACCACATACATAAAAATAAATCCCTACAATGACTGAAAAATGAATAGGTACCTCTTATTGTGTCCGGTATACTTAAGTAACTTTCTAAACTAGCAGATTACTAATTTTGGTGCATGTTTAATAGCGATCAGCTTGCGCTACTTAGGTCCTTGCGCTTGGGTGCCACGCACCTCTTGTACCTCGGATAGATAGATAGATAGACAACACTTTATTGTACACCAAAACATAGATAAACAGTAAAAAAAAAATACAAGAGATAGTACAACTGGTGGCCTTATCGCTAAAAAGCGATCTCTTTCAGGCAACCCTTGGCAGGGATTAATGTATCTTTAACACTGACGGTGGCGCTGTTTTTTTTTTTTATTGCAGGAATTCAGCAGACAAGCAGATGGCCCACTTGATGGAAAGCGGTTACCAACGCCTATGGACATTTGCAACACCAAAGGTGCTACAAATGTGCTGCTGCTCTTTTAAGGGAGACTGGAACCTGGTCATTAATGCCGGAACACAACACAAGGTTGTTATGGCGACATACTTTAGACCAGGGGTGGTAGCCATCCAGTCGGGAAAATGCCCTACCACCTGGCTGTGGGTTGCTTTATCGCCACTTACAACAGGCCGCCCGGCCGCAGGAAATTTTATTCTTTCTCCGTTCCTGCACGGATAAGTTTATAAATAATGATAAATGTTAAGTACACGCAATACAGATAAGTACAAAAAGAATATAATTATATACACATACGTATACACACACGTATATATACATATGACAATACTAACATACATACATATATATATAACAGTGTTAGGGATTTGTAATGAAGACTCTAGCTACACTAGTATCTAGTCGGTTTTTGAACTATTATTTACTAGTTACTCTTTAGTTTGAACCTCATATAATATGGTCCTTTTAAGCACTACCTTTCATACCGTGGCGAACTATTAATCGCCATAAGCGCCATCTATTATCCATTTACCCGTTGCTATAGTACTGATATTGCGATATTTTTTTCAGTCCCAGTATATAGCCCCTGCAGATGCGAGGCGGGAATGGGTGTCTGGTCTTCGAGGTTCTTCTGGTACAGCCGTGGTCACGGCCACTAGGGCTCTTGTTTGGACTGATGCCAGGTATAATTTTTTAAATTTATTCATAAATACCTATTCAGAAAATGTTGAATATTTTGAATTAATCAATAAATGAATGAATATTTTAACGCGTGTCTTAAAATTCTTTTATGCTTGCTTTAATTATTCACAGTCAGTTGTTCGCGTTAATCCCTTTGTATGTCTCCGAGTGAGAAGTCAAAAATCCTTTCTTCTATCGTTCAAATTTGATTGCATATTCTTAGAAGCCATTAAGCTTACAAAGTCCAAGAATTTCAGTGCATTTTGTGCATGTTGCAGGAGGGTTCATATCTATATTGCGAATATAAAGTCGGCCCCACTGAGACACAGTAAGTTGAGTATCAACTGCGATCAAGTACATGCGATGCATTATGATTTTCTGCTTTACGGTTTGGACTTGTTGTATTCGGTTGTGTTTGTAAGGGCTGTGAATTACGTGTGTATATTTCTCATAAACTTTTTGATAAATAAAAGTATGTCGCAATATTCTCACATTACCGGTTCAGGCTTTTATCTATACTATAATAATAATAAGATTTTATTAAGACCAAAATTACAGTTATATTTTGTCTTACAATTAAGGCGGTTTTGGTACTAACACCTAAACTAGGCCAAGCCTGTCTCTTAGGTGTTAGTTCCTTCCAGCGGCTTAAGACTATGACGTGAATATGTAACAAGTTCTCGTGAAATAACATTAACGCAAGCGAAGCCGCGAGCAAAAGCCAATATAATTAAAAATTTTATCATTGTATTGTACATAGATTAACAATGTAATGATTTATTGTTTCATCAATGATTGCACTAGTTTATTATTTATGCTCTGACCATAACGTCTAGAACGAGAACTAATTTTTTGCCTTCTGGCAATATTCTATGATATAGTATCTGTAGTCAAGGTCTGTGATTCATAACCATAGCGAATTATCCATGTTATTTTAATTTTAACGCTGATCCGAGTCTAAAATCCGCTAAAAAAAACTAAATACGCATGTAACAATACCAAGATTCACGTGAGCAGTGATTTTTAAAGTTTACTAAAGACGTCTAATGGAATTCGAAGCAAAAATCTTTTCGTTACAATTCGATATTTACCAAAGTACAGCCGACATAATAGGTGTGCAATTATTAGTTTAGCTTCTTTTAATCAAATCATTATTCTCTTAACTATCACAAGGTGTTAAAGTTTTTGCTTACAAAATTATAGTCATTATTATTAAAGTAAACATCATAGTCTATGTTGCCAAAAGTTAAAAGTTAGTTACAACGTACGCAACGTTGTAACTAAAGCAATTTGATACTTGCACGATGTTTAATGTCGTACTAAAAATCAGTAGTAAGTATTAAAAGTCACTCTTGATCTAACATTGGAGTTGCTAGAGTTTAGTCAAAGCGAAAGTAGCGCCCCTATTATTTTCTACTTTATTTTGTCACCTGTATATTTTGACGTGAATAAATTTGTGAAACACATATTATCTGTTCTTGATGTCAGATATTGGACCCAGTTTGAGGTGGAAGTCGATACTTCACTATGGGAGCTGATGAGGCAAGGTGAGTTTTTATTAATAAGATTGAAGTATTTTAATGAACCAGTCTTAAGATTTAAAAAAATATCTATATATTATCTATAATATTTTTAAACATGCCGTGTCTGTCTATTACACTGAAGTAGGAAACCTATGGAAATGAAACGTCAATAAAAAATGCGTGCCACTGTGACGTCATCTGGCCACTAAACATGGCGGTTTTAGCGCTGCCCAGAAGATTTTAATGTTATTAGGTTTTATCGATAAACGTCCTAGGCTCATTTTATTTTCAATATTATTGAGTATTAATTATTTGTAGAATTTATACTTTAATAGGAAGTAAGTATATTGTTCTGTGCAAAGATACTTTGATTTAGATGTGTGAAATCTAAGACAAGTTCGTGTTTCAAATCAAGTAAACGATATGACGATTTTTAAAAGTTGCTACACTGATTTGATAAAGTTGTCGTTTGACAACACAGTGACCACAAAACATAAACATATGGCGTAGTACAGTGCCATCTGCCCATCTCTAGCATGCTAAATTTTATCGTCGTTTCGTATGTTGCCATCTCGCTCGCACTTGCGTATATGCCGGAAAGGGATGGAAGCTTTATGTCGGCGATAAAACGTTAGCATGCTAGCTAGCTATGCTGTTTTGAATATCAAAATAAGAGTACGTGTTTTTCCTATGAAAAACACGTACTCTTATTTTGATACCCAAAACAGATTAATTAGATTGTAATAGAGAGGTAAGAAGTTTAGACTACTTACCTCTCTATTACAATCTATTTTAATTGTGTTGCTGACTCTAAAGTCCGTAACACATTACCGCAACGCACCTCAAGATAGGTGCGCTGCACCATAAGTGAGAGTGATTCAAATTTTAAACTTATTAAGGGCCGCGTGATAAAAAAAAACAAAACACCTTCAGAACATTTATTTAATTACAAACGTCATTCCTTATGACTTCCGCTCTAAAATCACTTAATTATTAAAAATTTAACGAATTTACATTAAAGTAAAACTAATAAAGGCATAAGTTTATAATATGAGTTTTATTTGTACCTTAGATGTTTTACATGGAATTCAAAATTCAAAGAAGTGACACCATCAGTTTTGGTTTATTCCTCTAAAGATGTCAAAGCATATTACTTTTATCTAAGTAGGTTCAATAGCTTCACTACAAAGAGTCTGTATATACAAAATCTAACATCTTCTCTTGAAGCTAAGGAACAGCAGAGTCCTTAAATGTGCAGCATTTACCAAGGTAGAGGTGTCAGGACCGGCCAAAACAGGAATTGTTTCCAACTGATTTTCTTTTAATATGCCAGTTTTATGTTGGCTGGCATGTCGCTGCAAAATATTGAAATATTAGTTTAGGATAATTGTGTCCACAGTATTTTTTTCATAAAATTTGCTTAAATTATGACATTATCATTCAAATTGGGCAAATACATTTCTTGGATGGAATCACAGCCACAAAACCCATAAGTTTTTATAAAATAGTTATATAGAATGAGAATGACATAGACTACAACTAGTAACTAGCATATCAGTAATAAGGTAGCAGCAACAAGTATATCAAAGGCTAAAAGTAAAAGTACAAATTTCAATTATACGAGCAGTCTCCATGAGGGTGAGAGGCACGAGAAGACATATTAAGGCCTTCGACTGCGAAGACGGAGCAGGAATTATATAATAAGCCGACAGTCCAACGACTATTCATAATTAAAGGGCTTTGTCGCTTAAGCGACCATGCTGCCCTGATAAGTACAATTAAATAGGGTAACAAAAAATAGTATCTAATCACTGATTTCTTATATCTACCAGTTTATATAGAATTCTAGCGTCATTTGAAGATGGGTCTGCTAAAATACTATTAATTTGACCTAATAACCTTAAATTGACTCCACAACTTTGTCTAAAAGTGTCATTCTGGACACATTCTATCAATATATGATACAAATCATCCATAGTGTTGCAAGTTTCACAACTTGGGGAATCAATTCTGCGAACTAAGTACAAAAATTTGTTGCATGGAATGTGTCCAGATCTGAGTCTTAAAGCTGTTATTAATTCCTTTCTAGTCAAAGTTGTGTTGCCAATCCAAGGAGAATTTAAAGGCTGTGGCTGGATTGTGTGGTACCAAATACCTTTTTCTAAGGACCTTACATTAAAATATTCTTGCCAGATATTGTAACATTCTTTTTGTAATTTACTAATGTAATTTGGAAAAGTAGGAAGAATGTCAATCGTCACACCGTCAGTTCCACCCTGTTTCGCTAATCTATCTACTTGTTCGTTGCCAACCAGCCCTATATGCGATGGGATCCATTGTAAAACAATGTTTTTACCTGCAGATTCTAAATTCATAAGAAGCTTCAGAATGGTATAGGCTACCGGTCGCCCTCGAAAAGTCGAGGTACACTGAGCCAGGTGTTCAAGACCACTTCTAGAATCCGTCAATATTACTACGTCTGAATAATTTGTTGAATTTAGAAATGATAACGCCTCTGACATAGCTACAAGTTCAATTTCCATAATGGATAGACTAGGATTCATTTTAAAACTGCAGTGATAATTTGAATTTAAAATCAGAAAAGCCCCTCCAGCTGTATTAACTTCCTTAGAACCATCTGTAAACACCTTCACATAGTTAGGATAAAATTCATTGATATGTTTTGTAGTTAAATTTTTTAAGGATATTGGGTGAAACTGGCGTTTAGACTTATCGATTCCTTCGATATTAGTTCTTATGAATTTTGAAATATTAATATTATTTATCCATGTATTTAAGGAGAACATACCTATTGGCGTACTCGAATGAATCGCAAGATTTTCACAAACAGGATGTACTAAAGTTAAACAAGGTTTCTTCTTAGTATTCCAGAATCTGTTTAAAGTAAGTTCTGTTAATTTTGATATAAGTTCTATTATACAATTATTTGACATAGATTTTGATTTAAGCCAAAATTTACCACTTAGGTATCTTCTCCTTATATACAAAGGGCATAGATTAAGTTCACTTTCCATAACGTGTATTGGGCTACTTCGTATAAAGCCCCCAATAATTCTCATGGCTTGATTTTGTAGTCTGTCTAGCTTTGCTAAAGTGGTTTTGCAACAATTATCATATAAAAAGCTCGCATAATCTAATCTACTCCTTATAATCGATATGTATAGCCTACGTAAATGTACAGGATGCATCCCCCATCCTGAACCTGCTAATATTTTGAAAATATTTAATAATTTAAGGATTCTTTCAGATAGTTCGTTAACATGTTTAGTCCACTTAAGGGAACGATCCAGCCATAGACCAAGATATTTAACAGTTTGAACATTTTCAATACAAGTACCATTAATATTCAAATTTATATTATGTGTTTGATATCCTTTCCTAAAAACACAGATTTTACTTTTAGTAGGTGATATATCTAAGCCAATGTTGATCAAACATGTATTTAATTTATCTAGGGCTAATTGAATTTCTTCTGCTGCTTCGTACACATTGTTTGAAACTATATACAAGACATAATCGTCCGCATATTGTGAGATATGGATATTTGGTAATGTGGATATAGCTTTACAAATATTAATTGTTGATATATTAAATAACAATGGAGAAATTGGATCACCTTGTGCTAAACCACGACCGGTATTTCTAGATAATTTATAATCATTGCTTTCAATTACAAGAGTTCTGTTTTTAAGGAACTCCCATAGATAGGCACATACTTTGGATCCTATGTTAAGATTGTCCAAGGTTAAAACAAGGCTCGTAATATCAACATGGTTATATGCATTACTAATATCAAGAAAACACCCAATTGTTAGTTTGTCTGTAGAAAAACCAATTTGAATATTTGTTACCAGTTCAGTTAGATTATCTAAACATGAACGTCCTTTTCTAAACCCTTTAGTTTCATCTGCAAACAATTTCTGACTCTCTAAATACCACTCTACTCTATTGTTTATAATAGCATGAAATATTTTGGACAAACAAGAAAGTAAAGAGATTGGTCTGAGTGATGATCTACAATTTAGTTCTTGACTAGCTTTAGGAATAGGGATTATTCTTATCTTACGCCACTGAATAGGTACAAAACTAATAGAAAAAAACATATTATAGATTTTGAGTAATATATCTTTGCCAATATCAGGAAGATTGAAAATCATTGAGTAAGAAATCTCATCACATCCTGGCGAGGTGTCTTTTGCTTTTAAGCATTTATTCAATTCTTGGAGGGATATTTCTATTTCTAATTTAGGATTAGAAGAAACAAATCTTGGGCAACTTGATTCAACAAAATCGGGCGTAAGACTAGTTAAAAGATTTTCAGCTGCGTTTTGGTCAGTATAAGTCTTAGAGTATTTATGACCTTTAAGCCATCGCATGCGTCGCCACATCTCGGTTACTGAAGTACTTTCATTCAAAGAGTCACAAAATTCTCTCCAACTCTTACTTTTAGCATTTCTAAGTAAACGTTGAGATTCACGTGTCTTTTGTTGCAGCTTCAACAAATTATCTGGAGTGGGATTACGTCTAAAATTAGTTAATGCCAAACGTCTCTCAGCTATTGCTTTTGACAAAATAGGAGTCCAGTACGGCTTGGGGATAAATTTACTGTTAGGATTTTGACATATTTTAGTGAATGGTATACATATATCTGCTACGTCATTTATAATATTAACAAAGGTATCATAAGCAACTTGTGGATCGTTAGGAATAGTAATATTAGTGAGTTTTTCAGCTACAATTTGTTTATATTTGTTCCAATCAGCGCATTTGAGATTACGTTTCTTAGAATAGACGGGATTGTAGTTATACGATGTTGATGTTTTAATAATTAAATGATCGCTTCCTAAACACTCAGATGTTACACGCCAATCGAATTTAAGAGATATATCTGATGAAACTATTGTAATATCTGGAGATGATTGCTGAAGATTCCCATTTACCATTTTGAGACGAGTTGGTGATCCATTATTTAAAGTGACAAAATTATGATCAATAAGTGAATCAAATATTTGAGTACCTCTGACATCCCTTTTATTAGACCAGTTGGGATGATGACCGTTAAAGTCTCCAAGTATAATTGTTTTACGGTTATTAATTGAAAAAATGGTATCCCAGTTTCCAGGTAACGTATTAACATTTGGAGGGCAATATAAAGCTATTACATATTCAATAAGTTCGCAGTTAGTGATTTTAACTACTAATAGCTCAATCGAAGAATTCATGCATGCCGTATCATATACTTGAGCTTGGAAAGACCTATGTATCAAAACAGCCACACCTCCGTATGAATCTAATCTATCTCGACGAAATATGTTATAATCTTTTAGATTAATATTTGTTTCTTTATTTAACCATGTTTCACTTAACGCTACAATATGAATTTTGTCTTGCCATAAAAGTTGTTCAAAAGCTGTAAGTTTAGGCATTAAACTTTGTGAGTTCCATTGCAGAATATTCAAATCTTTTTTAGCCATAATCAATCGAAGAAAAATTTAAGAAAAGGCATGCTTGATATACATCTCATTACGTAGGTACTTAGCCAATCAATACATAGGTGCGTTGCTTTCTCAATTCTACATTGCCATGAATCATTGTCATTATAAAAAATAATATTTTTAAGTTTTTCTAGTAACTTACTAAAAGAAATAAAACTATCCCTACGTTTCCGTCTTATCTTCCTCTTTCTTGTTTCTGTATCCAAATTGTCATTGTTTTCTTCCAAATTTGTTGTATTTCCGCTATTAATAAAACTAAATTCATCTAAATTATTTTCCCTGTTTCTCTTTTTCTTTTTTGTTTGTGGCTCTGTCTGCGTAGATATCCTGTTCTTATTTATTGTATAAGAAGTTGAAGCTACTTCAGCATAAGTCGGGATGTCTTCCACTGGCAGAGTTGAATCAAAATATTTTGACGAAGAAATTCTATTATTAATTGGTATAGTGGCTTTTTGTGCTGGAATTTCGGGTGGTACATACATAGTGACAGCTTTACGATATGTAACATTAAATTCCTTCATAATGTCTCTAATTTTTCTTTCTCTTAAATATACTGGACAACTTCTGTCTAAAACAATATGATCGTTGGTACAGTTTACGCATTGAGGCCTAGTAGTCTCACAGTTTGCATGTTTACCTCCACATTTGGGACAATAAATCCTTTTAGATGGACAAAACTTAATTGAGTGGCCAAATCTCCAACATTTAGAGCACTGAGTAACTGGGAAGCTGTACGGTTCTATTTTGGTACGCGAACCAAATATATAAATATATGGAGGTAGTTCAGGTCCTTTAAATCCGATACGCACTGATTCAGACTCTTCCCATCCATTCTCATCTCTTTTTCTTTGTTTTAAACGTTTTATATTAACAATTGTGTAATTTCCCGTAAAAAGACCTTCCATTAAATCTTCACTCGATAAGTTTAATTCTATATTTTTAATTACCCCGTACGATAACCCAACTTCTAAAGGTTTTTGAAAATTCCATCCTAGTTCCTGTAAGTATATATTATTTATAAATTGTTCGACGCTGGTTTCGCAACTAAATTCCACGGCGATCTTATACGGATTCAAGTATTTGATATTAGCAATATTACATATGTTTTGCGAATGAAACAATTTAGCTAAGGAGAACTGTTTCGGAAAAATATTTTTGGATGTCACATATATTTCAAAGGTTGGATTAATCTCCTTTTGTTTGCCTTTTCTTCTTGAAACTTCTATCCATTCTTCTCGTATTTTTTTATTCGTCAATGTATTGGTTTCCATACCTGAATACTCGGTTTCTACTTGTAATTCATTATTAATGTTTCTACCTTCACTCGCGATCGCCGTACTTTGCTCCGCAGGTTCATCACTCAATAAATACTCGCTCTCCATGTTGAATAAGGTTGAAATTTAAACGCACGGCCCGGCCAAACGCCGGCCAGGCCGATGAAGTAAACAACTATTATGTATTTAAAATGAAATCCGTAGTACGCGTCAGCTCCTCACGCTTGCAATCACATGTTTTAAGCGGGGTAGCATGATAAAATAAGAAATTTTATATAAGCAATCATATTATATCGATATCAAAGTCGATAAATAATGTACAACCCCAGCTAATAAATTAACATTATTTAAGCGTAAAAATATTGTTAAATAAGTTAAATCCATTCATGACCTATAACTGCACATAAGAACCTTGCTAATTATAATGAAAATCTTCCTTTATTTTGCCGGAAACATTAACAATAAGCAATATTTTTAATGTTATTTACAGCGTACCTGTGTATGGTTAAAGATGACTGATTTGGTGTTTTTCTTATGCCGCACCCTATTACACTGCACACGGACATATCTGCGACGTAATTATTTATATTTGGCTTCAATTATTTTAAATCACAAGCAAAATATTGAAAGATAATTAGTTATTTTGATTTATACCACGACTTTTTGACAAGACAAGTACCGGGTGCACTGACTGATAATGACATTTGGTGCACTAAACATGGCGGATTTTCGGCCTCATTAGGTATTTACGTATATTCATGTTCCACTTTATGTACGCACTGAAATACTGTTATATTGTTTTCCTGCGAGTTACAGTGCTGAGTAAGAACGAGATAGATATATGTTTATGTGTGTGCCTTCAAAATGGATGCTATTTGTATAAGCAATTGTACGTATAGAACAATATGTCGCGTCCCTATTATAGAGGTCCATGGTCTATCTACAAAAATTTCAAATTTTAGTGATTTCACTATTAGCAACCTGGCAACATTGGGTATATCGGATTCAGATCAGCGGTTAATGCGACATTTCTGAATGCTAATATTATTAATTACAATTCATTTCGTCCTTAGAAAATAATTTTGGAATCATGCGACAGAAAAGTGAAGTGTTTTATTATTAAAAATATATGAAATATTTTCTTTGTCAACATGCCCGGATCTTCGCATACGAGTGTCAACTTTGTAAAAGCTGATTGCAAAACCTACCTAAAGTTGACAATGTAATGTTATTAGAGTACATAGCTTCCAGTACATAATATTGGAGAAATAAGAGTTAAAATCCTGATGTAAGTAGTTTTGCGAACGTGTCTAAATTCATCCTGTTCGTCCATATCAAGATTTCATCAGACGCCGCTACTTCCTTTTAGAACTTGTGTATTTTATTACTATTACTGTCTATAAATTTCATCCATGTAATTAAACCAGTAATATTAATTACTTATTTAACTGATAGATGATGATAGATGTATATTTTGTGTTGGAGTCGAAATTCGTCTAAAATGTGCACCTGTTTCATTCAAAAATGTCACTAATTAATTAGAAACTGACCGATTATTAGAAAACGATTAATATAATATTAATTACTTATTTGATAATATGGTACAATCAAATAACTAACAACCTATATTACTTTCTTATTAATTTATAATACAAGTAAAGTATCTCATATAAATACATACAAGTAAAGGAACAGACATAGGATTGCACCACTGTCCTGACCATTGTATAGTGTGTTTGATTTCTAAGGTATCTTATAGGTCTGACCATATACAACAACTTACCGGAAAATATTAAACTCTCTAGTAGTTTTAAATATATTCACTTACACATACAGCTTAAAAAGTGGCTAATCGAGCACATCTTCTAAAGCTTGAAGGATTTCATGGAATATGCAGATTTGTGACAAACACCTTATTCATTGTAAATCTGTTAATAATATCTTATCTATCTTAATAATCTTGATGTGTAACATAGTTACTAATATGTAGATTTATGAGTGAAATAATGACTATGCAAATCAACAACAATCAAAAACAGACAATTTATATCAATTGTTTTTTCAGGTCATCCGGAAAGAACTAGCAACAACAACTTTTCTGTACAAGCAAGGGTTATGCCTGAACATAGAACTTTATATGAGTTATGCGCTGCAGTTTACATGAAAATTTTAAAAACATAGAGAAAATACCAAATACTCATCATTCGAGCATTAGAAAATACCAAATACTAGCCTGCAGAAAAAAGAAATGGATAAAACCGAACATTTCTGAAAAGATTATATGTCCTAAATTATTATTAATAAGTGTTTTAAGTAAATAAACAAGTTTAACTGCTAAAAGTTATTTAATATTTCATCTGACAAAATAACAAGTCAAAAGATATATCAATCAATTCATATATAAATATATGGCACTCACATATTTATAACTCACAATAGTTTGTATTCAGTATAGAAAATCATCGAATTCTTATAACTCTTAATGTGAACTCTTAAGCTATATAGTCATTACCTTCTATGTATGTTCATAAGTCTTCAGACAAAATAAAACTGAAATATTTTATGGAGGAATGTTAAATATTAATAATTGTTTACATGAATTATAACTACTAACATCTAGATTTATGTATATATAAAATTAAATTATTCAAAATAGCCATCCTTGTTTTCAATTAATTAATTAATAAGCTTTAAAGGTGTGGGCCATTCTTCTGTGGTGGTTCAAATCATTTCAATAGGAATAATTTTGATTTATTGGTATGGGCTCGCTTGAGATAAATTCAGGTTCTAGTAAATTTTCTGTATGCCATTAGCTCTAATACAGTTTATAAAGAATAATCCAAAGAATTCAAGTCAGAGTTCAACAATGGCCAATCTTCGCTCCGAACAAAGCCCGGCAAATTGGTTTGCAACCAATTTTAGATAGACCTAGGTTTATGGGAGGGTGCAGAGTCCTGTTGGAAAATCCACTGCTATCCAGGGAATAGAGTATCACTTAATGGTTAAATCGTTGCTTCCTATATGTGATTTTGGAAATGTTGCGCCTTGAAGTGACCTCCTCGTAGGAAACACCTCATCAAACCATTACACTTCCTGATGATGAATGTGGTGGACATTGTGGACAGAAGGCTGAACGCATTAACTTTTGGCGTAAGGCGTATTACCGTATTAAACTTTTCTTCCACTATGATGATCTTCTTATTGGTAAACAGGTTACTTTTGGATCGTATCTCTTGAAAAGGTTTCGACATCGTTCCAACCGCAGTTTACGAAAACGCTCGTTTACATAATGCACTTTTCTTTGACTTTTAGTTTAAGATCATATTTAAGTATTTAGTATACAGATATTTGCTAAATATTGGTCTGAAGAGCTAATTTACATAATTTTATTCTGGAATACGTCGAATGAAATGTTTGTTTATGTTATGTTGTATGACATAACAATGACATAAAAAGGAAAATGTCGGTCGTTTTGTGTTTTAAAACTGAATGGCTACGGTATTCATATGCATTTCACCAGATGCTAATGACGTCATAGGATTTAGTAAGGTCAAACACATTTCTTTCAAAATACAAGGGGATTGTACGTTTTTTTGAATTTTAACTAGACAGAAATGATTAGGAAGACTATTCCTCGAAATGGTTTTTCAAATAGCTAAATTGAAAAAAAGTGAACAATCCCCATTATTGCTTCAATACTAATCTGCTACGCGCGAATAGCACGTATCTTACGCCGAACATTCGGTAGTCGAATATACGGCGCATCGGCCGAGAGCGTGGCCTAATATTCGGTATTCCGACAACCACTATTCGTGGCATCTCTAATTTCAACGACACTGTCTGACATCTATTTTATCTATCGCACCACGTACGGCGCATTCCACTAGTAGCTCACAACGCTCAAAATGCTCCGTTAGCCGTTCCACAAGGCGACCGCGGTCGTTGTGGTCGTGGCGAAAACGTCACTAATGACGTCATCATTTTCGATCACAACGCTCACAACGACCCATGTCAAGAGGTGGGTCGAATAGCCGTTCCACTTGAGTTTACAATTGTAACGCCGGCAAGCAAATGAAACGGGAAAAATCGCGATCGTGAACGTGGTCGATGTGGGTCTCTAATGGAACGTGCCTTAGCGTTTTAGAAGAAAGAAAGAAAGAAAATAATGTTTATTTAGAGTTATTTGAAATTATAAAAGTATACATAAGCAGTTTAATAAAAGCCAAAAGTTAACTAAGAGGAGGCCCTAACTTAGCAAATACTGGTTGATAACAACCAACGCTGGTTTTCCGTTAGTGCCAGGCAGTAACGTCACCTTCACAGAAGAAAAAAATGAGCATTTCATATTTTAATAATATTTATAATTAAAACAACATGAAACAAAGAATAGAAATATTTTTAATAATTTAATATAAGTACATAATATGTTATGAAATTTGAAAATAATGATTTTGACGTTATGAATAAAAAGAAATGAAATTAAATAGAAGTATAACTATCGCTATAAGCGATAAGGCCGCCCATTGTTCTAATTTAAATGTGTTTATAATAAATATCTAGGTTTAAGTTATGGTGAACAATAAAGAGTTCATTCATTCATTCAACTATGAAAAAGACTCAACCAGGCTTACTAAAAGGCGCTTGTATTCCGTGTGGTCCGTTGCACTTCACCGCCACAATAGGACTCTGTTGTGCCGCGCACAACGGGTCCTGGCGGTGAGGGCCATCCGAGGATACCGTACAGTGTCGTGGACGGCGTCGACACTCTTGGCAGGCGATCCGCCCTGGCCTCTCCAGGCGGACGTACTTGCCAAAGTTCGGCGCTCCCGACAGGATGTCCTCGCCCGTGGCCTGGTATATTGCCAGGCCGAGATTCAGGCGATCAGGATGCGGGAAACTATGATCCATGGTCCATGATCCAAACTTGGTCGACAGAGTTTGAAAATCTGTAGCTGGCATTGAGACAGTGGAGATGGTGCGCCCGCACCTGTTGCGATGGCTCTCGCGGAAATTCGGGACCCTGACCTTCAGGATGACACAGATACTTACCGGGCATAGGTGCTTCGATAAGTATCTGAATCAGATTGCGGGCTGCCTGCCTTCTCCTCAATGCCGCCAGTGTGGCGCACGAAACACTGCGTTTCATACCCTGGTCGAGTGCGCAGCATGGGCACCGCAGAGATTTGAACTCGAGACCCTCGTAGATCCAATCGATTCGCTGGGCAGTTTGGTGCAAGCCATACTGCATAGCGACGATCATTGGGTGGGTGCGGCCAATTTCTGCGAGACTGTCATGTCTCAAAAGGAGGTCGCGGAGCGAGAAAGGGAGAGAGGTGCGCATGCGTGACGCGGGTACCGACGTCAGTCGGGGTCCCGGAGGCGCAGATATGCGCAAGATCTCCTCCAGTAATACCGCTGCAGGGGCCCTATAGCATCTAGGGAGCAGAGGAGTCTTCACCCCTATTGACGAAGTGAGTTTGCCTTTCCCGGGGCATTCTCAAGCACTGATGCGCTAGGATCAGCGTGGGCGTAACTACGTTCTAAGTCTCACGCTCTTCCTGCCATAAGCGCGGGGCACATGGGAGGAGGGTGGTTTTAGTGGAGTATTGAGTCTTCGAGTCTCCACACAAGCCGGTGATTTGACTCTGGTGCGCCCATTCGTAGGTGACACCTCTCGTCGCTTTGGTCTAGTCCCTAGTAAAGGACCCAGCAGCATGCGAAACGCATTTCGCCCGCCTAAAAAAAAAGGCGCTTGTATCAAGTGAGTGATCCGCTTTTGCTGTCTTTGGTGTTCGTACCGGAACGCTTTCAGTTTAATTTTAAAAATATGTGGACTTCGAATGGTTCTTATTGGTGGCGGAATATTATTCCACCACCTGGAAGCCGAATACCAGAAGCTGCCTTTAAAAGCGGCTGAATGGTGCCGTAAAGTAATAAGCTGTACTGCACATTGTCGTAAATTAATTGATCAATGTGAGCCTGCCCATAAAAGTTTTTAAATTTTGATTGTCTGTAGCTAATAATAAATGTTAGGTTGAGCATAAAGTTTTTATGTGGTCATCTTTTTGCAGTTCAATGATGAAATTTTTTTTGCTCGACCTTTTTTTTTTCATCCCTATCTGTCATCAGTCAGGAGCTACAATCAGATGTGACCTTTTCGATGGAATTTTAAGATTGGCACATTCTATGTTTCAACTCGTACTAAAAACTTAAAGGGCGCGTTCCTTTAGTAGCTCACGGCCTCCAAAATGCTCCTTAAACCGTTCCACATAGCGACCGCGTTCGTTGTGGTCGCCGCGAAAACGTCACGATTTTCGCTCACGCAGTGCTCACAACTTCAAAACACATAATTAAAATTATGTTTTAACGGTTTTAAGCGCGATTTTAAATGATTTTTTATTTGATTTTGACATTTTACAAACTGGCTGAAATGAAATATTAAAATCGCATTTATCATTGTCTAAAACGTAGTTTAATTATTAGTTTTTGATGGGAATATTTTTTTTTTTTCAGTAATATGTGTGGTTCTTTTTTCACGATCTGGTAATCGGTATTCGGCCTAGCAGTGACCGAATACCAAATAGGAGCCAAATATTCGTGGCATCTCTAGTTGTAATATATGTTAATGAAATTCCAGATTATTTAGATTCACATCACCACAGAGAATACCCTGACTTAGTAGAACATGAGTCAAATACACATTTTTATGCCAAAGCACCTCTAAGGAATATCATAGTGCAGACGCAAATAGAGGTTCCAGTCATATTCGAGAAGACAGATCCAGGTAACAAAGTTTTTATGTTATTTTATCCATTGATTCTTTTTCATACGACCCCAAGTTTGTCAGTAGAAGATTATAAATGAACTAACGGGTCGGGTAGACGTCGGCCCTCTCTATAAAAATAAAAATCTACGTTCTGATTGCAGCGCCACCTCTTGGTCCAATTATGAATTTTTTTATTGCGTAAGTTCAGCAGGAAGGTAGACGGCGCACCTGATGGAGATAGGTTACTATCGGCTATGGACTTTTGTCACACCACTGGAACATGGCCACTAATGCAAGATCGCAACTGAAGGTTGTTATTGCGTTATACTCTATACCAGGGGTGGTAGCCAATCCAGACGGGAAAATACCTACCACGTGGCTGTTGGTTGTTTTGTCACCTCGTATTTCATACCGCCTGGCACAAGGAATTGTATTCTTTCTCCGTTCAGGTATGGATAGAATCTTAATCATTCTCTAATCCACTTGATACACATAAAAAATATCAACAAAATTGGTCCAACCGTTTAGGAGTTCCGTGACATACATATGAACAGAAGAGTTGTATATAGTAAGATAAATAAAAAGTCATTTGAGCTTTATGTGACCCCTGAAAAAAACTCAAGTTCTCGTCATCCACAGGTCACCGATGCTTAATAAGGTCGCCTGGAGTACCATACCTAACATAATGTTTGACAGGACAATCATTCCTTTTAGTGATAAGACAAAAACCTTGGCGTTATATTTAACAGTGAGCTGTCTTGGCGACCTCATATTACTGAATTAAGTCGGCGGCTATATCTCTCATCTAAATCCTTTTGAAGTTTGAGCAATTTCTTATCCACTACCATCAAAATTAAGCTAATCCGCTATGCTAGTTTCTCATAAACACCAAGTCTAGGCATAAACCCTCACTGTCCTTTTTTCAAATTCATTGTACAAAGTCTACTTGTCTATGGATTTATTGTATTATAGTTTATCGCAATTTTCAGGCACACCAACGAGAAAACGCAGAGCAGAAGATGTACCACCAACAGAGAATGAGAGCAATGTCTATGGAAGAATAAAGGAGAGAAAACTGTCAAATAATGGTTTAAATTTTAGCTTACCAGAGAACAATTTCGAATTTGATGAAAACATTACTCGAAATGTACATACTGATTATACAAATAGTCAGAATATAGTTTCTTCATCAAATTCGGAAGATTTTAGGAACATTGCTAGTGTTTCAAATCCAGAACAAATTAAAAAATCTATAGAAAATTATAAAGATGAAAATGATATATTTAACAGTGAAGATGAAGTCAGTCAAAGCGTTTGGAAGAATGTTGAATCGTCTGATGTTTTAAATACATTACAATATAAAATACAAAAGAATATACAATATAAAAGAAGAAAATGAATTTGATACAGTTGATAATAAAAAAGTAGCAGAAAAGAACATGTTATGCCATATATGTAAATGTAAATTTGGGAGTAAAGGCAAATTAGTTGCACACATACGTACGCACACTGGGGAAAAACCGTACAAATGTGAATTATGTGACTATAGGTGTCCACGTAAAGATTATTTACAAAGACACATGAAGTCTCGGCATACAGATGAAAAGAACTTCTCATGTCATATATGCCAAACCAAATTCGTCAGAAAAGATGCGTTGAATGTACACAGGCGTATGCACACTGATGAGAAACCGTACAAATGTGAATTATGTGACTGTCGATTTTCAATTAAACGTAACTTAAATAAACATATAAAGTTTAAACATGCTCATGAAATACTATACTACATGAAATACAATAAATACTATTCGTGTCACCTATGTCAATCTAAGTTCACAAGAAACAGCATATTAAATATACATCTTCGTACACACACTGGGGAAAAACCGTACATATGCGATTTATGTGATTATAGATGTGTACGCAAGTGTAACTTAGTAGAACACATAAAGACCAAACACACGAAGGAAAAGAACTATTCATGCCATATATGTCAATGCAAATATGTCAGCAGAGGCAAATTAAATGTACACCTTTGTAAGCATACTGGGGAGAAACCGTACACATGCGAGTTTTGTGACCATAGATTTTCGCAAAAAAGTAATTTAAAACAACATATTAAGTTCATACACACGGAAGAGAAGAACTTCTCATGTCATATATGTCAACGTCAATTTGTCAGGCAAGATCACTTAAACAGACATTTTCGTCAGCACACTGGTGAAAAGCCTCACACGTGTGATATTTGTGATTCGAGATTTTCAGAAAAGAGTCATTTAACGAGTCATCTAAAGTATATACATGCAAAGGAAAAAAATTATACATGTCACATATGTCAAAACAAATTTGCCAGAAAAGGCACATTAGATACACACTTGCGTATACACACTGAGGAAAAACCGTATATGTGTGGTATGTGCGACTATGTATTTGCACAAAGATGTAGTCTAAATGCCCATATAAAGGCTCACCACCCAGATTAAATAAATTCTTGTGTTATATGTTTGTATCAGTACAAATTTGCCAGAAATTACTTTAGATACCCACTTGCATATACACACTGGGAAAAACCATATGTGTGCGGAATATTTGACTATGTATTTGCACAAAGATGTAGTTTGAATGCACATGTAAAGGGTCATCATCTTGATTCAGTTAATTCTTACAAATTTACAAGAAAAGGCATATTCCACACACAGAAAAACCGTACATGTGATTATGTATAAAGGTTTAGGACCCAATGCCTTTGGACAAACAAGTAATTCATAAAAAGCAAGTGGAACCAGTAAATACTTGTTCGCAAGTCAACCACAAGCATATTAAATTTTGTTATATTTACTGATTTATTTACTTTGTTACTAATCTAGAATAATTACGATATTGTCTTAAGCTAATTTAATCGAGAATAAAGTTTATGAAACGGATCAAGTGCAAGTGTTTTTGTTTACAACCAAACTAGCTATAAAAGTATTGAATTTGATTATTATCCTGATCTTAAGCAAATCTAAGACTATACATTTGTCTTTCAATTTGGATGAGTCAACCAAAATGATCCATATAAACGTAAACTTAAATCATTTCATTTTTATTGAAAATGTGTCTGTTCAGTGTCTCAACTAAATTAATTCAATTTGGTTAATACGTCTAATGTCAGCAGTAAAGAAAACAATAGAGGAAGTCATGTCATGATAAACTGAGAACGACATTACCTGTACTTGCATATAATATATACTTAGGCTACGTTCCATTAGAGACTCATAACGACCGCGATATTTCCTGGCTTGCCGGCGTTACAATCATAAGCCCAAGAGGAACGGTTATTCGACCCATCTCTTGACATGGGTCGTTGTGTGATCGAACATGATGACGACATTAGTAACGTTTTCGCCACGCCCACAACGACCGCGGTCGACTTGTGGAAAGGCAAACGAAGCATTTTTGGCCTTATGAGCTACTAGTGGAACGCGCTGTGTATATTGTATTGATATACGTATAATAGTATCCTAGTATCCATAGTAGTTTGTGGTATTGGGGTCATTTTCACAAAAAGTGTACACTGTTTTCAGTGTCGAAATTTATTTTTTTGTTTTATTTCGTTTTTTTTCATTAAATTCAGAAGCGGTATTCTTTTCAAGATATGAAAATAATAACAGAACCTCTTATTCTGTATTATTTAATGAAATATAGGTAATTTAATGCCCTTGGGAAACAAAAATTCTTCCATTCCGTTACTATAAGCTTTCGGTTATATAAATAAAATAAAACACGCTTGGATTTAATCAACTGGTATTATTTGTTAGTAATATTTTGTACTTCAATATAAAATAAAGAAAAAAATAAATTACTAATAAAAAACATACATTTTTATCAATTTATTTTCCATTACGTTACTCTTTGGACGAAATTAGTCAAATACTTTTTGGTTTGTGTCTCAATTAGGAAACAATATAGGAACTCTTTTTAAATTTATATTCTAAAAATGAATAACCTCTAAATTATCACAATTTTGATGGCAATTAGAAAGGATTTTGCTCTTAAAATAATATTTTAATCAAAATATAAAATAGGACAGTCACGGAATTGACTGTTCAAGTAACGGAATAGAATTATTAAGCGTACTGTACATTAACAATAAGACTTGAACATATTGCATATTCAAAATATTGCAAATTGTAACATTATGCAATGAACCATTTTAGCTACAGAAACTTATGTAATTTAACATTATTTGGTATTAAAAAAAACATGAACATATTATTACTACCTTCCATTCCGTATTCCATATTCCAAAGCTATAATTGCACATTTTAAAATTAGTATAAAAACAATTTCGATATAAAAAATCAATATTATTATTACTTTCACTGCACCTTTAAGGTGGGAAAAGTAAGTGGAAAATCATCCAAAGATTTGTTTTTTATGAAATGCCGTTAGTCGTAAACTCTCTTATGAAGTGTTCAGTTATTATATATACACCTGTATTTAAATCAACATACATCATATATGAATGAAAACAACATTATAATAATTATTACCTATTCTAAAACTATCAACACATTGCACATTGTCAACAAAATGAGATCAAATTGTTACAATAATAATATATTCTTCACCAAAATATATTTGACATTTATTACGACTTGCTGCATTTCATACAAACCAGCAAGTCCTTTTTTTCGAAATTACTGAACCGATTTTAATAAAATTTGATAAAAATTATGCAGGATTCCGAAATGTATGTATGTATTAAAAAAAAAGTGCAAATCTTTGCTTCTATGGAAAATTTAATATAGGTATAATTTAGCTATAACTATTTTTTAAAAATGTTCTCTGATAAATCTTTAAACTTATGTATTTTGCTTATACGTATGAAGTTTTATTAAAATTGGTTCATTAATATTCTAATAAAAAAGAATTGAAATTTTGCATGAAATGACGAAGTCGTAAAAGCTCTTAGGAGGTTTTCAATTATTTTAATTACACTTTTATAAAAATCAACATATAAAAACAACATTATTGTTACCTATTCTAAAGTTATTTAAATTACACATAGTCAACAAAATGAGATCAAATCATTACAAAATATAATCTTCACCAAAACATTTACGACATATAAAATCGAAATTATTATTACCTTCACTGCAATTGATACAAAACCATTGCTTACACGATATACATTTTGTAACATCTACCGACGGGAATTTAGTATTTTTTTTACATGCGTAACATTCCCAACTTTGAGATATTACTGTCTTAATTGAAGGATTTTTATTTTGAGGACTGTTTTCTTTAGTATCAGAACGTTTCTTTTTTGCAACATTTTTAGTAGACATAGTAGAAGAAGCCGGTCTCTTAAAATAATTATGCGAAGAATTACCTGTATTATATATGTTACTATGATATGCTTTCTTCGAATTACTTTGACTGTCATACATGTTAGTTTTGTTAATAATTTGTGTTTCATTTAAAGGTATTGTTATTACAGGAGTATGTATCTTTTCAAATTTTTTTTCTTTGCCAGACTCTTCTTCTGCCCTATCGTCCCTGTCTTCATCCGGCACGATAGAGTCACTGAATGTTTCCGTTAAATATTCAGTGACTTTTTCGTCCCAAATGTAATTTTCAGTTATGTCTGAACTGGAGTTATTTAAATACAGAATTGGTAGGTCTGGTGGTATTGCTTCAGTTAATAAATAATCTAAATCTAAATTTTCATCATTTAAATTTTGTAATAAAGGATTAGACAGTGTGCTAGCGATCTTGCTGGTTGATGGTAAACTTGTGTAGCAAGAACTTATGGTTACTGGGCTATTTTGAATTAAATGTTTTTTCAATTCATAACAATTGCACGTCTCAGACTCCTTTTCGATTTGGCAAAAGCAGCTTAACAGTCCGTTTAATAAGTGATCAGAATTTGCAAAACATAGTACTTGATGTATTTGCATCGTTCCCGGTACTGGTTTTAGACCAATGGGAACGTGTTCTTGAACCATTTCTATATCTGACTCTTCAATGAAAAAGAACTGTATAGATTTTGAAATTAACTTAAGTATTTCGAAGACTTCTTTGCCGTTTGTGATATCCCGGCTGTAAGCAACTTCTTTATCTAGAGTTCTTTTAACAGTACCGCCTATTCCGTCCGCTACTCCCTTTCCGGGCCCGCTTTCCGAAAAGTTCCACGTACACATATCAAAACCTAGTTTTGTGGTATAAAACTGCAAAAGAAAAAAGTTTTTTTTTTGTCTATATTGAGAGCTGGGTCCATAGGAAAAAAAATGAATGCGTTTAATATCAGGACATTTTGAGTTTAATAATTGAATAACGGGTAAAAGGTGACTCCAATTAGCGTGTGGTTCATGACACTTATTGTCCGAAACAGAACAGAACGATTGCGATCCAGATGCCCAGTAAATCATACCACAATGTAAAGTAATCTGATTTTTCGATGCTCCAAAATGAGTGGCTTGCACTTCTTGATGCAACTTGCATTCATGATTTTCGCTAAAATCGCAGAGAATCAATGTCTCATGCGGGCCTCATGTTTGTATTTTCTCTCTATATTTACGTTGTTGATGTTTGAAATTATAAATATGAATTTTATACAAAGGGATATTATTTTGGGGTCATGTCAGAAGCGTGCTCGTCGCGATGCCCGCTGGCCCAGAGGGCCACAATTCTGACCAGAATTCACCCGAGTGCAGTGCACGATAGGGCGTCCCCCGCAGGCGACGCTCACCGATGCGCCCCCGTCGGTGTGAATTCTCGCGCATGCGGCGAAGGGGGCCGCCACCCTTCACGCAGCGCCAAACCTGGCGGGTCGAGAGGAGCAGAGTGCCGTATAGGCACGTGGAATGTGAGAGGTGGAATGAAAGATAAGATGGACGAAATGATTGATATAATGAATGAGAGAAGTCTGGATGCCTTATGTCTGACAGAGACAAAGCGGAAGGGGTGCGACGTCGATGACCTCCCCGGTGGCATGCTTGCTCTGTGGTCCGGCGTGGACCTGGACGAGCGTGCAAGTGGGGGGGTAGGCGTCTTACTCTCATCCCGCTTTGTGTCTGGAGTAAAAGCTTATTGTCTGGTGAACCCGAGACTTCTCTGGGTCCGCCTAAAACTGGGGATCACGCGAGTTTTTCTGGTCGCAGCTTATGCTCCCGTAAGCTCAGCGGATCCCCAAGAACTCGAGAAGTTTTGGGAGTCTGTGAGAGAAATTCTGGATCTGGCTGAAGGGAACGAAAGAATTATTATGTGTGGTGATCTTAATGGCTGGGTGGGGACCAAACGAGACGGCCTTGAGGCTGTCCTTGGACCCTATGGTGACAAGAGAGTGAACGATGCTGGTAGGCCAATCATAGACGTATGTGTTGGTGTTGCAGTGGACTGTAGGACTGTAGAGGGTTGGTCGCTGGTTCGGGTAACCGATTTTCCGAAATGAAAACAACCGAAAACGATGCTACGGGAGGCTTCAACTTCGTTGGCGTCGGCGGGAGGGAGCTTCTTCTTATGAACTGCGAACTACTGCTTGTCTCGAACTATCACGAACTAACAAAATGCGCCCCAAAGGCGTCCTATATTTATAGATGCTGCCTCCGCCGACCCCTCGCTTCGTCGTAACACCCCCTTTACTTTATTTCCTTAATTTTACATACATTAAGCCTTATCTCATCTTATCACTATCATACATTTTAGTACACCCTAGATCTTAGTATATTTCGAGGGTCCTTACACAGTTGTGACCCATGGTTTTTGTTAGCGGGACGTCGTAATGGGCGTTTACCTCGCCCCCCGCTTCATTGGTATAAATATAAAGCGCTGAGCGCCCTTACCATTACTCGCCCTATGGTGGGCATCATTAAATTCATCCCCCTCTCATGGCAACAGTCCAGCCGAGGTAAAACTCCTTAGGGAGCTCCCTCGAGCAGGTTGCCCCTCCGGGCTCGAGCGCTTTCGCTTCGCGAAGGCACTTGCCCCAAAAACCCGGTAAAGTTGTAAGGTCTTCGGACCAACAACATAAAGTCAAGTCCAATAAAAAAAAAAAAAAACTTACCATTACCTCATTACAAAAACGTGCGCTGTCGAGCGCGGACCTCTGCCTGCACTATCATTATGGCCTACTCGCGTTCGGAGTAGGCAGTAGTGCAGGCATACCTCACGGATCCCGGGCTCCGGTTGCGTTCTGCAGTCCCGTAGCCCGGTTTCCGCTACCCTTTTGGGTCCCGGGTTCCAGGCGGCGTTCTGCACGCCTGTAACCCGGTTCCCTTTACATGCTGAGTCCCGGGCTCCAGGCGGCGTTCTGCACGCCCGTAGCCCGGTCTCATTTACCGGGATCTAATAGGGTCCTACTTTCAATAAAAGGCACAACGCTACAACATTTATTTCCTAGTGAGTTAAGGCTTATTACATTTTATATATTCAATTCTTATAATTTATTTATTTAATTTCAAATTAATAACGGTTAAAAATAAAACTATATCTATCTCAGTCCGACCCGTCTCTTTCCTGCGCCTAACGGTCGCGTCTACATAGTCTATGAGGCTTAGCAAATTATACCTATGTTCTTATCGCCTGTTGAGACGGGTCGGTGAGTTTCATACATTGTGTTCGTCGTCGTCAACAGTATGCATGGAAAGAAACTTGCTTGTGTCGAACACCCTATTCCATCATAAGGATATTCACACGTATACATGGGGAATGAATGATCAGAAAAGTATGATTGATCTGATTTTAATTTATAGTCGCCTCCGAAACACAATAATGGATACAAGAGCCTACAGAGGCCCCACTCTTGAAACGGACCACTACCTGGTGATAAGCCGGTTTGTGGGCCTTTTCAAGAAGTGGAGACACTGGCGAGTGCGTACCAATTTCGGGGAGCTTGAAAGAATAAAGTGTGAAAAATTGGAAGATGTTAGTGTAAGGAGTATGTATGCGCGCCTAGTCGAAGAAAGGCTTGCAAAAGCGGACTTCTCCGACTTAGATGTGGATAATGACTGGGATAGTATGAAAGAAAGTATAGTGGAAAGCGCAAAAGAAGCATGTGGATGCGCGAAGAGGCACATAACAACGAAAGGTGATGAATGGTGGGACGCGGATGTTAAATCCAGCGTAGAGAGAAAGAGAAAAGCCTGGCTGGATTATGTTGCTTCCTTGCAACAGAATGACAGCATGAAAGAGATGAAGAAAGAAATTTATCGCCTCTGCAAGAATGAAACCAAAGCTTTAGTGAAAGAGAAGCGTGAAAGAATAAAATTGAAAGAAGAAGAGAAGCTGACGGAGAACTTCGAGGCGAATACCAAACTCTTTTGGAGAGAGGTTAAGAAGTCTCGGGGTTGTTCGTCAGCTTCCAGAATGGAAAGAATAAAATCTAAAGCAGGGGACGTTCTTGCTAACCCACAAGAGGTATTAGCGCGATGGAGTGAATATTTTAGAGAAACGTATGATAATATCCCGGATGCTGGCACCACAACTGAGTCTGACTGACTCCGAGGAGTCAGCATCCGAGATTACTTTGGAAGAGATCGAATGGTCGATAAGAAGTCTGAAAAATGGAAAGGCAGGAGGAATCGATAGTGTGTCTGCTGAGATGATCAAATATGGTGGAACCTGCGTCCGGGACGCTTTCCTGTCCTTATGCGACTTGTGCTGGAGGACGGGAAAGGTTCCCAAGGACTGGAGGCGCGCTGTCATCGTGCCCTTGTATAAAGGCAAGGGGTCACGTATGGAGTGCGCCAGCTACAGGGCCATCAGTTTGATCAGCACAGCATCTAAAGTGTATGCGAAGATTATTGAAAAGAGAATGAGAGTGGTATCCGATGGATTACTGTGGGATGCACAAGGTGGCTTCAGAAATGGAAGGGGATGTATGGATCAAGTTTTCTCTCTCCGCAATATCGTAGAGAAGCAGCTGGCTATGGGCCGGAAGGTTTTCTGCGGTTTTGTGGATCTAGAGAAAGCATTTGACAGGGTTGTGCGGAAGGACCTCTGGGACATATTGCCCAGATATGGGATTAATGGCCAATTGATGCGTGCTGTGCAGTCCACTTACGAGGACTGTATGGCATGCGTGCGAGTGGAAGGCAGCCTGTCGCCCTGGTTTGACGTCAATATTGGCGTCCGCCAGGGCTGCGTGCTGTCGGCTTTGCTGTTCATCCTATACCTGGACGATTGTCTCCAGAGAATAAGATTGATGGATGTTGGGGTGCGGATGAGTGATCTAGTTGTAAGCACCTTGCTTTATGCGGATGATGCCGTGCTTTTAGCCGAATCGCCATCAGAACTGCAAACACTAGTCACAATGATGAAAGAGGACTGTCAGGCGAGAGGCTTACATTTGAATGCGAAGAAAACAAAGGTTATGGTGTTTGAAAGAGAAGAAACCAGAACGAATGCAAGGATAATGGTCGATGATGTTATGCTAGAGCAAGTGAATGAGTTTGTATATCTTGGATGTGCTTTTAGCAGGGATGGAAGGTACACCGCTGATATAGAAAGAAGAGTGAATTTGGGGAATAGTGTGAATGGAGCGTTAGGTAAACTTCTAGGCGCTAAGAACCTCAGCCAGAAGGCCCAGCTCGCCATACACAACGCGGTGCTGGTACCTACGCTTACGTATGGATGCGAGAGTTGGGTATGGAAGAGAGAGCATGAAAGTAGAGTAAACTCGGTCGAGATGCGAGCACTGCGCAAAATCTGCGGAGTGACGCTCGCGGACCGCGTTCGTAATACCGAAGTAAGAAAGAGAGTTGGTCTGAAAGAGAGTGTCGGGGTGAAGGTAAGGAAAGGAATGCTCCGGTGGTTCGGGCATGTGGAAAGAATGCATGATGAAAGAATGACTAAACAGATATACAATGCAAAAGTGGATGGATGCAGAAGTCGTGGAAGGCCACGACACACCTTCCATGATCAAATTGATCGTGTACTAGCAGAAGGTGATGTCAGGAGCCTTAAGAACAGACGAGCTTGCATGACAAGAGTTATGAATGTCAAAGAGGCAAGTGAGGTGTGTAAGAATAAGCCTAAATGGCACTCTGTTGTTCGTGCCTACCCCGCAAGGGAACTGGCGTGAAGTTATGTATGTATTTATGTATGGAATATTTTTTTCAAAAATTTGTTTTAATTCTGCTAGTTTTCCATGTTTCTGATTTTTTATAGTCTTTTTCGTTATATATTTTTTATAACTCCTTTTTCCATCTTCTCATAACAATGATCAACACGTTCCCATTGTTCCCAATAAACGGTTTTAAGTAGAGCCTCTCCTACTAAAGAATATTCTAATTTAAAATGTTCACAAATTATTCATCTACCAGACGTACAATTGTAGGAACTTTGATCGCAAGACAATTTAGAATTTACGTCAGAAAGGGATTTACTATTTTCAGGGAACGCACCGTTTCTAAGTAAACTCAAAAACATCATTTCCATATTACTATGTTTTACGCATAAACAAGTATTTCTGTTGTGTATGTCAGGTGATAGTACATATGCTGGTTTATATCTAAAAAATGTTGCAAAACTATATCGTCCGCCCCCATTTTTATAAATTTTGTATAAATTAAAAAGTTTATCAGTCAGATATCTAATTTGATGCTTTTCTTTATTAACAGTTTTACATTCTTTCTTTCCACTTGTACTACGACTTATATCATCACGTAGAAAAAATAATTTCAACTCTTCTGAAATCTTACCTCTTCGCAATTTTTGAGCCGGTTGTAGAATTTTGATACGTCCACGCAATCCTAAGAGTTTTGCAACGTATGATTTATGTTTGTTCTTCTTCACTATAACGGTATTAGCAACATTCCTTAGTACACGTTTATCTGCTTGGCTTTTTGTTTTATTATATGCTAAACGTAGAGCACTTTCCATAACTTCTTCTCTTGCTTTCATTTTTATTATTTTATCATTCAAATTGTAGATCGTTTTTCTATTTGCAACCTTTAAACGATATATTTGCTTTCTTGTTTTTTGGATAGTTTTACACAACACTTTATTATTATTGATAGCAGTTTCGTACATACGCCGCAACCTCCTAATAGTTATTAAATGCTTTTTGTTCATACATACATTAATAGGTGTTTGAGAATGATGAACCTACATCCAGGTTCATCATTCTTAGTTTTGTTCTTTTCACGGTCAGTTTTTTTCCCTTTCTGTTTTCTTTTCTGTTCTCTCCATTTTTGCCTCTGGTTTACCTTCTCATTTTCTGACAACTCTGTTATTTTTATATTCTTTAATTTGATTCTCTTTAAATCTTTCTTTTTATACTCCTCATACCTTTCGGGGTCATTTTTTAATTTCTCCCGGTATCTCCTCATTTTTTCGGCTGGTGTGAGTGGCATCTTTAAAGTAAAAAATTATATATTTGAATTTTGTATGATTCAATATATAAAAATACGATGAGCTTACATCCTAGCAAAATGACCATATATGCCATAGGTACTCTTAACAGTACGTTTTTTAAGAATTATTCACAATAATCACATTCATCTTCACAATAATTATCATATATTGCATAAAAAGTACATTGCGGGCACCAAAAAAAGGCAACATTAATTAAATTCTTCACTTTACTGTTATCGTTTATAATAAAGTGGTATGGTTTATGGATCAAAGTGGTAGGAAATCCACAACCGAAACATTTTTCTGCAATTTGGAAATGAGTGTTTAACCACGGCCATACTGATTTTTGCAATAATATAAAATCATTTTTGGTTAGGATTTTATCAATGTTCGCAAGAACAACCATTTTTGATACGTATCTGAAAAATAAACATTGGGTAGGCACTCATGTCAATATTAAAATGCATGCATTTTACTAGAACTTGTGTCATTTGAGCATATGAATATTTATATTTAATAATTTCTGAATATTGGAATTTTTATTCAGAGACACTCACAAAGTGACATAAATATAATGTACCATCTTCCTAAGAAGGTAAATCTATAGCTTTTTTATACAGGAATTTTAAGTAGTGGGGTGGTGAAGTGGGGAGGGGGGGAGGCATACTTACCTTTACTACAACCCCTAAGGTCCGGAGATCTTGAAATTTTTTTTTTTTAATAAATATAACCTCGCTTATTTTCACTGATTTTTTCGCTAAAGTTGCACTTCTATCATAGATCCGAAATTGAAAAATCCTTTCAAAGTTCAAAAAAAGCCAGTAATCAACATAAAAAGAGCCAAAATAACCCAAAAACCAGCTTAATTGGATAAAAATGAAGAAAAAACACAATAGAGCACATTTATATACACTACAAGAGTAACCATTCAAAATGGCGACCAATAAAGACGATTTTTTTTACGTAATCGCATTAATTTATATTTAACCAATATTTTTATAAAATTCAACAGTGTATTTAATAATAAAATTGATATCATTAATATATTGATTCATTGTCATATTAAAAGCCAACTTGCTAGTCGTCCACTAAATTGATAAATAAAATAAATGTTTCATATGAGACTTTCAAGGCGTCCTTACTGTCTGTGTGTATAAAATAAATAGTAAATGGTTATATTATGGTTATAGAACCGACTGGGTTCTGGCACTCGCCGGCCGTTGCCGCGGCACGCTCGCTTCGCTCGCTCGGCTCGTGCGCTTTGGTCTGAATATCACCTAACATAACTAACTGTTTGTGTATAAAATAAATAGTAAAACTAAATTATTATAAAACACAGCACAAGTCGTCGTAAAATCAAAAATTAACAGAAGAAAGCACATTCATTCAACTACTAGAGAAAAGGAATAAAATGGCGGCAATAAAAGGGGCAATAAAGGCGGCAAACAAAAATATTTATCAATTTTTTTTCATAGAAATATATAGATTTCCGAAAATTATATAAAACAATATATTAATTAATTCTAAATCTTGAGCTACAAGATTTCGAATTTCTTAATTACAAATCGATAAGTATTAATGACAAATCGATTAATTTATTTTTATTATCACACCTTGTTAGCCAAGTCATTAAAAACAAAAGTGACACTAAAAACTGTCACTTTTTAATCAATCGATTATATATGTCTAGCATGAATTTGTATTTATGCGTCAATTAAATTTGAAACTTTATTTCTACATTAAAAACAGATTTAGTGTTACAAAAAGTTCTAGTGGTTATAGGTAATTCATGAGTACATTCATAAACAATTCATGAGTACATTCATAAACTCAAATCACGGTTTGTTATTATCAAAAGTGGCACAATTTTACAACAAAAATAAGTGAGGTTATGTTTATAAACTAAAAAAAATTTAAACCCTCCGGACCTTAGGGGTTGTCGTAGGGGTAAGTATACCTCCCCTCTATTCACTATGCCCACCCACAACTTAACATTTGTGTATTAGATTCTTAAGTAGCAGCCCGGAATTCTACCTTTGAACTTTTTGTTTCATTTATGTTTAACTAAAACATCCGACCAACAAGTTTGTTATCAAATTGGGTTCACTGAAAGTTTATAAAGATATCAAAATAATTTGCAAGAAATAAAATTGTTGTACTTACTTCGAAATTGGTTGCGGTTGTGGAATATCAAAACGGACCGTTACTAAAGTGCGTGTTTTATCGTCCGCTGATCGCCGTCAAAACGGACGAATCATTATGGTGCAGCCCAAGAAGCTTACACACAACTTCTTGGTGCAGCCAATGACAGCTTTACAAATGTTGACATTCGATAAAAAATACGCGTAAGTGGTAATCTTTCGTAAAAAAGAGGGTTTCGGAACGGAATTTTCCACTTTAGCTAATTCATGTCCTCGCATAGATATAATTATTTAAATATTTTGTATCATGTTACTGTTTTCTACATTTATGAAAAAAATTGTAAGCAAGTATTCTTTCCGAAAAATTAATCAAATTAGTATAGATGAGTCAACGAAATATATAAAAGTTGTGTTATTTCACTGTAATTGGTAGTGGGACAGCTAAAATAGTATACCTTTTACTAGTATTTTTGAAAATTACCGTAAAATGACTGTGTTTTTATGTAGCAACAATATATAATGTTGTTTAGAACTAACCATAGATCTTTATTTTTAGTGTTATTTTTCTAAAATGTAGAAATTATTCGTTAAATGTTTAACGAAAGTTGTGGGACACCCCCAAAACATGAATGTACACTTTTTGTGAAAATGACCCATTGATGTACAGGATGGCGCAATAGCACGTGCATATTTAAAATATTGATTAAAAAATAAATACAAAAGGTATAGTTAAAATAAAACTGAGGTATTATTAAGAAATAACTGAAGTTTATTTTTTAAAAATAACATCGTCTAAATGATGACCCTCTCTACGACGACACTCCTCTAATCGCAAACGGAAGTTATTGAAAACTTTCTTCAGTAATGCTGGTGTAATTGCTGCCATTTCACCACGGATATTCTCCTTGAGCTGATCGATGTTTTTCGGATTATTGCTGTAGACTTTGTTCTTGAGGTATCCCCACAAAAAAAAGTCAGGAGGCGTCACGTCTGGACTACGTGGGGGCCATGGGATATCACCTCTTTTCGAAATCAGTCTGCCGGGGAACATCTGTTTCACAACCGCCATGGAGTCATTTGATGTGTGACAGGTAGCTCCGTCTTGTTGAAACCAAGTCCTAGAATTCACTATTCTTGAATTTTCAAGCTCTGGAGCCAAAAAACCTTCCAACATCGCAACATAGCGTTCGGTATTAACAGTGACGTTTTGCCCCCGCGCATTTTCAAAGAAAAACGGTCCAATTATTCCTCTACCAAAGATTGCTGCCCATACTGTCACTTTAGGACTATGCAGTGGTTTCTGGTGCTTGAGTTTGGGATTCTCACTGTTCCAGTAACGACAATTTTGACGGTTTACGAACCCATTGATATGGAAGTGGGCCTCATTTGAGAAAAGGATATTGTCAAAATTGGAAAATCGATTAAGCATTTCATTAGCAAATGCGAGCCTTGCTCCGAAGTCAGACTTTTTCAATTCTTGTGTTAACTGCAGCTTGTAAGGATGCAGTTTAAGATCAAAGTTTAAAATTCGTTGCAAACTTCGTCGCGATAAGTGTAAGCATTGAGATATAACATGTCTAGAGAGAGCATTGCTAACAAACAACATCGCCAAAAACGGCATCAAAAACGCGAAGCGTTGCTAAATTCACTCTGTGTTTTCGGGATATCAGGAAAAAAATATTACCCCATATTTTATATTTAAATATTTTTTATGTAAGTGAAAAATTTAAATGATCGTTATGATTTAATCGCTTTATGTGTTATAATTTAATATTACTCAGAGGTTTCAGTTTTTTTTTTAAATAAAGTATTAGCAACAAAAGTTGTGTGTCTTGGAACGAACCATAAAAAAATACATGCACAAATAAATTCATAACACATTCATAGCACATGTAGTAATTTTAATTCGCAATAAAATGTCTGTACAGATATTAGTACATATTTATAAGTCTGTTAATTACCAATACTAATATAATAATTTAAAAAAAACTATTCATAATGGCAAATTATTTTTGTGTTACACATCATGTTCACGAAGGTTATTAGATGACTATTTATAACCCAAAGATTATCCTGCGCTAAAAGTCAGTGAAATCGTTTGTAATAGTAGACTTGGAACGATTCGATAGGTTCATATTGGGTAGTAGGCTTTATGTATAATCCAAAGTTTATATCAGTAGTAGGAACTACGGGGTAGGTACACGGGATAGTTTAATGCAGGGACTTAAGAGCAACTAAACCACTTGAAAAGGGCTATTATAGAAATAAAAATATTCATATCCAAAAGTTTTTATTTAAACTAGTAGTTTATCATATTAATATATTATCCGTGCAGGAACGGAGAAAGAATACAATTTCCTGCGGCCCGGCGGCCTGTCGTAAGAGGCGACTAAACAACCCACAGCCAGGTGGTAGAGTATTTGCTCGACTGGATGGCGACCACCCCTGGTCTAGAGTATGCCGCCATAACAACCTTGTGTTGTGTTCCGGCATTAGTGACCAGGTTCCAGTCTCCCTTAAGAGAGTAGCAGCGCATTTGTAGCACCTTTGTTGTTGCAAATGTCCATAGGCGATGGTAACCGCTTTCCATCTAGTGGGCCGTCTGTCTGTCTGCTGAACTCCTGCAATAAAAAAAAAAAAAAAATATTAAATTATTTCTTTATTAGGAATTAATGGAGATGCAGCTAACAGAATATAGAGAAAATTAATATCTTAATTATGACAATAAACAGTTATCTATAATATTACTAGCGGCTCGGCGCAGATTCACCCGTGGTCTGTCCCGCTCCCGTGGTATAAAGCGTCATGTTATATAGCCTATGACACTCCCTGTTAACGTAGCTTTCCAACAGTAAAATAATTTTTAAAATCGGTTTAGTAGATCCCGAGATTACCCCCTACAACGTCACAAACTTACAAACTTTACCTCTTTATAATATTAGTACAGATAATTCCGACCGAAGCATCTGCTTTAAACGATATTCAGTTTTTTTTACATCCTCTTTAACGATATTTGCAGCACGCATTCTGTCAATTCTATGTCAAACGTCATAAGGTTACATTAAAAAGTTTATATTGTCCAAAGCGCTAAGGTTAGATTAGAAATAATTTTATATGATGGTTAAGTATTCTTAAATTTTCTAATTATCTTTCACACAACTTACATCTTATCGGTCACGATCATATATAATTATTTTAGGTACTTTATTTCAATACAATTGTGCCGTTGATAAGAAAATATAAAAAATATAGTGTAAAAATATCTCCGAAAATGATTCAAAATCCATCTCTTTGTCCAACAATATGCTACAATTGGATCCGTAGGAAGTCTAAAACGTAATATAAACTAGTTTAAGAAAACCGGACACACAAACATTACATGTCTGTTTTCTATAGATTTTTTCAATTATTCATATTTCATAAATAAATAAAAAAATCGTAACAAAAGTCCCCAAATTTTGGAAAATAAGTCACACTTCTCACCTGACAACATCAATCAATTCGATAACCTTGAAAATGTCGAAATTAAATTTCACGTTTTTACAAAGAAATCGTGAGAAAAGTGTCAAGTTTTCCGATTAAATGACATCTCATCCTTATCCTTTCCCGTTTTAAAATAGTTCCGACAAATTTTAATAGCGCAGGCCGGCATAATTATTTTTTTTGCGAGAGCTCTAACCAGTAAAGTAATTGAAACGACACTAACAGGCGTGGGAAGCCATTGAAGCCAGTGCACCAATTTTGGTGCACTGTTTTTGGGCCGTTTTTGTGCAATTGATGCGTGATCTAGACGTTTATATGATCTAAGAGTGTAAGACAGACGATCTCTTGCGAGTAGACATTTGTGGATCTCCTCGTACAGACTGCATAACTCTCTCAATATTGTCGTCGGTCCTAGATGTTCTTGGACGACCTTTTGCTTGTGGTTTAAACGTTGAACCAGTCTCTACAAAACGCTGTACCCATATTTTAATTAAATTAGCACTCGGAGCTTCACTAATTTGCCGTAGTCCATATTCAGAACAATATAAACGCCTAGTAACGATGTATGAACGAGAGTTCTCGTAAAATGCGCGCACGCAAAATACGCGACGCTTCCCGTCGAAGTGACTCATAGTGACTAAAACTCCATGAGCCCGCCTACCCAACGATGCAGGCTCCCCCCGCCCGCGCACTTTCTACCCCGCGAAAAAAGATGATGCAATATGCACGTTCTATTGCGCCACCCTGTATTATCTATGGTGAAAATTATGGTTTTGTAAATTTGTTTTTGTATTTTAAACTTTAGAATATGTAGGTACTGTTCACTTATTTAAATTTATAAGCAATACCTAATAAGAAGGAAGTGAAGAGAATAGAGGAACCGGACATTTTAACGTTGATTTTGATATTATCCACTGTCTTACCTATTGTTGTTTCTAAACTCGAGTTTCGCTTACAAACATATTTTTACATATTCATAAAATATATCGACAGAGTACACAATATATGGAAAAATTAAAATTATAATACAAACAGTTCACAAAAATCAAAATGCATAATATAACAACAAAATGCAGAGTGTGTTTGAGCGGCGACAGGCGTATGTTCGCCATAAGCAACATCGATGTACAAGAAATATGGGAAAAGATGACGAACGCCAGGGTGAGTTCTTTAAATCCTTTTTTTCTCATTGCATAGCTTGGCGGGTAACAAAATGCGTCTCTAATGACGCGTTTTTGTAACATGGGCCACGGGCTCTGCCAAGCTTTAACTTATGGTCATTGGAGGATTACTCCATGCACCTATCGTGAATAGCAAGTTAGCAACTACAGACAACGCGTTTGTCATACAAAGCTCAAATTCTTTTAATGAAATAGTAGTAGACTCAAATCTAGATCTGTATTGCACAACTATAAACTCTGTTAAGTGCAATTTGGCTCAAAATTTATCTAGTTAGCAGATGGTAATTGTAATAATATGCATATTAGGTCAGAAAACTACCAAGTGGTGCATGCTTTCCAGCCAGCATTAGACCCTGCGCCCTTTGAGTTTAGGATGAGTACGGTAATCATGAAGCTACCGCAGCTTTTAAAAGATAGTGTCATGCGAATACATCATGCTTCTCGAATCATGACATTCAAATCATTCATCATTGTTTCAGTTCAATTCTAATGATGGGATACCACTCCTTGCCTGCTACATATGCTGTGCGCAGTTGAGGAAATCACATCAAATGATGAAAAGGGCTTTGAAGGCTGAGGAGCTGTTCATAAACTTCATTCATAACAATTTAGAAGTAAGCTGCTATATCTTCTGAGTTTTTCATTCATTCAATTCTGATCAGTGCAACTTAAGACTCAGCAAAAACAACTGCCAGACCTCAAACCACTGAGTCCTTTCTGCATGCAATGGAACACACCCCTACTTTAGTGTAGTCTTTTGCTTTTTTTTTGTGTTTGTTTGGGATTCACGAAAAATCTTCTATTATCCGCAAGAGTTAACTTCACACCTGAGCTGAATGCGCGTTACCCTCCCGACCCCCGCCGTCTTACCGCTCTCGCCATTGATGCGTATGATCGGGTCAGTACCTCGCTCTTACGTCATCTGAGCGAAGTCTCTAGTTAACTCTTGCAGGTTGTAATTTTCATGTGAGGGCTTTAAAGTGGGCAGGTCGGAAAAAAAATGATTCTGATGTAAAATATCCACTGATCAATAAATTCTTTAATAAAACAATTGTATCTTTAGTAAAATTACTTATACAGAACGTTTACGGGAATTTCCAGGATTCATGTATTTTCCTTATTCTTTATTGTACACAAAATAGTGGCGATGTACAAAGGCGAGCTTAACCCTAAAAAGAGTTTTCTTCCAGCAAACCTATGGGTCTAGCGAGAGTGGGAAGACAAGATGCAGGGTTGTGTACATTAAAGTTATTACATAAAAGTACTTACATAATATTACACTATAAACTACATACAGATATACATACATAAGCTTACATACACATATATCTATACATACCTAGCATATACATATATAAAATACATATACATATATATCAGTTAATTAGAAGAGATAGTGTTTTTTAAGTCTTCTTTAAAAATGGTTTCTGACAGACTATCTCGCATCACTTTAGGGAGGATGTTCCATAGTTTGACTGCATGAACAGAAAATGAACCTTATAACATGCCAATGAATATATGGGGTCTTCATCCCTGGTTTGCAAATTTCTATAGGCGATGGTGACCACTTTCCATTATTAGTTGATTCCTATATGTAACTGTTCATTCACTTGCCTTATTGGTTGAATTTTGATGTCTACCGTCTTTGCAATAAAAAAAAGTTGCTAGGTTTTTATATATTTCAGCCATCACAGAAATTCTTATTGATGATAGACAGTCAGACTCAGGAATTAAATTATAACTACAGCTTTGACACACAACATTGTTTGGAATGTAAGCAGTATGAAGATCCTGCAAAAGAAATAAAAGAGGAGATTGCGGAAGACTATGAAGCAGCAATTGAAGATGATTGTGAAGGAAAGAATAAAGGAAACAATTGCTTTGACATTAAAGTTGAAGAGGAAAGTAAGTTACTGACCGATTTATGTTTTGCTCATGGTAATATTGACTATGCATTTTAACCATAAGTGAGTCGCTCAACGGAAGAATGGCCTAATTCACAAACTTAATCTTACACAAACCTTACTTACTTATCTTTCCTTCCTCTTACTACATCTTTGTCTTACTGAGCATGCACTGTTTGCTACAACTCCATTAATTCTTCGAAAAGTAATTCTATAACATACTTCTAAAAAGTTAAAAAAAAAGTTCAGATATAAATAGAATAAGAAATGTAAAGAAAAATCATTTTTAGCTAAACATGTTGCTGGGATGTTTCTTGCCGCTATTTTGTAACAACTTTGGGGGAGTGCTAGCCACTCCAACATAGAAATCCTCCAACTGTTCCATAGTATCATACTAAAGTCAATCATAAAGGCACCCTTGTTTCACAACCAATGCCGAAGCCCACTAGTACTCCGAAGTTCCCACAATAAGGTAGGAGATTGCCAACACCTGCATCCAATATAAGGAACGTCTAATGGTTCACCCAAACGAGCTTGCCCAGAAACTGCTGCATAACATCCCACAAAGGCGCCTAAAACTAGTACACATTCTCGACCTGGATGCAAAATATAGCTCCAAATAAATTAAAGAAAGCAAATCATTGGGTGTTGCCTTCTTACACATCATCAAAACAATCAAATCATCTGCTTATGGAACAATTTCCGATCACAGATAAAAGGACCACAAAAAAAAAAAAAATTAACAGCGAGACAACAGACAAAAAGCGTTTTATGACCGATTTCTCAATCGTTGTTACAATAATTATACACACTTTAATGCGATGAAAAAAAAAAATGTCAATCTGGATCATATTTCTGACGTCTTTTTTGTATTCAAAACGCATTTTCGATAAATTTTCTCGATAGAAAGTAATTGCAAAGTGACATCTAAACGTGTTCTTCAATCTTTAATATTATTATTACTGTTAATCGTACATCGCTAAAATAAATAACAGTAACGTATCATATTATAAAAAATAGAGTCATTGTAGTTCTTTTATTCGGTTACTTAGAAAATTTGGAAGTAATTAATTATTTTATTATAAATGACTTCAAAAATCACGCTTGCCGGTCTCAATGTATGAATTTTTCATTCCGCCCGAGGGCTTGGAGGTGTGAACACGCGTCGTTTTGCTCAAGCGTGCTATTCGAAATTAAATTTTAAATAAATGAAGGAGTACTAATACCAAGAATTTTGGCTATAGTACGATATACGTATTTAGCGTATACGGTAGAGCACTTTTTTTTTTTTTTTTTTGGCCAGGGGAAATCCGTTTGAGGACTAAGCCGCGACAGGCACAGAAGCCTGGGGGGATGTTCGCGACCCGTGTGAGTGTGTGGGATTCGCCAGATCGGGGGTGGCACTAGCGTGCCCGGTCAGAACCGGTGCCACGCTATTGCCACGCCCCAGTTAGGGATACCCACTAAAACCCCTGGGTGTTCCGTCTTGCGCCTTATGCCAGGGCTACGTGAATGCGGGCTTCCCAACTCCGCGTGCCCTGGCAGGCGTGGGCCCCCCTCTTCCTATGCCAGGGGACGTGTCCCCTGGCTACTTCTAGGTCTGATCCGTGCGTGGGGCGGTCTGTAACGCGCCCCACGGGAAGAGAGATGAGCGCGCGCGGAACACTCGCGCTCTCATCTCGACGGCATGTGCGGGTGAGTGAGAACCCCTATACCCCTAGGGGCCCCACCCGCGCCGCCCGCTTACGGCGGCCGAAGGTCACTATCCGACCTCCGACGTCGGCGCGTCCTCCTTTGGCGGGAGCGGAGCAGGGAATTACGCTCACGCTCCCGTTCCGCCTCCTCCTTCGCAAACATAACCTGCTCGCAAAAGGAGGAGACGGCGTCCCATCCGGTGGAGCTCCCGACCATGGTGCGTACCACGGCCGGGAGCGAGGTGTCAAATCCGGTATGGGCGACGAGCTCCCGGCGCTGCTCCGTCCAGGCTGGACACTCCCGGAGTGTGTGCAACGCCGTGTCCTCGTCGCCCGTGTCACAATGATGGCACCCTGACGTGGCCTCGCGGCCGAGGCGACACAGGTACCTTCCGAAGCAACCATGCCCCGTCAGGACCTGCGTCAGCCTGAACGTCAGGGTGCCGTGACGTCGTCCAATCCATTCTTGCAGGACGGGCCTCACCGCCTCAATCGTGGCGGGGCCCGCGCTGGGGCGTCTTAGGCGTTCTTCCCAGACCCCCACGGCTACCTGGCGGAGCTCCGACCGGCACGCCTCGATTTCGCGAGGCGCGGGTCTGGTGCCCCTAGCCAGGGCCTCTTTGCGCCACACATACAGTGACGCCAGGACCCTGGCTTCCAGGTCCCATGGGGGGGATCCGGCGAGTAGCGAGGCCACTTCGAAGGACACCGTACGGTATCCTCTTATTGCTCTGACGGCCAATATGCGTTGCGCTTGACGCAACAGCGCCGCGTTTTTGCCCGTCAGGCGGTCCGACCACACTGGGGCCCCGTAAAGGGCCATCGAACGTACGATGCCTTCGAAGAGTTTCCGGCACGTGGCGTTAGGCCCCCCGACGTTGGGGAGCAGGCGCGAGAGCGCACCGGCTGCCCCCTTGAGTCTGGGGAGCAGCTGCCGAAAGTGTGCCGAAAAATCCCATCGGCTATCGAGGACCAATCCCAGGTATTTCATGGTTCCACCGATGCCGATGCGGATGCCTCCTACTGTAATGCAACTGTCCGGAGGTGGACGATTACGAGGACCGTGAAACATCACGGCCTCGGTCTTCTGTAACGCCACCTCCAGACCAAGACGCCGGATCCTGCCTACTATTGTCGACACCCCAGCCGTGCCTAGAAGGCACGCCTGCCGATGGGTCCTCCCGCGCGCGGCGATCAGCGTGTCGTCTGCGTAACATACGACGCTGACGCCCGGGAGAACCCGACACCTCAAGGTCCAGTCGTATGCGATGTTCCACAGGAGGGGACCTAGAACCGACCCCTGTGGAACACCGCACACCATGGCTCGCCGATTCCAACCCTCATGGACCGGGTAGATGACGGCTCTGCTATTTAGGTATGCCCCGACTATACGGCGGAGGTAGGCCGGCACCCCGAAATACCGGAGTGCCTCCATAATGCAAGGCCAGGGCAAGGAATTAAAGGCGTTGGCGATGTCAAGAGACACCGCCAATAATACCTCGCCCCGGGAAACTGCTTCCTCCGCTAGGCCTCTCAGGCGCATGATCGCGTCAATCGTGGAGCGCCCCGTGCGGAAACCGAACTGGTTGTCCGCCAGGTCCGGCCCCGTCGTCGATAGGTGCTGGACGAGGCGGTCGACGATGATACGCTCAAAGAGCTTACCGACCTCGTCCAGCAGCACAATGGGCCGGTAGGCGGACGGCGAGTCCGCAGGGCGCCCCTCCTTCCGCAGCAGGACCAGCTTTCCTGTCTTCCACCGTTGTGGAAACTGGCCCTGCTCTAAGCATGCGCCGAAAAGCCTCATCAGTCGGGGCTCCAGGGCGTCGTAGGACAGAACCCACGCACGCCCTGGTATGCCGTCAAGGCCGGGGGCAGCGTTCTTGGCCTTTAGCCGTAGCATGGCCACCCCCAGCTCTACCCGGTCCACGGTGGGCACAGGGTCTCTATTCGCGCTGGGCTCCGCCTCTGGCGGTGCCATAGCAGGAGGCATGTGCTCAGCCCGTGAAGGGAACAGAGCGCCAACAACGTCGTGAACTACGTCCCTGGGGAGAGACTCAGTTAGTGGGGGCGCCCAGGCACGGAGCTTGTTCCGTGCCATCTTGAAAGGGCGCCCCCAAGGATCCTGGTTTAAGCTATCCAGGAGCTCCCCCCAGGCGACGTTCTTTGCGTTTCGGATTTCGATCCTCAGTGTTCTTCTGGCGCTTCTGTACCCCTCGTACAGCTGAGCCTCCACGGTCGCTGCGTCCGCTGCACGACGACGCCGTCTTCTGTGGCGGGTGTACTGGCGGCGCGCGCTATTGCACGCGCGCCTTAACCCCTCCAGTACGGGGTTCCACCAGTACACCTTTCGGAAGGGCTGGAATCGGCCCCTCCTCGGCATCGCCGCGTCACAGACGCCAGTGACGAGCGACCGTAGGTTATCTGCCTCCTGCTCTACATTTACATCGGGAGGGTTCATTTCGGACCCTGATGCCCAAGTGGCGACGATCAGGGCCTCCCTGAACACCTCCCGATTCAACTTTTGTAATGCCCAGCGCGGGCAGTCACCTACCGGGGACTCTCGGGACGGCGGTCACTAATGCCGGAACACAACTTCGGATTTCGGGCGGAGACGCTGAACCGTATATAACGGTGGTCGGAGAGCGTCTCCACCCCCGTGACGACCCTCCAGTCCCGCACACGGCGCGCCAGTTCAGGGCTGGCAAATGTGACGTCTACTATTGAGCCGCCCTGCTGGCGCACACACGTATGTACGGAGCCCCGGTTGAGAACCACGAGACCCTTTTCGATGGCCCATTCTTCCAATGCCTCGCCGCGCGCGCACGTACGCGGGGATCCCCAAGCCACGGATTTTGCATTAAAGTCCCCGAGCACGAGCACGGGGCGAGGCCGGCTGCGGGCCACCACTGTGCCCACTTCCTCTATCCATCCCTCAAAATCGGCGAGCCTTCTGTTCGGGGAGAAGTAGCCCCCAAGGACCACCATCTCCCCGATTGTTGCCGCCACGTAGCCCTGTCCCTTTACCACACCGGCTAGGGGAGGGCATGCGGCGGCGGTCCGGACAATGATGGCCACCGAGCCATCCAGGTCCCCCGCCCAGTCAGAACGGGGGGGGACGTAATATGGCTCGGCGACCACGGCCAACTGTATTCCCCACTGCGCCATGCTCTGGACCAGTAAGTCTTGTGCAGTGGCGCAGTGGTTTAGGTTGCCCTGGACCACTAGGATAGCCATTGGAAGAACTGTTTTTATTCCTCCATCCTAGTGGCCCCGGTCTCCGACGCCGGTTTTGGCGGCGGCAGCGGTTTGGATTTGGGTGGCCGCTGCGGCAACGGTGGTGGTGCCGGTTGTGCCGGTGTTAGTGGCAAAGAAGTATTACTTGCCGCAACAGTAGGACCTTTTTCCTGTCTTTTTTTATATACGGTAGAGCACTGATTTAACTCACAGTCCTTGTCGGTTCAAACCCCACTATCTTCATTTTATCTAGTAGATCTTTTTATTTTTATATCAAAGTTGATAAAATGGTCTTATTAAATAATTTTATAAAATGCAATAAAAATACTTTTCTATATTTTTATATTTCATTTCATCTGGACTTTTATACTATTGACAATAAAATGTATTTAAATCAATCTTACCGGTAACATTAAAATTCGAAAGTGCCATCTATGTTTCCCAATAGAAATTATGTAGACAAGTGCTTCACTTGATCTAGTAGAACTTTTTATTTTTATATCAAAGTTGATAAAATGGTATTTTTCTCTTCTTAAATAATTTTATAAAATGCAATAAAAATACTTTTCTATATTTTTATATTTCGTTTCATGTGGACTTTTATACTACTGACAATAAAATGTATTTAAATCAATCTTACCGGTAACATTAAAATCCGAAACCGCCATCTATGTTTCTCAATAGAAATGATGTAGACACTGGATTATTGGACCTACTTATGCAAAATGGAACCAACCCACATACTGACAGTTTTGAGAAAAAGCAGTTTTTATTAAAATTTTGCATACAAAAAAAATATGTCTATATTTTGGAAACGAAAATTAGAATATTGTATATTATATTTTGTCCTATATATTCAAGTACAATTTTAATGTAAATAATTTCAAATTACATAGTAATCAAACAACCTCTATGGTTCCTTTTAGTAAAATTATTTGTGTGTGAGTTGGTCCCTTGTTTAGTTATTACGTTGGCATAGTTTAATGGAAAAATAAAAGAATAACTCATTTATTTATTTATATTTCTTTAAAAAAATACATATTTCTTTTAATAATATAGTTTTTTTCATAACAACATTAATAAGAAAAACACCATCAGAAAACTTATAATTTTTAAAATTTTAACTTTTTTAAAATGTTACACAACATATACTGATTTTTAGTATGAAAATTGATTTGTAATTAAGGATGTTAATTGTGTTATGTTCAAACTATTATGAACTTCATGTTCTATAAAAATGAATATTTAATTGTACTATTTAAAAAATGACAAAAAAGTTTTATGAAACAACTTAAGCTTTTGTAACCTCAAAATAAGATTTACATACCTTGTCTGTCATTATCTTCATTATCAGACTGATTCAGACAGCTAGATATCATATTCTATATTCTTGTGATCACTCTCTTCATGATTGGACACAAAATAGTAGGTATTAATTATATTTGCCAAAGAAATCATATCACAGAAACAACAGCGTTCCATTCTGTGATGCCGATTTTTCACGTAATGTTGCCGTTGCAATCGCCAATATTAGTTATTTACCAAATTAGTGGGTAAAAGTTTTTTTTAATTTAGTTTAGTAGTTATTATTTAGTTTAGTAGTTTCTATTTATTTAGTTGGTAAAAGTTGCCACATACAATAAATAGTCCACAAGATGTATGACTTTTGAGACAAAATAAATTAAATTAAAAAAATTATAAATCCCATAGCCTATGTAGCTATCATTGACTGGATAAATAATTATATCAAGAAATTTCTTTAACAACACAGATTCAAAGGACATGACTAATTAGATGATATAAAAATAATTATTTCAACAAGAAACCAAGTAATATGAATCTTTGTGAAAATATAGGATTATTTGATTTTCAATACGCAAACACGAATCAACCGGCATGGTTCTATTTGATAGACAAAAATTAAAAATAATACAAGGAACCATGCAGTCTGATCTTTTATGAAAAAATAAAAATGGTAAACCTTATAGGTTTTTGGATTACCGTGGGTCATATTGTTAGTTTATTATATTCTTGGTGTTGTGTGGGTTAGCTACTTTGTGATAAAAATATTTTATTCTGTAAATGTTGTCAGCTCTTTACGATTCTTATTGAGTCGATAGAAGGTGCATTTTGAAAGCCTTCTGCATCCTTAACCCAATTTTGGCATGTTTGTGGATTGGGTCTGTTTTGCATAAGTAGGTCCAATTAAAATTATGAAGACCAGAGTTCATAGTTCAAGTTACAGTGCTCGCTCCATTTTCCTTTTCTAACTATTTTTTTTATTTAGCCCTGTTATGTTTTATCTATTACTATTTATTTTACAGTTTTTATCTATACACATAAATAAAAGTGATGTGCCTGTTTGTAATCTCAAAATAAAAACTAAAAATTGGACCAGGAGATTTCAAAAATGCTACTTTTAGAATTTTTGTCTGTCTGTCTGTCTGGATGTTCCGGATAATCTCTAAAACAGCTAGATCGATTTTGACGTAATTTTCATTGGCAGATAGCTGATGTTGTGAGTATATTTGTCTCTCGCTTTGTTATCCTTTTATGGAAAGACTATTGAACCGATTTGGTTGAAACTAGGTACATATGTAATTTTAATACCGAGGGTGGCCAAGAAGTACTTTTCATCCCGAAAAATGAGATAGTTTCCGGGATGAAAATATATTTGGCCGAACGGGCCTAAATGATGAAATGAAATGACCGAAATGACTGAAAATGCTGAAATGGCCCAAATGGCCGAATTGACCGAAATGGCTAAAATGGCCCAACAAGCCGAAATGACCGATATGGTAAATCATAAAAAAACCTGTTCTACTTTCTGAGATAACCTTTACCGAAATCTATCCCATTATCCGGGATAAAATTATCCTTTGTCCACCATAATTATTAAAATTACATATATACCGAATTTTAGCCAAATCGGTGCAATAGTTTTTCCGTAAAAGTAAAACAAACAGAAAGAAAAATATATTTTTATCCCGGAAACTATCCCATTGTTTGGGATAAAAAATATCCTATGTTCATCATCGGCATCGAATATAATATATATAAATATATATATATATATATATATATATATATATACTGAGTTTCAGCCAAATCAGTCCAGTAGTTTTTCCGTGAAAACAGAACAGACAGACAGAGTTACTTTCGCATTTATATTAATATATATATATATATATGGATTCATTGTTGTTTCATAATACAATTACATAATTTTAATAAAGTTTACCCGTGTAAAAAATTGTGGGCACAATAAAAAAAACGTACAGCCTGATAAGGATTCAAACTCCGTATCTCCTAGTTCCTATTGCGCCTGATAAACCGTTGGGCTGAAGACGCTTAGGAAGTGGTGTCAAAATTTCAATAGCCATTAAGCATATAAACGATCCATCTCACTTTAGGATATCTTGTCTCGCTCTCGCGAGCCTTAGAATGAAATAAATTGAATCAAGTTGATATGGACGCGCTGCGTGTAGGTATGTTCAGTTGCAATATTTCGCCACGGTCGAAATTTTATTACGCGCTGTTCCATCGAAGTAAATATCGGCCGTGCGGGGTTGATTTTCTGAAAAACCGATTTGAATCAGGTCAACATAGCCTCTTAACAGCAATAACATGTTGCGAAGCGTTGTACACGAGGCTAGTGTTGTTCCTCGCAGGCCTAGACCCATCTGTTACAGTTGAAATTTTATATATATTCTTTGTATGTTTCGGGAAACGTTTGTGACATTAATTATTGCACAAGTTTCAAATAATTCTGATCGAATTGGCTGAATCAAATAATTCGTGCAGGAACGGGAACATAATATTCCTGTAGACGGGCGACCTGTCGTAAGAGGCGACATAACAACTTACAGCCAGGTAGTAGGGTATATGCCCGTTTAGATGGCTACCACCCCTGGTCTAGAATATGCTGCCATAACAACTTTGAGTTATGTTCTCCCATACACTGGGAAAAGTGACACTTTCGAGACAAGAAACTGAATATATTTTAATAATTTTTTGTGTTCATATTAAAGTTGGGACGATCGACAACAAACACATACATTGTATATTGCCAAACTAAGCAAATTAATTAATTTTTTTAAAAAGTGTGTCATAAAATTTCTTCCAGGCCGGCAGCGCGTTGTTGACAACTCTGGTGTTGCACACGTCCATAGGCGACAGTAACTGCTTTCCATCTGGTGGGCCGTCTGTCTGTCTGCTATACTCCAGCTATAAAAAAACTTAGGGTCTACACAATGTATTTTTTTCTTCCATACTCTATGGGCGTCTATGGCTAACATCTTCTGTTATCCTTAAAACAATCCACCCATTTTTTGTACTACGTTTACTTTTATATCTATCAGTCATCCAGTTTACAATTCTATTTGTCACACAATTGACAAACCAAATCATTATATAATAATAATATAAACTTTATTTCAGACCGGGGTCCATATTTAGTTAGTGCGTTAGTTACAATTATCTTGTAAATTAATGTTAGTAGTGTTAGTAATATTATACGAGTATTTAACACAAATTCGCAAACCTACAGCCACTTATTTTAACTACCCCTATCCAATGTTCTTGGAAGGGGCAGTCAAATCTGACCGCAATAGCCTTCGGAAGGCTGTTGGTGCTGCCGCGCAAGCGTTGCGTCAGCGAAGCGGATATTTTATTGACAATCGCCTTAAAACCACCATATACCATATATACCACCACAGTCTGCTTGTTCTTATTCAATGCTTACCTTATCCATTCTTGTAATACCACACAGCCCTCGCAACATTCTTATTTTTAGTTTTGGCTGTCTTATACAACCGGCCACCTACCTGTCGTTTAACCTTTCTAGGGACCGGACAGTAGCTCAGCTGCCTAGGGCAAGGAGCGCCAGCACAATTTGCTGCCACTCTGAAAGTTGTACCCCATTATTGTACCTGAATAACATGACTGCCTTTATTACAGAATTATATATGACCTTTGAGTGATATAACTTTGTCACATGCTAAACCGGTTACTGGGTTCCACTTTAGCTACTGTACACTTATTCTTTTATATACATCCTTCTCTATTTCACCCTATCTTAGCAGCAATGCACCAAGGTCTCAAGATTTTTAATTTTGCTCATTTGGTAGCCAACATCCTTTAGACTCTTAAAGTTTAGAGCCTAACGCCATGTCCAGTTTGTTCTGGCGTATCACCTCGTCCTCATTCATCAGATCTGCAAAGACAACTGTATATGTCAATATTAAGTACATAGAACCTATTATTACTAACGATAGATTACTTAATGTATATCATGGTATGAATTTATAATTTGTTTGTATTGTACAAATACTTACAACAAATATTTTAGTAACATAAACATTGTTAATCCTTCTAAACCAATATTTAAGTCATCAGTTGTTAGTAAAGTTATTAATAAGCTTCAAAAGGAATGTAATGTTTATATTTAGATATAATCACTTAGTTGTGTTTAGTTTTCACTTTAGAAGTGTCACAGTATTAGATAGATTTTATGTTTCTGTTCTTTTTCTAGATCATAAGTATCCATTTTTGGTTTAGATTTATTATTATGTATTGTTAGGCCTTCAATTTATGGAAATACTGTACGATACTTTTAATAATAAATAAATAAGAAATGTTTAATTGGGTCGTTGTCCCTGTTTTCAGGCGCACCAACGAAAAATTTCAAGGCAGATGTACCTCAAGAAGCGAGATTCGTCTATAAAAGAGTAAAGCAAAGAAAACCATCGCATAATGCCAAGAATATAAGTTTGCCAAATAAAAATTGCAGTGGTTAATGAAAAAAAATCTAGAAATATAAATACTATATGTAATAGAAATGCAGACATTAATTTAATTCCTAAATGGTATTCTGTAGTTTCTAAAAACAATACAAATAGATCAAATAAAGAACAAATGGTAAATTTGGTAGAAAACGTCAAGGAAGAAAGTGATGTCTGCAAACAAAATCAATGGACGATTGCGAAACCAGGCGATTTATCTAATTCATTAAACGTTAGAAAAGAAGAAAATAACTCTAATGTGGTTCACGATGGTAAAAAAGAATTAGAAAACTTGTCGTGTCACATATGTCTACGTAAATTTAACAGAAAATGCCATTTAAATAGACACATGTTCAAACACACTGGAGAGAGATCGTATATATGCGATTTATGTGATTATATATGCTTACGAAAAGATAATTTAGAAATGCACATAAAGCATAAACACATACAATATAAGGAATTCTCATGCCTTATATGTCCAAGTAAATTTGTTTGTAAAGCCCAATTAAATGTACACATTCGTAAACATACTGGAGAAAAACCGTACATATGCGATGTATATGACTATAAGACTTCATATATAACTACTTTAAACAACCACATAAAGTCTAAACATACAAAGGAAAAGAACTTTGTCTGTGATATATGTCAATACAAATTTGCCAGAAAATTCTCCTTGAACAGACATCTCCTTACACACACTGGGGAAAAACCACACATATGTAATTTATGCAATAAGAGATTTGCAATAAAAGCCAGGTTAAAATATCATATAAAGTTGAAACATACAAAAAAATATCAAAATTAAGCTAGCACAGTCCCTATTACTCCCTATCTTTGATTATACTGACGCCAGCTATCTACTAATAAACTTAAGCGCCTCCAAAATTTCTGTATAGGGTTCATATTTGGCCTACGCAAATATGACCACGTCTCTGAATTCCGTAAGAACTCGTTGCCAATTCGATTTCGTCGGAACGCTCATATTGTTTGTCTTCTGTACAGTATCTTATTTGTCCCGAATACTTCTCACTATAAATAGGTCTTCTTTAGTTATCTCTGCAGCTTTAGTTTGTGCTACAGCTGTTAGCCCCGCAAATAAAATAAAAAAATCGATATGTGTGCTGGGACACATAGTAGAAGTGAAACTTCACGGAGAAGTGGAAAAACGAATCACAACAGACAAGTGGCAAAATGAATCGCAACAAAATTTTAATTTGAAGTTTTACGGGCAGGTTTTCAAATTGGACAAGTACATTAACAATCAACCCGAAGGAGACCGGGGGGGGTTTGTTATTATTGACTTTATGTTGTTGACACTGTGCAGGCTTCAATATAGTCCGTGACTGTCCTCTGCATACTAGTGAAATTACAATTTCACTAGTAGTATGCGGAGGACAGTCACGGACTATACTTAGCTGAGATAACCTATGGTAGGTTCTATCGATGCCTGGGTATCCGGCCAGAGGTGTATCACAGCATTCTTTTAGAACTTCGGCCCGTTGAGCAACGGTAACTACTAGATGTGATGTTTACTATCTAGTTTATACCTGTAGAGTACTTGATTCATTAAGTAACCTCTCTCCGTCCAATGTGGCGTTGCGACTTCTTCAGTGCCTTCGAAATCTATGAATATCTTCTTCAACTTAGGGTCTACCAACTGCTCTTGCCGCAGTTGATCTGGCTTTTTGGCACCGGCCACGATGTTTGCTTTACCTGGTGTGTATTCGAATCTAACTTCAAATTATTGTAGTTTGAGAGCCTATAGTACAAGCCGACCTGTAGGTGATTTCAAAATAAACAGCCAATGGAGGGGTTGATGATCGCTGCCTATTATGACAGGTTGTTCATCGAGGTAAGACAAGTAACGCTCCACAGCCCACACCACCGCCAAGGCATCCTACACTTTGGTCGTGTAGATCCATTCTGCAGAGGTAAGGAGACGACTCACATACTCAATCTGTCGTTCTCCTTTGTCCTCCCCCTTGAGTAGAACTGCTCCTAATGTATAGTTGCTTGCATCGGTCCGCAAAATGAAAGGACGATCAAAGTCTGCTTGGATCAGTATAGGACCAGAAATGAGGTACTTCTTCAATGTGTCGAAGCCTCGAAGACTTGGTCCCCAATATCAAGCTTCATTTTTCCTTGTTAAACGTGTTAGTGGTTCAGCAACTACGGAAAAATTAGGAATAAATTTCCTAAACCATGAACACGTCTGCAGGAATGTTCGCATATGTTTTAAGTTAGTAGGTTCCTTCATCTCCAAGACAGCACTAAGCTTTGCCTGGTCGCTTGTAATTTCTTCCTGAGTCAACTTATGAGTATCTCTGTTACATCTTCGTTGTCGCACTCGCCTGTTCGATCACATAACTCTTTTTTCGGTGGGTAGATTTGAAATAAGTAACACATTTGTAAAAGAGCTGTGCAATTATTTTTAAGTTTATAATAAATTAAAGGAGTTTTAGTGAACTTTGATTACATGGTTACTTACAGTTTTTAACTGCAATATCTGCCAAGTGTTATATTCTATATTTCCACTACATTACACAACTAAATTTTTTTTGGCCACCTTTGTAAGTACTTATACTTTCTTCATGGATGCCATACAAGAGGCTATGAATGAGCTTTCAGCAACATTTGCTCAGCGTATGGATGTTCTTGAGAATGAACTTCATAAGGGTGCCACCTCAAACACTACTACATCTGCGTTGTCTACTGATTTCTACAATTTCAAGCCATTTATATTAACATCTCTCCGAGCCCTCCAGGAGCAAATTTATCTAATTCAGCAATCAGTTGACCAAATAGAAATGAGGTCGAGAAGAAAGATACTTTTACTTCATGGAGTTCCCGAGCATAAGCAGGAGGACACTACGACTGCTGTTGCTGACATAATTGTTGAAAAGCTCAAGCTGGCTGGCTTCAAAAAAACTGACATTCGTCGTTCTCATAGAATGGGTAAGAGACCAGTTTCAGCCGAGCGTCCCAGGCCTATCTTGTTCAAACTCTGTGATACAGCTGACCGTAATAATATTTGGTTTGCTAAAACGCACCTTAAAGGTACTGGGATAACTGTGTCGGAGTTTTTAACAAAAAGGCGGCATCTTCTCTTCAGTCAAGCTAGGCAGCGTTTGGGCGTAAAAAGATGTTGGACGCGAGATGGCACAATATATGCGCTGGCTCGCGACGGTACTCGTCATCGCATCGACAACCAAACAGATTTAGACAGCCTCTTTACTTCGTCTTATATGGAAGAGGAAACGAGTTAACCAGTGGCAAAAGAGCATGTACCTGTGCCTCCTCCTAAGACACGTCGGCCTGCGACAGGAGCCAAGAGATATTAATTATTATTTTTTTCTGATTTTTTCCGTTCATTTTCCTTTTACTAAAATGTTTATTTATCTTATACGTCACCGACGTTTTCATTTTGTCTCTTTATGTTTGTAAACTATGAACTACTATAACTTTCTTTTCATTTTTCTGAGATATTGTTTTGTTTATGTTTTATTATTTTTTCTATCTACAAAATTCATGGACCTCTATAATAGGTTTCCTACTTCAGTGACAAAATTACGTATAACTGTCAATGTCAATATTGCATACTTTTGGATGCGTTTTGCTTGCGTTGGAGCCATAATCCAAAAAAAGAAGAAGATGCGTTTTGTTATTGCTTTGTTTTGTTACCAGTTCACTAGTTTTTAATTTTCTCAGCTATCTCATCCACACACTTGGCAGATAAATTGCATTTTGCTGTACAGATAATACACATAGTTATTGTAGTATATTTATATATATATTTTTTTTTTTTGTTGTTATATATATATATATATATATTTTTTTTTTATTGTAACATATACATATATAAACTATTTTATGGATCATTATGATAGTGTTAGCGACTCCAGTACAGATTTTCAATCTTGTCAGTCTTTGTCTAGCAATACATGCGACAGTTTTTCCAGTATACTCCCGCTTCAAGATGTTATTGAAAGTCATTTTTCACATTTTTCTAGTCATTTCAATGTAGTACACATAAATGCTCAGAGTATTCCAGCTCACTTCCCAGATATGTTGGCGTCATTTAATCAAACTTCCTTGCACGCTATATTAATTTCAGAAACTTGGTTGAAGCCTTGCCTGTCCTCAACTTCATATAGCTTACCAGGTTTTCATCTAATACGTAATGACCGTATTGGCAGTGGCGGTGGAGGTGTTGCCATTTACCTCCGCTCCCACTTGGCTTACAAAATCTTAAGCGCGTCCTCACAGCCACCGCCACTGGATAATGGTGAGCATCTGTTTCTAGAAGTGGAGCTAGCGCACACCAAAATTTTACTTGGAGTTTTTGACGCCTCTTCCCTTCGCGTAAATTACTTCACTTCTTTCGAAACTATTTTAGAAAAACTCTCTCCTTTATACACACATAATATTATCATGGGTGATTTTAATACCTGCCTCTTGAAACATGACCAACGTTCTTCTTCTTTAGAAACATTAATACGATCTCTTAACTTACATATTCTTCCCCTGAGTGCAACTCATCACTTTCCTAACTCAACCCCTTCTCTTCTCGATCTAATATTGATTTCATCGCTTTCTCATGTTTCCAATCATGGTCAGTGCCCGGCGGATGCATTTTTATATCACGATTTGATTTTCCTCTCTTATAATCTGCATCCACCGAAAGCCAAGCCCAAAATCATACTTCAGCGCAACTTTGGTGGTATGGACCTGGACGCCCTTTTTAAGGACGCCCAGGAAGTAGACTGGTCAGGGGTCCTCAATGTACCAACTATTGATGAGAAGGTGCATGCGTTTCATGCAGCTCTGAAAAGCTGTACGATACTCATGCACCTCTACGCCGTATCAAGCTCAAGCATCTGCCGGCACCGTGGCTCACAGCCGATATTAGATTACTAATGCATAAGAAGTCTAAGGCTAAAACTAGGTATAAAATGAAACCAACAGAGGAAAACAAAACGGCTTTTGTCAAGATTCGTAATCGCTGCAATAGGATGTGTAGGGACGCTCAACGCCGTTACATCCACGAATCAGTTGAAAACGATAATCCAGCCAAAGTTTGGAAATTTCTTCGTACTCTGGGAGTTGGTAAACAAGCAGATTGTCCAATTTCTAAAATATTCAACATCGATGATTTAAATCGACATTTCACAACTACTTCTGACTTTGACATAGTAACTAAGTCTGACACTTTAAACAAAATCACTTCTATGCCAACACCCAAACATTCTCCTTTTCTTCTTAGTCGATTCACTGATAGTGATGTTGAAAAAGCAACAAAATCCATTACATCTAATGCTGTCGGCAGCGATGGCATCAGTCGCAATATGGTCTTACCCATACTGGATGTCATTAATCCTATCCTTACTCATATCCTTAATGCTTCTATTACCTCTGGTGTTTTTCCTACTGCCTGGAAGGAAGCCCAGGCCATTCCTCTTCCAAAAAAACCAAATCCTACCTTAATTTTTCATTTTCGTCCTATTTCTATACTCCCCTTCCTTTCTAAAGTCCTTGAACGTCTAGTTCATCAACAGTTAAGTTTCTTTCTGAACCGTAATTCCCTCTTAAATCCATATCAATCCGGTTTCCGTCCTGGCCATAGTACAACCACAGCTCTCGTCCAAATCACTGATGACATCCGGCATGGCATGGATAACGGTTTGCTGACTGTTTTATCGCTGCTTGATTTCAGCAGTGCCTTCAACAATGTAAATTTTGAATTGTTGCTTAGGGTTCTAAGCTCTATTAACATATCTCCTACAGTAATCGATTGGTTTCATAGTTACCTGTATGGTTGTAAAAGCTGATTCGCAAAACCTACCTAAAGTTGACAATGTAATGTTATTAGAGTACATAGCTTCCAGTACATAATATTGGAGAAATAAGGGTTAAACTTTACAATTGTGGTCACTGAATTTTAAGTAGTGGGGGGGCGGAGGAGGAAGGGGGGGAGGATTACTTCTCCCTTCTGCAACCCCCATATCTAGGAGACATTTAGTTTTTGAGATATGATTTTTTTTATAAACATTACTAATTTCTTTCAAAATGGTGTACTTATTTCTTATGTCTAAAGATGAGAAATGTTGAAGAGAGGTAGTGGTCAATGTAAAAAACATTTAAAACAGTCTAAAAACGCAGACTAAAGCCCACAAGCCGAGCGAATGAATCGAGTGTCCCATGACAGCGGTCAGCAAATGTCACAACCGATTTGTAACCATCATTTAAATAGATATCAATGAATAAATGGTGACCAGTCGGTTCTGGCACTCGCCGGCCGCTACCGCGGCACGCTCGCTTCGCTCGCTCGGCTCGTGCGCTTTGGTCTAAAGACTAACCCAACCTAACCAACTTACCGTTTTAATCACTCGTTGCGACTTTCGATCACCCCTCACAACCTTAGTGGCTATAAACTGTAAGGATATCCTTAACTCAAATCACCATTAATTTACCTCCCGTTTATCTATATCAGACCCAAAACTTAAGATAGAGGATTTCGCCAAAATCCAAAGTCCAGTGAGAAAGCCAGTTAACATAAAAATAATCAATATAATCGAAACAGCGCAAGTCGTCGAAAAATCCATAATAAAACACAAAGTATATTCGTATAACTAAAAGAGAAATGGAATAAAAAGGTGGCAAATAGGGTATAGCAAATTATACATCTTTTTTTTTTAAATGAAAATAAATCGTTTAAAAACATACTACTAAAACAGACTCGCAATATATGAGCAAAAAAAACCATTTTCGTATTTAATCGATATTATTGACATATCGAATGGTTATTTTTTTTTCTTATGCCTATTATCGTCGTCAAGTAAAAAAAAAAAGTGACAGTACTGTGATTTATTATTATGAACGTTAAAATTATAATAACTAATTAAAAACTCGTTTACTAAGTTAAAAAACAGTTTGTGTTTATATATCAGGTGTAAGTGTATTCCTAAACACAAATCAAACTTTTTTTCAACAAAAGTGACATAACTTTGTTTATCAATCGTATTTTTTAAGAGTTAAAATCCTGATGTAATTAGTTTTGCGAACGTGTCTAAATTCATCCTGTTCGTCCATATCAAGATTTCATCAGACGCCGCTACTTCCTTTTAGAACTTGTGTATTTTATTACTATTACTCTCTATAAATTTCATCCATGTAATAAAACCAGTAATATTAATTACTTATTTAACTGATAGATGATGACAGATGTATATTTTGTGTTGGAGTCGAAATTCGTCTAAAATAATTAGAAACTGACCGATTATTAGAAAACGATTAATATAATATTAATTACTTATTTGATAATATGGTACAATCAAAGGTAAAATTGCATAAAGGCGGAACCTGAAAATTACGCATTTTTTGTATTCAAAGACTTTACATATGGTTTTCTATGGTACAATAACGACACTAAAATCATCGGTAAGCCATCATTTAGGCAAAAAATTAATAAACAATACAATTAATTACGAAATACGTGCATTATATCGCTAGAAATAATGTTCAATTTTAGCGTGACGACTTACCTACTAATTATAATAAAAACACAATTATTTTAATTTTGGGATTAGTCTGCAAATGTAACATATATGACATGATCAAAATAATTAATAATTATAAAATCAAATATTACGGCATTGCTAAAAAATCACGACATTTTGTAATTTGTAAGTAAAACCTCAGATTAATAATATTGAGAGACAAAGTTTTTACCTCACTTTGCTAAATGTCAGGCAAAGGAACTAAATCCGTACAGCATGAATATCAATATTATTCAATCAAACTGAACATCTTTGAATGACATAAAAATACGGAATTTTAGATTTTTCACATTATTGTGATTAAGATCATTATTATATTTTTGTAGTTTGTATATATAATTACCAACAACATGCAATACTAATGTTAGAAAAACAATATATGGGTGTGAGGGGTGTTCGAAGGTTATGGCAAGGACAGTGGGTTAGGTTAGGTTATCTTTAGACCAAAGCCCACGAGCCGAGCGAGCGAAGCGAGCGTGCCGCCGCAGTGGCCGGCGAGTGACAGAACCGACTTTAACTTTTATTAAAATTATCAACGAATAAATGGATAGCAGTCGGTTCTGCCACTCGCCGGCCGCTACCGCGGCACGCTCGCTCGGATCGTGGGCTTTGGTCTAAAGATAACCTAACCTAACCCACTGTCCTTGTCACTGGTTACACCTTCGACCACCCCTTACACCTATACTTTGTTCTGCTTACATTGGTATTGCATGTAGTCGGTATTTATATATACAAACTAGAAAAATATATTAATTATCTTAGTTACAATAATGTGAAAAATCTAAAATTCCATACTTTCATGTCATCCAATGATCTTCAGATTGATTGAAAAATATTGATATTCATGCTGTATGGATTTAGTGTCTTTGCCTAACAAGTAGCAAAGTGGCAAAACCGACTGCTTACCATTAATTATGGTTAAAGTCGATTCTGCCTGCGGCTTTGGTCTGAAGCTAACCTAACCTAACCCACTGACCTTCTCATTGGTCGCAACCTTCAACCGCTCCTCACAACCTATTTTTTGTGTTGCTAACATTGGCATTGCATATTTGAGCTCTAGTGTGAAGCTAACCCAACCTAAAGAGTGGCAAGCAAAGGAAATAAATCCAAACAGCCTATTTTTTATTAAGAATACATCAGACAATGCTGTATGGATTTATTTCCTTTGCCTGCCACTCTGATGAACTAAATTACAATAAAAAGATTTGTCTTTAGCAGTCTCAACACTCTTTAGCAGTGTAGTTTACTTTATGTAGCATGGCGGTTTTATCTGGGAAGTGTTTTGTAGTTTTTAAACTAATAAAATGTGCTTTAAAATTTAATAAAGTAAGATTGATTGTTTTTAAGTTAACTTATGTGTTTGTGCTCAAAATCACAAGTGTTTAGCAACGTGCCCTATTACTTTACAATAATAATATTAGCATAGTAGGCAGTCTGTGTATATTCTAAGGTAATTGTATTATTTATTAATTATGTGCCTAAATGAAGGCTTTCCGACAATTTTAATTTCGTTATTGTATCATAGCAAACCATAATTATAATCTTGTATATAAAAAAACGCATAATTTTCGGGTTCAGCCTTTATGCAAATTTACCCAATCAAATAACTAACAACCTATATTACTTTCTTATTAATTTATAATACAAGTAAAGTATCTCATATAAATACATACAAATAAAGGAACAGACATAGGATTGCACCACTGTCCTGACCATTGTATAGTGTGTTTGATTTCTAAGGTATCTTATAGGTCTGACCATATACAACAACTTACCGGAAAATATTAAACTCTCTAGTAGTTTTAAATATATTCGCTTACACATACAGCTTAAAAAGTGGCTAATCGAGCACATCTAAAGCTTGAAGGATTTCATGGAATATGAAGATTTGTGACAAACACCTTATTCATTGTAAATCTGTTAATAATATCTTATCTATCTTAATAATCTTGATGTGTAACATAGTTACTAATATGTAGATTTATGAGTGAAATAATGACTATGCAAATCATTAAACAGACAATTTATATCAATTGTTTTTTCAGGTCATCCGGAAAGAACTAGCAATAACAACTTTTCTGTACAAGCAAGGGTTATATAAGCTTGAACATAGAACTTTATATGAGTTATGCGCTGCAGTTTACATGAAAATTTTAAAAACATAGAGAAAATACCAAATACTCATCATTCGAGCATTAGAAAATACCAAATACTAGCCTGCAGAAAAAAGAATTGGATAAAACCGAACATTTCTGAAAAGATTATATGTCCTAAATTATTATTAATAAGTGTTTTAAGTAAATAAACAAGTTTAACTGCTAAAAGTTATTTAATATTTCATGTTACAAAATAACAAGTCAAAAGATATATCAATCAATTCATATATAAATATATGGCACTCACATATTTATAACTCACAATAGTTTGTATTCAGTATAGAAAATCATCGAATTCTTATAACTCTTAATGTGAACTCTTAAGCTATATAGTCATTACCTTCTATGTATGTTCATAAGTCTTCAGACAAAATAAAACTGAAATATTTTATGGAGGAATGTTAAATATTAATAATTGTTTACATGAATTATAACTACTAACATCTAGATTTATGTATATATAAAATTAAATTATTCAAAATAGCCATCCTTGTTTTCAATTAATTAATTAATAAGCTTTAAAGGTGTGGGCCATTCTTCTGTGGTGGTTCAAATCATTTCAATAGGAATAATTTTTGATTTATTGGTATGGGCTCGCTTGAGATAAATTCAGGTTCTAGTAAATTTTCTGTATGCCATTAGCTCTAATACAGTTTATAAAGAATAATCCAAAGAATTCAAGTCAGAGTTCAACAATGGCCAATCTTCGCTCCAAACAAAGCCCGGCAAATTGGTTTGCAACCAATTTTAGATAGACTTAGCTTTATGGGAGGGTGCAGAGTCCTGTTGGAAAATCCACTGCTATCCAGGGAATAGAGTATCACTTAATGGTTAAATCGTTGCTTCCTATATGTGATTTTGGAAATGTTGCGCCTTGAAGTGACCTCCTCGTAGGAAACACCTCATCAAACCATTACACTTCCTGATGATGAATGTGGTGGACATTGTGTACAGAAGGCTGAACGCATTAACTTCTGACGTAAGGCGTATTACCGTATTAAACTTTTCTTACACTATGATGATCTTCTTATTGGTAAACAGGTTACTTTTGGATCGTATCTCTTGAAAAGGTTTCGACATCGTTCCAACCGCAGTTTACGAAAACGCTCGTTTACATAATGCACTTTTCTTTGACTTTTAGTTTAAGATCATATTTAAGTATTTAGTGTAGAGATATTTGCTAAATATTGGTCTGAAGAGCTAATTTACATAATTTTATTCTGGAATACGTCGAATGAAATGTTTGTTTATGTTATGTTGTATGACATAACAATGACATAAAAAGGAAAATGTCGGTCGTTTTGTGTTTTAAAACTGAATGGCTACGGTATTCATATGCATTTCACCAGATGCTAATGACGTCATAGAATTTAGTAAGGTCAAACAAAGGTCAAACACATTTCTTTCAAAATAGAAGGGGATTGTACGTTTTTTTGAATTTTAACTAGACAGAAATGATTAGGAAGACTATTCCTCGAAATGGTTTTTCAAATAGCTAAATTGAAAAAAAGTGAACAATCCCCATTGGTCCACTAAAACCAATATCCTTGTGCGTTATTGTATCACCCTGAATGAAATAAAGTCGGCCTATACATAGCAGTGCTCTAGCTATACTGCACCCTTGTTTTTTTAGATATTATAAGTACCCACTTATAATATCTAAAAAAACAAGGGTGCAGTTATAGAAGCTCGCATAGGGCGCATAAGAGGCTATTTACGGCGCTGGTTGCAAATAAACTGAAAGGAATGTTGGGTAATCCAACAGTCACAAACAACATATCATTATTGTATTACTTCAAATCAGGTAATCTCTGTTTTGTTGGGCAGTTGTCTAGATTATATGGAATTCTTTGTTAATTGTAGTGAACTGAATAAGAAACAGTCAAGTTTTGGGTATAAAAAGTCACTATGCTTCTTTCTCCGTCTGATATCCGCGAACTCTTCCTAAACCACGCAACAGATTTTTAAGCGATTTTCACCATCAGTTAGATGCATTTTCATTAAAGGTTTATGTATTTTTTTTATTGCCGGAGATCAGCGGACAAGCAGACGGCCCACTTGATGTAAAGCGGTTACCATCGCCTATAGACATTTGCAACACCAAAGGTGCTACAAATGCGCTGCTGTTCTCTTAAGGGAGACTGGAACCTGGTCACTAATGCTGGAACACAACTCAAGCTTGTTATGGCGACATACTTTAGACCAGGGGTGGTAGCCATCCAGTCGGGCAAATGCCCTACCACCTGGCTGTGGGTTGTTTTGTCGCCTCTTACGACTGGCCGCCCGGCCGCAGGAAATTGTATTCTTTCTCCGTTCCTGCACGGATAATGTATGTATGTATGTAATGTATATAAAACACTTAATAAAAGGTAAACCGCTTCGTTACGTAACGCATTACGGCGCCAGTCGCTCCGGCTTCCCTTTTTCTCACGCATACGGCAACGGTAGGCATGCTCCTTCTCTCTCACATTAATCCACAGCGCCGTATTTCGGTAATTAGATTAAATAATGATACTGATAATGTACATACACAAAATTCTAATGTACATATTCAAGAATTGTAACTAAGAATAAAATATATTTTATAATCAATTAAAGATTTTATTAATAAATAACCTTTCCTTACATTATCATATTAATATACATAAAATTTAAGTAATAACCTAAGCTTTTCTCAAGTTAAACAATTTCAATATTAAATAGTTCAACTTAGATTAGTTTATCACTTTTTTTACTGCTAGAGTACATCAGACAAGCGGACGGCCCAACTGTGGTGGAAAGTGGTTACCATCGCCTATAAACATTTGCAACACTAAAGGTGCTACCATTGTGCTGCCGGATTCGTAGATGGGGTTGTAACCTGGCCACTAATGCCGGAATACAACTCAAGGTTGTTATGGCGGCGTGCTCTAAACCAGGGGTGGTAGCCATCCAGACGGTCAAATGCCCTACCACATGGCTGTGGGTTGATTTGTTGCGTCTTACGACAGGCTGCCTGGCCGCAGAAATTTGTATTATTTCTCCGTTCCTACACAGATAAGCAAAGCGTAGCCGCGGGGATAACGCCAGTTTCAAATAAACGTAAATAAATAAATAAAATAATGCCATCTCTAAATGTTGTAAAGTACAGTTTCACATATCAGGCTGTTGAAATTTTCAACAAACTACCTGCTTACCTATAGTTAAATATATACAAAATGCAATCTTTTAAGCGTAATCCTTCTTAAACAAGTATACTACGCAGTTAATGGTTACTTTTGTGCTTAAATAATATGATTATATGATTAAATCAATCTATTAAGGAAAGGGTAGGAATTGTACCACGAGAGATATTTAATAAATTTACTAAAATTGCACCATTACATTTCGAAGGGAAAATTTTCCTATTGTGACAAAAGTCGAATTTCAATTGTTTGTTGGTGTTGCCAACATGCTGGGGCGCGGCGGTGAAATTAAGCACCATACCGAATAATATTTTAATTTTCGTTACCTCTTGGGTAATATATTGTTATGCCTTGAAGCCAGCTTACTGGTATCACGCTGATTGTCTTATAAAATGTAGATATAAATTACAATACCTTATATAATTTGATAGTTTAATAATACCGAAGTAAGAAAGAGAGTTGGTCTGAAAGAGTGTCGGGGTGAAGATAAGGAAATGAAATGCTACGGTGGATCGGGCATGTGGAAAGAATGCATGATGAAAGAATGAATAAACAGATATACAATGCAAAAGTGGATGGATGCAGAAGTCGTGGAAGGCTACGACACACCTTCCATGATCAAATTGATCGTGTACTAGCAGAAGGTGATGTCAGGAGCCTTAAGAACAGACGAGCGTGCATGACAAGAGTTATGAATGTCAAAAAAGCAAGTGAGGTGTGTAAGAATAAGCCTAAATGGCGCTCTGTTGTTCGTGTCTACCCCGCAAGGGAACTGGCGTGAAGTTATGTATGTATGTATGATTATATAAAAATGCTTTCCCATCGACATATTTTTCTCAAATGTTTATTTATGTCAGGAGCCTTAAGAACAGACGAGCGTGCATGGCAAGAGCTATGAATGTCAAAGAAGCAAGTGAGGTGTGTAAGAATAAGCCTGAATGGCGCTCTGTTGTTCGTACCTACCCCGCAAGGGAACTGGCGTGAAGTTATGTATCTATGTATGTTTATTGTAAATTAGAATTTTTTTATAATGACTATTATGACTACATATTTATATTTCAGACTCAAATGTTTTTTGTTAATGAATTAATATAACTTTTTTACAATTAAATTTAAGAAGTTGCAAGTTGTACACGCTTATTTGTTACTTTGTTATTGTGTGTGACATTTAATGAATGCATGTTTGTGTTGTGGTGTACCTTAAGAATAACTTATTATATTAATTTATTCTAATTTTAATACTAAACTTATACTAATGTAGAGTGTATCTGTTATATGCTTGTGTTATGAGGAAGTGCATGTGCAGTGTGGGCCTTATGTCTATACCTATATATTATCCTAACTAGTGCCATGTATGTTGTTTTTCCTTTCTGTGTCTGGGTTATTAATTTTTAGACTCTGTGTGTGTTGGTTTGTTTGTGAAGTGTGCGTGTAATGCAATGCGGTGATAGTGCGCGTTGGTGTGAGTATGTGTAAGTTTTGTTGTTAGTTGCGTGCTTGTGAAGGACTTTAAAGTATCACGTGCAATTTCGTCTTTGATCTTATTGAAAGATTCCATAATACCTGATACAAAGGCAATGACACCTGGAGCACATTTCAAATTGCTCTCAACAAAATCCATATATTTGTTCTCATGCTGTTTTTTAATATCGTACAAAATATTATAAACAAATGTGCCATTATAAGTCTTGCTGTATATGGTTGGCTTGTAGGGTTCTCCACAGAACGTGTTCAGGTAATTCAAATGCTGCAGGCAGTACTGGAACTCAACCAAAGGATGTAGGATCTTACTATCAAAGACTTCTATTAGTTTTTCATCGGTTAATTCGAAGTAATTGGAAAGAACGGTTTTGGCCATCAGGCTTGAGGTGATTAAATTCAATTCCTCAACAGGATTACCTTCAGGCGACACGTCAGTCGAGTCCTCAGTACAAATATCTGACGTATCTTTTAGTATGATATAGGATAAAAGTACACTAAATACTTCATTATCGGTAAAATTGTCATTTTTAACCGCGCAGTAAGTCAAAGCAATAAATAATAGTTTGGCATCGTCTGGCATATGCTCTAAAAAGGGATCAAAACTTATGTTAGTGAAAAAACGTGTAATATGTTTATCTGTTAATTTAAAATCTGGAGTCCAATCTATTTTGTCGTACTTGTATGGGTCTACCTTGGCAATATACGAATTTGCGTCGCTATCATAAACTGTGAACTCATTCTTCTGTGTCTTAGATATCATGGAATACACGAATTTTACTATATCAAGAGATGTAAGAAATGCGTTACGCGAGTCCGGATCCTGTATTGTGCTGACGTATTTAATAAAATTGGCTGTGTATAAATTTATGTAATGTCTTGGTACCCTTCCTGAGGCAATGTCATATTCAAAGCAGTCGTCTTCAGGTTCCTTCTTATTGTTATCATTTATCAAGTACTTCACCTGTACACCGCCGTCTATCTGGGGATCAATAAAGGATCTGACGGCCTCTGTGGTTGAGCGGGCTAAGCCTTTGCCGGCCTACCTCACTTCAACGCAGAGACTCCGGGTTCGATTCCTGGTATAGTAAATTTCGGAAACGTATTTTCTCCGTTATTTACTATGGTCTGGGTGTCTGGGATCGGCCCCAGAGTATTCCATTGTATATTACCCATAACACAAGAGTAACTTGCTTAATTTGGGGATATACAATGTGTGTGTTTGTCTGCCGATTATTATTATTATTATTATCTAGCTATATCTTCCTTCTCCAACAATACTTTTCGATCATTCTTGTCGATGAATTTAAAAACTGTTTTCAGAATACTGTCTCTAGTTGGATGCGTTGAAAGCCATTTCAATAAACAGATATTTCTTTGAAAATGCGATAATCGTATGTTTGAATATTTAAAGAGTCGGTGAAATGTGCCTTCCGGGAACATGTTCTCATCTCTAAGCAAAATGAAATATATCAGCTTCTCCTTCGTCAAGGAGTATTTATCGAGGAAGTTATTCAACCGGAACAATCGGCATTTGATTTCACTGTTCCACTCGTCTACCAATAGCGTATTGGACATAATATATGGGACGTTTGAAAAGCAATATTCGATGTCGTAGCTGATAATTGGACAATTCAGCTCCCGAGCTAACGCGATGCATTGCTTTTTAACTTCCATTTTGCAAATCGTGTATTTGATACCCATATCTTTCAACAACTGCATACACACATCTTGTGTGAAAAGGGGATCAAATATTACATCTTTCTGCCTTGGATCATAATCTCTTGCCTTGGGTTTAACTGATTTTTTTTTCATGTTTGCTTCAATGTCATTAATGCCTCCTTTGAATAAGATATAACAAGTAACATTAGCACTTTCGAACATAGCAAGATGAGCTCGTATATAATCTGCGAGTTTCTCGCATTCACATCCAAATGCAAATGGTAGTCCACTGTCCTTGTAGACATTGTAAAAGTAATTCGATCCGTCGATTACAACAGGGCAGTTCTTCAGTTTATAAATTTCAGCTTCTTGGTCTGCTAAAAGATTGAAGGTCTTGATCCACATCGTTAAACTGAAAACAAAAAATATATAAGTTAGAAAAAATTATAGGAAAAGAATACAGGCATCCATGGTGCCTATATCTTACTATTCATTCACTTGCCCTACTATTGGTTGAATTATGACATTACTCAAGTAATGTTAAATTTTAACCGATAGTAAGGCAAATGAATGGTCGGTAAGACAGGAATCTGGGCTACGGATAGTTGATTTTATAGAAACACTAGTAGCCTTACTACGCGTCAGCCATTGCTACGATCGGTAGGAAAACCAGCAATAAAAAAAACTACAAGAGATAAGTGGAAAAATGAATGGCAACGGACAAGTGGTAAAACGAATCGCAACAAAATTTTAACGTGAAGTTTTACGGTCAGATTGTTAATGTACTTGTCCACTTTAAAACCTGCCCGTAAAACTTCCAAGTTAAAATTTTGTTGCGATTCGTTTGCCACTTGTCCGTTGAAGTTTCACTTCTACTATGTGTCCCAGCGCACATTTCGATTTTTCGCAGGTTTACTGCAAATTATGATTTGGTTAGGTTAGGTACATTTTAAATAATGCATTTTTTATTTAAACATATTTTATTTTATCAAACAAAAAAAAAATGAATTCGATCCGTAACCAAAAAACGCATCAATAGTATACTCTAAAATTATGCCGCCTCTCACCACGTCTAGTCTAAATTTATGCCGCTCTTCCAAGCGGTCGTAGCACTTTTCGTGACAGAAAAATCCTAAGACTCCCCGGTTATATAGAAGTTTCACTTCAAAAACAAATTTTTATGTTATTATTATTTGGCATGTATTCAAAATGCCGGGAGGATACCATGCCATCACCGCATCATCCGCCCTGCTTTTGTCACCGCCGGGGTGCTGACCATTCTTGAGCCGAGTGGGCTGTGCCGCGACGATGGCAAGAGACCGGACGGGATGTCTTTGGTGCCCTAGAAAATGGGTCGACCCTTACTGTGGGACGCCACATGCGTCGATACTTTGGCTTCTTCCCAACTTCCAGTCACGGTCGCGACAGCTGGCATGACAGTCGAAGGTCAGGAGAGCCTGAAACACCGCAAATATGCATCCATTGGCAATTTGACATGATACATATTTGTGGCTTTCAGTGTAGAACTCAAGGGCCATGGGGTCTCGAAACTTATCGACTTCATCAAGACGTTTGATAGAAGTCTCACGTGACCAAAGGGCTGACTCATATTTAATGCAGCGTATTAGCGCTGCCAAAGACAAAGAAATGTGGCCAGCGTTTTGGGAAGGTTCCCATCTGACGCCGATTTGGGACTCATATATTTTACGTAATTTTTAATATGTAATGTGTTTTTTTATTTTCTTATGTCTTGTAACAATAATGTACCACAAAAAATAAATAACTTTTTCTTAGATTTAAGTATTTTTTGACTTATTATCATTGACATTTATACTTTTGTTTATAAAAATATCATAATTTTAGCACTCATGTGTCAGCACGCAGCACTCTTATTTGTAACTAAAAATAAGTACGTTCTAATTTCAAAATTTCCTTCCACATTCTTTGCGAGCTAATTTAAAAGAAGAAAAAATATGGGCCAGGCTTCTTTCTGGTCACGGGTGGCATTGAGAGCTTCTCGCAAATTTCTTTGAAGAACTCTTTCCCGATGGACCCCCTGGACCTGATGTTTCAATTCCAAACAGCACAAATATGTAAACCCTTCCTAAGGTTCCATATTTGCGCCGTTTGACAGCTTTTTAGCTTTTGCAGCATTGCCAGTCTCTAAATCAGTCATTGGAAGACATGACGGCGCCAGACTGTGTACACGTCTCAATCCTACTAAAATTATAAACGCTAAAGTTTGTAAGAATGTATGGATGTATGTTTGTTACTCTTTCACACAAAAAGTACTGAATGGATTTTAATGAAACTTTATATAGTGTGAATTATCCAAAATATAACGATTTTCCATAACACTCGGCTGAGACCGCGGGGCGTAGCTAGTATTAAATAATAAAATATCTTTAATTTGTTCTAAATCCATTAAGATTTTCGGAATCTGTTGTTCCAAATTAACACCATTAAATTGTACAATTTCGACACTTCCTACACATTTATTATATTATAGACACAGAGCAAGTAATCACTACTTGTATTATGTAATGTGTATCGACAGAAAGATAGCACCTACATTTAAGTTTTATTTTTTCACAATTTCCTACAATATTTGTTTTACCAAAATTGCTACGGTACCCTAAAAAGTTTCTTGGCTTCCAAACATTGATATATGTTTTTTATATATCAATGCTTCCAAAGCATTTATTTGCATTTTTATTGACTCTTGATCAAAAGTCGAATATGGCTTTACTGAGCACAGCGCCATCTATATAACTCAGGGAAAAAGTCGGATCTCCTTGAACAGAAACAGCGATGCTTCAAAACTTAATATGTGATCATTGAGATATAACATGTCTAGAGAGAGCATTGCTAACAAACAACATCGCCAAAAACGGCATCAAAAACGCGAAGCGTTGCTAATTTCACTCTGTGTTTTCGGGATATCAGGAAAAAAATATTACCCCATATTTTATAATTAAATATTTTTTATGTAAGTGAAAAGTTTAAATGATCGTTATGATTTAATCGCTTTATGTGTTATAATTTAATATTACTCAGAGGTTTCAGTTTTTTTTTTAAATAAAGTATTAGCAACAAAAGTTGTGTGTCTTGGAACGAACCATAAAAAAATACATGCACAAATAAATTCATAACACATTCATAGCACATGTAGTAATTTTAATTCGCAATAAAATGTCTGTACAGATATTAGTACATATTTATAAGTCTGTTAATTACCAATACTAATATAATAATTTTAAAAAAACTATTCATAATGGCAAATTATTTTTGTGTTACACATCATGTTCACGAAGGTTATTAGATGACTATTTATAACCCAAAGATTATCCTGCGCTAAAAGTCAGTGAAATCGTTTGTAATAGTAGACTTGGAACGATTCGATAGGTTCATATTGGGTAGTAGGCTTTATGTATAATCCAAAGTTTATATCAGTAGTAGGAACTACGGGGTAGGTACACGGGATAGTTTAATGCAGGGACTTAAGAGCAACTAAACCACTTGAAAAGGGCTATTATAGAAATAAAAATATTCATATCCAAAAGTTTTTATTTAAACTAGTAGTTTATCATATTAATATATTATCCGTGCAGGAACGGAGAAAGAATACAATTTCCTGCGGCCCGGCGGCCTGTCGTAAGAGGCGACTAAACAACCCACAGCCAGGTGGTAGAGTATTTGCTCGACTGGATGGCGACCACCCCTGGTCTAGAGTATGCCGCCATAACAACCTTGTGTTGTGTTCCGGCATTAGTGACCAGGTTCCAGTCTCCCTTAAGAGAGTAGCAGCGCATTTGTAGCACCTTTGTTGTTGCAAATGTCCATAGGCGATGGTAACCGCTTTCCATCTAGTGGGCCGTCTGTCTGTCTGCTGAACTCCTGCAATAAAAAAAAAAAAAATATTAAATTATTTCTTTATTAGGAATTAATGGAGATGCAGCTAACAGAATATAGACAAAATTAATATCTTAATTATGACAATAAACAGTTATCTATAATATTACTAGCGGCTCGGCGCAGATTCACCCGTGGTCTGTCCCGCTCCCGTGGTATAAAGCGTCATGTTATATAGCCTATGACACTCCCTGTTAACGTAGCTTTCCAACAGTAAAATAATTTTTAAAATTGGTTTAGTAGATCCCGAGATTACCCCCTACAACGTCACAAACTTACAAACTTTACCTCTTTATAATATTAGTACAGATAATTCCGACCGAAGCATCTGCTTTAAACGATATTCAGTTTTTTTTACATCCTCTTTAACGATATTTGCAGCACGCATTCTGTCAATTCTATGTCAAACGTCATAAGGTTACATTAAAAAGTTTATATTGTCCAAAGCGCTAAGGTTAGATTAGAAATAATTTTATATGATGGTTAAGTATTCTTAAATTTTCTAATTATCTTTTACACAACTTACATCTTATCGGTCACGATCATATATAATTATTTTAGGTACTTTATTTCAATACAATTGTGCCGTTGATAAGAAAATATAAAAAACATAGTGTAAAAATATCTCCGAAAATTATTCAAAATCCATCTCTTTGTCCAACAATATGCTACAATTGGATCCGTAGGAAGTCTAAAACGTAATATAAACTAGTTTAAGAAAACCGGACACACAAACATTACATGTCTGTTTTCTATAGATTTTTTCAATTATTCATATTTCATAAATAAATAAAAAAATCGTAACAAAAGTCCCCAAATTTTGGAAAATAAGTCACACTTCTCACCTGACAACATCAATCAATTCGATAACCTTGAAAATGTCGAAATTAAATTTCACGTTTTTACAAAGAAATCGTGAGAAAAGTGTCAAGTTTTCCGATTAAATGACATCTCATCCTTATCCTTTCCCGTTTTAAAATAGTTCCGACAAATTTTAATAGCGCAGGCCGGCATAATTATTTTTTTTGCGAGAGCTCTAACCAGTAAAGTAATTGAAACGACACTAACAGGCGTGGGAAGCCATTGAAGCCAGTGCACCAATTTTGGTGCACTGTTTTTGGGCCGTTTTTGTGCAATTGATGCGTGATCTAGACGTTTATATGATCTAAGTATGTGATATAGTTAAATTTAAAACGGAATACCTGATTTAATTGTTGTCTTTTGTCCGGAAACACTTAATGCAATATTAAATGTTTACTTAATATTAAATTGGAAACAGAGATCTGCACTTCAAATTCAAATGTACTTTAATAAATCAGTAAGACGTCCCTGGTGTCTAAAGCGAGGACTGAATAATTTCTATATATAAACTCTTTCAATTTTCAAAAAAATACCGACCATAGACAATAAATTTTTACTCAATTAAACGGCCAATGCGCTTCACATGAATAGTTTATATCGTCAATTAGCCGACAACCAGTCGAAATTAAGTCATGGGCTGAAATAATTTCTTGCGCTCTGGCAATATTCTATCTTCTGTAGTCAAAGTTAGTGAATTGTAAAAAAAGTTTTTAATAGTTTAATTTTTACGTTAATTCAAGTCTAGAAATAATTATAAATACAGCTATAACAATACTATAGTCTTTCCAAGCATTAGAATCTGACAACATTGTCTTAAAACGGATCAATTTTATTTCTACTAACAACATTCGCAGAATAAATATTCTGCTTTGACATACGATGTAAAAAAAATGTACAGGTGCTCGTAATGACCAAAACTCATATTTGATTTTGGTGTTGAAACAAAATCTCTCGGAGCAAATCAAATTTTTAACAGTATTCTACATAGAAATTGGCAAGGTTAATTGCCTATTTTCACAGATGATTCTAAACTAAACCCAGACAGCTGTGTAGGTGCTGTTGTTTGAATCCAAATACAGAATCATTCTTAATTATTAAATTCCATCCCGCAGTTCAGTATTCACTGGTGAGGCTGTTGCCTCTGTTTAGAGTCACACCACATTAACAAATTAATAATTCTTATAGACTCTCTTAGTTATTTACGGTAGCTTAAAATACCAAGTCATCCGCATATAGTAGAATACTGACAGTATGTCCACTGAACCCTCTAGGTCATATGTATAGATGTTATATAGCAAGGGACTCAAAACAGTCCTTGTGGTAAACATTTCCAAACCAGTCTACTTGGTGTATGTGGATCTCTTACGACTAAAGTAATTTTTCTCTTTTTTTTTATTTTTATTGCAGGAGTTCAGCAGACAGGCAGACGGCCCACTTGATGGACAGCGGTTACCATCGCCTATGGACATTTGCAACAGCAAAGGTGCTACAAATGCGCTGCTGCTCTCTTAAGGGAGACTGGAACGTGGTCACTAATGCCGGAACACAACTCAAGGTTGTTGGTAGCCATCCAGTCGGGCAAATGCCCTACCACCTGGCTGTGGGTTTTTAAGTCGCCTCTTACGACAGGCCGCCCGGCCGCAGGAAATTGTATTCTTTCTCCGTTCCTGCACGGATGAAAAGAAATTAAGTTTCTAGAAAATAAGTTTAAAATAAAGTTTGTTATAAGGTATGAAACATTTAAGTTATATAATTTTTGTTTAAGGACAGGAATTAAAGCATTATCATGTGCAGAAATAATATCTAAGAAAGCGGCAGCTACAGATTTGTTATCCAAATATGTATTGCGAATATCAGTAACAAGGATTCCTAAATTATCAGCAAGTTTTGCCTTTCCTAAAACCGAAATGAGTCTGGAAAAGAAACCCTTTATTTTCCATACTACTCAAAACGAGATCTCATATAATCCTTAGCAATTTTAGTAATAATAGGCGATAAAACGATGGGCAATATGATTGAACGTCAGGGGATTTATTTGGTTTCAAAAATGGCAACATTATTTGACCTATCTAAAAGGGGAATTTCTTATGTCGTGACCACAGAGTACTTTTATAATAAGAGACCAATCTCGCTTGTCAAAAGAGGTAACCTGTAACAGCGCCCTCTAGTTCTTCTAGTCAGTAACTATATTTACCAGTATTCGAAATAGGCCTTTCGAGTTTAATAATTGAATGTTATAATTTAATAGGATGTCCAAATGAAAAAACACACAAAATGTTTATATTTTTTATTTTAAATATTTACAAATATTTAAAATAAAAAACAATTAAAACATAGCTTTTAATTGCTAAATATCATTGTTATCACACTATTTTTATCTCACCATCATATAAAATTGCAAAATACTTTCATTTTACTTAAATACAGAGTGAATGTTTCACCAAATCTGAAACTATAAGTATAATAACTATAATGCATGCAAAAATATTTGTTCGTCCCGGAACAAAGCAGCCATTTTTCTAATGTATCTTTTTTTTTTGATTCAGGGTTTCAAGGTAATGTTTACGAAAATCACACGCCACACAAAATTTGCCCAAAATAGCATTATTTCGGAAATTCTACACTGCATATTGTCTAGTAAACTCCCATGAATTCCTTTATAGCATTAATTTGACAGTTTTGACAATTGTAAGTCGTAGAATTATACACTTTTAGGATCGTTATAATATTGAACCAATATATCAAAAATGGTAACACACATTAAATTTTTAACATGTAAATGAAACATATTATTGTCATTAAAAAATGGGATGTGGATTTTTCTATTATTGCCATTGTCGACGATTGTTATACCAATCACAAATGTTACAAATGTTCATAAAAATTAGAAAAACTTATCCTAAGATGAGAATTAGACTAGTAATTAATGAATAGAAATATATAAATGTACTAATATTTACAAATTATAACTATTATGCTATAAATTATTTTATATTTTAAAAAACACTCCCGCCAACGTCGAAGGTTTTCCGCGCTTTTTTTTTTCTAATGCATTAGTGACTCGATTTGTTATAAAAATCTACTTCATTTATAAATGAGTATTAAACTTATCTTTAAAAGTTTTATTTTAGTTTTTAAACTATACTTTTATTTTGTCTATTCCAATTTAGAATATGTGAAAAGTACCATCTAGTGGAATTTATAGAATTATCAATTGAAACGCCATCTAATGATATTTAAAGGCACACAATACTGTTGGAGGTACCATTTACGGGGGAGGTGCTGGATATTATGATATTTTAAGCTAGAGATGCTCATCTATTTTATATATAGCCTATTATTGATACGCGCTAGCGGAGGTACACACTTGGAATTGGAAGGAAACACCAGTTTTCTAACTAAATGCTTTTATTAACTTATACAGCCTTACGTGATTCTTCTCTGCAGGGTTGCCCCTACAGTACACACACAACGAACGACGCATTGTCCCGACGATGTCTCACTCCAATGAGCTTACGTTATTATAAGATCATTGTCTCGCTCACAATACCGTCGCTCATATTTAAGCTCGCTTCGCTTATTTTCGCTCATATTGTGTAGACGACCTCCTACTGCTGCGATGCTCACCTCCGAATTTACCGCAGGTAGCTCGGATCTGGATCTCCTTTTAAATTACGCTAAACTCCTTCTTCACTGAACTGCCCACTAAACTTTTCACTAAATTCACCACTAAAGTTTCCACTAAACTCGTCAATGTCGTCTACTAAACTCTTCTTCCAACTCTCTAATATCGTCACTATCTTCTATTTAACTTCTCTTCCAACTCTCTCGTATCGCACTTGTCACTTTGCTATCCTCAACTGAACTATCAAGTAGGCGCCTAGGCGCGTCTTACGCTGCTTATATACCCAGAAGAATCTTTTGGAACCCATAATTTCGAATTTCATTTCGTTATTCATTTATTTACTGTCTGTCCTTTCTAAACATCTATCTATCTCTGTCTTTTCCTTCCTGAACTATAAAGTAAAAGTAATAAAGGCATAAATTGAATAATATGAGTATAATTGTAGCTTAGATGTTTTACATGGAATAAAGAATTTTTAAGAAGTGACACCATTATTTTGTTATAATTCTTTCAAAGATGTCTAAGGTTATTCCTTTTATCTAAGAAGGTTCTATAGCTTCACTTATGAAGAGTTTTGATATACAAATTATCATCTTCTGTTGAAGCTAAGGAACAACAGGGTCCTTAAACGTGCAAGCCATTCTTACGACAAAGCATAGCCAGTCTTGGTTTATACAGTGCCTTCGTAATCATGACAGCAATTCAGTTTTCTGTATCAATCTTTGCAATCATTAAAATCCGGAGTTTTTGGCGGGAACTGAAAGGAGATGTGGTGCTGTGCAGTTTTATTTTCTAAAAATGTGTATAATTGCTCTAAAATGAACAATAGTTGTAGGATATTGATAGTTTTTGAGTAGTAATTATGTGTTTTGTGAGAAATGTGAACTGTATAGTCAAATGTGGCCTTTTAAGTTGTCACAAGAACTCCGTCGAATGGCACCAGCTGATAACCTACAGTTCAGCTGTGCTACACATAGGCTTAAGAAAATGAAGAAACTATATTGTAAACTAAGATCTGGCTTAAAGGCCTAGCTGCCAAGCCATAAACCTAAAAAAAAAACCATTAAAGTCCCATCAGTTATGGCTTCTCGTTTAAAGAAATGTTGTAGCTTGATATGCTTGGTTCTGTTGTGGAATGCGCATGGTGGATTCAGTGTAAGCTTGATGGCACATCTTTTTGTGAGACAGTAATGTCACTCAAGGAGGCCGCAGAACGCGATAAGGAGAGAAGTCCTGCAGCGCGTGCTAATGCGTCTTCTCGAGGTCGCCGGCCTTCAGCTGGCACCCGGAGAGGCAGGTACGCGCATTACTTCCCTCCCTGAATTAGGTTCCGTTTACCGCGGGGGGCCTTTAGCTTGCTAGGAAAGCAAAGGACCTTCTACCCCCGCACAACGAAGTGGGGTGTGTTCTCCCAGGGCACACTCCAGGCACTTTATTGCGCTGGATCGGCTGGGCGTAACTATGTTCTAAATCTCAGCCTTTCCAACACAAACAAAAGCGCAGAGTCGACAGGGAGGAGGGGGTTTTTAGTGGATATTGGGGTTGCTCGCTCGTGCAGCAACGCTCGGAGTCTTCCACACTATTCTGTGACGTCGATCGCGGACGGAGCACTGCCAAGAGCATACTATTGCTGCAGTGTTATCGCCCCCGACCGACGCGTGTCGTTTCCCTAGCAACGACCCAGTTTGTGCGTAAATCGGTTAAGCATTTTGCTCGCCTCAAAAAAAAAAAAAGCTTGATGGCAGATTCGTTATATACATGGAGAACAGGAGTTATTTTTCTGAAACTCAAACCAACTAGATCGTTCCACCATGGCTCGCCACATTATCTATGGTAAAGACCATAGACAAAAAAGGTTTTGTGCAAATGACAATTACATGATATTGACATGGACCTTAGGTTTCCTACTTCAGTGGATATTGATGAAACGATGACAGCTATATTCCAAGTCTTTGGTGACAGTTTGACAGCATAATTTGCAAGTTGGTAAATTTTATTCGAAATAAATTCATTCATTCATTCATTATTTAGTAATGGAGTATGATAGTACGTAGTATCCATAGTAGTTTGTGGTATGATAGTCGTATTATTTACGACAAAAAACATTCATTGTTTCACAATTATTAATTTTTAATTACTAAAACTATTAGTGAAATGAAAAAGTGAGTTTGCATGTGTGGTTTTCTGTGTTTATTTAGTTATTTTGTGTTACGTACAACTTTATTTTTATAGTGACGAAAGCTTCATGCTCAAATCTGTAAGTATTTTAAGTTCTTACTTTATTATGATATCATATATAAAATATTTCTTAAAAGAAAAGGCTTGAAATGGTATGAATAGGAACTATAAACATCAATCATAACATTATGCTTTCTTTAATGATATTCTTCCGCATACAATATTTATGACTGAATAAACATTCGAATCTTCTTAACTATATTTGTTCACGTTTCCTGTGAATAATAAAGTTTATAATTCATATAATCTTGGTATAAATACAGGTATAAACTTAAAAACTATTTTATAGTTTTTTACTTGTAACAGGTGTTGCTAGGCCAAATGTTAATGTAATTCTTCCACATATCCTTTGCTTTATTACTGGTTTTGAAGGCTAAAATGGTGTCTTATGTTCCATGTATAACTTAAAACGATAGTATTCCTTACACGGTAAATTTGCATAAACGCGGAACCTGAAAATTATGCGTTTTTTGTATTTAAAGACTATAAATATGGTTTGCTATGGTGTAATAAGGACACTAAAATTATCGGAAACCCGTCATTTAGGTAAAAAATTAAAAAAGAATACAATTAATTACGTTAAAAACCTGCATCATATAAATAAAAATAATGTTCAATTTTAGCGTCACGACTCACCTAGTTGTGATAAAAACACAATCACTTATTTAATTTCGGGATTAATCTGCAAATGTAACATATATGACATGACCAAAATAATTAATCATTATAAAATCAACTATTACGGCATTGCTAAAAAACCACCATATTTTGTAATTGGTAGGTGAAACCTCAGATTAATAATATTAAGAGACAAAGTTTTTACTTCACTTTGCTACTTGTTAGGCAAAGACACTAAATCCATACAGCATGAATATCAATATTATTCAATCAATCTGAAGATCATTGAATGACATGAAAGTATGGAATTTTAGATTTTTCACATTATTGTAACTAAGATAATTAATATATTTTTCTAGTTTGTATATATAAATACCGACTACATGCAATACCAATGTAAGCAGAACAAAGTATAGGTGTAAGGGGTGGTCGAAGGTGTAACCAGTGACAAGGACAGTGGGTTAGATTAGGTTATCTTTAGACCAAAGCCCACGAGCCGAGCGAGCGTAGCGAGCGTGCCGCGGTAGCGGCCGGCGAGTGGCAGAACCAACTGGTTTCCATTTATTCGTTGATAATTTTGATAAAAGTTAAAGTCGGTTCTGCCACTCGCCGGCCGCTAGCGGGACGCTCGCTTCGCTCGCTCGGCTCGTGGGCTTTGGTCTAAAGATAACCTAACCTAACCCACTGTCCTTGCCATAACCTTCGAACACCCCTCACACCTATATATTGTTTGTCTAACATTAGTATTGCATGTTGTCGTTAATTATATATACAAACTACAAAAATATAATAATGATCTTAATCACAATAATGTGAAAAATCTAAAATTCCGTATTTTTATGTCATTCAAAGATGTTCAGTTTGATTGAATAATATTGATATTCATGCTGTACGGATTTAGTTCCTTTGCCTGACATTTAGCAAAGTGAGGTAAAAACTTTGTCTCTCAATATTATTAATCTGAGGTTTTACTTACATATTACAAAATGTCGTGATTTTTTAGCAATGCCGTAATATTTGATTTTATAATTATTAATTATTTTGATCATGTCATACATGTTACATTTGCAGATTAATCCCAAAATTAAAGTAATTGTGTTTTTATTATAATTAGTAGGTAAGTCGTCACGCTAAAATTGAACATTATTTCTATCGATATAATGCACGTATTTCGTAATTAATTGTAATGTGTATTAATTTTTTGTCTAAATGATGGCTTACCGATGATTTTAGTGTCGTTATTAAACCATAGCAAACCATATGTAAAGTCTTTGAATACAAAAAAATGCGTAATTTTCAGGTTCCGCGTTTATGCTTTTACAAATTGAGCATTGCTTCATATAATTTCATAAGTTAATACACAGATTATGAAAACAGTCGACTGTCATTAATTCGAAACTGAAGGGATTCTTAAAATATTATGAATTATCAAGCACTTGAAATATCAAATGTTATGAAATTTTTGAGAGAAAAGAAATAAAACCTTGAATTATTGAGTGTTGATAATCTATTATGTATTATATACATACATATTTATTGGAGTTTTTGGCGGGAACTGAAAGGGGACATTGTGCTGTGCAGTTTTATTTTCTAAAAATGTGTAAAATTACTCTAAAATGAACAATAGTTGTAGGATATTGATAGTTTTAAGTAATATGTGTTTTTGCGAGAAATGTGAACTATATAGCCAAATGTGGCCTTTCGAGTTTTCACAAGAACTCTGTTGAATGACGTCGATTGTAGCCTTCAATACAATGGAGTTTGGCTTAAAGGCCTAGTTGCCAAGCCTTAAACATAAAAAAAATACATATTTATTAACTTCTATTTTTTAACAATGACCACAAATGACAAAAGTTAAGAAGTACATAATGTACATATTCATATGTGAATTAATTAATAAAGAAGAAGAAATCTGTTATATTGGTTTGCTTCAAAGAACATAGCTGCTGCTCAGACTGCTCAATAACTTTTTTTAAGACAAAAAGTGTCTGAAATGCTTTTTCATCACTTTTGTTTTGTAGTCAGAAGCTTTGTAAGCTGTCGAATGAGGCTCTTGCTTCCTTAACTGACACCTCTGACAAAATCTTGTTTATAAAAGGATGTGATCCTTTATGAATTGTCAAGTGTTTGACGCCAATGAGTTCGAATCATCGCATTGTTTTGTTACATAGCGATGATTTTTTTTCATTCGAATTACCAAGTACATAAAGATATATTGATTTAGTTCAAAATATAAAGAGATTTTCTGGGGAACTCATGATAATTTTGAATTATAGAAAGGTTCGAATTATCATAGGTTTGAATTACGAGAGTCTACTGTACTTGAAAATATGTATTGTTTTATTCAACCTGATTTATTCAGATAATCCATGTCTTAAGAAGCTCAAAAAACCCATTGATAGATGGTAGGGTATTTAACCCATCTGGATGGGGTGCCATTGCTGATCTAGAGTACATCGCCATAACAACCTTGAGTTGTGTTCCTGTCTGCTGAACTCATGTAATAAAAAAAAAAAAGACAGGCAGGCAGCCCACCTGATGGAAAGCAATTACTGTCACCTATGGACATTTGTAACACCAAAGACGTTACCAAAGTGCTGCCACACTCTAAAGGGAGTCTAACCTGGCCACGAATGCCGAAACACAACTCAAGGGTGTTATGGCGATTCATCCTAGACCAAAGGTGGGAGCCATCCAGTCGAGCAAATGCCCTATAACCTGGCTGTGGGTTGTTATAGCGACTCTTACGACAGGCCGCCCGGCCGCATGAAATTGTATACTTTCTCTATTCCTTTACATTTCTCTTGGTTTGAAATCTGACATCCCTTCACAAAAATTGATCCTTACAAGCAACACTATGGTTTGGTTTAATAATACAGCTTTTTTTTTTCAAAATTAGCTTATTCATTTCCTGACCAGGATATTTAATTGTTCAAAAATCTAATGACACCACTTTGATTTTTTATTTAAATTGACCCTGATACACCTTCAAGTATTTTTCTATACATTATAGTTTCAAATTTTGCCTTAGAGGCTCACCTGAAGAACTCGTCCTATATATAATTCTTCTGTATGACTGTTTATTACTGAACTCCTAAAGGAGTTTAGTGTGATGACTGGCCCCATTCCTCTCCTCTATCTCCTTTTTTTTTAATGAGGGAAAATCCATTTGCGGACTATTAACCGCCAGGGAAACGTGGAGTGTGACATTCGCCAAGCTGGGGTGGCACTAGCACTGCAAGAAAGAAGTACTGTTATCACACCATGGTCGGGAATACCCACTACCCTCGGTGTTCCGTCCTCCGCCATCTAAGCCATGAGGCGACTTCCACTGCCGGGGGAGGGGAAGCCCATCTCGGCATTAACGGCAGGTGGGAACCCTTCGCGAGGGCCCCACCCTCCCGCGCCGCTCGCTCACGGCAGCCAGAGGACTACAGACGCCCTCCGCCGTCGACGCGTCCTCCTTTGGCTGGAATGAAGCAAAAAAATTCTCCCATCTATCCCATCTCCGTATTCCTATCCCATATCCTATTTCTTCTGTTTGATTTTTTGCCCCCTATCCCTTCTCGTCATCCCATTGTAAAGTTTGGCAACATGTTGGTTTCGTCTCTAATCTCTGGACGTTTTATTGCTAATCTGTCAAGTAGATGAGACTCGTAAAGCCGTGGCCATATATAGCATTCAACTTTGTCCAAGCTTGGTTCCAATTTGAAATGGCCAATATGAAAACCAAACTACTGCACCACACGTTGGCTTCATACACCAACTTTGTACCCAAATACTGGAGATAGACGAGCTCATTGGACCTGTCCCAAGTTAATATAAAATGCTTGTCATATATAATGTTAATAAATATTTTTATTTAGATTATTTCGTATATATTGGTATTCTCAGAAGCTGATGTCAGGAGCCTTAAGAACAGACGAGCGTGCATGACAAGAGTTATGAATGTCAAAGAAGCAAGTGAGGTGTGTAAGAATAAGCCTAAATGGCGCTCTGTTGTCCGTGCCTACCCCGCAAGGGAACTGGCGTGTAGTTATGTATGTATGTATATTTAAATTGTACCATCCCATCTTTTTTCCATCGCCAGATTAGTTAAGAATTTCTTTTAAGCTAGGTTGCCTGGAAGAGATCGCTTTTAGCGATAAGTCCGCCTGTTGTTTTGCCAAGTAGTGTAATTATGCATTTTGTATTTGTATATTTTGGTGAGTAAGAAAGTGTTGTCTATCTATCTGTCTGTCCAAGATGTCCAGCACTCCCTTTAGAATTTATTTCAAAAACCAACTCGTTGCGCGTAGGTATTGGACGTATTGGACGCAATGTTTACATTGTGTGTAAAGACTGATCAACAAATCGGAATTGGCTGCAATACGCTACATTGGTGCAAATAAAACCAATGTGTGGCCGCGGTATAATGAAATGTGGTTACCATCCCTTATAGACGATTGCAACACTATGGGTGAAGTCAAAGCATTGCCAGCCTTTTGAATGTGATGGTAATTTACAAAATATATAATACTAGAGGTCCTGGCAGACGTTGTCCCGCCCTGAAGAAATAAAAATCTAGGACCCTATACCAGCGCCACCTACCGGTTCCAGTTGTAAATCTAAATCATCCGTAGACCTATTCATACACACAAAAAAATCATCAAAATCGGTAAAGGCATTGTCATATTATGCGTGTACATACATTTCTACGATATACTTTTATTTATATAGATTATAGTATAGACTAGGTTATGCCCGCGACTTCGTCCACGTTTGGCTTGAGATTCCCGCGGGATTCCAGGGACACAAAGTATCGCAGCGTTTAAACCGCTCTCGGGAAAATTCCCATTCTCGGGATTCTCGGGATAAAGAATATCACACATTTTATTACATAAAAGAAAGAGTTATGAATGTCAAAGAAGCAAGTGAGGTGTGTAAGAATAAGCCTGAATGGCGCTCTGTTGTTCGTGCCTACCCCGCAAGGGAACTGGCGTGAAATTATGTATCTATGTATTTATGTTATTACATAAAATTTATTATCAATCAGTGAAAAACATCACATTCGAATTCGATTTCTTTTTAATCTGGCCATTTTAAATAATTCCCACAAAAATTCCCGCGGGATCTCCGGGATAAAAAGTAGCACAGATTGTAAGTCTATGAATTTGCTGTCGATCAGCGAAAACTGCATCGACGTCGGCTCAGTAGTTTTTACGTGAATCTCGAACAAAAAGACAAACAGAGAAAACAACAAACAGACAAGAAATCTAAAAAAAATGCATCGTGTTCTCCATCGTTTATATAGTCTATTCCAGTTGTTTTATTGTAAACAGCTGCAGTGTACAGACACTGCATGTTTAGAATTTTATAATATTATATATTCAAGTTGTTTCTTTTAATAGCTTCAATTTAAGTTAAATTACTTTGTTAAACCTTGTATTAGTATAAACTACATTAAAAAATACGAATAATAATAATAATTATTAAGACTCAAGCTCCAGGGTGGAAGTGATAAATGACATAACGTCAGAAGTAGCTTCGGTGAACCTTCAGCCCACTTCTCCACACCCCTTAACCGCTCACACGCCTCTGTCTTCTATGGCATTTTTTGGGGCCCATGCAGGGAGTGGTGAGTCACCGTCTACCCGTTTTTCCATGTTCCCCGAACATTGCGACGGGCAGACGCCCTATTCGCCATATACCCAGACCCCTAGTACCACTAGCAGTTCACCCCAATAGCCCGATACTTTTTGTTCTCATTTCCCACAATAGTCCTACACTGGCTGGGGCTTGTTCTTGGGTGCATTATTATACGGTGTAGACAGGGATAATCGCCGGTCAGTGTCACGCCACGTTTACATTAAATTTGTAAAGGGGCCTCTACGTATTAGCCTTCCCATGGCCCCACGCAAGCCCTCCAAAAATCCGGGTACATTTTTATGGCCCGTGGTCTTGAGAGACATACAATTATGAAGTAGATATGTTGCTAGGGAGTTTGTTGCGCCGCTTCTCCTTTCAGTAACTAAAATTGCTTTAGAAGCGGTGGTAGACTCGTGACTATCAATAAGTAAGATTCCATTTTGAAATACATTCATTTTCAATACAAAACAAATAGTGTAATGCATTGCAAAAATCCTGTTTGTAATGTACAAAAATGATGTAAGGAAAAACAACTTATATATTAATGACTACTAGTGGTCGCCCGTGGTCGAAAGTCGACCATAATAAAGTAAGTTGTCAAAGACTATACTTCTATAATCACAGATTTCGCCAAGGCTACAATAAACAAAGAGTATATATGCCTGTGTGTGTAAAATACATGGTATTGTGTGTAATGATTTTTTTATTGATTTAATGTATTTTTTATGCATAATTTAAAAAAATATTAGCATTCGTCGCTTCTTCTCTATATAAACTATAAGTGTGCGAAATTTCATACTCCTCCGTCCGCGCAATTTTCGTAAAAAGGGGTACCAAGTTTTTGCTTCACGTATTAATGTATAGAATTCATAAAACAGGTGTAACTTGCTTAGCTTGACGATAAACAATGTTTGTCTGCCAAATATAATAAAAAATATATGTAAACATCATCTTAAGGATAGTTTGCAATTTTATATTTTCCTCTCGCTGTCGTCACGTATTAAATTGTTTACGCGTTATAAGAACCTTGATATTATTGTGTCTCTAATCAGTTTAACAACTTTATCTAATTGTGTTGATAATTTACTATAATTATTAAATGATTGTGATATGGAAATATGTGAACTCATAAAAGCCTAGCTTCCACAGTAATACCAATTCCACAAAAAACCGTTTCAGTCTAAAGCGGGTCGACGAAGTGCCATTGGGTGCGTTCCCTGTAGTAGCGCGCAACGCCCAAAATGCTCCGTCTGCCGTTCCACTAGACGGCCGCAGTCGTTATGGTCGTGGCGAAAACGTCACTAATGACGTCATGATTTTCGCTCACGCCCCGCTCACGACGACCCATGTCAAGAGGTGGATCGAACCGTTCCACTTGAGTTTACGATTGTGACGCGGGCAGGCAATTAGAACGGGAAACACCGCGAGCGCGAACGTGGTCGTTGTGAGTCTCTAATGGAACGTAACTGTAGTGTGACAAGGGGTGGGAGGAGTCCTTGTCGTGGAGTTTTTTGGCGGAAACTGTAAGGGGACGTTGTGCTGTGCAGTTTTATTTTCTAAAAATGTGTAAAATTACTCTAAAATGAACAATAGTTGTAGGATATCGATAGTTTTTGAGTAGTAATTATGTGTTTTTGTGAGAAATGTGAACTGTATAGTCAAATGTGGCCTTTCGAGTTTTCACAAGAACTCCGTTGAATGGTGTGGATTGTAGCCTACAATACAACTGCGCCTGGCTTAAAGGCCTAGTTGCCAAGCCTTGAACATAAAAAAAGTCCTTTTCGTGACGTTACATTTCAAAATAAGAATATATTAAAGTTTATTAAAATGCTTAACAAAATACTTTAAAATATTTCCTACTCTATCTGTATGAACATAGTGTTGGAATCTTTATAAAATAATTTTAATTGAAATAAAACTAATTACGGAACTACAGTTTTCATTTTAATAATTTCTTTATGTAAAATTGCAAGATATGTGATGTCACACTAGGGAGGGCGGAGTCTCACGAATGTGACCAGCTGTGAGAAGGACGGGGGAGGAGTCGAAAAATCATGAAATTCTTGTGACGTAATTTGTGGATGGCGATGTGCCTCTGGTCTACAGTGAATTGTTTTTTGGAAAATTTTTGATTATGACTCGGAATTATTTTCACAAATTTTACACTACATACTCGTATTTATAGAGACGTGATACATTTATATGTGTATCAAATCTTATATTTAGACGTAGTAGTTTATGAGGTAATCTGCTGTGACACAGACAGACGGGTAAGAGAGTGAGACCATAAGGCTTCCTTGTTACCTTCAGGTATGGTATGGGAACCCTAAAAATGATGATGACTATACAGGTGAATTTTGCAAGTGGGCCTTCGTATAGTTTAGTATTTGTCTCTGACCAAATACTATAAATTATACGAAATAATAAAAAAACAATCAAAGGAGTCTCGAGGCCGATTTTGACGAAAATTAAAGTGGTATCATTAGATTTTTTAAAAATCAATTACCCTTGTCAGGATGGACTTCCGTGAAGGTGTGTCAAACTTTAGTTTTCATCAAAATCGGCCTTTTGACTCCTTTGTGTATTTTTCGCTATTTCGCATAGTTTAGTATTTGACCCTGAAGGCTCACTTGAAACAAATCACCTGTTTAAGAAAGTTATGTAATATGAGCAAGACTTAAATGCGTCTTTGAAGTCCTTACACGTCATTGCGCAGAACACAATTATAAGTTTCACAGACAACTGAAAGATACGAGTACTACCATCTCGCTCGGCCGCTATCCGGGCTCGCATGTTATCTTTTCACACCACACTGTCAGGTGTAATATACGTTAACAGTTGAGTGGATCCGCGCAACTTCTCGAAGCTAATTTCAACCGACACGCATTTTTCTTTTGCGCGTACTGCAATCTCAATTCTTGCTACATCTAAACGCCTCATAACAGCTAGAGCATTCAGATACCTTTCAATTGTATAAATGTGTATAACAGGCGTGCGTGTGCGCATCGCAATTGTCGATATGTGCCTGACCGCTCCCACCCGTGCAATTGGGATCAATTACCCGCATCCGGAGCACGAGTGTTTACAACGCGGGTCACTAGAGTACAAATGAAACTCGCCTTAAGAATAATGAATATTAATAATTCTATATAGTAGGTTAAATATATCATCATCATCATCCGAGCGTTAAATCCCGGTTGCGTTCGGAGCGACCACTTCGACGCCCAGGGTCTGCTTTCTTACGTTTTCTTCTCTACTTCGCACGATCTTCAGCATCCCTTGTATTGAGATTATTGGTGCGCATGTCATCCTTCACAACGTCAAGCCAGCATTTCTTGGGAGTTCTCCTTCGATCGGGACCTGGCGGAGGACGCATGGCTAGACATTTCTTCCCCACGTAACTAGCCGGTTTCCGTAAAAGCCGTGGCCGTACCAGAGTAAGCGACTCTCCTGCGGTTTGTCTGCTGTGTCACGGGCGTGGAGACTGCCGCGGATGCGGGAGTTCCTGACGCAATCCTTTCGCGTGACTCCACACATATATCCAAGCATAGAAAAAAGGTAATCTTTTTGTTGCGAAGTTGTCAAACAGGCAGACGTCGTACCTAACTGAAATTGGAAGAATCCAGCCAGGTGGTAGGGTATTTGCCCCTCTGGATGGCTATCACTCCTGGTCAAAATATACCACCAAAACAATCTTGAGTTGTGTGCATTAGTGGCCAGGTTCCAGTCTGCCCTAAGAGAGCAGCAGCATTTGTAGCACCTTTGGTGTTGCAAATTTCCATAGGCGATGGTGACTGCTTTCTATCAGGTAGGCCGTCTGCCCGTCTGCTGAACACGTGCAATAAAAAAAAGATGCATGCACTACCAGAGTCTGTGTTTCCCAAAAAAACAGTATCCGGTGTGTTTTCAAGTCTCGTGTGAGTTGGTAGGTGTTTTCTAGGTAAGCGTGCTCCATCTTCGACCGCACCATCGTCTAATATTAGGCGTGACGTGGTTTTATACGTGAACTTATAATTGTAAAAAAGTCAAGAATCCTGAATATGTGTTTGCGGGATACGAATTAAAATGTCGTTTTAGAAGATCACAAACTTTATTAAAAGTACACGCACGTAATTCACAGTTCTTACAAACAGAACCAAATACAACAAGTCCAAACCGTTGGCCGGAGACCGTTGTAACACAAAACGCCTAGTCTGTCGATCTCAGATTTTCGTTCCGAAAGTGCAGTTAGTAACGCCTCGATCGCAGTTGAAACTCAATTAACTCTGTCTCAACGGGCCGACATTATATATTCGCAAATTAGACATGGACGTCAACAGCAACATGCACACCATTCATTGGATTTCTCGAATTTGTCAGGTTTAATCCGAAACACATTGCTTTTAAGAACTTGCAATATAATTTTAACAATAAAACAGTTTATGACGTCTCACTCGCAGGGCGGCCATAACACTGAGAGGGGATTAGGTACTGCCAATAACTGGTTACTTAGAGAATTAGCGCGAACAAAGACAATGAACATTCGGTCAAACCACTATGCGTGGCATCTCTATTATGTCATCTCATAGAACGAGACAGCCTGCTTGATTTTGTATAATAATACTGCCTTATGACGTCACAATTATAAAGAATCAAAGGGCTTATCAATTATTCTTTAAACTATAATTCAAATCTCACTCTCTACACTTGCACACACTTCATCCTTTTATCAGGGCGTTCCATTAGTAGCTCACAACGCCCAAAATGCTCAGTTAGCCGTTCCACAAGGCGTTGTGGTCGTGGCGACAACGTCACTAATTACGTCATCATTTTCGATTACACAACGCTCAAAACGACCCACGTCAAGAGGTGGGTCGAATAGCCGTTCCACTTGGTTTTACGATTGTAACGCCGGCTAGCAAGTGGAACGGGATAAATCGCGGTCGTGAACGTGGTCGTTGTGAGTCCCTAATGGAACGTAGCCTATGATAACTCTTTTACAGTGCAGGCTGTCAAACTTTGGAATGCGCTGCCGTTTACTGTCAGAGAGGCTAAAACATCGCCTACATTTAAGAACGCACTCAGAAAACACTACTTTTCCTTAAATAATTATGCCTAATTTATAAGCTTATAAATATATTCATATGTATATAATTTATAAAATATGTAGATTATGTATGTTTGTTTATGATATTACCTAATAATCTGCACCTACATCGCCAGATTAGGTTAAACTGTTCCCTAAGTTAGGTTGCCTGGAAAAGATTGCTTTAAGCGATAAGGCCGCCTATTGTTTCCACCATGACAATATTGTAATTGCGCATTTTTGAAAATGTATCATTGGTGAGCAATAAAGGGTTATCTATCTAAAATCATTTCTATAATGAACTGTGGAGAGTAAGATGATAATAAGATTTTTCTACGCCTGCTCTTTTACGTGAATACTATTCTTAGGATTTATTGTAAGATGTGTAAAATACCAAATTCCGATCCTTGCTTATTACTTATCACGAAGCGGTAATTATTTATGAAATAGGTATTTTAATTACAACAACAGTACAATTTGTCGGTGACTAATATGTGTGATGAAATTATCTGAAGATAATTACTCATGTAATTATCTAATTTTCATAGTACGCCTACAGTGTTTGTCTCTCTTACCACTGTTCGCTACAACTGCGTTAATTCATAGATATGTAATTGTATAACAAGTACTACATTTGTATCTAAGTTTATGTATATTTGCATATAAATACAGTGTAAAATCTATATAACGATACAGAAGGGACTGTGCATTTTATGGGTTATAGAGAGTTGTCGTTAAATGGAGAGAAGTCTCGGCTGGGCGTAACTATGTTCTAAATCTCAGCCTTTCCAACACATTCAAAGCGCAGGGTCGTCAGGGAGGAGGGGGTTTTTAGTGGGTATTGGGGTTGCTCGCCCGTGCAGCAACGCTCGGAGTCTTCCACACTATTCTGTGACGTCGATCGCGGACGGAGCGCTGCCAAGAGCATACTATTGCTGCAGTGTTATCGCCCCCGACCGACGCGTGTCGTTCCCCTAGCAACGACCCAGTTTGTGCGTAAATCGGTTAAGCATTTTCCCTCGCCTCAAAACAAAAAAAAAAAAAAAAAAATGGAGAGAAGTCTGTTATTTTTCTCTGACGTCTTTTGTTGCACCAGTAATTTTGTTGTATTTTTTTACTTATTTTATACGTATCTTGCGATATTGAGGCATCTTGGTGATAAAGCAAGTACTTAGAAATTTCGTTATTTCTTAGAAATTTCGTTATGCATGATGCCGACAGTCGAGTTTATTACGGGCTAGGATAATAAAGCGCTAAAAGAAAGTACACGGCTGCGCAGTTTTTACTAGTTTTGGCAACTTGAAAGGTACTTTTTATTACTTAATTGTTGTCATTATTGAGAGTGGGTGGGTGTAATGTTATATAGAGTGTATTATTGTATAGAAGATAAGCTAAATCAACTAAAGCCAAGTGATTTGGACGCTTCAGGGAGTTTGTCGTTAAATCTAGTAGTTGGTTCGTGGTTTTGGGTAATGTTTGGAGTCTCTACGAAGCGAAATGGTGATTTTGTGTCAGAAATGAAACGACGCTATTGAATGTTAAAACGGAAGAGGATTTTATTTTCTTTTTCTAAATGTGTTTTACATGACATTTATACTAATAAGGTAACAGATACACTTTCGGGTAATTAAAGGCGGCTCCAGATATTCGCGTCGGTAACATTAGTGACGTTACATGGAGTTTACACTGTACTAGAATATGCCCGCGATTTCGTCCACGTTTGACGTAGAAAATTCCAAGACAAAGTATCGCATTAAAAAAATAATGTAAGCTATCGTGGTGGTGGAAACTGTGTCGAAATAAGCTAATGTTTATGCACTCGAACAACTTCGAACCGCTCCCGGGATATTCTCCCGAGAATCGAGAAATTAGAAATGTCACACATACATCAATACATACATACATGATATCCGTGCTATTGTTGCTTTTTAAAAATGTGCCTCTTTTTTGAAGGCTTGTGTTTCAAAAATGTTTCTTCGTCTGTTATAAGGCAAGTTAATAAATAATATTCCATAATCCATGCCTGCACTAAACATTTAATGAAAGAGAAGCCAAGGAGTCAAACCCGCGAGTAGGGTTGCCAGATGTGTTCGAAAAAAACCGGACAACTTATTTTTTTAAAATCAATTTTTATATATCAACATATAAATTTACTGAAACTAAATAACTGATACTAAAATTACATCGAATACTAAATTAAGAGCCAATCTATTTTTTTACATATATTTAATACTCGATGCCACTGCTTTTAATAAAGTTTTATTGCCTGAGATGCCATATTTGGATTCACTGTAACTAGCAGTAATATTAAATATATATAATAATATCAGCCCATAAATGTTCCACTGCTGGGATCGGGCCTCCCAATATAGGGGGAACGGACAGTATACCCGCCACGCTTGTCCAAGGCGGCTTGGCAGGTTTGACACATCGGTTATCTAGATGTGAAGGGTGCACCACGATGTTTTCCTTCACCGTTGTTAGCACGTAGTAATTGTAACAATATGCACATTAGATCAGAAAACTGACTAAGTGGTGCTTGCTTTGAGTCGAGGAAGTGTGCGCTAGCCATTACGCTACTACGACTTACTTATATAGTTAGTATTGCTATTAATATTATAAATACGAAAGTAACTCTGTCTGTCTGTTCCGTTTTCACGTAAAAACTACTGGATCGCATGCGTTTCGGCCAGGATCGAACCCGCGCCTTTTTAGTTTAAGACGCGTACACTAGCCATTACGCTACTACGACTTGTAATAAAAGATATACTTGTATGAGATATAAGATGACTTGTAATATTAAAGAAAACGTATAATTCGGAGTGGTGGCGCGCTGAACGAAACGTTCGAATATACTTTGCGAGTTCGCTAGATAATAAACGAACTTGCTTTAAAACTGGACAATCATTTGTCCGGTTTACCGACAGTCTTCATCCGTACAGGCACGGAGAAAGAATACAATTTCCTGCGGACGGGCGGCCTGTCGTAAGAGGCGACAAAACACCTCCAGCCAGGTGGTAGGGTGTTTCCCCGACTGGCTGGCTACCACTCCTGGTCTAGAGTATGCCGCCATAGCAATCTTCCAGTCTCCCTTAAGAGAGCAGCAGCGTATTTGTAACATCTTTGGTGTTGCCAATGTTCATAATTAAAACTTTGAGTTCAGCTCGAGTAATAGGATACTTTGCAGTAGTAGAGGCTAAAACTTTTTGATGTGCGAGTAAAACAGTTGGGCTGATTCAAGATCTACGGACAATGAGAGTTGCATCCATTATGCATACTTTTAACTTTAAATCGTTCGAAGAAGCCATCAAGTTAAACGTTTCTCTCGATCGAACTAATTTTACAGACATATCAACACCGTTAATCAAAAATTTTTCCTGATTGAATAAATCACCATGCAAATGTCCAATCATTTCGATTTCCTTGCTTTCACTAGCCAACTCTTGTCGCTTTTTGAATCCCTCATTGGAATCATCAGTTGAATCCATCTTTCCAGATGTATCTTTATACCAAAGACCACAAGTAAGGTGGGAGTCTTTAGCTGCAGGAGCATAATTCAATAGTGTTTCTATATATGCACGATATGCATATGTGTTATTCGGAGGTGAAACAAGTTTTTGATTTAAATATACATCAAGTTGGTTTGAAAGTGAATGTAACCAATTATTAACTGGAGCCACCACTGTTGATGAATTCAATTTGGTGGAGTCTTGATTTAATATTTTCGCTTTTATATGTATTAATGTATGAGATAAATCTATGTAGTCATCTCCTCCTCCTGGTACTTGAAATTCTATCGGCCGATCATCAGCCAGAGATGAAATTGGTTTGTAATGTATCCATAATCCACTTTCGATACTTGTTTGTGTTGAAGGTAAAGCAAATAAATCTAATTCTGACTTAATGCACTCGCAAGAATGACTATGTAGAAAAGACATCTTGTTTTATTTTAAGAAAAAATGTCTTTTATTTTTTTCTTGTTCACTTTTATTTTCTTAGCAGCTTTTGCTTTGGCGGTTGATGGTGAAATGAATGAAGACTGATTTCTCCTCTTTGTTTTATACCCTGAACCAGACATGACGCTATCAATTTTGGCATCTGCTTTCCTTTTTAAGTTCGAACTGGCCTCTTTAAGCCGGGTTTTAATTGATTCTTCCATAGGCCGTGAACTAACCATATCAGATAGGAGACCTACACCAGCATTTAAAGCCTCTTTACCAATTACTCGGGCTCCAATGGACAGTAATGGTAAAACTGATCTAAATAGCCCGCCCAAAAAGCTACCGATTCCATGTCCACGCTGGTATGGGGCTCCTTTGTAAACAACTCCGATTCCAGATCCAGCTTGATGTGAATAATAGTGTTCGTAGGGGCAAGTTATTCTATTACCTTGGGAGGACATTATTATAATTTTCTAAAATGAAGCTTTATACACACTGTTCCAAACTGGAATGGTATTTTTTGACCAGTGCTTGTTCTTATATCTATTTCAATTGTATCAAACTCCCTCCGCATTACAGGTAAGTAGTGAGGTGGCGAAAATACATGCATTTTATTAGCTCCATAGATATACTTTGACGGATCCAATTGTATAATTCTCAACAATGGGGTCATAACATCCCCTACAATTTGTGGTTCAATTATTTCACAGTAAACAAATAATTGTGGTGGTAAACCTAAATGCAAATTAGCTGGACATTTTCCAAGACCCTTTTCAACCAGATTTTTATTAGGTTCAAATCCAAGTTGAAGTGACAGCTGGGGTGATAATGATAAAGATCTGATATTTTCATCCATTACTGTTACACTGACAAATTTAGATAGTTCATCATAGTGAAATCTTACATTTTCTCCTATATTGTTTAACGCCATCAATATATGGTTAATATTGTCATAATTTGTAGCTGGAATACGAGTTTTGTAGTAGACAAGAGAAGTTGTTTCTTCGTTAGGTATTTGCATTATTTTAGTCACATAAACAACATTTTCATGTTCTTGAACAGTAAACATTGTACATGGATATTGAAATTCTACAACGTCCACGTACCACATACCTTCAAGTATTATGGACTTTGGTAACTTTGTTGAAAACAAAGTAGTTTTGTTTTCTGGAAAATATTCCATAGAACTATTGCTAAGTAATGTTAAATAAAAACTTTCTTTTATCATATTTGATTTAAACTAGATGCTAAAATCCATAACAAACAACACCGGCAAAAACGGCATCAAAAACGCGAAGCGTTGCTAACTTCACTCTGCGTTTTCGGGATATCAGGAAAAAAATATTACCCCATTTTTAATTAATTTTTTTTTTTGATGTAAGTGAAAAGTTTGAATGATCGTTATGATTTATTTGCTTTATGTGTTATAATTTAATATTACTCAGAGGTTTTAGTTTCTTTTAAATAAACTATTAGCAACAAAAGTTGTGTGCTTTGGAACGAACCATAAAAAATACATGCACAAATGAATTCATAACATATTTTAGTACATGTAGTAATTTTAATTCGCAATAATGCTTTTACAGACATTAGTACATATTTATAAGTCTGTTAATTACCAATACTAATGTAATAATTCTAAAAAAACTATTTATAAGGGCAAATTATTTTTGTGTTACACATCATGTTCACGAAGGTTATTAGATGACTATTTATAACCCACAGATTATCCTGCGCTAAAAGTCAATGAAATCATTTGTAATAGTAGACTTGGAACGATTCGATAGGTTCATAATGGTTAGTAGGCTTTATGTATAATTCAAAGTTTATATCAGTAGTAGGAACTACGGGGTAGTTACACGGGATAGTTTAATGCAGGGACTTAAGAGCAACTAAACCACTTGAAAAGGGCTATTATAAAAATAAAAATATTCATATCCAAAAGTTTTTATTCAAACTAGTTCAGTTTGATTATTTTATGAACTAAAATTTGTTTTTTATCATATTAATATATTAAATTATTTCTTTATTAGGAATTAATGGAGATGCAGCTAACAGAATATAGACAAAATTAATATCTTAATTATGACAATAAAGAGTTATCTATAATATTACTAGCGGCCCGGCGCGGATTCACCCGCGATCTGTCCCGCTCCCGTGGTATAAAGCGTCATGTTATATATCCTATGACACTCCCTGTTAACGTAGCTTTTCAACAGTAAAAGAATTTTTAAAATCGGTTTAGTAGATCCCGAGATTACCCCCCTACAACGGCACAAACTTACAAACTTGACCTCTTTATAATATTAGTACAGATAACTCCGACCGAAGCATCTGCTTTAAACGATATTCAGTTTTTTTTACATCCTCTTTGACGATATTTGCAGCACACACTCTGTCAATTCTATGTCAAACGTCATAAGGTTACATTAAAAAGTTTATATTGTCCAAAGCGCTAAGGTTAGATTAGAAATAATTTTATATGATGGTTAAGTATTCTTAAATTTTCTAATTATCCTTCACACAACTTACATCTTATCGGTCACGATCATATATAATTATTTTAGGTACTTTATTTCAATACAATTGTGCCGTTGATAAGAAAATATAAAAAAACATAGTGTAAAAATATCTCCGAAAATGATTCAAAATATTTCCTTTCAAAATCCATCTCTTTGTCCAACAATATGCTACATTTGGATCCGTAGGAAGTCTAAAACGTAATATAAACTAGTTTAAGAAAACCGGACACACAAACATTACATGTCTGTTTTCTATAGATTTTTACAATTATTCATATTTCATAAATAAAAAAAAATCGTAACAAAAGTCCCCAAATTTTGGAAAATAAGTCACACTTCTCACGTGACAACATCAATCAATTCGATAACCTTGAAAATGTCGAAATTAAATTTCACGTTTTTACAAAGAAATCATGAGAAAAGTGTTAAGTTTTCCGATTAAATGACATCTCATCCTTATCCTTTCCCGTTTTAAAATAGTTCCGACACATTTTAATAGCGCAGGCCGGCATAATGATTTTTTATTTTGTTTTCACTCAATGAAATCACATTTAACAATGATTCACCTTTTTTAGAATAGGTTTTGGGTATTAGACTCAGAATTTGATTTGTTGTGTAAAGAGGGTTACTCTTACTGATGGTGTGCGCTTCACGTTTTCCTTCTATCTCTGATGTTTGAGTAGAGACTGGTTCTTTAATGTCAGCTTCATCGTTTATATTTAATTTTGTTCCAGTGATATCTATATTTTTAGATATTATGGGCAATTCAATAGGTCGTCGATTTTCTTCATGGAAGTGTAAATATCTTTGCAATTCATTATCTAATCGGGATGTAGGGTTATTATTATCATTATTTTGATGATTTAATTTCTCTAAAAGACTTGGTTCAACGAGCAACATCTTTTTAGCATGCTCCATTGTTATTTTACAAGAGATTCAACTAATCCACTTAAGATTGCACCCAATATTATTGGTAGGAATGCACCACCTTTTTGTATTATTATACTTTTCCTTGCTTTATTTACCCCTTTGCGAACTAACTTACGAAGTACCGATTTGTAGTTTTTTAATTTTTTCTTATTCTTCTCTTCAATTGGTACCTTTCCTTGGAGAACGTTATGAATACATTCACAAATACAATTTATTTCATCTTCATCACAAGATTTTAAAAGAGTTGTTCTATATTTTGGTTTCAACTTATGTAACGCTGACAACAAATCTTTATGCGTGTTGAGACTTCGCGACATTATTAATAAATGATGGGGATTTGGTTGTTCTTGGCATATTTAAACCCTTTTGTTGGTATGTATACATGACATAACCCATCTGATAGAAAAATTCTGGTTTTGATTCGACATATATCACTTGTACCTTGTTTCAGATCAATCAATAAGTAACCATGTGCCTCTTTGGTTGCATCTCTGTAGGCATCTTCTATATACTTTGGATTCTCTGGAGATACTTGACGGGCCAAATACCGAATTTGTGTTTTATCACGTGGGTTTTTAAAATAAATAATATAACTTGAATTTAACGATATATCTCTTTGTCCTTTACCTTGGTGAAATAGATTTTGTGTTATGTAAAACACACTTAAATTTTTATGATGACTACCTTTAGTGAATATATCAACTATTCGTCCATCCGATTCTCTCATGAGATCATCAATAATTATAAGATTTGGATATTTGCCATCAAACATATTAAGGTCCGGAATGCCTTGATAGTAATTTATGTTTTGTAAATTGTACAAAGGTTGCATTTCATCAAAGCACCATGTTATTTGATCGAAAGAAGTGTTGCAAATATCTTTAACATGTTTAATAAAATTTGTAACAAAATTTGATTTTCCACAGCCACTTGGACCAGCTACTATGGAAGTGAACGGATGAACAAAGTCAAACATCCTAGCGTACGTGTCAACACTATGAGGTATGATAAATAAATAAAGTCATTTTGCATGAGACATTCATTTTATTTCAATTATTTTCTTAAAAATACACACATTATACATTAAAAAAAAATATTACTTAGAGTACACTAAGATAAGTTATTTACATTTAAAATCATTTTTAACCTTCTACAAAGATATTTTAGTTACATTAATATTACCTAAAAAACATTTGTTACAATTTTATGTTGTATAAAGTTTATAAAATTTACACCTTAAAATTATTTTAATCTTATACACTATTTACATTTATATATTATTTAAATATTTTATCTTAACTTATAATGACCCCATGCTAAGGTGTCAACATTATTAGGTAAAATAAATCTTTTTGTGTCATTATAAGATAAACATACTTTGTTAATTTGCTGGGTAAATATTGTATGTTTAATTGATCTAAATCTATACATGGTATCGTATTTAATATTTCTATCAAAAAGACATGATTTATAATTTTGCATTGTCATCCTTTTTGTGACACTTTTGTTGACACCTTTGGCTTTCGATATCAATTTGTTTTCGGTTTGAATCGCATACATTTTTGACCTTAATCCTACAAATTCTTTAACAATTTTACCATTACTTTCATCTTTGAAAAAACCTAGTTTCTTTTTATTGAGTTGTGGAAAACCAAATATATTATTCGTAGGATAATCAGATGTATCAAACCGTAATGAAAGATCGGATTTAATCTTGTCATAGAAATCGTTTGTGAAAATCTGATATATTAAGCTATCGGTATCAGTGTATAATAATTTTGTATTATTACCAAACTTAGTTAGAATGTAGTCGTAATGAAACTCATACATTAGAGTTTTTGATATATCTAAAATAGAGAAACCTAAATAAATGGGTTTATCATAGCAAACTTTTGTGTTTTGTAATTGGACTGCTACTAAATTTTCCGAAAAAATTGACAGATTGCTTGTCTCCTTCTTGCGGCCTTCGATAATCAATTGTACACACGCGGCGCGGTATAACTGCACTTATAGCAAGTTGTGGCGGTAAAGATGTGCGGGTTGTCGTACGAGGGTCGACAGCAGACTACGTGCGACGAGGGTCGACAGCAGACTGACTCGTAAAAACGAGCAGTATTAGCACAGCTGTAAGTACGACAAGGATAGTCGAATGGAATGGAAGATGGCGGCTGGGACAAGGTGATTAGATAACGCGGTTAGGAAAGCGGGTAGTTGTGGAAATAATTTCAAGGGGACAGGATTTAAATAAGCGGCGCGAACACAGGTTTTGCAATAAGATCCTGAACACCTAAAATTTTACCACGATTTTCCCAGTGGGTTAGTAATTTTACGTTTACTCTTTTATCAACATTTTCCATTGTTTTTCCAAAGACTGAGTTGTTCATTAATTTGTAAAAGTCTTTTTCAAAATCTGATGTTGCCTTTGTTCTGAGTTCAGTATTTAAGTCAATGTATTTTTTTTAGCCAGGGGCTTTGTCGGAACTTTAATATTCGATGTATCTTGGTTAATTTGATACCCATTTTAAGACACTGTTTAAGATTTCTATAATGAATTTTATATTTTACTTTATTATTTAAATTTGGTATTAGTTTTTTTTTCTTTTGTACCCCCTATTGATATATTTTCAGGACACAATGGTAAATCGGAATGTAAATCATGTAGTTTCTCAGGATACTCCAAATCAACCTCTAAAATGAAACCGTATTCAGATGTATCAGTAACTTCATAATTTGTCTCCGGACTCACCCATTCAAAAGCACCTTCAGGAAGGTACTGAGACATGGCCCAACCATAAAGATTGTTTGCATCAAAATAAACCAAGTATGATGGAGGTTTATTTTCATCAAAATCATCTAAATATTTATTGTTAGCTTTTGCATGTCGATTACTACATTGAGATATACCACCCCTGATACCTGCTTTAATGAAAGCAATTTGGTCAATGTCTGTTAGTAGTTCCAATTCAACTTTTGTTTGTTTTAACATAGCATCCCAACTTAAACCCGGTGCTGTATAATAGTGGGAAGGATCCAAACCATATGTTTTGAGACAAAGGTCACGGAAATTTTCAAAAACATCAGCTAGCAATAGCACATCTGTTTTTAGATCCTCTACCGACTCTTCAGCTTGTGCAGAAGCCGTGATTGACTTGATACGACAGGGTATGGAATATTACATCCCGTACTCTGACTCGTGCATGTCAAATAAAGCTCAACCCTGGTTCAGTGCCGTATGCAGACGTGCTGAAGTACTCAAGCACCAAGCATACTTGTCCTGGGTTGATGCTCGCAGAAGCAAAGCTTTAGACCAAAGCACAAAGAAAAAGGCCTTTAATAAGGCTGCCAAATCCTGCAAAAAGGTGCTGCAGACAGCGAGATTCAACCATATAGGCCGAATTGGGAGCAAACTTGCTAAATATCCAACTGGTAGCAAGGCCTTTTGGTCCCTCGCGAAGTCGGTTGAATCAAACTTCTGTCGCCCCTCACTACCTCCACTGCTGAGAGCCGACGGATCGCTGGCCCATTCTTCAGAAGACAAAGCAAACCTCTTTGCCAGCCTATTCGCGGAAAATTCACGCTTAGACTCCAACAACGCAACACCTCCTCAATTAGCCCGATGCGAAACCACCATGTTTGAAATACGCATCCGGCAGACTGAGGTCCGTAGAACATTGCGAAGTCTGGATGTGAATAAAGCCAGCGGCCCGGATGGTATCCCAGCTATAGTACTGAAAACCTGTGCACCTGAACTTACACCTGTGCTGACACGTCTATTCCGTCTCTCTCTGAGTACTGGTATAGTACCAAGATCATGGAAACTTGCCAATGTTCAACCTGTACCAAAAAAAGGTAGTCGTGCCGACCCTGCTAACTACAGGCCCATCTCAGTCACGTCCATACTCTGTAAGAGCATGGAACGTGTATTGAACGACCGGCTTCTGGCGTACCTAGAAGCAAATGACCTTCTCAGTGATCGACAATACGGTTTCCGCCGAAATCGATCGACTGGAGATCTTCTAGCGTACGCCTCACACATCTGTAATGAGGCGATTGAGAAGTATGGTGAAGCCCTTGCGGTATCACTGGATGTCTCTAAGGCCTTTGATAGAGTCTGGCACGACAGCCTTATTCGCAAGCTTCCAGCATATGGTCTACCAAACAGTCTGTGCACCTGGATATCAGACTTTCTCACGGACCGATTGATACGAGTGGTCGTGGATGGCCAGTCCTCCGATCTTATGCCAATTAACGCCGGCGTTCCTCAGGGGTCGGTACTCTCTGCAACGCTCTTTGTGCTACATATCAACGACTTGCTCAAACCAGGTATCTATGGTTATGCAGACGATAGCACCGTTGTAGAGAGATACACATCCACCGCGCGAGCTGAGAGAGTCGAAATCCATACACTTAGGGAGGCAATGGTAGAGCGATTGAATGTAACTTTAAAGGCAGTCTCCGACTGGGGAAAAGCTAACCTAGTTACGTTCAATGCCTCTAAAACCCAGGCGTGTCTTTTTACCGCGAAAAGGAGTTCTTTTGAACTAACTCCTACTTTCCGAGGAGTACCCGTTCCGATGACCGACGAACTTCAGCTTCTTGGCGTTTCCTTGACGTCGACTATTAACTTTGGCTCATATATCGAGTGTATAGCACAAACTGCGGCAAAAAAGCTGGGCATACTCTCGAAGGTGAGACGGTACTTCACACCTGAACAACTGCTAGTATTGTACAAAACACAAGTACGAGCATGTATGGAGTACTGCTCTCACCTTTGGGATGGCTCAGCCAAATACCAACTCGAAGCACTTGAGTCGATTGAGCGGAGAGCCAGGAGGCTGGTTGGCAACGACCAGCTTTTCGATGACAAAATGCAAAGTCTCGAACATCGGCGCAGGGTTGCCAGCTTGTCGGTTTTCTATCGGATTCACTTTGGAGAGTGTGCAGCTGAGCTCTTCAATCTGATCCCGCCATCTCCCTTCCATCATCGGACAACCAGACGAACCGGCATGCGGCATCGATATATGGTGGATATTCCACCTATTAGAACGAAGCGCTTTGCATCTAGCTTCATCATACGCGCCGCAAAGGAGTGGAACTCATTGCCGGAGTCTGTCTTTCCGGATACATATAACCTGGGTGTCTTCAAGTCACGTGTGAATAGGTACCTTCTAGGCAAGCGTGCTCCATCCGCGAACCTATAGGGTGTCTTCAAGTCATGTGCATCTTCGGCAAGCCTCATAAACAGACCATAGACGATTGAAGTCTTCTTTATCCCCACATAAGGCAAGATTGTGGTCAAACGCGAACCTATACTACAATAAGGTTGATATAGGTTGTCCGAACCAATTTTTTAATGTTTTTTCACTGCTAGGTAAATTTGTAGTGATGTGCGAACAATCATGTTGTTGATGGTTAATCAATCTCTCTCTAGTGGAAAAACGCAACAAACACTCATCACATATATTTACAACACCATTTGTATTCGATATTTGCTTACTTACTAATCGCGATAAGTTTTTTATGTAGAAATAGTGACCGACTGTTCCATTTTGTAAGTATAATAGATTTATATGTGTACTGTTACGGCATTTTGTAAAATAAAGCGGACCAACAACAGAATGTTTTTTTTGTTTGATGTCATATTCCAACCCAAAAACATTTATACTTAAATTATTTTGTTTCTCTATTTTAGATATATCGTTCAATTTAACTGGAAAAGAAATACCGTGAAAATTTAGTTTATTTGAATGAATAGTGTAAGATGACAGTCGTCCTGAATTTTTGTTAACAGGGTATAATGCTGAGAGCAATGCCCATTTGAAACAGAAATTGTCTGAATTATTAACGTTTATAACGGCTTTTTTATCTTTGATATCTTTTGGTAAATCAATATATGAATTTCCACGTAGTGGATTATATTTGTTTATGTTTAGTTCTATAAAATTTATTTTTGTGAGACTCCATCCACTATCTTTCTTTTCAAAAGTACTTATTTTATGCACTAAAGTGTCACGCAAGGATACTATGAAAATATTTAAATCATCCGCTTGAGAAATAATGAAATTACTAGTTTGAAAATCGAATGAATTAGTTAGATTTTTTGATTCTTGAACAAAGTCTGCATGTAATACAAAATTTATTTTAACAGTAGAATGTTGTTTAAGTACTTCATCAATCAAAAAAAATATATCACTTTTAATTAATTCAAGAAACAATTCCGGTGTTTGGAACACTGAATCAGATTGATTTTTATTTTTAACTTTGTAAGATATGATACGCTGTCCAAAAGCTGAATCTACAACAGATACATTATCTAGAGAGCAATGAGATTTTAATATATTATTTTTATGTACTATGCTCTTAGTGTGATTAACAAAATATCTTCTATTAACTAGTATATTACACGTTTCACAATGTAACTTATCTGTACTGGTAGAAGGTTCATCGTGTCGTTGTCTCTTTGCGTCACTATTACTGTTGTCTGATTCAATGCTTCTTTTAAACATTCCTTGTCCTGTCTGTACTGAATGGGATGATGATTGACTGTAAAAAATAAAAATTATATTTAAGCAAAATATAGATGAAAGTTAGCGAGTAAAAATGTAAGTATTTTAAGTTAAATAAGATAAGTAATTAAATTATACTTACATGACATTATTCTCAATCGTGGTACAAATTTCATAAAGGTTGGTGTCATAATCAGAATCGAATAAATTTTCATACATGGTACAAATTTCGTACAGCTCTTGATCGTATTCAGAATCGAATATATCCGTTTTTTCAACATTTGCACATAACTCCACCATATCCCTATCTTCACACATTTCATCAAGTTCACGTTTCTTATCATTTTCATTGCTTTCAAACTCCGACGACACAAAAAAAGCACTGACACAAACACGTTCCATTTTGCGATGATGTAGCAACAAGATTGAAATTATAAATGGTTATCACTTTCGGATAACACAGACTACTTATATACCTGAGAAGTGGTATAAATCTGTTATTTTTAACTTAAATTACACAATAACATAATTAGCTAAGTACTAGAGCAAGGTAGTAAACAATCTTTGTTATTTATTATCACTATTGTTATAATGAAATTTTTTACATGAATCAATCATGAAAATTTCTTTTGTGATATTGTATGCAGTCTTTTTGATGCTTTCAAAATGTCTGTTTTTGTCATCTGTATAATATTTAATTCTTAATGTGGCGTTTTTCCAATGCTCACTGCTGGGTATTTTTGCTAATGTTTTCAATTCATACACTTCAATTTTTATTAAGTGCGTTGAGGAACATGCATCTTCTCTATTAGTCGATAAATATGCAACACCACCGTTTGGTTGAGCTCGGGATACAGATGAACATTGCTTTTTCTTTTTCTTTTTCTTTTTTGAAAACTCAAAAAACTTGTCAAGACTTTCTTCCTCGTCTCTTTTTCTTTTTTGTTTTGGAGAATCTTTAACAATGCTCAAATTATCGATATTGCTACTCTCTTCATCAGAAAGTGTTTGGTAATAATACTGTTTGAATGTATTTTCTTCAAATAGGTTCTGAAACAACAAAATTTGTAAGAAATTGTACTATAATTTTGAAGATAATTTAATAATTATAAAAAATATTAAGTGGTGATATTAAGTGACATATCTTACCTCCATTTCAGATCTGAAGTATTTAATTTCACAACACGAAAATACACTCCACTGACTACTTTACTACAGTTAACTGATAATATTTTATTTTGATTTTTAGTTTATATAGTTGGAGTCATCCCATTAAATCTAATTAACAAATGACATGCAAATACATCGTTATGATTAAATGATGCTTACAATAGTTTTCAAACAACTCATTATGATAAGTGTTAATTTGTAATTATTGACCAATAAATGGTTATGATACATAATTATTGTCAAATAAATCGTTATGATAAGTGTTGATAGGTCTGTAAAATTAGTTCGATCGAGAGAAACGTTTAACTTGATGGCTTCTTCGAACGATTTAAAGTTAAAAGTATGCATAATGGATGCAACTCTCATTGTCCGTAGATCTCGAATCAGCCCAACTGTTTTACTCGCACATCAAAAAGTTTTAGCCTCTACTACTGCAAAATATCCTATTACTCGAGCTGAAGTCAAAGTTTTAACGATACCATCAGGGGTTCAAGGAAAGACCCTCGATAATATATTCCTGGGACAGGTACTGTGACGGACCCAACGTTGTCAAAAGGGTGGGGGTTTGATATAAAAATACGATTAAAGCCATATATGTAAATAAAATAATCAAAATTTCAATTAAAGACATTGATTACATGTGAGAAGCGTGTATTTTATTGAATATATTAAAATTACATATTCAATCAATCGAATATTGATTAATAAAAATGATAATGACATTCTTTTAATAGGATATATTAAAATTAAATCAAGAATGATGACATCTGGCGTCATTAACTTGGGTAATTCATATAAATCGTTGTCAGACATTCTTCATTTTCATGTAGTAGTTTCAGCGTGCGATAATAGATGGCGCTGAAACAAATATATGTTAACATGGGGGCGTTGCATTTTGAAATTCTGATTTTATTCGAAAATTCAGAGATTAGGGCATGCAAAATGCATTAGAAATAACCACAAGCATCTAATCTATGGTGAATTAACAAAATATGTTACCTTTATTATGTTGGGAATGCAGGATTCATTGATTAGTGTAGCAGTCAAAACACATTCTGGAAAAATAGCTAACACTTTAGGGTTTTCTTCTTATTTGCTGAATATACACTTCAGTATATGTTTGTGGAGAGCGTGTCGTTCTTGGGTTCCGTAAGGAAGTATGTGTTTTGCATTTGATAGCAAGTTCAAAGAACAAAAGCATATCTCTAGAAAAATAGACAATTATGTTATGAAATCAAAATATGAATAAAGTTTACACACTGGAGTAAGTAGTTAGTGATTTGCAGACGTTAAATAACATGTATATCGTAGTATAATTAATAAATTTTAGAAATGTTAGAGAATGAATAAGTTATTGGTAAAAACAGAAATGTGATTTAGAAAGGAAAATTCGCAAAAATAGTTTAAGCTATTTTACCTTGTTAAAACGGAGCTAAGAGTTAAGAAACTTATGAATAGATATGCTAGATTAGTGCAGAAGAAGTAACATCACTTGCAAAAGCCGATTAGAATTGGAAATTTAAAGATAAAAGGAATAAACTAAAATAATTAAGCCAATAACACCTCATAATAAAGATGAGAAATTATCAATATATGTTTATAAGTATACAATTAGTTATTACAATTAAAAATATAAATTTATGTACACGAGTTAGTAGTTAAATATTAAAACTTCTATGATAAATGTAATTAGGAAATGAATAAATATGTGAAGTAGGAAATAATTAAATTTGAGAAAGATAAAAGAGGGTAGTTTTGAAAAATAAGAAATTAGAATTTTATAGTTAATTTACATTATTAAAGAAATATATCTATTTTGTGATTAGGTAAAATAGTTAAAATTTAAGTAATTAATAGTGCATAAAGTAATAAACGTCATAGGTAGGAAAACAAGAAATTATTGAAAGGGAAATACAAAATACGAATGATAAGTAGGTAGGCGGTTATAAGGTTAATGTAGTAAGTAAGATTGCGTATAATTTTAAGACGTTACGGTAATTTGCGATGCGTTAGTTTGTAAGAGTGATACGAACGGCTTTAGATTTAAGTGCGGCAATTATAAATGGGTATGAAACGAAAATAGCGGAACATTTAGGTTAAGCGTATAGGGCTTATGTTAGTTGTAAGCGATTTACACGTCTATCAGATACTAATATAGAAACGGCTAAAACGTTATTTCTAGTGCGTTGATTTAGGCGTTATTTATAGGTAGGTAGGCGGTTATAAGGTTAATGTAGTAAGTAAGATTGCGTATAATTTTAAGTCGTTAGGGTAGTTTACGATGCGTTAGTTTGTAAGAGTGATACGAACGGCCTTAGATTTAAGTGCGGCAATTATAAATGGGTATAAACGAAAAATAGCGGAACCTTTAGGTTAAGCGTTTAGGGTTTGCGTTAGTTGTAAGCGAATTATGTCTATCAGATACTGATATAGAAACGGCTAAAACGTTATTTATAGTGCGTTGGTTTAGGCGTTATTTATAGGTAGGTAGGGTGGTTATAAGGTTAAGGTAGTAAGTAAGATTGCGTATAATTTTAAGGCGTTACGGTAATTTGCGATGCGTTAGTTTGTAAGAGTGATACGAACGGCCTTAGATTTAAGTGCGGCAATTATAAATGGGTATAAATGAAAATAGCGGAACGTTTAGGTTAAGCGTATAGGGTTTGCGTTAGTTGTAAGCGATTTACACGTCTATCAGATACTAATATAGAAACGGCTAAAACGTTATTTCTAGTGCGTTGGTTTAGGCGTTATTTATAAGTAGGTAGGCGGTTGAAACGATCGTTAGGCACTGGTATAGGAATTGCGTATAATTTTAAGGCGTTACGGTAATTTGCGGTGCGTTAGTTTGTAATAGTGATACGAACAGCCTTAGATTTAAGTGCGGCAATTATAAATGGGTATAAAACGAAAAATAGCGGAATGCTTAGGTTAAGCGTATAGGGCTTAGGTTAGTTGTAAGCGATTTACACGTCTATCAGACATTAATATAGGAACGGCTAAAACGTTATTCCTAGTGCGTTGGTTTAGGCGTTATTTATAAGTAGGTAGGCGGTTGAAACGTTCGTTAGGCACTGGTATAGGAACCGGCAAAACGTTATTATTAATGCGTTGATGAATCATTAATTATAAGTATTTAAGCGTTCATTGGGTATAATATATATATATAGGAACTGGCCAATACATCATTGTTAGTGCGTCGTAAAATATCGAATAGGCGGTAGGAACATTGAACGATATCTATAGGAACTTGTATAAATAATAACTAAATTATTAACTAAGAATTATGATAAATAACCTGAAGTTTGTCTTCCATCTACTGGTTAATTTGAAGTAGATTTTAAATAAATTTTAGTGCTACTTTAACGGTTTATGACTGCCCTTAAATTATGTTTTCATTACATATGAAATAAGCCTAGCCTCCTTCGCAGAAGGTCATTCAAAATGGTACAGGCTTAAAAATGGTTAATCTCAAGAACTTGTTAAATAGTTTGTTATGTATGTGATATAAACAATATTTAAATATTATAACACTTATGTGTTATTATAGTCCAAGGGTTAGATACTATTACATAGGTTCAATACTTATATCACTAAATATCTATACATAATACTAAAGTTTTGAATACAAACAATATTTAAATATCCTAGCACTTATGTGTTATTATAATCCAAGGGTTATGTATTTATTACATGTATTTTATGCCCTATTTCACTAAATATCTGTACATAATATTAAAGTTTGGAATACAAACAATATTTAAATATCTTAACACTTATGTGTTATTATAGTCCAAGAGTTATGTATTTATTACATGTATTTAAAGCCCTATTCCATAAAATATCTATACATACTGGGTCCAATATCAGTAATGAATCGAGATACAAAGATTTATGTATGTATTATATATGTATTCATACTCTGACTTAATGAAATATTTATATGGTAATATATATACCAAACTCTAAGATAAGTTAATATCAATATTCTAAAGGATTATACCTGTATTAGAATATATATATATATATATATATATATATATATATATATATATATTTACTACATACACAGTTTAGTTATTTATGTATGAACATATGCTACATGTATCCAAGTCCTATAATACTATTTTAATAGATTATTATGTATATATTTACATATCTATTGATACCCTACTTATAAGTATTTACGTATGTGTGGATATATGCTGCATGCATACATATTCTATAATACTATTGAACTTATATGCTTTAATGGGTTATTATGTATATAATTACATATCTATTGATACCCTACTTTATAAGTATTTATGTATATGTGGATAAATGCTGCATGCATACATATTCCATAATACTATTGGATTTAATATTTAATGGTTTATTATGTATATAAACCCTGCTTTACATGTTTAAGTATGTATACTACTTGCATGTAAGACTATTTACAATATATATTTTCTTTGACACATTACACTTAACAAATAAACTAGATTCACTGGTTGTGCTTCTGGTGAAGTATGTGTTGAGGTTTTTAAGACATCGATGCCAATCGTAGTCCAACGTTCGACTCTCACAAAATGCGTTTTACTATAGGGTTCCCAAAGTCCTGTGAGTTGATTTGAATCGACCCTAGGCAAGCGATCACGAGATGTTAGTACATCTACCGTTGGACGTCATCAAAGTCGTTGGCTTCTTAGTGAATTGCTTTGATTTCGTATCGTTCCAGCATTGTTAAACAATGACTTGGCTAGGAGCCTAACCAGTCGTAAGATAACTGGGCCTTCCTATGTTATGTCTGGTTTAGACTTCATGTCCTATAAGTCTGTTTAACGAGTTGTGAGACAGGGGTCGAATCTATCAACCAAACGGAACTGTCAGCTTGTACTGATAGTCTAGGTATGTCCTCTTTGTGTTGGTATCCACTGAGGGCCCAATGTTGGCCTAAAAACGATTGTATAATCAACGATCGGTTCTTATGAGCTGAAACACATATATTACAGACTAAAACAGGTGGTGGTAAAATCCTCCAATATACCTGTCCGATATCTTTATATATACAAACTATACCAGGTGGTGGTGAAATTCCCCAAATTTACCTGTTGATCTATCCATTATTGGTTTGATATCATATTATATAGTATATACAGGTGGTGGTGAAATTCCCCAAATTTACCTGTTGATCTAACTACTATTGATTTAAGATCATATACTTACATATATTACAAACTATACCAGGTGGTGGTGAAAATCCCCGAATTTACCTGTTGATCTATCCATTATTGGTTTGATATTATATTATATATTTACATATATCATAGTATATACAGGTGGTGGTGAAATTCCCCAAATTTACCTGTTGATCTAACTACTATTGATTTAAGATCATATTCTTACATATATTATAAACTATATCAGGTGGTGGTAAAATCTTCCAATATACCTGTCCGATAATTATAGTATATATACAGGTGGTGGTGAAATTCCCCATATTACCTGTCTGATCCGTCCATATGGGTTCGATATCATATAATGAATAAATTTAATAATGTATGAAGTATTATCATACACAGTTGATTTATGCTTGAAGTAAATGAAACATTCAGGTGGTTGTCTTGACTTACATTTTATCAGGCTTCAAATACACATATGCGAGCTGTTACACCGCTGAGTTGCATATATCAGCTTTTTTAGTCACGTAAGTCACAATATTGTAGACTCATCTTTTGATGTACGTTGACAAGCTGGCACTCCTAGGCGGATCATCTAAAGCTTCGCTCTCAGGTCTGCTTGCAGCCTCGAGAATATACCAAATGGCCTTTATGATATACGAACCTGAAACGTAGAATTACTAAAGCAATTATCAGCAGTAATATAATATTTTGGACGAGGGTTTCGAACCTTATCCTTGTATCCGTCCTAAACAATGGTGATGCCCTGTTTGTAGTGGACAGCCCTAAGCTGTTCGGGCGGTGGTTTTTTGGGGACCTCTCACCATATTTTTATATTTTTTATATAAAATATGAAGAGAGAAACAGTACCTCACAATTGTTCATCCAAAATATACTTTTATTCATTATCCTATATCAACTATATAACGACCTTCTATTTAACATTATTATCTATATACTATTTACCAATTATTTATACGTATGAGAAAAAAGAATATATATTTTATAATATTGCATACGTGACCCGTAACAACGCAATACTAATTTTATTATTTACAATTTAATATACTGTTCTTGTAGCCGTAACACTATGAGTTTTAGGATATTGTTAAAATTTATATCATAGTTCCTTTATAAAAATAAATTCATTACTTTACCCATGATTTATGTTATATGAGTATTATACTATATTATCTTGTCTTTATGTAGTATATAGTAGTATTGACTTCTATTCATCTATAACACAAATATATCTTATATCTAATAATGTAGTGTAGGGCCAAAGTTCATATGTAATAGGTTTTCATCAGTATCTTATATCACATGTAGAAAATCTTAATGTTTATGACTATAGGTATCATAATAAGCAAATTACTATATGGATGTATAATAACTATTCTCTAAACTGGTTGTTAAATGAAGTTAATTATAGTAAGGTTTTAGGTAAATAAATCTAATTAAACTTGTGATTTACTGGTTTCATTTCAAGACGTTTCGATTGATTAAGCAGTCCTGTTCGATAGACCTCCATAAAAGACTAAGGGTTACTACAATACACAACAAAGAGTTCTACTCTGACGATTCACGCCAAATAATATAAAGTTAATTCTATACTCATGAGTGTATATCAGAAGCAAGCCTATGTGTATGGGTATGTGGGGTGATATACGTGATCTGCTTTATTCATGTGTAGTGATGCAGATTGGTAGATTACTCCATATATGTGACATGTATGGTTTGAGATATAATCTCATGTTATATTCTAATTGATGGTTACACACATCTCATATATCGTATGTGTTGTTCATGTGTGTTTATTATTACTCATGTGTGGTAGTAATAGTTTCAGTTGTTTTTAGAGGGGGGGGGGGGGGGGACGTTACAGTACCTAAAAGATGCATAGTTGGTTTTGTTAATAATGCAGCGTTTAATGGTAGTCTTACTAAAAATCCTTTTAATTTTGAGAATTATGAAATGAGTTCATTTTGTTTATACATTGATGGTCAGCAAATACCTTCTAAAGCGTTACAACCATCATTTGAGAGTAATATTTTCACTACATCATACGTTATTCTCTGGAACGGGTATACATTTTCTTAACGAAGGTAACGGGATATCTAGGGAACAGTACGCTAAAGGTTACTGTCTGCTAGCTTTTGACTTAACTCCTGATTTATCAGCTAACTCCTGAAGTCATTGGAATCTGATTAGGAATGGTAGCGTGAGATTAGAAATTCGTTTTGAATCTGCTCTTTCACAAACTATTAACTGTATTGTGTATGCCGAGTTCGATAATGTTATTGAAATAGATAAGAACCGCAATGTATGTATTAATCATAAGAAAGATATCAATAAATAAAACTGTCAACATAGCTTTCATATTTTTTATTTACAACTTCCTTTACATAATAAGTTCACAAGATTATGTTGAACATTTACAATAGTATTCTTTATCGAGTAGCACGTGTGCACTTTGGTTACAAATATGAACACAATCGAGATCCAGAAATGTTTATGCAAAATTCACCCATCTTTAGAGAGGAACGTGTATGCAGCAAACAACTTACCAATTCACATGGAAGCGCCTACGTTCTTAGTGAGCAATCTGGATCCAAGCACCCAGCCAGGTTCTCACTGGGTAGCCATGCACATAGATCAACACAACATTGGACAATACTTCGATTCCTTTGGTCGGTCACCTGTAGGATTCCACTTGGCTTTTCTAAATAGGAATTGTAGAAAATGGCATTTCAATACTAAGAGAATACAAAATGACTGGACTTCAGTATGTGGTGCATACTGTTTGGTATAGTTATACTATAAGTGTCATGGATATAGTATGACGGATTTGACCAATTTATTCGAAAGCCAGGAAACACTCCTTAATGATATATTAGTATACGATTTGTACAAATACTGTTTTAAATAAAGGTTGAGGAAGAAAAGAACATGTTGTTTTTTGTTTTGAAGTCGTTGTTGACGTCATTAAGAACAATAGGGAGTATCGGACGAGGGTAATTAGTGAACGTGAAATAGTAATTAACAAAAGAATAAACAAATGAGTAGCTAATTAGTGCTGTAATTAGCACGGAATTAAAAAAAGCTATCTCTGTAAATACAGCAGATATCGAAAAACTGATAGCGTAGAACGATCGGGCGTACTCGAGAACCCCCAATTTGACACCAAATTTTTTTTTTTTCCACTTGTCTGAAATACGTGTAAACTTGGAGATGGGCGTTGAAAATCAGTGCTGTGTGTGGATCTTGCGATACAGAAATATACAGAGAGCAAACCTCATCTGTCCAAATGCGGCATGTACAACTCTATTTAATGTTTTGATTTGTCTATTTTATGTTTTATCTGTGTCGCATTTGGCCAGTCTCTCTTTTAAGATTTTTTTTGTCTTATCCTTCCATACTCCTCGTGTCATCCTTTAATCAATCCATCCATCCCTTTTTTGTTTTACGTTTATGTCCATCAATCTTTCAGTTTCACATTCTTTTTGTCACGATTTTCATTCCTCCTCATATGTCTATACCACATTATACGAGCTACATACGTGTAATTGTCGCTGAGGACAACGAACTACTAGCTAGCGCAACGCGGGAGCGCACATATTAATAGTTGTTGTATCTCGCTCGCGCATCATCCGTCCCGCTCACGCATTGTGCTGTTTATTGTACTAGCAGTACGACTTGTTATTATAAGTACTTAAGGTTACCGTTTCCAAAATAAATTAGTATTAGTTCACTTCACTTCACATGACGACTCGACAGTGAATACTACTCTTCGCCATCTGAAGTATCATTTAACCTCTATCTTTCGCTGCTACAACGTCAATATTCTTCCTCTCAAATTATAAAAAAAATCAAAAAACAATACACAATTTACCGATTTAGTTGGATAGATTTTAACGTATATGTAATACTAGCTGTGCCCGCGACGTCGCCCGCGTGGAATTTGTTTTCAAAACCCCCCGGTTTTGAAACATTCTTCATTGGTGCTCCGCTCCTATTAGTCTTAGCGTGATGATATATAGCCCACAGCCTTGCTCGATAAATGGGCTATCTAACACTGAAAGAAGTTTTCAAATCAGACCAGTAGTAGTTCCTGAGATTAGCGCGTTCAAACAAATAAAGTCTTCAGCTTTATATATTAGTATATAAGATAAAATATACAAATTTTAACCAGTAGTAAGTCGAATATATAGCATGACTAGTTGATACCCGCCCGCTACACGTGCCGTAAAATCCGTTCTTAGCTGACCTCTACTTGGCGAAAGGAAGGTCCATGCCAAATTTCAAATCTATACCGTATTATAGTTGCTGAGATATCGTAATGAATCACTATATACGTGGAATTCAATGATACATATATAAGACTAGCTTCTGCTCGCGACTTCGTCCGCGTGGAATAGTTTAAAAAAAAGTAAGTTAAAGAAACCCCCCGATTTTGAAACAATCTTCATTGTTGCGCCGCTCCTATTGGTCTTAGCGTGATGATATATAGCCTATAGCCTTCCTCGATAAATGGGCTATCTAACACTGAAAGAATTTTTCAAATCAGACCAGTAGTTCCTGAGATTATCGCGTTCAAGCAAACAAACAAACAAACTCTTCAACTTTTTTCCACTGTCTGTTGCGATTTGTTTTTCCACTCATCCCTTGGCATTTCGTTTTTCAACTTGTCCGTTGAAGTTTCACTTCCAATATTTTATTCATTTACGATATACGTATGTATTGTGTGATATTTATATAACCCATTTTTATATGTATTTAATTTGCACACCACCGTCATACACTTGCGAATCTCCTGTTCACAAAATCCATAGCCCGGGTTGTCTGAAAGAGATCGCTCTAAAGTAGTCTAATAAGGCCGCCCATTGCTCCTACTTTTACCGTGTAATGTGTGTCGCAGACAGCGCCATACTTAGTCCAATAGTTCAGTCAGTACAAAACTAGACGGCGCTGTCTCCTAATCAAACACACTATTGTTTGTACTAGATATATTGTCAACCTCTTTAGTATTTTACTCATAAGTTAGTTCAGTCCAATGAATCAGTACAGCAATTTAATAAGTGTTTTATTTATTGTTATTGTATTTTAGGTCATCTAGGACAATGTAATTACTGTAAATGGTTTATTTCATGTGTATGCGGTGAACAATAAAGTCTATTCTATTCTATTGCAAAATGCAAACTCGTATTGGTTAATCCTAAGATTTACCACACTGATGGCAAAAGTCCGAGAAATCTTATTTTTAAATAAATTCAGACGTTTACCGACTTGTGTTGGTTAATCCTAGGATTAACCTTAGTTCAAGCTTTTACAGTAACATATACAATTTTGTGTTCAACACGTTTGACATGTTTTTTGTTACACTTACTTACACTTGTTAGCGATACTCGACCAGTTTTTTGGGTTCTATCGCCAAATTACAATTATGTAGATATTATGGGTCAAACACAAAAACGGAAGATAAAGTGTTCAAGTTACATAAATTCCATATTTGCCAGGTGGTAGGGCATTTGCCCGACTGGATGGCTACCACCCCTGGTCTAAAGTATGTCGCCATAACAACCTTGAGTTGTGTTCCGGCATTAGTGATCAAGTTCCAGTCTCCCTTAAGAGAGCAGCAGCGCATTTGTAGCACCTTTGGTGTTGCAAATATCCATAGGCGATGGTAATCGCCTTCCATCAAGTGGGCCGTCTGCCTGTCTGCTAAAATACTGCAATAAAAAAAGTACATTATTTGTCTCCTACTTATTTAAATTGTTGTTTAGTCCAGGTGATTTTTTTTTATTGCCTGAAGCAGGCAAACAGGCCGACGGCCCACTTGATGGAAGGTGGTTACCGTCGCCTATGGACGTTTGCAACACCAGGGGCGTTGCCAACGCGTATTGACTGAAATCAAATTGAACATTACAGCGAATTTTTTGTTGAGACGTAGGCAGCCACCAATGTTCGTAGTACCAGCTTGCTTAATAAGGCGCCGTTGACACAGGCCTTGCGAACATTGAACAAGATAATAATTTGTCAACAAATTGACATTTTTATTTGTACTGTGACTGAATTCACAAGAACTGCGTATTATATTATAAGTTATGTCGACTGATTATGTATATAAATATATATAATGTATTATGTGTACCGGGCTATTGTATTGGTGACAACTGTAATGATAGCGATGTTTGTAAGTTAATAAATAAATCTTCATGTATTTTTTTATTATTATACAAGATTATGTTGTGGGTATGTTAGATTGACACAGTCTTTTGTATTTTAACAAATAAATTATTTTTATTGCTCTCGTTTAAACCAAAACGTCTCCTACTGTAGACTATTCGGATACTGAATACCTGAATTAGTTTGGTAGACGTTGAAAAGTAATCCAATAAAAAATAAACTATATAACTTTTCATATAGCAATCCATGTTTGCGAATCAGAACATTTATTTTTTATTTTTTTATTGCAGGAGTTCAGCAGACAGGTAGACGGCCCACTTGATGGAAAGCGGTTACCATCGCCTATAGACATTTGCAACATCAAAGGTGCTACAAATGCGCTGCTGCTCTCTTAAGGGAGACTGGAACCTGGTCACTAATGCCGGAACACAACTCAAGGTTGTTATGGCGACATGCTTTAGACGAGGGGGGACCATATAAACATATTGTTCCAACATTTGTAGTCTTCTTCTGTAGATATGTAAAACTTTTTTGGGTTTGACCCATATAAATGATTATCACGTGTTATACACGTGTGTTTATAAATTAACCTTCCTATTCATAATAGTTCAGCGAGGTTTATAGGCTCATTAAAAGAGTTTAAAAAAGTGTCAATGTAAAGTGTTAAAAACAGTAGATTGTTACATGAGAGGTGAAAGTGACCTATTTAGGCATGAGATGGTGTAGCGCTCGAGCATAGCGAGGGTGCTAATAGTTCGAGTGCCGAAATAAGCCTTTCATCTCAGTTTAACACTCTGCTTTTCATCATATTCGAAATGAGGAGGATAGTAAAGTAAATAAAAACTGATTAGTTAAATAAGCAACTACTTCTCTAATGAAATCACGTGTTAAATCCATATCTAAATCTGATGAACCCGTTTAAATACGTCACATATAAAACGTCAAGCAAATTCTGTGTTTGTTGGAAAGGTTTCTTAAGAACCTTAAAAAGCCTACAAACAAACTACAGACTGTAGTGGAACACTTACAAACCAATAGATGGCGCTGTGCAATAATCGAGGTCGCAAACGTTTCCCGAAACGTACAAAGAATATATACAAATTTTCAACAGTAACAGATGGGCCTAGGCCTGCGAGGAACTACAATGGCCTCGCTGGAAGATCTTCTTTTGAGACGGAGGAGCATTACACCTCGCTCCTCCACGCTCTGCGGGGCACCCGCTTCAAGATAAATATATAAGCCTTCTTTTAGCTTTGCGGTTGTTGGTTAAATAAAAAACTTAAGATGAAAATAAGAGAAAGTATCTTTCAGTGTACGTAGAAATACATGCACTTGGCAAGATTTTTTATTTGTAATACAATAAACTGTTGTGTTGTTGCTAACTGTAAGGTTGCTGATCTTTTATTGCCATTGTTATCATATTTCGAATGAATATTGTCGCTTTAAATTTACAACTCTCGATGTTGTGTGTATATTTAAACTGTTTACATAATGTACATGTATGTATGTTATGTATATATATATGTGCCCATGAAACTTCTTTCGCGTTTCGTCAAGAAATGTGTAATTAGTACTTTTCAAACTTTTCATGTAATGTTCTAATAGACAGACACAAAAAAGTTCTATAAGACGGAGTAATTAATAGTTTGAGGGACGATTTTTCAATCATCAGATAAAAGTTATCGCTCGAATCTGATAAATAAAAATCAATATATCTTTTTTTTTTATTGCAGGAGTTCAGCAGACAGGCAGACGGCCCACTTGATGCAAAGCGGTTACCATCGCCTATGGACATTTGCAACACCAAAGGTACTACAAATGCGCTGCTGCTCTCTCTTAAGGGAGACTGGAACCTGGTCACTAATGCCGGAACACAACTCAAGGTTTTTATGGCGACATACTCTAGACCAGGGGTCTATATCTATAATATCTATAAAAATTAACATCAATGTTTGTATGTTTGTCCTCAATGTGTTCGTAAAGCAGTGATCAGATTCTGATAAAACTTTATTAGGGTGTTCTGAGGACGCCGGCGAGGGTTTCTGGCCCCAAAAACCGTTATTTTTCGTAATATTTATTAATGACCTTTAGCCCACAATTACTTCCAAATTCAAAATGTTTGCTGATGATTTCAAAATCTATAACAACGATATTAATATCTTGCAACATGACCTAAATAACATTGATCAAATTCAAAAAACCAGCTGACCCGGCAATCTCGTACAAACGTACCACCTCAGAATGATTAAATAAAAAAGCTGATTGCTAATTGCAGAATGTTTCAACTTTAGTTAAAAATGTGGTCAGAACTTAACCGGAACGAATATCAAACGTTTGACATTCAAAACAAAAATAAATAAAAAAAACTTCACTTTTAAATTTAATTTGATTTCTGAACGACTTTTAAATTTAATTGATTTCTAAACGACGGGACGAACATAAAGTGTTTAACAGGTAGTAATAGTTTCAAAGGGAAAGCGAAATTGTTGTTTTTACTATATTCCAAGCTTTTTTTTCATATTTACTCACCTTTTAAACCTTTCCGCCGTTCTCGAGTTTTAGCGAGACTAACGAATAGCAATTGATTTATATATATATAGACTAGCTGTGCCCGCGACGTCGTCCGCGTGGAATTTGCTTTCAAAACCCTCCGATTTTGAAATATTCTTCATTGGTGCTCCGCTCCTATTGGTCTTAGCGTGATGATATATAGCCTATAGCATACATACATAACTTCACGCCAGTTCCCTTGCGGGGTAGGCACGAACAACAGAGTGCCATTTAGGCTTATTCTTACACACCTCACTTGCCTCTTTGATATTCATAACTCTTGTCATGCAAGCTCGTCTGTTCTTAAGGCTCCTGACATCACCTTCTGCAAGTACACGATCAATTTGACCATGGAAGGTGTGTCGTGGCCTTCCACGACTTCTGCATACATCCACTTTTGCATTGTATATCTGTTTAGTCATTCTTTCATCATGCATTCTTTCCACATGCCCGAACCACCGGAGCATTCCTTTCCTTACCTTCACCCCGACACTCTCTTTCAGACCAGTTCTCTTTCTTACTTCGGTATTACGAACGCGGTCCGCGAGCGTCACTCCGCAGATTTTGCGTAGTGCTCGCATCTCGACCGCGTTTACTCTACTTTCATGCTCTCTCTTCCATACCCAACTCTCGCATCCATACGTGAGCGTAGGTACCAGCACCGCGTTGTGTATGGCAAGCTGGGCCTTCTGGCTGAGGTTCTTAGCGCCTAGAAGTTTACCTAACGCTCCATTCACACTATTCCCCAAATTCACTCTTCTTTCTATATCAGTGGTGTACCTTCCATCCCTGCTAAAAGCACATCCAAGATATACAAACTCATTCACTTGCTCTAGCATAACATCATCGACCATTATCCTTGCATTCGTTCTGGTTTCTTCTCTTTCAAACACCATAACCTTTGTTTTCTTCGCATTCAAATGTAAGCCTCTCGCCTGACAGTCATCTTTCATCATTGTGACTAGTGTTTGCAGTTCTGATGGCGATTCGGCTAAAAGCACGGCATCATCCGCATAAAGCAAGGTGCTTACAACTAGATCACTCATCCGCACCCCAACATCCATCAATCTTATTCTCTGGAGACAATCGTCCAGATATAGGATGAACAGCAAAGCCGACAGGACGCAGCCCTGGCGGACGCCAATATTGACGTCAAACCAGGGCGACAGGCTGCCTTCCACTCGCACGCATGCCATACAGTCCTCGTAAGTGGACTGCACAGCACGCATCAATTGGCCATTAATCCCATATCCGGGCAATATGTCCCAGAGGTCCTTCCGCACAACCCTGTCAAATGCTTTCTCTAGATCCACAAAACCGCAGAAAACCTTCCGGCCCATAGCCAGCTGCTTCTCTACGATATTGCGGAGAGAGAAAACTTGATCCATACATCCCCTTCCATTTCTGAAGCCACCTTGTGCATCCCACAGTAATCCATCGGATACAACTCTCATTTTCTTTTCAATAATCTTCGCATACACTTTAGATGCTGTGCTGATCAAACTGATGGCCCTGTAGCTGGCGCACTCCATACGTGACCCCTTGCCTTTATACAAGGGCACGATGACAGCGCGCCTCCAGTCCTTGGGAACCTTTCCCGTCCTCCAGCACAAGTTGCATAAGGACAGGAAAGCGTCCCGGACGCAGGTTCCACCATATTTGATCATCTCAGCAGACACACTATCGATTCCTACTGCCTTTCCATTTTTCAGACTTCTTATCGACCATTCGATCTCTTCCAAAGTGATCTCGGATGCTGACTCCTCGGAGTCGGTCACAGACTCAGTCGTGGTGCCAGCATCCGGGATATTATCATACATTTCTCTAAAATATTCACTCCATCGCGCTAATACCTCTTGTGGGTTAGCAAGAACGTCCCCTGCTTTAGATTTTATTCTTTCCATTCTGGCCTATAGCCTTCTTCGATAAGTGGGATATCCAACACTGAAAGAATTTTTCAAATCAGACCAGTAGTTCCTGAGATTAGCGCGTTCAATCAAACAATATTAGTAATTTGGCTACAACACTAATCCGAATTGAATAATTCAAAAAATTCTAGAAAGGTATTGAATTCGTCTTGAATATGGAGTAATTTATTTTGATAAGGATTAATACCAAGGTACAAAATAAAGAGTTTTTGAAGCGATGGCATTTTAATTATTAAAAAAAATAAAAGAAAACACTTATTGTGAGATAACTACAATAGTTAGACATATGGTTACGGGATATTTTTTGTAGACAATTATATGTTCTGCAAAGTGGTAGTACATTGTTTTGTTCCATAATCAATAGTTTTCGCAGCGCACGCCGTGTAAGGTTTTTTCGGGTAATTTTTTTACACCTTGGGTTACATTATTGGACTTTTAGTAAGGATCCCTAATTTTTTTGAAAATATAATATAGCCTATAGCCTTCCTCGATAAATGTACTATTCAACACTGAAAGAATTTTTCAAATCGGACCAGCGGTTCCTGAGATTAGCGCGTTTAAACAAACAAACAAACTCTTCAGCTTTATAATATTAGTATAGATAAGTTCCACTGGAGAACACTTTTTGTAGGTTATACATATAAGTTAAAATTTAATTTTACTTCCTATTCTATGTACAGTCCTATGTTATTGACTACAGGTGCCATGTAGTAAATGTTTGTTCATCATCTTTGAGGAGTTGGTACAATCCTTTTATTTATCCCGTCTACTACTAGCAACAAGATTAAACAGGAAATGCGGATATTATATTATAAAAGACTACCTGCGTCCCGCGGCCTCACCCGCGTGGTGATGGAAAATCGTTAGTTATATTTTAGATAATTCACACTATATTTTTATAAATGATAGCCTATGTGTTATTCTGACGTGTAAGCTATATAATTGTGAAATTCCATTAGGATCCATTCAGTAATTTTTGCGTGAAAGAGTAACAAACATACATCCATACATTGTTACAAACTTTCGCATACATACATACACACACACACATAACTTCACGCCAGTTCCCTTGCGGGTAGGCACGAACAACAGAGCGCCATTTAGGCTTATTCTTACACACCTCACTTGCTTCTTTGACATTCATAACTCTTGTCATGCACGCTCGTCTGTTCTTAAGGCTCCTGACATCACCTTGTGCTAGTACACGATCAATTTGATCATGGAAGGTGTGTCGTGGCCTTCCACAACTTCTGCATCCATTCACTTTTACAAACTTTCGCGTTTATAATATTAGTAGGATTGTGACATGTGTAGACACTTTGGTGCCGTCACATCTTCCAATGACTGAGTTAGAGGCTGGTAACGCCGCTACAAAAGCTGAAGCTCTCAAACGGCGCAAATATGGAACCTTAGGAAGGGGTTACATATTTGTGCCGTTTGGAGTTGAAACATTAGGTCCAGGGGGTCCATCGGGAAAATAGTTTCTTCTAAGAAATTTGCGAGAAGCTCTCGATGCCACCCGTGACCAGAAGGCTGGCTCATGTTTCGCCCAAGGAATAAGGATCGCTATACAGCCATACATTCTTACAAACTTTCGCGTTTATAATATTAGTAGAAAGGTTGAGTGTTTTATCTTCTTAATAGGAAGCAAAAGGATTTGCTTAATTAATTCAACGTAATAGCCGTAGACAAGGGAAGTGAACGATAATTACGAGCGTGGAGCGTGAAGAATGGACGCAAGGTTGCATTTGAGACCTTCAAAGCAGGTTGTTAGGATCTGTCAAGCTAAGGTTCCGCAGCGCTATTAACAAAAACAAAAACCTTATAAATCTGCGAAATATCCTGCTTCGAATTAGTACATCTGATATTTATTTTTTTATTATTGTCTGAAGCAGGCAAATAGGCAGACGGCTCACCTGATCGAAAGTGGTTAGCGTCGCCTATGGACATTTGCAACACCAGGCTTGTCGACCTTAAAGAAATTTAATAACGTAGCGCAAAGGGAAAACCGCGACGGGGCGTTCCCTCCAGATCATAGTTGTACGCGGAATGAATGTTCTAGAGAACCGTTGCGTAATTGAGCGTAGGAGCTCAAGGAAATGGGGGTGAATATCTCGTCGCTGACGAGTGTGGTAAGGGTCGGGCGTTGTCACCAGATCAAACAGTTCCTCGGAATACTCCCCGTTATACAGGCGATAAAATACGCAGAGGGACGCAGATTTTTCTCATTTAGAAAATTCAATATACAAATGTGATATCCCCAACTGATTTTCAGTTTTAAACGACCTATAATTCCGATCGACAGTTGTTGTTTGCGCAGAAAAGTGCAGACCGGCTTCCGACATGTAAATAATCTGTATTTAAATTTATTCACAAACGGAAAAGGCAGTGTTGCTTGCTATGCATTCTTAAGTATATCTCACTTACACGATTCGGACACTGTCGCGCGCTGCTAAAATTGTACTACTGCGCATGTACATCGCGAGGAATTACTTGTTGTATAAAACAGTAATATAGTGTTATGATTTGGGCTACCTGCATATTTGTAAACAAAGCACATTTATTACCCGTCGATGTTTGAGCTAATAACATTGAAGAGCTTTTATGATCTTCTTTTGTATACTTTGTGTTTAAAAATTGTGATTGTAAAAACAGCCCATTGTGTATTGTAATCTTTATGGCAGTCATTAGCCTGGTATGATTCTTAGAAATTCAGTCTACAGTCACATTGTATTTGTACAGTATAAAGCAATGCCCCAACGGAGGAATAAGGGAGTCAAACGATAACCGCTAGCGGAGCAAAACGTGTGTATTACATTCGGTAATCTATTTAGTGACGGACTTTGCGCATGTTATTATATTTGTACATGTGTTATACATGTTTGTATAGTTCTAATAAATTCTATAGTAATTCCAACGGCATTTTAATTCGAGTCCCGTAACTCGTAACAATAGTATGGTTGAGCGGGGTAAGCCTTTGCCGGCCTACTTCACTGCAACGCAGAGGCTCCGCGTTCCATTCCTGATTCTCCGTTATTTACGTCTGGGTGTCTGGGATCGGCCCCAGAGTAGTCCATTGTGTATTACCCATAACACAAGCGTATCTTGCTTATTTTGGGAATATACAATGTGTGTTTGTCTGCCGATTATTATTATTATAGTACAGATTTCTCTTGACAGTTACTATTTTGATAGTAATATTCTACTCATTTTTGTTTCAGACTAACACCAGCCAAATACAAGACTGAATATCTACATAGTAATTATGTAGTTTAATGATTTTTTAAAAACAATCCAAACTCAACGACAGAGAAGAAAGCAACATTCCAACAAAGATAATGTTCCACAAACGAATTGTGGTATGACCCGCCATTTTGTTGACGGTCGCCATTTTGTCGTATGACGGACGCGCCATTTTGTTGTGCATCGCCGTTGTATAGAAGCCAGGATGGTCTCGACGCCTGTCAAATCGGTGATCGAAGAGAACGTCGCAGGTGATGAGGCCGAAGAGAAGCTGTTGAAGCCATCCGGGGTGGTGATAGCGCCTGCTGGCAGTAAAGGGGAAGATGGGCTGGTTTCGGTGAAGTCCTCAAAGAAAGGTAATTATGTACTGCACATGTTCGGAAAGTAGCGGAACGCTAGTGAAAACCGCAGTAATTGAAAAATAAGGCAACATTTTTAACCGACTTGCGATAGGAGGAGATTCAAAATTGGGTTGTATGTTTTTTTTACAAGCTTTTATTTAACTTGCAATGGATGTACCGATGTATGTATGTATGTAAGATCGGGTGGAATCTTGCAAGTTAAATTTGACCAACTTCCCGGTTTCCGATTGAGCTGAAATTTTGCACGCATGTATATATCGCGTGACAATGCAATAATATCGTACCATGGAGCTGATCTGATGATGGAGACGGAAGGTTGCCATAGGAGCTCTTGTACTAAACGAGATAGACCCGTCGTGTTTGGGCTCGTTTTACTTGTCTTGGCTAGCACTCTGCGGCTACATGATATCCAGGATCTCAATAGCTTGTATTTAAAAACCTTTTTGAAAATGCTTATTTATGTATTCTTTACGCGATTTCTTCGTCGATTGCGGACCGATTTTTAATTTTTTTCTTTATTCGAAATAGTTCGATACTCTTGAGGTGGTCCCATCGTCACCAAAACAGGGTTTAAGGAGTGAATCTCAGGTAAATCGAGAGCAACCCTTGTTGAAGAGCGCCGAGCATCTACACTTTTCCAAAAGCAAAACGTGTATACGCGTGCCAGTAGTACAATTTCTACAGGCGTTTTAAATATTATTTATAAAGCTATTCAAGCAATTAAAAAGTAGTTTTTTTTTAAAATAAAAACAAAACCGACTTCAATGTCAAAAGTAAAGTTTTTTATTCTGCAACGTCTTGAAGTTGATGCTAAGTAAAACGTAAAAACAACAAAATTGCAAAATGCAGCGAATTCAAGTTTTTTTGAAGTGAAACCATCTTTAGAATCGTTGTTATTTGAAACTCGATGAAACGAAAAGCGACACTGAAAAGAGATAAATATTTAAATCTATAGGACTAAGCCTGCGAGAGAATGAGCTAGAATACGTTATATTTAATCATTTAAACACTATGCGCATACAGAAAGAGTTGTAAATGTTTTGAAGTTTTTCGTTAATACTTCAAATTTCGGGTTTTAAAGCTTATTATAATCAAAAAATAAAAAGCCCGATTTGACATTTAACAATGTCTATAGAACGTAACTTTGAATGAAATCAACAAAACTGAAAGCCAATAACAATTAATTTATTTAGTTGATAATATACATATTTCTTTTACTGGTGCATTAATATAACGTTATAAAACATATTTCATTCATTATTTACCTCCAAATAACGAAATGACATAATTTTTTATTGTTTCTGTTATGTCGTAAAGTTCCCAAAAACAGTTACGTTCTAAGGCGTCTTATTTTTAATTTTAGTGTTGCTACCAAAGGGTTGTTGCAGTTCATTAACTCAATTCGATTCAGGAACAAAACTATATACATATTTATTCAAAAACTTTACGTTATTTATGTATTTATACTAAAACAATACTACATAATTGTACATATATGTATTGAAAACAAAAACGATTGAATAAATATATATTATACGGGTGTAATCACAAAAACGGATGGGTATGGAAGAGAGAGCATGAAAGTAGAGTAAACGCGGTCGAGATGCGAGCACTGCGCAAAATCTGCGGAGTGACGCTCGCGGACCGCCTTCGTAATACCGAAGTAAGAAAGAGAGTTGGTCTGGAAGAGAGTGTCGGGGTGAAGGTAAGGAAAGGAATGCTCCGGTGGTTCGGGCATGTGGAAAGAATGCATGATGAAAGAATGACTAAACAGATATACAATGCAGAAGTGGATGGATGCAGAAGTCGTGGAAGGCCCACGACACACCTTCCATGACCAAATTGATCGTGTACTAGCAGAAGGTGATGTCAGGAGCCTTAAGAACAGACGAGTGTGCATGACAAGAGTTATGAATGTCAAAGAAGCAAGTGAGGTGTGTAAGAATAAGCCTAAATGGCGCTCTATTGTTCGTGCCTACCCCGCAAGGGAACTGGCGTGAAGTTATGTATGTATGTATGTAATCATAAAAAAAATCAACAGTTTAATTGTGGTGCGTAATAAATGCATGCGGTGATGTGAGACAAACCTTTCGCGGTCCATATCGCTTTTGTGAGATGTTTGTGACATAAAAAGTAATTCACTTACAATAAAACAAACGATTACAAAGTCGCATAATTTTTAATCGATTTCTCGTGATAATCGGTTAACGATTTGGAAGTTTCGATCCCTAAATATGTTGTAATAAGAATTGTCAAATCGGGCTTTTTATTTCGTGATTATTGTAACGATATAATAATATATAAAATGTGATGTCACGAAATTTACAATCCCCCCTGGCACACTTTGTTTCACTTCTACTGCGTATGAACTGCACATACCCAATTTTTTTTATTGCTTAAGTTCAGCAAAGCGGCTTCTATATACGGCCTATATAGCTGTGTTAGCCAGGACGTAAGGATACGACTAACCAATGAGAGTTGTGGATAAAACTCGTTCTCATTGGTTGGAATTCTAAAACGTAAAAAAGACAAGGGTTTTGAATTTAGTGAACCGAGAGATTGTTTGTACTATTGAAGATACTTAGATTGAAAATAAAAGCCACTTGTTAGGGACTATATGAATTTAGATAAAATACTGAAATAATACGCTGGACAAGAACGTAAAAATACCTATATTGCGTAACTAATTAATAAAAATGTCATTCTCCTATCTATCCTATTTTTAAATAAAAGCTTTGAGATCCTGGATATCATGTAGCAGCAGAGTGCTAGCCAAGACAAGTAAAACGAGCCCAAACACGACGGGTCTAACTTGTTTAGTGCAGGAGTTCCTATGGCCACCTTCCGACTCCATCATCAGATCAGCTCCATGGTACCATGCGTAACTAATAAACAAAAATGTCATTCTTTTATCTATCTAAATAAACTAAAAACAAGAATACGAAAGAGTTCGTAACACCACTTATAAGATCGCAGTTATATTTATACAAGAGCCTTATTACATCACGTCCAATATCACAGCACTCTCTTCATCATGATAAAAAAAAATCGAAATGTGTGCTGGGACACATAGTAAAAGTGAAACTTCAACGGACAAGTGGAAAAACAAATCGCAACAAAATTTTAATTTGAAGTTTTACGGGCAGGTTTTCAAATTGAACAAGTACATTAACAACTGCCCGTAAAACTTCAAGTTAAAATTTTGTCCCGATTCGTTTTTCCACTTGTCCGTTGAAGTTTCACTTCTATTATGTGTTCCAGCACACATTTCGATTTTTCGCAAGTTTACTGCAAATTATGATTTGGTTAGGTTAGGTACATTTTAATGAATGCATTTTTTATTTAAACATATTTTATTTTATTAAACTAAAAAACTGAATTCGACCCGGAACCAAAAAACGCAACCATAGTCTACTCTAAAATTATGCCGCCTCTCACCACGTCTAGCCTAAATTTATGCCGCTCGTCCACGCGGCCCTAACGCGTTTTCGTGACAGAAAGATCCTAATACCCCCCCGTCTATATAGAAGTTTCACTTCAAAACATATTTGTATCTAGATGTTTGTAGTGAAGTTGAACGAATGACTCATGTCATTCATTCAAAGCGCTTCGCCGTAGCTTTATTTCGTAGTGAAGGTAGATTTGGTTTTTTCTTGCGAAGACAGTCTCACCTTACTGGCTTTGAATGACAGCATCTGTTTGACATAACTGTGATCATGTACAAAGTTCCTTTTAATTAATTGTATATTATTGTTATTTGTTCTTTGTTATTATTTATTTGTGTATAATTATACTTCTACTTTGTGTGTAGTGGTTGTGTGTGTTTGTTTTGTTTAATTATGAGTAAACCGAGGTACAAGCGCATACGTAAATGTAAGTTCACCTAGATATTTCTTTTTTAAATTATTTATTGAGAACCTGACAAACAAACAAACGGCTCAGCTAATGGAAATTATTCGTGCAGGAACGGAGAAAGAATACAATTTCTTGCGGCCGGGCGGCCTGTCGTAAGAGACCACAAAACAACCCATAGCCTGGTGGTAGGGCATTTGCTCGACTGGATGGCGACCACCCCTGGTCTAGAGTATGCCGCCATAAAATCCTTATGTTGTGTTCCGGCATTAGTGACCAGGTTCCAGTCTCCCTTAAGAGAGCAGCAGCGCATTTGTAGCACCTTTGGTGTTGCAAATGTCTATGGGCGATGGTAACCGCTTTCCATCAAGTGGGCCGTCTGCCTGTCTGCTGAACTCCTGCAATAAAAAAAATGGAAAGTGGTTACCGTCGCCTACAGGCGTTTGCAACACCAGTGACGAAGGCAAAGTGTTTCTGCTACCCTTTAAAGCGGGATAGGGGGATGAGATAGAAGGATCAGATAGAGGAATGGTCTATTAATAAATACTAGTGGTCGCCCGTGACCGAAATTCGACCATAATAATTAATATCACAGATTATACTTCTATGATCATAGATTTCGCCAAGGCTACACTGTTGATTTGACTTCAACAATAAACAGAAGAGTATATTATATGCGTGTGTGTGTCAAATACATGGTAGCGTGTGTAATGTTTTTTTTATTGATTTAATGTATTTTTTATTCATAATTAAAAAAATATTAGCATTCTGGACTCCTTCTCTATATAAACTATAAGTGTGCGAAATTTCATACTCCTCCGTCCGCGCAATTTTCATAAAGAGGGGTACAAAGTTTTTGCTTCACGTATTAATATATAGATTAAATATCTATTAATAAATTCGCCAGGTCGTAGGCTATTTGCCCGTCTGGATGGTTACCACACCCCTGGTCTAGAGTATGCCGACATAGAAACCTTGAGTTGTGTTTCGCAACTAGTGGCCAGCTTCCAGTCCTATCTACGAGTTCGGCAGCACATTGTGTTGCGAATGTTCATAGGACCACTTTCCATCACAGTTGGGCCGTCAGCCTGTCTGCTGTACTCCAGCAATAAAAATTAATAATAATAATCATTGACTTTCGAACACGTAAATTATTTAAGCACCAAATTATACTCTAGCACTGATAGAATCAGTGATAGAGAAAAGTATTGTAAAATCAGTAATAGAAAGAAAGAAAAAAAATATTTGTTTCTAAAAATGCGACACTTTAACAATGATTTATAATAATAATAACCGCAGGGGGGCTTTGTGGACCCACAGGGGGGCTTTGTGGACCCGCAGGGGGGCTTTGTGGACCCGCAGGGGGGCTTTGTGGACCCGCAGGGGGGCTTTGTGGCGAAGCCTTAGGTGAGTAGCGACACCTCGTACCTGACTCCGGGGGCCAAGACAAGGCCCCCTTACTTGCCTTAGCCAGCCGGCACGGAGTGGAGATTGCTAGAGCTAAGACTCAAGCTCCAGGGGTGGAAGCGATAAATGGCATCACGTCAGAAGTAGCTTCGGTGAACCTGCAGCCCACCTCTCGACACCCCTTAGCCACTCACACCCATGTTGCCTCTGTCTTCTATGGCATTTTTTGGGGCCCATGCAGGGAGTGCCGAGTCGCCGTCTACCCATTTTTCCATGTTCCCCGAACATTGCGACGGGCAGACGCCATAGTCCCCATTTTCCCAAACCCCTAGTACCACTAGCCGTTCACCCCAATAGTCCGGTACTTTTTGTCCTCATTTCCCACAATAGTTCTACGCTGGCCGGGGCTTGTCCTTGGGTGCATTACTATATGGTGTAGACAGGGATAATCGCCGGTTAGTGTCACGCCACATTTACATTAAATTTGTCAAGGGGCCTCTACGTGTTGGCCTTCTCGTGGCCCCACGCAAGCCCTCCAAATGTCCGGGCCATTTTTATGGCCCCTGGTCTCCAAAGACATACAATTAATAGCATTGAAATTGTGTACCGCAATTCGCGAAATGAGGTTGGCACTCAGTTTTTTGCTGTGCCGAAACATAGTCCGACACAACACTGATTTTCAGTGCCCACCGCCTTAATTACAAAGTCATGTGACCCACGGTAAAAGCAAATTAAATTACATTAAATTAAATTATAATCAACATATTAAAAAAAAACTAAAAATAAGTACCTAAAAAAATTACATACATACATACATAACTTCACGTCTTTCTATATCAGTGGTGTACCTTCCATCACTGCTAAAAGCACATCCAACATATACAAACTCATTCACTTGCTCCAGCATAACATCATCGACCATTATCCTTGCATTCGTTCTGGTTTCTTCTCTTTCGAACACCATAACCTCCAATATTGACGTCAAACCAGGGCGACAGGCTGCCTTCCACTCGAACGCATGCCATACAGCCCTCGTAAGTGGACTGCACAGCACGCATCAATTGGCCATTAATACCATATCCGGGCAATATGTCCCAGAGGTCCTTCCGCACAACCCTATCAAATGCTTTCTCTAGATCCACAAAACCGCAGAAAACCTTCCGGCCCATAGCCAGCTGCTTCTCTACGATATTGCGGAGAGAGAAAACTTGATCCATACATCCCCTTCCATTTCTGAAACCACCTTGTGCATCCCACAGTAATCCATCGGATACAACTCTCATTCTCTTTTCAATAATCTTCGCATACACTTTAGATGCTGTGCTGATCAAACTGATGGCCCTGTAGCTGGCGCACTCCATACGTGACCCCTTGCCTTTATACAAGGGCACGATGACAGCGCGCCTCCAGTCCTTGGGAACCTTTCCCGTCCTCCAGCACAAGTTGCATAAGGACAGGAAAGCGTCCCGGACGCGGGTTCCACCATATTTGATCATCTCAGCAGACACACTATCGATTCCTACTGCCTTTCCATTTTTCAGACTTCTTATCGACCATTCGATCTCTTCCAAAGTGATCTCGGATGCTGACTCCTCGGAGTCGGTCACAGACTCAGTCGTGGTGCCAGCATCCGGGATATTATCATACATTTCTCTAAAATATTCACTCCATCGCGCTAATACCTCTTGTGGGTTAGCAAGAACGTCCCCTGTTTTAGATTTTATTCTTTCCATTCTGGAAGCTGACGAACAACCCCGAGACTTCTTAACCTCTCTCCAAAAGAGTTTGGTATTCGCCTCGAAGTTCTCCGTCAGCTTCTTTTCTTCTTTCAATTTTATTCTTTCGCGCTGGCGACTATCTATTAAAATCAGATCAATCATACTTTTCTGATCATTCATTCCCCATGTATACGTGTGAATATCCTTATGATGGAATAAGGTGTTCGACACAAGCAAGTTTCTTTCCATGCATACGTCTATGATTGGCCTACCAGCATCGTTCACTCTCTTGTCACCATACGGTCCAAGGACAGCCTCAAGGCCGTCTCGTTTGGTCCCCACCCAGCCATTAAGATCACCACACATAATAATTCTTTCGTTCCCTTCAGCCAGATCCAGAATTTCTCTCACAGACTCCCAAAACTTCTCGAGTTCTTGGGGATCCGCTGAGCTTACGGGAGCATAAACTGCAACCAGAAAAACTCGCGTAATCCCCAGTTTTAGACGGACCCAGAGAAGTTTCGGGTTCACCAGACAACAGTCTTTTACTCCAGACTCAAAGCGGGTTGAGAGTACGACGCCTACCCCCCCACTTGCCCGCTCGTCCAGGTCCACGCCGGACCACAGAGCAAGCATGCCACCGGGGAGGTCATCGATGTCGCACTCCTTCCGCTTTGTCTCTGTCAGACATAAGGCATCCAGGCTTCTCTCATTCATTATATCAATCATTTCGTCCATCTTATCTTTCATTCCACCTCTCACATTCCACGTGCCTATACGGCACTCTGCTCCTCTCGACCCGCCAGGTTTGGCGCTGCGTGAAGGGTGGCAGCCCCCTTCGCCGCATGCGCGAGAGTTCACAGTGACGGGGGCGCATCGGTGAGCGTCGCCTGCGGGGGACGCCCTATTGTGCACTGCACCTGTGTGAGTTTTGGCCAGAATTGTGGCCCTCTGGGCCAGCGGGGATCGCGACGAGCACGCTTCTGACATGACCCCCTAAAAATATTAAAGCAACCTAAATAGAGCACTTATTATATGCACATGTTACATATGAAACAAGCAAAAGTACAATGATCAAATCAAATTCAGGCCATAATATTTACATAATATTTTGACATTCGATGTTGCAGGTAAATAAATCATAATAAACACTGTGTTCAATTAATCCACGTGTATGATTGAACCTTGTACCGTTGAGTAAGAAGACGCTTATTACAACCATGATGAAGCTAAGTATATCATCACACTGATAGATATACGTGTGGCTATGATCAGACGTTCCATACTTACATAATAACTCTGGTCACCCCTACAAACTGGCCCTTCCCATACGCGCATAAGAGTTTTTGGCGGTAACTGAAACGAGATGTTGTGCTATGCAGTTTTATTTTCTAAAAATGTGTAAAATTACTCTAAAATGAGCAATAGTTGTAGGATATTGATAGTTTTTGAGTAGTAATTATGTGTTTTGTGAGAAATCTGAACTGTAAAGTCAAATGTGGCCTTTTGAGTTGTCACAAGAACTCCGTTGAATGGCACTAGCTGATAACCTACAGTTCAGCTGTGCTACACGTAGGTTTAAGAAAATGAAGAAACTACATTGAATCTAAGATCTGGATGAAAGGCCTAGCTGCCAAGCCTTAAAAAAAAAAAATACGTGCATAATTGGAATAGGGGGATGTGATAGCTCCTACGAACGCGTCATGCTCGCCAAGGAAGACGCGGCGGGAACGTGAGAGTACCTGGTTGTTCCCTTCAAAGGAGGTCGCGTCGGCAACGGAGAGCAAACGGCCCGGGTGGCTCCCTTGCGAGGGGTTAATGCCGCCGTTCCACGCGCGCTCACCTCTCCACCCGTGGGCGCGTTGCGAACCGCCCCACGCCAAGGAGAGAACGAAATCGCCGAGGGCATACCTCCCCTCATCAGTGCAAGAGGTCAAATACTTGTGGCCCTTTTTTTTTTTTTTTTTTTTGGCCAGGGGGATGTTCGCGACCTGTGTGAGTGTGTGGGATTCGCCAGATCGGGGGTGGCACTAGCGTGCCCGGTCAGAACCGGTGCCACGCTATTGCCACTCCCCAGTTAGGGATACCCACTAAAACCCCTGGGTGTTCCGTCCTGCGCCTTATGCCAGGGCTACGGGGAATTGGGCTTCCCGTCTCCGCATGCCCTGGCAGGCGTGGGCCCCCCTCACTGGGCCTCTTCAAATGCCGGGGGACTACCCCCCCGGCGACGTCATGGTCAAATCCGGCGTGGGGCGGTTTGTAACGCGCCCCACGGGAGGAGAGATAAGCGCGCGCGGAACACTCGCGCTCTCATCTCGACGGCATGTGCGGGTGAGTGAGAACCCCTATACCCCAAGGGGCCCCACCCGCGCCGCCCGCTTACGGTGGCCGAAGATCAAAGTCCGCCCTCCGGCGTCGGCGCGTCCTCCTTTGGCGGGAGCGGAGCAAGGATGTACGCTCACGCTCCCGCTCCGCCTCCTCCTTCGCCAACATAACGTGCTCGCAGAAGGAGGAGACGGCATCCCATCCGGTGCGGCTCCCGACCATAGTGCGTACCACGGCCGGGAGCGAGGTGTCAGATCCGGTGTGGGCGATGATTTCCCGGCGCTGCTCGGTCCAGGCTGGACACTCCTGGAGTGTGTGCAGCGCCGTGTCCTCGTCGCCCGTGTCACAATGGTGGCACCCTGACGTGGGCTCGCGGCCGAGGCGACACAGGTACCTCCCGAAGCAACCGTGCCCCGTGAGGACCTGTGTCAGCCTGAACGTCAGGGTGCCGTGACGACGTCCTATCCAATCTTGCAGGACGGGCCTCACCGCCTCGATGGTAGCGGGGCCCGCGCTGGGGTGTCTAAGGCGTTCCTCCCAGACTCCTACGGCTACCTGGCGGAGCTCCGACCGGCACACCTCGATCTCGCGAGGCGCGGGTCTGGAGCCCCTGGCCAGGGCCTCTTTGCGCCACGTATATAGTGACGCCAGGACCCTGGCTTCCAGGTCCCATGGGAGGGATCCGGCGAGTAGCGAGGCCGCTTCGAAGGACACCGTACGGTATCCTCTTATTGCCCTGACGGCCAATACACGCTGCGCCTGGCGAAGCAGCGCAGCGTTTCGGGCCGTCAGTCGGTCCGCCCATACAGGGGCCCCGTAGAGGGCCATCGACCGTACGATGCCTTCGAAGAGTTTTCGGCACGTGGCGTTCGGCCCCCCGATGTTGGGGAGCAAGCGCGACAGCGCACCCGCTGCCCCCTTGAGTCTGGGGAGCAGCTGCCGAAAATGTGCCGAAAAATCCCACCGGCTATCGAGGACCAATCCTAGGTATTTCATGGTCCCCCCGATGCCGATGCGGATGCCTCCTACTATGATTCCGGTGTCTGGAGGTGGACGATTACGAGGACCGTGAAACATCACGGCCTCGGTCTTCTGCAACGCCACCTCCAGTCCAAATACTTGTGGCCCTGGCATAAGGGTGAATAACGGAACACCGAGGGGTTCTTGTGGATATCCCTGACCGCGTCGTGGCTACACTGAGAGTAGCAGTGGAATAACAAATACGTCGTCATGGTAACGCTTAAGGAAGTCTCTCTGGCACTATTAGTATTTAATAATTTGAGGAAACAGAGCTACGATATCTCAGTATGACGCACAAAAGAACGGCTTGTTATTGTTTACATAGTTTCGCATCACAGTTTATTTCTAAAGCGAGGTCATTGTTGCGACGCGCGGCGGTCTGAGTGTTACTTATTATTATTTTAATTTGTTAATAATAAAGCGTACCACTGCTAGGGACGAGCCTCGCAGATAGACGGTTAGTACATTTACCACGCTGAACAAGGCGGTTTGGCCGGTTTCACACATCGGTTTCTGTTCACCGTGTACGTACATTTCCTAAGAGGTGCGTACGCATTTCCGGCTAACTGTACTTTTTTTCCGGAAGAAAGGTAACTTATGTCGTTTGGAGTCGATTTTTATAGCAAATCAAGTCGGTAACGCATTAGAACATCACTAAATGATTCAGCATCGAGCTGTCAAAAGTAAAATAAATGCTTGGAAAGGGTATAGTTATAAATAACAGCCCATAAACGTCCCACGTCTGGGCTCGAGCCTCCCACTATAGGGGAATGGAGAGTATACCCGCCACGCTTGTTTAAGGCGGCTTGGCAGGTTTGACACATCGGTTATCTCGATGTGCAGGGTGCATCACGATGTTTTCCTTCACCGTTGTTAGCACGTGGTAATTGTAACAATATGCACATTAGGTCAGAAAACTGACTAAGTGGTGCTTGCTTTGAGTCGGGGAAGTGTGCTATAGCCATTACGCTACTACGACTTACTTATGTAGTTAGTACATACATACATACGTAACTTCATGCCAGTTCCCTTGCGGGGTAGACACGAACAACAGAGCGCCATTCAGGCTTATTCTTACACACCTCACTTGCTTCTTTGACATTCATAACTCTTGTCATGCACGCTCGTCTGTTCTTAAGGCGCCTGACATCACTTTTTGCTAGTTAGTATATATAGTATAGTTAGGGATATAGTTAGTATCCCTATTAATATTATAAATGCGAAAGTAACTCTGTGTGTCTGTCTGTTCAGTTTTCACGGAAAAACTACGGGACCTAATTGGCTGAAACTCAGTATATATATATTTTCGATGCGGAGGATGATCATAGTAGGATACTTTTTATACCGAAAAATGGGATCCTTTCCGGGATAAAAATATGTTTGTCTCTCTGTTTGTTTTGCTTTTACGGAAAAACTACTGGACCGATTTGGCTGAAATTCGATATGTATGTAATTTTAATATCGAGCGCGGACAATGGATACTTTTCATCCCGGATAATGGGAAAAGTTTGGGGATAGATTTACGTAAAGATTATCCCAGAAAGTAGGATAGGTTTTTATTTTGTGATTTACCATTTTCGTCATTGTGGTTAATTTAGTAATTTCGGTCGATTTAGTCGATTTGGCCGATTTGGTAGATGTGGTCGATTTGGTCGATGTGGTCGATTTGTCGATGTCGTCGGTGTGGTCGAATTGTCGATGTCGTCGATGTGCTCGATTTGGTCATTTTGGTGTACATATTTTATGTAGTTTTAATACCGAAACTTGGCATAGATACTTTTCATGCGAGAGATGAGATAGTTTGCGATATAAAATGAATTGAATCTTCCGGGGTAAATAGCAGTAACATAAAAATTTAATACAATGTAAACTGTGTTGTAACCTCTTTAAACAAGAGGCACACACTAGAGGTTGACCCGGGGCGCAGCCGCGCATTAAACTGTAGTATGATACAAATGTTGGATGTATATTCAATATGCATAACTGCAGTATGGATAGTAAACGGGCGTATTGCACAACACACAACACCTCCTTTGTTCTCTACGCGAGTCGGTTGATACGTGGGCGTGGCAAATCGCGAGACTCCGATAACAATGTACAGTAAGCGGAGTGTTTTCCATTTCAATACATCATGTCCATAAACTGCGAGTTCTGGGAAATACTGATCGTACGTTTGATAATTTCAAGAGCTAGAAGGAAAAATAATTAATTAATAATCGGCAGACAAACACAACACATATAATATATATGCCCAAATTAAGCAACCTACGCTAGTGTTACGGGTAATATACAACGGACTACAGTGAGGCCGATCCCAGACACCCAGACCGTAGCAAATAACGGAGAAAATTGGTTTCAAGCCGGCAGAGGTTTAGCCCTCTCAATCACAGAGGCAGTAAAAAATATTAAAATTTATTTCAGGAAAATATTTTCATAGCACACATGTACGCACACCCGCACACACACACAGCCCATTGTACTTTAATTTATGTGCAATAAAGTTATTCATTCATTCATTCATTCATTCGCACACACACACACGCACGCACGCACGCACGCGCACACACACATCTATACAGATAAATAAAATTGAACTGTCTATAATGTCAAAATAAAAATGTGAAAAAATATAGGAATAGGAGATTCCGAAAATGCAATTTTTAGATTTTTTGTCTGTCTGTCTGTCTGGATGTTCCGGCCAATTTCTGAAACGGCTGGTCCGATTTCGACGGGACTTTCACTGGCAGATAGCTGGTGTCGTAAGGAGTAACTTGGTTACTTTTTTTTGGGTTCCGCGAAAATAAATCCGCGCGGACGAAGTCGCGGGCACAGCTAGTTGTACATATATCGTCAAGGTAAGCAAGTTACGTTTGTGTGATTAATATACAACTGACCACTCTGGCGCCGATCCCAGACACCTGGGAGATGCTGAATATGTAATAAAGTATTTACTGCATAAACATTCCGAATATCAATGAATTTTTTGTGAAATATTCGTAATTTTGCTATCAAGGTTTGTATAATACGGTTTGCCGATGACTACTTACTATTATTGTATATACTTATATAAAGTATATACAATAATAATATATATGTAAACTTTTTTGTCAACCCTACTGAACATCGACGCGTGACATCATGGGGCTATCGGCAAACCTTCTGCGCACCCTTAGTAAGTAAATTCTGTCTCTAGTTCAATTTTTCTATCACTCAAGAAGATTATAAAGAGGAAAGATTTGTATTTTTGTAACGAATAAACTCAAAAACTACTTGATTTCAAAAATTCTTGCACCATTCGAATACTACATTGTTTGTAGATATTGTTACTTAGAACTAGATGGCGCCACTAGAAAGTTACATCGCGGTATGGTGTGCATTGTGTACGTGCATGACACGGGTGTATTCGTTTTGATTGTTGTTGACACTCACTGCAATAAATTTTCTTTGAGATCTATATGTTTATAATTTTATTATATCGTATAGAAAATCCCCTGTCTCCCAGGACTGATTATACAATTTTGGTCCTTGCTTGAGTCGGATACGGATTAAATCAAAGAGCGTTTTTGATAAGTCCTGGGTGGTTAAGGACTTGGTTCCGGGGGTACGGTGAAGAGCCGTTTGGAACCTACTAGCAAGAGGGAAGCTCAGTACCAGGCGGGGTACTGATCAGCAGACCATCCGATAACTGCAGGAGGGCAGTGGTCGGAGAGAGGAGCAGGGTTGTGACCAGGAGGGGTCCAACCAATCAGGTAGCAGCAGGGGGTGCGGCGAAGGCGTGTGACATCATCATCAAGCGGCCAAGTGCGTGGTCGTTGTGACGTCATTGAGCGGCTAAGTGCGTGTAAATTTTGACGTCATTAAGTGGTTAAGTGCGTGTGCGTCGTGACGTCATCCAGTAGTGAAGTGTGTGTCATCCATGGAATAAACTGTAAGTACTTTAATATTATTAGTGGTCAAAGTTAGTCAATTTTGAACTTTAAATTCATTTGTTTATGGACTTAGAATAATTTTATCGATTTGTCACTTGTAAAATTTTAGAGTTAATTTTAGGACTTAGAATAGTTTTAAGAATTTGGTTCAGACGGGGAACCTATGCCCAATTTTTTTTTGGTGTCGTGTTATTTCAAACACTTAGAATATTTTTGAAGAAAATTTACTTGTAGTTTGGGACTTAGAAAAGTTTTAAGAATTTTTGTCATTGAAACTTTAACTAATTGAAATTGAACGGTTATTGTAAATTTGGAGTTACTTTATTTTTCTTTTACTATAATGGAGTCTAAGATATATTTACAATGCGATTTGCAAAAACGCATTGAAAAAAGTTTTTTGAATTTTAAAAAGTCTTCTAAGGAAAGATTGACTAAAGATTATATTGAAAGTAGATTGGAATAGTTAGAATCAATGTGGGCTCAATATATGAGTAACCATTCAAATATTGTCAGTAGTAGTGATGTTAAGTTATTACAATCTACAAAATATATAACTGATGATTTGTTTTATGTTACCGAGGAGTGTTATGTAAAATACAAATGTGTATTGAAATCTAAGTTGTCTGCTTTTTCAACTAATGTAACACAAACTTCTCAAAATGCTAATTGCTCTAATCATAATAATGTGAAATTACCTAAAATAACTATTCCACAATTTTCTGGTGATTATAGTCAATGGTCTACATTTCGAGATTTATTTGTATCTCTTGTGCACAAGTCAGATATTGACAAAGCACAAAAGATGCAATATTTGAAAGGGCTTCTCTCGGGAGAGGCAGAGCAATTAGTAAGGCACATTAATATATCTTCCGATAATTTTGATAGATGTTGGTCAATGCTTGAGGAGAGGTACAATAATAAAAGATTTCTAACATATTCGGTTTTAAAAAGGTTGTTTAATCAGAAAATAATTTCGTCAGAATCACCAGCATTGTTAAAAGAAATGATAGATACAACTACAGAATGTCTTGGTTCTTTAACTAATTTAGGAGTTGATGTATCTACTTGGGACGTTATAGTAATTTATATGCTTACGTTAAAGATGGATTCTGAGTCCAGAAAACAATGGGAATTACAGATAGCTAGCAACTCTTCACAAGATTTGCCAACTATGACTCAATTTAAGGAATTTATAACCAGTAGATATCGCGCACTAGAATTCCTGGACTCAGGAGCCAAATTTAACAATCGATCTTACACTCATAAACCTAAGACATTTCATGTAGCAAATGTGGTGTGTAAATTTTCTAGCGATAATCATCGTTTAGCTAACTGTAAACAGTTTGCCAACGCAAGGGTACAGGCTCGTCATGTTTTTGTTGACAAAAACAGAATATGTTTTAATTGCTTGGGTGATAAACATTCAGCCAAGTTTTGTTTATCAAAGATATCGTGCAGGGTGTGCAATCGAAAACATCACTCGTTGCTTCATCCTAATGGTTCCGGGGATGCAGGTTCATCATTAGGTGGTGCAGGTACAGGTTCATCAACGAGTGAAGTTGGCGCGATATCAACAGTCGAGGGTGGAGCAACTAGTTCTGCTCCTGTGGTGTGCTTTTCATCAGGCGGGATGGAAACACGTAGTCAGGTGCTGCTCGCAACAGCACTTGTACGAGCTGAAAATAACAAGGGTGAACAATATACTATCAGAGCTTTGCTTGATCAAGGTGCACAAGCATCATTTATTACGGAAGCAACAGCTCAGTACTTGGGTCTTAAGAAGTCGCCAGTAAAAGGATATATTTCAGGTTTAGAAGGAAATCAGAGTGTTTCAGCTAAAGGAAGGACAACTTTAACCTTTAGCTCGATTTATGACGCAAAGGTAAAATTATCAGTAGATGTTTATATTCTAAAGACTATAACTACTCTTCTACCTAGCAAGAGAATAGTAACTGCTGAGTGGGTATGCGACTTACCATTAGCTGATCCACAGTATAACACACCTAACAAAATTGATATCTTGTTAGGTGCCGAAGTATATAGTAAAGTTATTCAAGATGGTATTAGAAAAGGACCTCAAAATAACTTGGTGGCTCAAAATACTTCGTTGGGCTGGATATTGTCAGGTAGAGTTACAGCTTTACATCAACCAACAGCGAATGTAGTAGTCATGCATTCCTGTGTGGAGGATAACGACATGTTAAAAAAGTTTTGGGAAATGGAAGCTGAACCTCAATTAAATAAATGTGATATACTCACCGATGAAGAGAAGAGATGTGAGGAGTTCTTCAGTCAGACGACTACCAGGGACATGAATGGTCGATATGTGGTTAGATTGCCATTCAAGAACGAAGAACCGGATTTGAAAATAAAGAATAGTAAGAAAATAGCGGGAAACAGATTAAATTTCGTAATAAATAAATTAGAAAAGAATTCGGATATGAGAGCAAAATATTCACAAGTTATGGAAGAATATTTATCACTGGGACATTTGGAAAAGGTACCGGAAGAAGAAGTAAATAATTCAAAAGCAGTATACTTACCTCACTTTGCAGTAGTAAGGTTTGACAAGGATACAACTCAGGTCAGAGTAGTCTTCGATGCTTCCTGCAAAGGTGAAGATGGAATTTCACTTAATGATCTTCTGATGGTCGGTCCAAGATTACAGCCAGAGTTGCGACATCTCTTAATGAAATGGAGGTTATACCGGATTTGTTTATCGGCAGATATCATAAAGATGTATCGGCAGATAAAAGTAGCACAGCAAGACATAGATTTCCAACGAATCCTTTGGAAGGAGAATGCTGAAAGTACAGTAACAGATTATCGATTGTTGCGGGTTACATTCGGTACTGCGTCGGCTCCATATCTGGCAGTAAAAGCATTACAGCAAGTTGCTATCGATGAAGGGGCAAAGTATCCAATGACAGCTAGAAGAGTAATTCAAGATTTCTACATGGATGACTTGCTAACAGGTTGTGATACAGTTGAGCAAGGAATAACAATTTATAATGAGATGAATGAATTACTACAGAAAGGAGGTTTTAAACTACAGAAATGGTCGAGCAACAGTAAACAGCTATTGGATAGGATTCAAGAAAACAGAAATAGGATAGGTATGAATGAAGAACTAAAACTCAAAGTAGATGATATAATGAAGTTGTTAGGACTTACCTGGAACAGAATGATGGACACCTTCCAATATACGTTGTTGCTACCGCAGGGTCAGGAACCTGTAACAAAAAGAATAATTTTGTCAGACGTAGCACGTTTATTTGATCCGCTTGGTTGGGTTGCACCTACAGTAATACTAGCAAAAATGATGATACAAAAGCTGTGGTTATCGGGTGTAGCATGGGATGAAGCAGTTCCAAGCAATATTTTAAATGAATGGCTTACCTATCGCAGGGAACTTACTCAGCTTTCCACGTTGCAAATACCTCGCTGGCTTAACACTAGTGCAAATAATGTCCTTGTTGAACTCCATGGATTCAGCGATGCCTCGAAATTGGCATACGCTGCGGCTGTCTACATCAGAGTTGTTGGTCAGAACGGAGATGTTCATGTTTCGCTCGTAACAGCCAAAACGAAAGTAGCGCCAATCAAACAAATTTCTATTCCGCGACTGGAGCTTTGTGGAGCGGTTCTCGTTACTAAACTTTTAATTGAAGTGGCAGAAAAGCTTAACATCTCGAAAAGATGCATCCAGGCATGGACTGATTCTACGGTGGTGCTTGCATGGCTGAACAGCCATCCAAGTCGTTGGCAGACGTTCATAGCAAATCGAGTGTCTGAAATTTTGATGACATTAGAAGCTCATCAGTGGTCACATGTGCAATCGAAATCGAATCCCGCTGATTGCGCCTCGAGGGGTCTTAAACCCTCAGAATTAATGGGAAATAAATTATGGTTTGAAGGTCCAGAGTTTTTGCATGAAAGGGATATCAAGTACAATAAAGTAAAAGATTTAGATACAGATTTAGAAGAAATTAAAGTTAATTTAGTTGCTAGCAATGAAGATATAATTTGGGATAAATATTCGAATTTAACTAAACTTATCAGAGTGGTTGCCATATGTGAGACGTGTATTATCATGGAGAAAGAATATGAGCAGAAGGAAAGGATTTTTAAGAGCGGAAGAATTACGAGAAGCAATGAATGTATGTGTGAGGAAATGTCAAAGGGAAAATTTCGCTGAAGAGATAAATTTTTTAATGATTAATAAATTGGGAAAATTGAAGGGGCAGATGAAATCGTTGAATCCTTTTATAGATGGAAATGTCAATTTAAGAGTTGGAGGAAGGTTGGAAAAAGCATCACTCAGTGAAGGTCAGAAACATCCTCTACTACTTCCGAAGAAATCTAATCTCACAGATTTGGTGATAGCTGATGCACATTCAAAAACACTACATGGCGGACCGCAGTTAATGTTGGCGTACCTAAGGTCCAGATATTGTATACTGGGGGCTAAAGATTTAGTGAAACGTCATGTACGTACCTGTGTAAAATGTGTCAGATTTTCAGCCAAAACTACAGCGCCATTGATGGGACAGTTTTTTTTTTTTTTTTTTTTGAGGCGAGGGAAAATGCTTAACCGATTTACGCACAAACTGGGTCGTTGCTAGGGAACGACACGCGTCGGTCGGGGGCGATAACACTGCAGCAATAGTATGCTCTTGGCAGCGCTCCGTCCGCGATCGACGTCACAGAATAGTGTGGAAGACTCCGAGCGTTGCTGCACGGGCGAGCAACCCCAATACCCACTAAAAACCCCCTCCTCCCTGACGGCCCTGCGCTTTGAATGCGTTGGAAAGGCTGAGATTTAGAACATAGTTACGCCCAGCCGATCCAGCGCAATAAAGTGCCTGGAGTGTGCCCTGGGAGAACACACCCCGCACTGGCGGCAGTCAGGGGAAGGCAAGCAGCCCACAATGCGACACAGATACTTATCGAAACATCCGTGTCCGGTAAGTATCTGTGTCGTCCTGAAGGTCAGGGTGCCGCTGGTGCGGTTGACCCATTCCGTCAGCTGTGGCCTGATTGCATCCACCGTGTAGCCGCCATAGGCCGCAGGGTTGTCGAGCTCTTGAGACCAGACGGCGATCATGGAGGCGGTTTCCCGCTTCCTGATTGCCTCGATTTCGACCTGACAGAAGGTCAGGCCTCTAGCTAGGGCATCCTGCCGGGTGCGGCGCACCACTGTCAGGACGTCCGCCTGGAGATGCCAGGGTGGATCGCCTGCCAGGAGGGTGGCCGCCGTCCGCGACACTGTGCGATACCCCCGTATGGTCCTCACGGCCAGAACCTGCTGCGCCCGATGCAGCAGGGTTCTGTTGTGGCGGTGAAGTGCAATGGACCAGACGGGTGCACCGTACAGTGCCATACTCCTCAGGATGCCAGAGTAAAGTTTCCGCGTCGCACCTCCCGGGCCCCCTACGTTGGGAAGCAGCCTCGAGAGTGCGCCCGCGGATTTGACGAGTTTGGGAACTAGCTGCTCAAAGTGCGCTTTGAACAGCCATTTCCCATCGAGAACTAGCCCCAGATATTTCATCTGGGGCCCTACTCTAATGGCCACCCCTTGGACCGAAACGGTCAAGTCCGCGGGGGGATTACGAAATTTCCTATGGAACATGATGGCCTCCGTTTTCGCGGGGGAGACCCTCAAGCCCAGCCTAGCTATTCGATCTA